>CM051238.1:45057766-45657766 GCA_027917425.1 Gastrophryne carolinensis
CATTCATCCCTAATCCCTGAGCCCTGACCCATTCATCTCTATCCCCTGAGCCCTGACCCATTCATCCCTATCCCCTGAGCCCTGACCCATTCATCCCTATCCCCTGAGCCCTGACCCATTCATCCCTATCCCCTGAGCCCTGATCCATTCATCCCTATCCCCTGAGCCCTGACCCATTCATCCCTATCCCCTGAGCCCTGACCCATTCATCCCTATCCCCTGAGCCCTGATCCATTCATCCCTATCCCCTGAGCCCTGACCCATTCATCCCTATCCCCTGAGCCCTGACCCATTCATCCCTATCCCCTGAGCCCTGACCCATTCATCCCTATCCCCTGAGCCCTGACCCATTCATCCCTATCCCCTGAGCCCTGACCCATTCATCCCTATCCCCTGAGCCCTGACCCATTCATCCCTATCCCCTGAGCCCTGACCCATTCATCCCTATCCCCTGAGCCCTGACCCATTCATCCCTATCCCCTGAGCCCTGACCCATTCATCCCTATCCCCTGAGCCCTGACCCATTCATCCCTATCCCCTGAGCCCTGACCCATTCATCCCTATCCCCTGAGCCCTGACCTATCTATCCTTGTTCTCTTAGCTCTGTCCCATTCATCTATGCTCCCTCAGCCTCCCTCTTCCTCAATACTTCCCCATTCATGTGGGGCCAAATAATTACTGCCTCCATCTGCAGATTCACAAGCTTGGTGTGTGAGAAGCTGGCTACACCCGCCCAAGGCGAGTATTTTTAATTCAAAGGAAAGGATTTGATAGATTAGAAATACAATAACCAGGTGTAAACCTAGCCTATATGCCTTTAAAAAGGTGCCCGCCCTACCTCCACAAAATGACCAAAAAATATATGTTAAAGCAGAACAAAACCCTTTTTGGGTTTTGCCACTACCAAAGCTACGCCCTCTGGCAGTTTTGGGATGGCTGATTGGCTGATCTCATGGCTGCAGGATGATGTGTGCCAGCCAGTTTGCAGCATCCCCGGTATCCCCATGGAGTGTGTACTCCAACGTGCCCGGCCTATCTAAATGGCTGGACGTGGGAGTGTGCAAAGCTGCACGGAAACCGTTGGTTTCACACAGCAAGGCATCCCGTTATAGGGGATGGAATGCTAGCAGCCAGCCCTGGACTTTTTTAGAATCCAGGGCCAGCCGCAGAGTGTTTTGAGTCGTTTTAAGTTACAAAAAAGTGTATGTAAGTGTAACAAAACAAAGGATTTTTATTATTCCCAGTTTTGGTCCTTTACCTGATCCCATGGTGCACTGTTCAATCATTGCCATATGCTGAGCATATTAACGTCTCTGTTTGAACGCGTGGGGGCTGATTCATTACTAGCACCAGGTATCAGCAGATGAGCGTCTGTATAGCGGCACTTGGAGCGACCGCTAGTAGACGCTCGTGTGCGGGTATCGGGCGCTGTAACAGAGTGTCTCTCTAACACCAGTACAGCGCTGCAGGGAGCGAAAGGTAGCGCCAGCTCATTGGGACCGACTCTCAGCGACTCACACCACATTCAACAAAAAAACAGGCTCACAGAGTGTCGGCGCGCTGGATCTGGTCGCTATAGCATAGAGCGGCAGACGCTGTGTGATTAAAGTTTTTGAACACATATCCACCAGTAACAAAGTGAAAACACATGGAATGACACTTTAATGCCAGACCTGTAATGACAATTCTGCATAAAAATATAAAAAATCAAAAAAGTTTTCAAAATGACTCTAGGCCAGGAGAGGTCACACAATTATTTGAGAGAAAGAAGAAGAAAAGGAATGGCCATGGAAATGTATGGGAAATATATGTATTAATCACACAGCGTCTGGCGCTCTATGCTACAGCGCCCAGATCCAGAGCGCCTACGCTGTGTGTGTGTTTTTTGTTGAATATGGTGTGAGTTGTTGAGAGTCGGTTGCAATGAGCTGGCGCTACCTTTCTTTCCCTGCAACGCTGTACATGCATTAGAGCGCCCAACATACATCTCATCCATCAATGCTGGCCAGGTTACTACAGCAACTGAGGCTCTCTGTTACAGTGCCCCATAGCCGATCACAGCGTCTACTAGTGGTCGCTCTTAGCGCCTCTGTACAGACGCTCATCTGCTGATAGCTGGTGCTAGTAATGTATCAGCCTGTAAGATCTAGAAGTTGTGCTGCACAGAGGAGGACAGGGATGATGTCCTGCGCATGCCTCTCTCTATCACACACATATACACACACCCCAGCTGCTTCATGCCAGAAATTCACTGCCATACCCGCTGCGCCCCTCCTGTAGTCAGCCTCTCATGGCCTAATGGATCACGCAGCCCTGCCAACAAGGATCCATAATAAAATCATTGCAAAATAACAACGCTCACCCCCCTATATAGAGCTGTGCAGCACCACCAGTGGCAACCTTAGACAATTTACTGATTGGCACATCTCGAAAAAATGTCCCAATAATAGAAATCCATACAAAATGCTGGATGGCAGGAGGAGCGGTCACTTATACACCCAACATCAAGAAATATCCAGCCAGGCTTATTTTTTTATTTTAATAGGAGGAAGAAAACATCAGGGGTGACTAGACCTGTCACCCCTGGATTTTATTCCTACCATGAGAGAATAAACCACAAGCTTGGTGGGAGTTTTATTCAGTTTGGGTGTAAAAGTGACCACTTCTCTCATTACCGATGTGTCTATATAGATTTTTAATATTACACGATTTCGTGATAGTGCTCCTTTAAATGCCAAGTTCACACTCATTACAGTAGGTCTGCACTCACATAGGTGTTAACAGGACGTGTGATTTCATAAGCATTTGCGTGCAACTTAATTCTTATCAGGTTTTAGAGACAGATTGTAGTAGTAGTTACTGGGCTTCGGTGCTAGCACTCCTTTATACTATATGGTGACCTTTCCTCCACTGCTGTTTATAAAGAATGCTAGAGATGCCTTTAAGTCTGTAAAATAAATAATAAGATTGCTAAATAATTAGTCATCCATAATTGCCCTGCCAAAATAAAACCTCACAAGAGGATAATATGTCCAAAACAGGCAGCTTGCCTAACTAAACTATTCCAGCAAGAACAGAACACACGATGTTGAAAGAGACCACAAAGACTAGAGACTAATTATTTAACCTAAATGAAGCCTCTGATGCACATTTAGGTGTATAAAGGTAAAACCTTTTCTTTTTGCTCATTAACTAAAATCTAGACCTGTTTTTTGAATAATATGCTCTGACACAGAAGGCACGAATGGTGCGGTTAGGTAATAGTACCAAAATAAAAGGTTTATTGAAATCGAAGAAGGTATTTCATCAAAAGAACCTGATGGCAACTTTAAAGGAGTCCAACACCCTCCAAGGGAGTGTGGGACCACTTCACATGAGTTGGAGGACAGGGCCGGCTGGCCATAGGGATACCCGGTGGCTGCACTGCTTTGGGGACAGTTGGGCTTCTGCTTTTAACACCCAAATTCAATCCCTGCTACCTTATTCTTCCTCTCAGCCCCCTGTATCTAACACCACTGTACCCACAAGTCAAGGAACTCCAGCCCCAGTGCTATAGCATGGCATTATGGTAGGGAGGTGCTCAGCGGGGATGTCTTGGGCCAGCCAGCGGCTGGTAAATTTTTGGCCCCAGTCTGTCACTGTTGAGGGATAGCCTAATTGGTGATGCCTCCCTGCACATAGGCCCCCAGCAAACCCAAAAGCAGGACCCTCAAAGTATACGTTTTTTGGGACTAGATCCACAGGCGGCTGGTCCCGGACCCACTTGATTGTCAGTGGCCAATTGCTATGGCAGGAGTCAGTGTAGGCCAGTTCTGGGGTCCTGTTTATTGTGTTTGAGGGAAGCTATGTGCGAGGGGATATCACTAATCAGGAAAAAAAACAATCCCACAGTGAGAGATGATAGCAGAAATGTTCTATTCTGATTCTAACTTTATACATCAAGGTCTGGGCAGTTCCCCATCACTTGATCTTAGGGCTGCCATAATGGCAATACAGGACTGTATGGGGTCTGGTTATTTTTTTTTTGGGGGGGGGGGGCAGTCATCATCCCTAATAGTTTTGGGACTTTCAAGGGACACACTTTCATGGAATCAGAGCTCTTTCTACAGTGCCAACTGCAGCCCGCCACTGATTAGCCTGGGTCCTGTTTCTCGGTGTGGACATTTTATCCAAGCGATGTGTACAGTTTTTCAGTACCCATTACAAGGCAGACATATTTCTTATTGGCAACACTCTGTCCTGGCTGCAACTCCTCATTGATGCATATATGGAAATCCATGCCTAGGGAGCCCTGACATTAAGAGGCCGATTCATTAATAGCGCCAGGTAGCGACAGATGAGCGACAGTAGCGGTATTTTCACAGCGCCCGCTAGTATTCGCTGTGCTTGGCCGTTGTTCGGCTGTTGACAGCGACTCAGTCGGTGTGCGGTAATGTTGAATACGGGGTTAGGAGTCGCTGTTTGACAGGTTCCACACTGTATGGGAGCGCATGACAGCGAATGGCCATAGCGAACGGCTCCCAGCATATTCATTAACAAATCACGCTCCAAAAATTCTCGCGCTGTGAAATGCTTGTTTAAACCCCAGAGCGCTGGCGGCGATGGGTTAAAAGTAGTTTTTTAACCCCCAAACAACCATATTTTTGGAAAAAAAAAAAAACAAGTTTTTCAAAACATTTTGTAATATGAATACATTAATATCAGACCTGTAATATCAATTCTGCACAATTTTTTTTTTTTTTTTTTTTTTTAACCTTAAAAAAAATATCTAACATTGCAGAAGTGGTCACAGAATTTTTTAAAATTAAAAAAAAAAAAAAAAAAAAATTAATAGCAATTAATTATGAATATTTAAAGATTGCTCCATTGAAATGCATTGGAGAGCGCCAGGTAGCGAGAGGTCATACCTGTCGCTGTTCAAGGTCGCTCGCTGGCGCTGTGGGGTGAGGCTGGAATAATGATGAATGATTCGCTATCTGGCGCTCTGTCAGTCGCTAAGCAGGATCGGCTTGATAAATGTGTGATTGCGGAGGGGAGCCGGCGTTCACGTGGCGGTGACCGTCATTACCGTTCGCTCACCATTCGCTACCTGGCGCTATCCCTTGTTAAATAAGGGCCTAAGACTGTATGGGCTGGACACATTTCTAATGCTTGATCTATCATGAAGTCTTAATTGTGGCAGAAACTGCTGGAGAATATTGTGAGACAAGCTTTACAAGTATTCAACCTCTATCAAAAGTTGACCTTGTAGTTTGAAAATAGTTTTAAAAATTCTGGAATGCTCACGTCAAGCCCAGATGGAAATCTGATTGAAATGTTATTTAGGAGGTTTTCAAAAAGCCCATCAACAAACCTTAAAACAATGTGGTAGCAGGAAACTGGTAAAAACCTCTTTTAGTTGCCTAATGGTTGTTTCCCGCTAAAGGGCCAATGCCAGGTTAAAGAACCTAGGGAGATTATTTTGTTATTTAAAATAGTATTTGAAGTATGTTTTTTTATTGTTTATTATTAATTCTATTATATTTCACTTTTAGTAATTAGTACTTTAAAAATGAAAATGTAATAAACGTTGAAATATATTAAAATCCAAACATTTCCAGTGCACTTTTTAACATGATTGTAAACCTCGCTCTTGGCAGGTGGAGTGTCACATATACCTCAATCAAAGTAAGATGCTGGAGTTCTGCAAATCCAAAGACATTGTGCTGGTGGCTTATGCCGTTCTGGGCTCCAGCAGAGCTGTACAATGGTAAGAGGACATATTCTGTACATAGAAACTCTGTGTAGCCTTTATAGAAGCAGCAGACACAACTGGTCCTAATAACCATATGTCAGCTGTCACGGACCGGGTGGAGCGGACTCGGGTGTGGATCCGCTTTAACTGTGGAACACATGGCAGGTATCGCGTCAGGGGAGCGGAGTCTAAGAGGCCACCGGTATTCAACAGAGCCCACCGCAAGACAGGTTGGTCTTGTGCGGCGAGTGACCCCCAGGTCGCTACCCCCCAACAGCGGCCCAGTCCCGCGGCTAGCTGAGGCTCAGCAGGGTACACAAGAGGTGGGCAAAAGGCGTAGTACACACAGGCAGAGGTCATGGCAGGCAGCAGAGGTTCATAGTAAAGTTTAGTAGCCAAGGTCAGGGCAGGCGGCAAAGGTTCAGCGTCGGGGACAGGCAGAGGTCGGTACACGGGTGAGCAATCCAAAAGCAACTGATTAACAACTGGCATGGAAAGACCAAGATCCGGCACTGAAGGAAAGGAAGTGCCTCTTTAAATAGGGGAAGTGGATGCAGGATTGGATGAGCAGGCACCAATCAGTGCTGTATAGGCCCTTTAAATCTCAGGAATCCAGTGCGCTCGCCCTCTAGTGGACGGGGACGTGCGCGCACCTGACCATGTGAGGAGGAAGCATGGGGGGAAGGGAAATGGCTGGGAGCAGCCATGGAGGTGAGGGAAATGCTGTGAGATGGATGACGGCTAGATGCAGCCATGGAGGTAAGTTAAGTGCTGCGAGATGGGCGTACAGCGCTCGCCCTAACATCAGCTATAAGGGTAATGCTAATTTGAGTTTTTGGCCACTAGAGATGAGCCATCCCCCACATATATGTGGCCCCTCTACATATCCAAAGCATTGGCCTGCTTACTGTTTTGCATATTAAGTACCAAGGGGTTGGGGACTACTAGCCACTCTGCATATAAACTTTTGGGAAGGGGGTGGACCGCTAGTGCACGCTGTAGGGGAGGGGTCCAAGGGTACACTCAGTATTTCACAAAGAGAAAGAAGCATGAATTATTTTCTCTGAAATGAATTTCAATACTTTATATATATTTTCTGTCAAAGTTTTTAAAGAATGTAGTTTTATACCCTTTAATGATGCTAAATAAATTACGTTTTTTTATGAATGATACTGTGATGTGGTCAAATGAATGGGCCTAAATATAGGGGGTTCTGCCTAAAAAAACCCAAACAAAAATTGTATTGTACTTCTAACCCAACATTTGGACCAACTGCATAGAGGGTGTGGTCATCTTATAGGTGACCCCAATCTTAGGGTCACCTAGCTACCAGTAGCTGAGTAACTATCTCCTAATACACAGCATACCATATATTTAGGTATAACTTATCTAAAGGGGAGAACATTGCATTGAAAGAATTGGAATAAAATAAACAAATAATAGTGAGACAGGCAGATAAAGGGGAGTAGTAGTTCTTTAAAAAGAGAGGAGTATATTGCTAAGGCAATGTGATGATTGCATAGCACTTACCAGCAACTTAGATGTGATCCAACAAAAGAATACTCAGAATCTTCATTTAAACATGTAGATGAGGGCCAGCCTTTAAAAATTCTTTCCAGACAACAGGCGGAATACATTAAGGTGCGGTCCCCCACTGTGCTGGTCTTTCACCACCTCCTCAAAGTTCATAAGCCAGCCAGACCTGGTCATACAATCGTGGTGGGCATTGGGGGGGATGTGAGAGGCTGGCACAGTGGGTGGACTTGCAGTTACAACCACTGGTGCACCACCTGCCAGGTTATATACAGGACACTTAGCATGTTATACAGTTGTTGACCGATCTAGATTGGCCTGAGGGTGCCAGGTGGTGTACACTGGATGTAGCATCACTATATTTGTGCATCCCACACCATCTGGGATGAAAAGCCCTGGATTTTCATCTTAGGAAATCCTCGTCATATTTGAGTAATATGGTTAATTTCATTCTGGATTGTGACCCCCAATTATTTCATGTTCGAGGGGGGTTCTCCATTCTCACTATATCATATTTGTACATAGGATAGTGGGGGGAGCGCCGCATCTTTGGACATTTGAACCCCCTCTTTGAACATATATATATCTATATGGGCGCTCTATTGATGACCTCCTAATAATATGGACAGATTTGGAGGAACTTCTCTGGAGAATCACATGACCAACAAATTAATTATTTGGATCTGACTTTAAAAATCAATGAAGGTAAAATTGTACAGTCAACTGTCAGGCAATGATATACTACATGCTTCCAGACGCCATTCGAGGCATACGATCAAAGCGATCCCCACGGGTGAACTTATTAGGTTGAAGAGGAACTGTACACTACAGTCAGACTATGAAATTACATCAAATTAAACAGTTAGCAAACTAAAAGCCAGGGGCTATCCAGAATGGACCTTAAGGCAGAACAGTAGGTAAGCTTTCTGGCATCCATGACAAAGATTCAAAATAGCGCCCCCCCCCATCTGTGCTCAGGCCCCCCTCTGGCGCCCCCCTGACCTGCTGCACCTGGGGTGCATGCCCCCCCAGCTACGCCCCTGCTTAAGGAAAGTCAAAACAGTAGCTGATAAAGAAAGATAGACAATCCATTCTTTTCCCTCAAGTAGAACATACTAAACATGTGTAGAAATTGTATAAGGGCTCTGTCTTAACTTTCAGTACCAGTTACAGTATGGAGTATAACAAGATATAATAAATGGCAGTCATTGATCTAAATGACGGTTGGGCTTGAGTGAATGACCCATACAGTCACACTGCTGCATGGGATTGGGGGACTGACTCGCCACTCTGTGCATTCTCTTCAAGATGGCTGCTCCCAGGACCCGAGGTTACCTAGAGACTAGACTTGCAGTTTAGAGTGGGACAAAACCTGGGAATTTGACTTTTCTTGTTCCTAAATTGGGATGCCCCGCTGTGTGATTCTCTTGTTCTCACATATAAACTCAACTTTCCAAGCTTCAGCTGTGCATCTCTGACTTGAATAGGGTGCTGCCGCATCCATGGCCTTGCCTGCCCTCCTGTTCCTGCCTATCTGAAAAGCTGGGGTGGGAGCATGTGCACAATGCCAGGGATGCAGGGGATGTGGATGTGTGCACTCCCCATTCAAAACAATGAGAGCCATCTGCCGAATGATGTAGTCAATGGACGAGATTAAATTAGTTTTTATGGGTTTTATGGTGGGTTTCTCACAGCAGGGCATCCGAATTCGGGAGCCAGCAACTGCCCCTGGAATCTTTTAGATTTCATGGCCCGCCGCTGGTGGGTTTTGTTCCTCTTTAAATGTTTGTAGCAAGGAGGTCACCAACTGTTACATCACAATGACAGCGAAGGAGCTCATACCTAAATATAGAAACAAATCAACCCAACAGAAGAATGATAATTAGCAATACTCTAGTACTAAGGAAACATTTTTCTTGTCTTTTGTCTACAAGGTATGACCCAAATGATCCATACCTCCTGGAGGATCCAGTCCTAAATGATATTGCCAAGAGAATAGGCCGCACCCCGGCACAGGTGGCGATGCGATATCTGCTGCAGAAAGGGATTGCTGTCCTTGCAAAGAGCTTCAACCCGGAGCGGATCAAGCTAAACTTCCAGGTGACTAGAATTACTATTATTAGCCTTTGCCCAATATTCATTTAACAACATAAACTGGATGCAGACGCCATATTGCTCCCTGGCCGAGCAGCCCCATCCCTAGTGCTTTCCAGCGATGATACATTGAGTTACAGTACACACAGCTCAGAATTGGGGAGCACTTAACCTAACTGCCATTATGTGAAAGTTTAGTTGTAACTGAATGACTTAGCATATGGCTGCCATTGGGGCCTGTTAGTGTGTTTATCAATAGTTGCACTGTGTGTCTGTCGGAGCCCAGCAGGTGATTGTCATGTTACTGAAGTCTTTCAGGGCATATCATAATATTCTGTTTTAAGCATGTCATAAGAACCCTGGGGACTTAATTTGAATTTGAGGTTAAAACTGGTGGGTCTGTTCTCCCCCCCGCATGCGGCCCCCCGGGGGGGCTGCATTCATATCTTTTTAAAGTGGACCAAAACCCAGGATTTTGACTATCCTGGGTTTTGGTCCTTGCCCCATGGCACCGTGATGGGGGATGCCCCGCAGTGTGAAACCCCCCCAGGTCGCCCGATCTCACTCACCCTTCCCTGCATGTGTAGCCCTCTAGTCCAATCAGCACGCTCGATTCCTCTCCCAACCCTTTGTCTAATAGCTCGAACACGCTGGTGGCTGCATCCCCCCACTACCCTCTAGCAATCACAAATGCCTGGCGTGGGCACGTGCCCTGCAAAAGGGATGGGGGGATGTGGTTGCAGCTTGAGAATGCGCTGTTGGACCGGAAAAGAAGGTGAGATTCCGGGTGACCTTGAGGGTTTCACACAGTGGGGCATCCTGATTCTGGATGCCCCAGGGAGAGGGAATCCAGTGGCCCTGGAATCTTATAGATTTCAGGACCGAAGAGGAATACCGGTAATTTGCTGGTATAGAGAGAGTTAATTAGTGGTGAAAATACAATCAGCCTGTCCCACCTATAAATTATATTGTTCATTAATTGAATAAAAGACAATGTCTGGATCAGACTGAAGGTCAAAGTCTGCTCAGTTTTTAATTATTTTACCCAATTTTAACACTGGGAAAAAACATTTATAGAGATTATAACTAGACATACAGTACAATGTAATATGTAATAAAGGCATGCAGTAATAAGTAATAATAGTAATAAAGAACAAACTGTTTGCCAGTGGTCTGGTTCATACATTGCTCTGACAGATAGTGGGTGTTGATACATTTTTTTTTATTAAACTTGACATGTTTCACCCAAAAATATGCTTCTTCAGGAGTGGGCCCAAGTGAAATCTGCGCAAATGAAAGATAGATAGGTATATGAACATTCCTGATATGCACTTGCTTTCAGCACTAGACACACATAGTATAGGAGTGTAAGGGTAAAAATTGTATTCACTCACCGGTGCCCCAAGCCCACCACCAATTGTAGGGGCTTCGGGAATCCACATGATGGCATTGTTGCCTAAGAAATTAACCTAACTTATATTAAATAGTCTACCGTTCCTCCTAAATTAGACAAACAGAGACTCAGCCAGGTGGCGTTGGCAACATTACCTGCCCTGTCATTGGTTGAGCCTCGCAACATAGTTGGGTAAGGCAACAATACAGAGGTTCGATAAGGGAGAACCCAACCCTTCTAGAGTATTCTATGCTAGTACCGAGCTCATGAGGGGAAGTGTTAATGTAGTGGAGGATCTGAGTCACAGAGATATAAGAAGCCTGTGGACTGTAACTGTTTGCTGTAACCAATGAATATTGCCTGTAACTGGATTATGCTGTTTAACATGGATGAAGGTCTTCAAATAAAGACCCTGTTGTTTGCATCAAGTAGTGTCATCAATGGCAACCAGTGACGGCTGAATCAGTAAGTGCACCTCCACCCCACACATGCCACACCAACCTGGGTCGCCCTACACTAGGTGCAAGAACGCCCCTCACTCCTCAGAGCGTGTGCCAATGGCCAGGCACCCGCCCGCTACATAATCCTCCTTCCATGAGTTTAGCCTGCAGCGGTATCCCTGCAGCAAGCTCCACGATTACTGGTGAAATCAGTTGGTATTATAACATGACATCCACAGCACTGATATTTTTAAATGCAGAAAGTGTCTTTCTTGTGTTAGATAATAAAAGTGAAGCTAACACAGACACTATACCTGCCTGACATGTGTTTTGAAATGAATCCTCTTAAGAGACGGACTACAATCGTTGGTAGGCTTAGGGCACCGGTGAGTGGATACAATTTTTACCCTTACTCTCCTGAGCTATCAGTGTTTAATGCTGGATGCAAGTGCATTAGTCACACTCCAGAACTGTATTGCACTATAATATAATATATATACTGTATATATATAGATATGATATATGTGTATATGAGATATTCATTAAGAACAAAAGAGTTGACTGTCCTTTTTATATGTATTTAAACATACAAAGTATCCGTGGTGTTGTATTGCCTTAAACTTATACTAAAGGCAAGCCCAATTGTTGTCCCATTGTCTCTGGCTGCATGTTGCACTGTCCTAAACTTCAATCCATTTTCAAAAAGCCCCTGTATTTCCTAAGTTATCTTTAAAAGTATTAGAGCAAAGGAGATGAAGAGAAGAAATGAGGAGAAACCGTGGGTGTGGAAATGGTGATGTGATGTAAGCACACTGTGATGAGTGTCAGAGGAGGGCTGGGTTTCAGAGCTGCAGAGAAAGGCAGCCAATCGGGATGTCTGGGCAGGGAGTGGGGGTGTTCCCATTCTTGGTCCACTGAAGTTTGATTGATGGACCAGGTCAGCGGGGTGGGGGCTGAAAGCTGAAGGAGGTAATGATTTTCCTCACCAAGGAGACAGACAGGAGGAATCACAGCACTACAACCACTCAATGAAAGGTGAGCTACTGATATATATATATATATCTATATCTATATATATATATATATATATATATATATATAAATATATATATTTTTTACTTTTGACTTACCTGTACTGCCACCCAGGGTGTTGCTCCAGTACATGATATCCACCTCCCACTTCTCACTTTTGAGGCTGTATTTAGAAAGTGTTACTGTTACTAACCAACCTATTACCATTTCTGGTGACTGGGCCTGCAGGTTGGGAAGTCAGTGTTCCTTTTTTCTTTCTTTAGTCTGGACTGCCCCTCAAAAGAGAAGCCAAAATGAGACAAAATATCTTATCTAATCCATGCTTCCAAGCCTTTTGCATGATCTACATGACTGCTAATGGGGTCCTCAGGGCAGGAATGAGCATCTCAAAGCGCATCACGTTCACACTCGCCAAATGAACTTTATTGGTCACCAGTGAAGCAGGGAACAAGAGAGCAGCTCTGGAGCACTGGCCACTGGGCATGGAGGGGTGAGTATCTTGAACAAGCCTGGGCTTTCTTTAATCTTTAACAGGGGATGCCAATAGAGGATGGTCCAGGTTTGGTACTGTAAGTCTTTCGTTTTCTCTGAACAAAGACTGGAGGTCCACTTTAAAGGTATTTTTTCATGCAAAAGGTTAAAAACATAAAAAGTAGCTTACCTTGTCAAGAGTTCCTTCAGCACTGTGTCTCTTCTCAGCTCTGCACCCTGAATTAAAAAATATACTTCCTCATCTGCCTCTCCAGTGCCACCCTGTTGATGTGGGCCACCAATACTAGCACGAGGAGCTTGTCCAAACCATGCCCCCTCTATTTTTATGGCTTGAATGGCACTGCGAGTTCACCCATCCCACCCCAGCCTCCTCCTAGCAAGCGATCTTGCTCCCAGCTCTGCCCCACCCATTATGCTGATTATTGTGCAGCATCACAGCTTCAGTGACCATACCCATATGCTCTAGAAAAGAAATCGTAAGGTAAAACTGTAAAACCTGAAATCTCCCCCAATTTTTCTTCAAATATAAAAACGGAAAACAGTTTGAGACGGTGGCAAATGTAGCCTGACACAATGGTGTAACAATCACCTTTGTCTGCAAAATGACTTCAACAGGAAATTGCAGTTAATTTTGTGGTGGTGTTGTCTTGTAGGTGTTTGACTTCGGACTAAGTGTAGAAGACATGAAAAGCCTCAATGGACTGAACAAAAACTTACGATACCTGACATTCAATTGGTAAGTGAAGGGGAAATTAATTTTATGAAAACAAAACCCCCACACTTTTCACCACATAAGACGCAACATTAGGGGAAATCTCACTGCGTCTTATGGGGCGATAATTAAAAATACTTCCCTGATGCTCCTAAGCAGCTGCTCTCCTGCCAAAATAGAGAGAGATACACACACATACACATATCTTACCAGTCAATGTCTGCTGCCCGCCATGCCTCTGCTGCTGATCCCTGAGCCGCCGCTGGCTGCCGCTACCTGCCACCACATACAATCCCCACGCTGGTTCCGGCCCATGGGTGGGCTTGGCCTGCAAATGGGGCCAGTGACGCTGGCCCCATACAGGCCATGCCCACCCACAGTCCAGAACCAGTGCAGGAAATGCGTGGCAGCGGGCCCCGGTGGGCAGCGGCCAGTGGCAGCTCTGGAATCAGCGGAGGAGCGGCGGGCAGTGGGAATCGGCTGGTAAGATATGTGTTTATCTATGTCTATTTTGGCAGGAGACTGGCTGCTGCAGGAACGCAGGCCAGCATCGCGGAAGCCCCAGAAAAGTATGATTGCCTTACACTGCCTGTATTGGAGATACCACACACACTGCCTGTATTGAGGATTCTGCATACACTGCCTGTATTAAGGATTTTGCATACACTGCCTGTATTGAGGATTCTGCACACACTGCCTGTATTAAGGATTCCACATACACTTCCTGTATTAAGGATTCTGCATACACTGCCTGTATTGAGGATTCTGCATACACTGCCTGTATTGAGGATTCTGCATACATTGCCTGTATTGACAATTCTGCATACACTGCCTGTATTGAGGATTCTGCATACACTACCTGTATTGAGGATTCTGCATACACTGCCTGTATTGAGGATTCTGCATACACTGCCTGTATTGAGGATTCTGCATACACTGCCTGTATTGACGATTCTGCATACACTGTCTGTATTGAGGATTCCACATACACTGCCTGTATTGAGGATTCTGCATACACTACCTGTATTGAGGATTCTGCATACACTGTCTGTATTGAGGATTCCACATACACTGCCTGTATTGAGGATTCTGCATACACTGCCTGTATTGAGGATTCTGCATACACTGCCTGTATTGAGGATTCTGCATACACTGCCTGTATTGAGGATTCTGCATACACTGCCTGTATTGAGGATTCTGCATACACTGCCTGTATTGACAATTCTGCATACACTGCCTGTATTGAGGATTCTGCATACACTACCTGTATTGAGGATTCTGCATACACTGCCTGTATTGAGGATTCTGCATACACTGCCTGTATTGAGGATTCTGCATACACTGCCTGTATTGACGATTCTGCATACACTGTCTGTATTGAGGATTCCACATACACTGCCTGTATTGAGGATTCTGCATACACTACCTGTATTGAGGATTCTGCATACACTGCCTGTATTGAGGATTCTGCATACACTGCCTGTATTGAGGATTATGCATACACTGCCTGTATTGAGGATTCTGCATACACTGTCTGTATTGAGGATTCCACATACACTGCCTGTATTGAGGATTCTGCATACACTGCCTGTATTGAGAATTCTGCATACACTGCCTGTATTGAGGATTCTGCATACACTGCCTGTATTGAGGATTCTGCATACACTACCTGTATTGAGGATTCTGCATACACTGCCTGTATTGAGGATTCTGCATACACTGCCTGTATTGAGGATTCTGCATACACTGCCTGTATTGACGATTCTGCATACACTGTCTGTATTGAGGATTCCACATACACTGCCTGTATTGAGGATTCTGCATACACTGCCTGTATTGAGGATTCTGCACACACTGCCTGTATTGAGGATTCCACATACACTGCCTGTATTGAGGATTCTGCATACACTACCTGTATTGAGGATTCTGCATACACTGCCTGTATTGAGGATTCTGCATACACTGCCTGTATTGAGGATTCTGCATACACTACCTGTATTGAGGATTCTGCATACACTGCCTGTATTGAGGATTCTGCATACACTGCCTGTATTAAGGATTCTGCACAGACTGCCTGTATTAAGGATTTTGCATACACTGCCTGTATTGAGGATTTTGCATACACTGCCTGTATTGAGGATTCCGCATACACTGCCTGTATTGAGGATTCTGCATACACTGCCTGTATTGAGGATTCTGCACACACTGCCTGTATTGAGGATTCTGCATACACTGCCTGTATTGAGGATTCCACATACACTGCCTGTATTGAGGATTCTGCACACACTGCCTGTATTGAGGATTCTGCATACACTGCCTGTATTGAGGATTCTGCATACAGTGCCTGTATTGAGGATTCTGCATACACTGCCTGTATTGAGGATTCTGCATACAATGCCTGTATTGAGGATTCTGCATACACTGCCTGTATTGAGGATTCCACATACACTGCCTGTATTGAGGATTCTGCACACACTGCCTGTATTAAGGATTCCGCATACACTGCCTGTATTGAGGATTCCACATACACTGCCTGTATTGAGGATTCTGCACACACTGCCTGTATTGAGGATTCTGCATACATTGCCTGTATTGAGGATTCTGCATACATTGCCTGTATTGAGGATTCTGCATACATTGCCTGTATTGAGGATTCCACATACACTGCCTGTATTGAGGATTCTGCACACACTGCCTGTATTGAGGATTCTGCATACACTGCCTGTATTGAGGATTCCACATACACTGCCTGTATTGAGGATTCCACATACACTGCCTGTATTGAGGATTCTGCACACACTGCCTGTATTGAGGATTCTGCATACATTGCCTGTATTGAGGATTCTGCATACATTGCCTGTATTGAGGATTCTGCATACATTGCCTGTATTGAGGATTCCACATACACTGCCTGTATTGAGGATTCTGCACACACTGCCTGTATTGAGGATTCTGCACACACTGCCTGTATTGAGGATTCTGCATACACTGCCTGTATTGAGGATTCCACATACACTGCCTGTATTGAGGATTCCACATACACTGCCTGTATTGAGGATTCTGCACACACTGCCTGTATTGAGGATTCTGCACACACTGCCTGTATTGAGGATTCTGCATACACTGCCTGTATTGAGGATTCCACATACACTGCCTGTATTGAGGATTCCACATACACTGCCTGTATTGAGGATTCTGCACACACTGCCTGTATTGAGGATTCTGCATACACTGTTGAGAAGGATCTGGGGGTACCGGTAGGCCACAGGCTAAATAACAGCATGCAATGTCAATCACCTGCTTCCAAGACCATCAAGAGGTTATCATGTATTAAAGAAGGCTTGGTTGGCATATTTGCCATGGTCATAGAAGAAAGGTTAGTTTTTGGGCAATTCTGGAGAATACACAAAACAGGGCATTTCACGTTGGGATTTCGCAGGAAGGAGGAACAAAAGCCAGGATAGTGAAATTATTTTATATAACTATATAACTGTGTATAATAAAAACATAACTTTCCTAATTCCCATGCCTTGGCTGAACTTTTTGGACATGTCTTTGTTTTTTTACCATTTTAACTATGTAACTATGGAGTAATAATCCCAGATGAGCCATTGTTTCACTGATAATCCCTGGCAAGCTAAATTATAAATTAATCTCTTTTGTTTTAGCATAGTAACAATTCCTGATGGGATCTTGTTGAGGTAATAATCCCCATGTGCTAAATTAGTAGACTAATCATACTTGATTTAGCATAGTAATAATTCCTGATGGTCCATTGTTTCAGTGTTAATCTCTGGTGGGCTAAATTCGTAGTATAATCCCTTTTGTTTTAGCATAGTAATAATCCCTAATGGTACCGTATGGTAGTAATAATCCTTTATGGGCTAAGCTCATAGTATAATCTGTTTTTTAGGGTTGTGTAATGATAATCCCTAGTAAACCTGACTAGTATGTTACCCCATGGTGGACTAGTTTAGTAGTAATAATCTGGTGGAGTGGTAGGAGTTATATCTACATTTTTAAGGGTGCTGCATCTATATTATATGCAGGTTTTATGTGATTTTTATGCTAAAATTACTATGTAAGAGAATTTACAAGTGATTGTTGACTTTAGTCCTTAGTCTTTGAACATTTGGTATTGCCACTGTCTTTTAGTGATACAAAAAAAGTGTAAGTGCGTGGCAAGGAAAAAGTTAATGCATTATTGATTTGTTGAATTGTTTAGTATATCTCTTCTTCTTTTTAGGTGGAGGGATTCTCCTAAGTACCCCTATAATGAAGAGTATTAGAGTGCAATGAGCATCAAGTGAATATATTTACAACCCTTCGCTGACCCCTCACCTGTGCTGAACTCCACGGTCTTTCCTGTTGAAACCTTGCTGCTAGGATCATTAAAAGCTTTGTACATACCTGTCAGATGCATTATACCACACAAAACTTGGGGGGGGGAGGGGGCGATGAAGAAGCCGTATAGGTGAAACTAGTACACCCATGCCTAACTATACTCAAATTAAAGACAATCATGTCATTACCAGTGATTTACTATTATGCAAATATGGGGGTTATTTAGGAAGGGATAGCGCCAGGTAGTACCTCGTAGCGACAAGTAGTGTCCGGTGAACACCGGGCGCTGTAGGCAAAACCATATTTATGAAAGCGAATCTGGTGAGCGACTCTAACAGCGCCATGTAGTGTCCGATGTATTATTGCAGGCGGCTCAGTATATAGAGCCAGTGCTCTAGCTTCCAGAGCGCCAGGTTTTACCTTTCGCTCACTATTGCTCTCCCATACATTTCAATCAGGGCCGTATTTGCCACTAGGCAAAGGTAGGCACGTGCCTAGGGTGGAGCTACAGATAAGGGCGGGTACAGGGCGGAGGCCAGCAACAATTTAATAAAAAAAAAAAAACAAACTTGCATGCAGTGGTGCTCCCATGGTTGGCGATGTGGGGACGCAACTCCAGTCCACCTCGCCCCTGCTCACAGCCGTCACCTCTTATGACAGGAGCAGTGTGCGTGTGGGAGTTGGAGGCGTGGTCTCGCCAGCCAGGAGCATGAGTCCCGTGAGGGCATCAAAAGGGGACCCGGGTGCTAGACAGATGAGCAGAGATGCACCCAGAAAAAACTGAAAGTCGCTCTTCTCTCCTCAGCTACTGTGGGCTGCAATCCTGGCAGCACTTGAAGGCTGCGCTGTAGTCTCTCTGTCTCTTTGGTCAGCAGCGCAGGAGCCTGCACGTCTAAAGGGCATCTGGGATGCAGTGCAGTGTGAGTGTGTCAGGGCAGCACGGGGCTATGTAATGCGGCCCTGACACAGTGCCCCCCCCCCCCCCCTCCCTCACCAGCAAGTATGGTTGGAGCAGTGTGATGGCGGCTTATTCCCTCCTCCTCCTCCCCTCAGCTCAGTGTGTGGGCTGCTGGCTACACTGCAGCTCGAAGATCATCTTCCTCCTGTGCGCAGCGCTCTGCCGTCCATTATTTCCAGCAGCAGAAAAAGGTACTAGCATACATGTTAAAGTGGACCAAAATCCACGATTTTGACTATTCTGGGTTTGGTCCACTCCCCTGGGTGCCCCGCTATGTAAAACCTCCCAGATCGCTCTCAGCAACTCACCTGACCGCAGTCCTATGGCGCATGCACAGCTGTTCTTCCAATCAGCACGCTCGGAGCCACTGAGCTATGGACGTCTAACCCAACGTCTAAGCTCAGGGGCTCCAAGCGCGCTGGCGTCCGTATCTCGTGCTTCCCTCTAACAGGGAGCGTGCCCGCGCCCTGCTAGAGGGATAACGGGGATGTGGCCTTGGCCCGTGCATGAGCCGTTGGACCGGGATTAAGATAAGTGGTGCGCACGACCTGGGGGTTTCACACAGCGGGGCATCCCAATTTTGGATGCCCCGCAGGGAGGGAATGGATTCCCGGGCCGATCCTGCTAGGGTTTTAGTCTACTTTAAAAGGAACAACACACATGAATTTGACTTTCCTGTGTGTTGTTTCTCTCTGCAGTAGCATCCCAAATTGGGATGCCCCATTGTGTGTAACTCCCCCCCATCCCCGGGTCGCCCTGTTTCACTCACCTTCCTTCCGCTCCCATGATGCAGACTTGGATGAGAGCAAGTGCGGCTCGCTCAGCCAATCAAGAGGTTTGCCGTTACTCCTTTTGGTACTGAGGATGGCTAAGCAGCCAAGCGGCGTCGTCAACCGCATCCTCCGCCCACCTGGCAGCCATAGCATGACCGTGCCACCCATTCAGGAAGGTTGGGTGCGTGCTCAACTATAGGTGAGCGGGGATGCGGCCGGAACGCAAAGATGAGGCGAGGGCTCCAGGAGATGGTGAGTGTTCCGGGGAGGGGGATTTACACAGCGAGACATCCCAATTCGGGATGCCCCAAGGACTGGAACTCAGGAGTTACTCTGACACACACCGCAGCTACCTGCGTGTAACTATACGGGGTGCTACCACATTGTAAACCAAGGGGGCCCCATCAGTGTCACCTCTCTTCCCTCTTTATCAGATTTGCACTTACTTGGCATAGTCTTGAGAAAGTAAGCTCCATTCATCTCTGTTGTTTCAGTTGTCTAGCTGCATCCAATTAAATGAAAAGTCTGGAAAAAGTTAACTGTATGAGTCTTGAAAGGGCCTCATTTAATGTTCACACCAAGGCCCTGTCACAATTAGTTACGCCACTGGTTATAGTCCCTGTTAAAGTGGACCAAAAGCCATTTTTGCTGCCCCCTGGTTTTGGGTTGCTTAAAGCAGAACAAAACCAGGGATTTTGACTTCTTTTTGTTTTGTTCAGATCCAAATTGGGATGCCCCACTGTGTGAAACACCCAGGTCACCCACAACTTACCTTTCTGCTGTTCCCATGGCGTATGCGCAGGCTCTTGTTTATGCTTTATGGTGCACTTACTAATGCACTGCATAAAGCATTGTTTTGGACTGAGCATCGCCATAGGGAGTGGTCACATTGCGGGTTTCTCTGCAGTGTAAGGTGTGCTACCATGCCCAGCCTATCTGAATCGCCTCAGCTGCAGGGATGCAGGAGTTCAGACATTGGGCAAAGGGATGCCCCTGATGCACTTAGCTGTGTGAGGGGGGGCGTAAGCACAAATAGTGCCTAGGGCAGCATGAACTGTAAATACAGCCCTGATTTCAATGGCCGTTCATTTGCTCGTGTTTAAACAGCGTGGTTATTTTTTTTTGCTCAAATCATTGTGTGACCTCTCCTGGCTGCAAACACTTTTAGAAACTTTTTTGACTTTTTATATTTTTATGCAGAATTATCATTACAGGTCTGGCATTAAAGTGTTAATGTCACAGTGTTACAACAATGTCATTCCATGTGTTTTTGCTTTGTTACTGGTGGATATGTGTTCAAAAATGTTAATCACACAGCGTCTGGCGCTCTATGCTATAGCGACCAGATCCAGAGCGCTGGTGTGGGTCACTGAGAGTCGGTCGCACTGAGCTGGCGCTACCTTTCGCTCCCTGCAGCGCTGTACTGGTGTTAGAGCGCCCAACATGCATCACATTCATCAATACGGGCCAGGTTATTACAGGAACTGAGGCGCTCTGTTACAGCGTCCGATACCCGCTTACAGCGTCTACTAGCGGTCGCTCTAAACGCCACTATACAGACGCTCATCTGCCGATACCTGACGTTAGTAATGAATCAGCCTCTAAGTGATATGGTATCTGTTATGAGATGTTTTATTGTACAGCGTTATTTGACTGTTTTTATCTTCGGAAGTTCTGTTCTTCCTTTTAACATATGAAACCAATAAATGTATGAATTTTATGACTAAAAAATATGAACTTTTCCTGGACGGTGGCGGGGTCAAACTCAAAGGTACGTAAAGTTTTAGTTGGGATATGCCTATGCCTACAAATCCCAGGAGCCTTCCACTGCCAAATACTTACCACTGCCCACCAGAGATCACAGAAATTAAAGCAGACCAAAAGTTTAATATCTTTTTATATACTTAGAATGTGTCCTAGGGAGAAGCCTGATTAGGGATGCCTGACAGTGTAAATCCCTAGGGAACCCCGCCATGCAGCATACTCACCCATTTCCAGGATTCAGAGGTGATCAAATGTGGTGGCATCAAGCCGAGTGCTCTGCAATCACCGCACTGTTCCTCCAGTTCTAAGGCTGGCAGGGGATCCTCGCCACACGCTAAGGGCAAATCTAACCAACCAGACACTTACCAACCAGCCAATAGTGAGGGGCTGGATGGCCAATCAATCTTTTAGTGGCATCTGCTAGCCAATAGCACATAGTTAATTCAGCCAATCGGTGGGGTGAAAGAGGAAATTCCAATTTTGCAGGGTAATTTCATAGTTTTGACAGGGTAACAGGGTGAAGGGGGTAAAAACCAGATGACTCCCCAAAAATCTCTGAACCTGCCCTGTGTGGAGAAACAATATTGCACAGTCACACTGCAGCCAGCAAGGGAAGTATTGTATCACCTTCTAACATTTTTTGTGGAAACAGATAAAAATCTCTCTCTTGCTGGTTGGGCTGATCATAAGGAAGCAAAACTCTCCCTCATCCCCCCTCTCATGCTCATGTGTAATCAGATCTCTCAGATCTGATACAAGATGGTTGCTCCCATGTAATTCTGGGAGTGCAGCTATTCCACAACATCCACATGGGGTAGAGGCCCTCTCAGACGCTACTGGGGCTTTAGGGGAGCAAATTACTAAGAGGCCGATTCATTAATAGCGGCAGGTAGCGACAGTTGAGCGACGGTAGCGGCATTTTCAGAGCGCTGCTAGTAGTCGCTGTGCTTGGCCATTGTTCGATAGTTGATAGCGACTCAGTCGGTTTGCCGTAATGTTGAATATTGGGTGAGGAGTCGCTATTTGACAGGTTCCGCGCTGTATGGGAGCGCATGATAGCGACTGGCCCTAGCGACCGGCTCCCACCATATTCATTAAGAAATCACGCTCAAAAATTTCTCGCGCTGTAAAATGCATGTTTCAACCCCAGAGCGCTGGCGGCGATGGGTTAAAAGTAGTTTTTTAACCCCCAAACAACCAAAAAAAAGCAAGTTTTTAAAATAATTTTGTAATATGAATACATTAATATCAGACCTGTAATCCCATTCTGTACAATTTTTTTTTTTTACCTTAAAAAAATATCTAACATGGCAGAAGTGGTCACAGAATTTTTCACATTTAAAAAAAAAAATTAATAACAATTATGAATATTTAAAGATTGTTCCATTGAAATGTATTGGAGAGCGCCAGGTAGCGAGAGGTCATACCTGTCGCTGTTCAAGGTCGGACGCTGGTGCTGTGGGCTGAGGCTGGAATAATGATGAATGAGTGGCTATCTGGCGCTATCTCAGTCGCTAAGCAGGATTGGCTTGATAAATGTGTGATTGTGGTGGGGAGCCGGCGTTCTCGTGGCGGTGCCCGTCATTACTGGCGCTCACCAGTCGCTACCTGTCGCTATTCCTTCATAAATAAGGGCCTATATATTCTTGACTGGAGGTTCGCTTTAGGTACAAGACCTGTTCGTCAGAAAGATGGAGTTGCTATGGAGCCAATAATAATACATCAATGTATTAAAGTAGACCAAAACCAGATGTAAGCCTCACTTCACTAAGAGTTGAAAAAGACTCTCATTGTAGTAAAAAATTCAATTCATGAGAAAAAAGCCTGAGAATGTCACTGTTAGTGAATCACTAGATAGGAATACAATGAAAGTCAATGGCACTTTTCTATGACGGAGTAAAAAGGAATAAAACGTTCAATACTTTTCTCAGGTGAAAAAGTGGCATTCATTGTCTTCCTATCTGGGAATTATCTGGCATATCTGGTGTGCATGCTCCCATCCTAGCCATTCAGATGAGGCACAAGCAAGGAGCAGGAGAGGATGCGGTCGCTCTCGCTCCCCATTCATTCTAATCAGAGCCGCTCGTCAAATTACGTCACTTCAGCGGGTGGCCCTGATTGGACGGGAGCCCGTGTAGGTGCCGTTGGCCTGGGAAGAGGTGAATCTGAATGTGGCGATGGCGGAGGTTTCACGCAGTGGGGCATCACAATGCGGGATGCCTGGGGGCACGGAGCATAACCCAGGAAATTGAAAATCCTGGGTTTTGTTCCGCTTTAAGCCAGTTTATACTCCCAAATGAAAGTCTACTTTTCACTTAGCACTCCTGTTTCTCCTCAGCGCAGACACTGTCAGCACCCCCTATAATAAAGCATGTCACTTGCCAGTGTGAGCTGTGGCTTCCGGTCCCCCCAGCACATGGAAACCCATTACATGGAAAGAGAGTTCAGGGACTTGTTTCAAGGCTTCTTTTGATTCCCCCAACATCAATGATGCTGGGGTGATTTCCCCAAAAGCCATGCCACCCAGACAGTACTCTGCAGACCAGCACAAGTGCGTCATCTTCCAAGGCTAACCAGCTGATTTGGAGTCTCTTGCTCAAACTTTCTCTCTTCTGCTCCTGAAAACAGACAAAATGTAAGCAAACCCTTTTTTACACAGGCTGCGCACTCATAAATACATGGAGACTGAGCAAAGCATTTGTGATCCCGAGTTATACTTGTTTTGTTATACTATGTTTTATTACTTTTCATTATAAATATACATATTTTTTGGAATATAAAGGACAGTTTCTTTCGATCATGGACAATGAGATTAGCCTGTTGCTGACCCATCCTGTCCAGTAATGTTCTTCCCTTTAATACTCCTCATTATAGGGGTACTTCGGATGGTCTTTCCACCTGAGTGAAAGAAATACACCATACTGTCAGCAGTTAAAATAACAATGATGCAGTTCAGTATCACATATAGGCCGATTCATTAATAGCGCCAGGTAGCGACAGATGAGTGCCAGTTATTTTCACAGTGCACGTTAGTATTCACTGTGCTTGGCCGTTGTTCGGCTGTTGACAGCGACTCAGTCGGTGTGCGGTAATGTTGAATACGGGGTTAGAAGTCGCTGTTTGACAGGTTCCGCGCTGTATGGGAGCGCATGACAGCGAATGGCCATAGCGAACGGCTCCCAGCATATTCATTAACAAATCCCGCTCCAAAAATTCTCGCGCTGTGAAATGCATGTTTAAACCCCAGAGCGCTGGCAGCGATGGGTTAAAAGTAGTTTTTTAACCCCCAAACAACCATATTTTTGGAAAAAAAGAAAAACAAGTTTTTCAAAAGATTTTGTAATATGAATACATTTATATCAGACCTGTAATATCAATTCTGCACAAATGTTTTTTTTTTTTTTTTTTTTACCTTAAAAAATATCTAACATTGCAGAAGTGGTCACAGAATTTTTGACATTAAAAAAAAAAAAATAATAGCAATTAATTAAGAATATTTAAAGATTGCTCCATTGAAATGCATTGGAGAGCGCCAGGTAGCGAGAGGTCATACCTGTCGCTGTTCAAGGTCGCTCGCTGGCGCTGTGGGGTGAGGCTGGAATAATGATGAATGATTCGCTACCTGGCGCTCTGTCAGTCGCTAAGCAGGATCGGCTTGATAAATGTGTGATTGCGGAGGGGAGCCGGCGTTCTCGTGGCAGTGACCGTCATTACCGTTCGCTCACCATTCGCTACCTGGCGCTATCCCTTGTTAAATAAGGGCCATAGTCTTGCTAAGGTCCCACTAAAAGGGAAACATGGCTGAGAGGGTATTATATAGATCAGGGGTACTCAGCCACTTGTAAAGGTCCATTTAAAGGCATCCAGTGAGGGGTTGAGGTCCGGGCAGGGGGTGGATAGTTAGGAATCACCACACTGGGGGAGGGGCTATAGATTTCCCAGGCAAACTAAAAAAAGCTGCTTGCCTCTCCCCCCCCCCCCCCCACCTTCTCAAAAATCCTATTGGCCACTGGGAAAAACATGGGGTTTTTAATTTTTTTTGGCCCCACAAAACTTACAGCTCTGGCCCACTGCACACTGCTTGTGTACAGGCCAGGACTAGGGTCCAAAATGTTAATGACAATAAGGTCTGGTAACAAGGACGGATAGATAGGGCTCGGGGGTGAGGGATGAATGGGTGAGAAGCTGTAAGGAAGAGGGATGGATAAACAGAACAGGAGGGGCAGGAAGGGATGGGGCTGAGCTGGGGTGGGTGGGGGGTGGAGAGTTGGATGGGGCAAAGAGACCAAGAATCAAAGTTTGTGTGTACCTTGCAATGCCACCTCCCACCGGTGTAGTACTTCATATTACAATGCTAGGTGCCAGGGAGCCATGACACTGGCAGGGAGCCTGAGCACTACATCGCCATTCTAGGGGGCAGCACTGAGCACGGCAACACAGAAGCAACTGAGTGCAGTGCTGTCAGGGCAGGGGTCCAGAAATCACCAGGTGAGTATCGCTGATATAGATGATAGGTGTAATTATTTGAGATAATGGGTCTTTTATAGACTGTTGAAGTAATTTGGCTTCAGCCAGTCTCTTGTGTATTAAGGGGAGATTTATTTAACTGAGGGGTATCTTATGGCCTGAAGATGAAACCATTTTGCTAAGATGGTGTTAGAGTGGGAGGGGTTGGTTTGGGGTGGGCAGTATTCATTTGGTCTGAGGGGTCTAGATATTGGTGGGGAACAAGGGTGTACATAACCCTGATGGAGCCCCATCAGCACCAACCCCCCCTCCGCAGACACTCACCAGCACCCACCAGGTGCGTGGCAGCCAGTGAAGGGCAACGGAGACAGCAAAGCAAGGGCAATGGAGGTGCGTGTATGGTGGTGACATGTGCATGGAAGGCACATGCGTTGATGGCAGTGATAGGGCGCACGCAGTTCCGATGGGGAGGTACGCTTGTGGCAATTGAGATGTGGGCACGTGCAGAGCAGCCATAGGGAAGAAGACGGCATAGCTAGGTAAGTATGGGGGGATGCATACTACAGAGGTGGTGGAGGCAGTGTTCACTGGGTCCCCTTGTTCCACGGGCCTGGGGGCACATGCCTGCACTGCCCCTATGGTATGTATGCCTCTGATAGGCCTCTGAAGCCATTTACCTTGCAGGGCTCTCCTATGGATTAAAGGGAAATCTGTTTCTCAGAGGGGTCTCAGATACATATGGTATCCACTGTGATATCCATAAAATGGATTTAGGTTAAAATTAGGGGATGCGACTTACTGGGAGGTTTGCACATAGCGCATGTTCCTATTTAGGCCATCCAGTGTCTTCATATCATCATCTTCTAGTTGGAAATCAAACACCTAAAGCAGGAGTAAAATGCAGACTTACTTTGCGTTCCTGAATGTGTACTGGCCACACGACTTAGCTTGTAGAGAATATGAGGACACCTACCTGCAGGTTATGCTTTATCCTAGCTGGCGTGTAGCTCTTGGCTAGGACCACTATCCCTTTTTGCAGTAAATAACTCATGGCTACCTGTGCCGGTGTCCGGCCAAGCTTGTCTGCTATTGCATTTAGTGTTGGGTCCTCCAGGAGGACAGGAGACTTGGGGTCTACCCTGGGAGCGATAGACATTATTACATTTGTGATTATTAATCAACAGATTTTGTTACCCAAAGCAGAACTTGATTCTCGAGGATAAGGAACCAAATGGCCATATTTGGTTCCAGAAGACTACATTTGTTCCTTGTGCCTCATGTTGGGCGTCACTGCTTTACCCAAGCCCAGAGGGTACTTGTGTTTGCTCCTTGGGCTTTAGTGGAGCAATGATGGCCACTGGATGGGAAAAGCAACAGGCTGTGAAAGATGCCAGGATCTGGCCAAACCGGGGTCTATCATTAAACCGCATTTACTGTAAAAGGTAACCTGTAACAGTGACTATTGTACAGAGGGTCTAAGAGGAAATTTGTATACAAAGGCGTTTAACATTTACAGCTCCTGGGAGCTGGGATTGGTGGTGTGTGATTTACTATTTGCGCCAATTGATATAAATAGCCCTGTTTTACAACCTAATCCCTGTATGGGGGCTTTATGAAGTGTGTAAGCGCAGACGTAGATAGGAGGAAGAACATGTCCAGACGTACACTTATTTCCCATACGTCCCAACTGTCCCTCATTTGGAGGGACTGTACTTCTTTTGAGTCCATGTCCCCCTGTCCCTCATCGTTCTCATTCTTCCCTCTTTGAGGTATAACATGCAGATCTACTTCAAAAAAGATTTATTCGCCTTTTCAAAGTTTTTATATTGTTGTAACTGTTACAATTTCCTATCTGGGACAATCCCCCTCTGCTCCTCCTAGTTTCAGCCATACATCCATCCTTTTCTCATGCCTCCCCAGCTCATCCCATCCATTCCTCCTAACCATCCCTCTCTTCCTCCCACTCGACCCTGCTAATCCCATCGCCAATGGGCAGAAACATAAGCATGGGGTGTGGCCTGGGTGTGGTGAGGGGGTGTGGCTTAATTCAAAAAATGTCCCTCTTTCCCACCCTGAGAAGTTGGTTTGATTTTCTTCCCCCTTGTCTCTATTGGGAAAATAAACCACATATGTGCATATCTTATGCTTCAATTTCTGGGTTGTGGTTGAGCTGGGAAGGGCATGTCATGGTGCAGCCTTATGAGTCTTAAGCATGCTCTGCCGTGGTCAGCTGCAGGACTACTGTGACTTGCCACATTAAGAGCCTCAAGGGACAGAGTGGGTGCTTAGCCATCAGCGGAGCAGAAGGGAGCCAAGTAAAAGTGAATGCGCTGATTGATTGAACGGGCCACTCAACCAATCAGCGCACTCATTCCTGCCCGAGTCTGCATTGTGGAAGCATCAAGAAGGTGAGTGACCTGACCTAGGGGCATACACACAGTGGGGCATCCCAATTCCAGATGCCTCCACTGAGAGGAACAACACCCCTGAAAATCGGGTGTGTTGTTCCTCTTTAAGCAGTTTAGTTAGAAAGCTGACAATACTCAAAAAAGAAACGTTTTATATGATCAGCCACTCTCAACTGGTATTCAATGCTAAGCTTCCCTGACCCTGGCTGTAAGAAAAAAAGTCCCCCAGGCTACATATGGTATGTTGGTATGTTGATGACTTCACAAGGGTGACCACACCTTTCCATACACCTGTATATGGTCTTTATATATTGGTTGGGTCTTAGAGAATAATTCAATAAAGCCCAGTGAGCTGAGCTCTCTACCTCAAAATACAAATATCTAAAAAATATTTATAGATACTTTAATGGATATCTTTTTCACTGAGTAATAGACATTAATTGGCGTATTTACTAAAGTATCAGCTCAAGCTCACCATACTTCATTTCGGCTGCTTCCTAGCACACTGTACCCCACCAGTACAATGTCATGTGACTTCAGGAACTCCAGCATCTTGCTCTGATTGTGATAGATGTGACACTCTACCTATGTAGAGATAACATTAAAAGATGAAAAGTCGTCATAAATATTTAGATACACACATTGTATATGACCCCTATGTAAAGTAAGAGGCAGGAGATAGCAGGGAATTATAGCAGGGGATTGTGGCAGAGTATGATTGCTGGATGCAGCTGAGTTTAATCCAGATAGACATTAGTGGTTTATCCGGCTTTACTGGAACATGAATGCAGTATGAGAATGTCACTTTTACATGGTGGATGACACAGACAAGAAAAAGAAGTGATGGAGCGCAGCTCAATATACAGTAAATACAACACATCAGAAAAATGCATATAGAGACTACAGTTAAAGAGAACCAAAACCCACTCCCCTACTGCCCTGGAATATATAACATTCCAAGGCCGCTAGATTCCCGCCCCCGGGGCATCCAAAATCTGTGTGAAACCCCCCAGATCAGCCGGAAACTCACTTTCTTTCCCAGTCCAGTGGCACATGTGCGAGGAGCAGCTGCATCCCCTCTATCCCTTTAGCAGGACACGTGCCTGTGCCAGGCATTTGTGTGCGCTCCCTGTTAGAGGGTAGCGGGGGATACGGCCACCTGTGGGTCGTGCTGATTGGCCGAGAGGCTGCGCATGCGCCGTAGGACTGGGGAGTTTGTTCGGACGACCTGGGGGATTTCACTTAGCAGGGCATATCCGATCAGTGTGCCACGGAGGCAAGGACCAAAATCCAGGATATTAAAATCCTAGGTTTTGGTCCATTTTAAGCATTGGTAACAGCACCATCTACTGTCATACCTGTAAACTGCAGTCATTCTGGCAAAGGTCCAAAATCACATTCAGAGAGCTGTTGCAGAGTATTGTATCTCCAACAAGGATATAGTATGGTAATGGTTGTCAGTCACATAAAACCATGTTAAAAATGCACAGAATGACCAAATAAAGTGCACAAGCTGCTTTTAACAACCTTAAAGTAAATGATAAAGCTAAGCTGAAAAGATACATTATCTCCTCTCCCCCACAACTGCTTTGGCAATGTCTGTATCTGTAAAACTCAGCCAATTCTGATACGGGGTCCCCTGACATCCACCTGCACTCCCAGAGCTTCATAAAGGGGGGGGGGGGGGGGCAAGGCAGTGCCCGGCATGCCTCCTCTATTGCAGTGAATGGACTGGATAGTGACATGACACAGTGGGTGGCCCACTGTCCTCCCAGGACCCTGCATAGGGATTCATGAGGCAAGTGCACCCAGCCGAAATTAATCTGGGGCACAGGTGAGTTTTACAGAGCAGCTGCAAGGGAAAAGAGGTAAGTATCACTTTCAGCCCACCCTGGACTGTCCATTTTTAGAGCAATTTTGGACTTGTGGAACAAATCAGTCAGGTAAATTTTAGGTGGTGGCAGATCAAGTTGGGGTACCGATCAAGCTGCAGCCTCTCCATGTACCCCCTGATAGGATCTGGGGTTGGGAAAACCTGCTTCAGAAGAGGGACAACACCCAGGGTTTTTGCCATCCCTGGGAATTGTGCCTCTCCAGGGATGCCTCACTGTGTAAAATCCTCTGAATCACCTCTCTCTCTAGTGATCCATTCAGCTTTTACTAAGCCAATCTGGAATCAGCTGAACAGAAGCACATGGGGTGTGGGGTCTAGGCTGTATTGCAAGGTCTTGACCCTTCCACCCCATGGCTTGCACATGAGGTTTAGGGCAACCTCAGGTAAGCTGCTCCCTATTTATCGCTTGCATTGTATGTCCCAAATGGGGCTCTCAGAGATTAGAATTAGGACTGCACCCATAGAGGCACCTTGGCGCGGTGGTGCAGCTTAGCATAACTCTGCAGATGTGTGTGACCGAGCCTCTGTTTTTACCAGATTTTGGGCCTTATTTATCAAGGAATAGCGACAGATAGCGACAGATAGCGACTGGGGAGCCGGCCAGTAAAGCCAGGTACCGCAACTAGAACGCCGGCTCCCCTCCACAATCACACATTTATCAAGCCGATACTGCTTAGCGACTGAGATAGCGCCACCTAGCGACTCATTCATCATTATCCCAGCCTCATCCCACAGCGCCAGCGAACATCCTTGAACAGCGACAGGTATGACCTCTCGCTACCTGGCACTCTCCAATGCATTTCAATGGCAGAATGTATTTTAATTAATAATTAATTTATAATATATATATATATATATTTTTTTTTTTTTTGCAGAATTGGTATTACAGGTCTGATTTTAAACTATTCAGGTTTGAATTTTATTTCAAAATAATTCCACTTTTTTTTTGGGTGGTTAGGGGGTTAAAAAACTACTTTTAACACATTGCCTACTGCGCTCTGGGATTTAAACATGCATTTCACAGCGCTAGGAATTTTTAAGGCTGATTTTTTAATGAATATGGTGGGTGCCGGTCGCTATGTCCAGTCGCTATCATGCGCTCCCATACAACAGCGAACCTGTCAAATAGCGACTCAGCATCTTGTATTCAACATTACGGCACACCGACTGAGTCGCTATCATCCACCGAACAATGGCCAAGCACAGCGACTACTAGCGGTCGCTGTCAAAATACCGCTACAGTCGCTCAACAGTCGCTATCTGACGCTATTAATGAATCAGCCTCTTAGAGACAGATTATAGGTTGGTCTGCAAGCTAACAGGGTTGAGTGCTGCGGCTCCTTTAAGACTTTAGTAACCTAATTGCCCTGCTGACTTGCACCTCCCAGGTTAGTTATAAAATGGTCTGAGCAGCTGCCACTCCCCCTTTGTTCATTTTGAACAGAACACAAGCTGCGTATCTCTGCCAGCCATTCAGAAATGTTTGGCGCAGGTATCAATTCCGAGGGAAGCCAGAGATGCCTCCGTGTCCTAAGCATGCATTGTGTGTTCAGTATAGTAGGAAATCTGGAGGATTTCACAAAATGAATTTGGTTTGGGATGCCCCGGGGATAGAGAAATCGACCTCCCTGGAATCCAGTCTAGTGCATGTTTTCATGCTATTGGTGTTGAGATATGTCATTTTAGACTATAGGTCTGCTTTACCTACACTCTGATGTACTGCACAACCCTAACACAGCTCCCTCAAATGATATTTCCGTACAGAATTATAGAATGCACCTGATTACAGACGGGCTTGTATTTCAGTTCTGGATTGCTGAGAATGTGCTCTATCTGCCGTTTATTAAAATTAGAGACTCCGATAGATCGGGTGAGTCCAGCAACCTTACATTCCTCCAGAGCCTAGAAACCAAAGGATATCAAATTAAGGATAACTACAGATATGTCCGCCTTTATTTTAGCATGAATTTGGTCAAAGAGAGCAATTTCTCGTTAAAGCTATTCAGCCCAGGACCAGGATAATGTAACCAAATCTCTGAAGAATTTATTCATGTAACACTCATAGGCCCTTATTTAAGAAGGGATAGCATCAGGTAGTGGCTGGCTAATGAGAGCTAGCGACAGGTAGCGACTGGTGAACGCCGGACACGGCACGCAATTACACATTTATCAAGCAGAATCTGTTTAGCGACTGGGATAGCGCCATGTAGAGTCTGATTCATCATTTTCACAGCCTCAGCGAACAGCGCCGGCGTTCAGCCTTGCACAGCGCCAGGTATGACCTCTCGCTACCTGTCGCTCTCCCATACATTTCAATGGACGAACCTTTTCTTCTCTTTAAAAAAAATCACAAATAATTCTGTGACCTCTTCTGGCATTGAAAAAGCAGTTTTTTCACAATTTTTTTCATTTTTTATATATTTCTTCTGAAATTACATTACAGGTCTGCCATTAAAGTGTTCATGTTACAATGTTGCTACAATGTAATTCCATATGTTTTCGCTTTGTTACTAGTGGATAGATGCTGAAAAACAGACTTTAAACACACCGCCTCCTGCGCTCTGGGCTTCAAACAAGCATTTTTTAGCGCCAGAGGCTGTTTTTTTGCTGAATATGGTGTGAGTCGGTCGCTATGAGCAGTCGCTAACATGCGCTCCCATACAGCGCTGTACTGGTCAAATAGCGACTCCTCACAATGTATTTAACATTACTGCACAGCGACTGAGTCGCTATGAACTAGCGACCCACGGCTGAGCACAGTGACTACCAGCGGGCGCTCTGAAAATGCCTGCTACAGACGCTCATCTGTCGCTACCTGACGCTAATGATGAATCAGCCTGCCAGACTTACAAAACACAACAGATTAGATAACATCTTTTGTTACACCTACTGCAATGCATAAGTACACAAAAATATCATTGGTAGCCTTGTCTGAACCGCACAATGTTAAGAAACATAATGTGGTACTTTTTACAATAACATTGTGCAAAATTAACCTTTTTACTGAATCAGGAACAAATTTCTTGTGAGAATTGATTCAGGGGTGAAAAACATTTTATAGGCCATATAATAGATGCTCCTCAGCAGTGTCAGTGAGGGCTGAACTGATAGGGGCCCTGGAAGGTCATAAAGCAGCTTTGAACAACATACTGTACCCTCCAGGTGTCCCGGATGTCTGTATGATGATAAATTAATTTGCCATCCTCATCTTTCGGGAAGGGGTCATTTCCAGGCTAAAAACAAAAGACAATTAAAAACAACAATTCCAACACGGTTTCAATCATATTTTCTTATAGAAGGTATCATGTAACATGCATCACATGTATCATTTTTTTAAAACTAATTAACATACATCCCTTGTGTTGGAAATACCAATTAATTTGTTACAAAGGTGCAACAGAAATTATGACCCAGGTAGAAAGAGGTTGTTTACAAAACTTAAAGCCAACATATACTCACGTCAGACAAGGTTGAGATACTGGTTTAAACAGTATTCAGTCTTAACAAGCACGAGTCGGGGAGGCCGATTCATTAATTCAGCGGCAGGTAGCAACAGTTGAGCTACTGTAGCAGTATTTTCACAGCGCCCGCTAGTAGTCGCTGTGCTTGGCCGTTGTTCGGTTGTTGATAGCGACTCAGGCTCTTATTTAACAAGGGATAGCGGCAGGTAGCGAATGGTGAGCGAACGGTAATGACGCTCACCGCCACGAGAACGCCGGCTCCCCTCCGCAATCACACATTTATCGAGCCGATCCTGCTTAGCGACTGACAGAGCGCCAGATAGCGAATCATTCATCATTATTCCAGCCTCATCCCACAGCGCCAGTGAGCGACCTTGAACAGCGACAGGTATGACCTCTCGCTACCTGGCGCTCTCCAATGCATTTCAATGGAGCAATCTTTAAATATTCATAATTAATTGCTATAAATTTTTTTTTTTTTTTTTTTTTTTTAAATGTCAAAAATTCTGTGACCACTTCTGCCATGTTATGAAAGTAAAAAAAAAATATATAAATTTGTGCAGAATTGATATTACAGGTCTGATATTAATGTATTCATATTACAAAATGTTTTGAAAAACATGTTTTTTTTTTTCTAAAAATATGGTTGTTTGGGGGTTAAAAAACTACTTTTAACCCATCGCCGCCAGCGCTCTGGGGTTTAAACATGCATTTCACAGCACGAGAATTTTTGGAGCGTGATTTGTTAATGAATATGCTGGGAGCCGTTCGCTATGGCCGTTCGCTGTCATGCGCTCCCATACAGCGCGGAACCTGTCAAACAGCGACTCCTAACCCCGTATTCAACATTACCGCACACCGACTGAGTCGCTGTCAACAGCCGAACAACGGCCAAGCACAGCGAATACTAGCGGGCGCTGTGAAAATAACGCTACTGTCGCTCATCTGTCGCTACCTACCGCTATTAATGAGTCGGCCTCCCCATCCCAGAGCGCCAGAAGCGGTGTGTTTAAAGTCTATTTTTGAACACATATCCACTAGTAGCAAAGCGAAAACACATGGAATGACATTGTTTTTACATTGTGACATTAACACTTTAAAGTGGACCAACACCCAGGATTTTGACTATCCTGGGTTTTGGTCCACTTCGGCGGGGCACCCCCCCAGAAACCCCAATAAACTCACCTCTCCCCGCTCCCACGTGACTGCCCGGTCCAATCCCCGCCAACATCCAGGCGGGGAACAGGAACGTCCAAGCGGCTTCCACCGCCGCCGCCTCCCTCGCGTCACTTTCGGCGCGTGCGCGCCCGTGCCGGCCATTCACAGACGGCCGGCGCGGGGGCGCGCACGCCTAGAGGGGCGCGAGGGAGGCGGCGGCGGAAGATAAGGTAGGTGATTTGGGGGGGTTTCACCCCGCGGGACATCCCGATCTCGGGTGGGAGGTGATCGGCCCGGGAATCTTATAGATTTCCAGGCTGATCACCTCTCGGTGTTGGTCCACTTTAATACCAGACCTGTAATGACAATTCTACATAAAAATCTAAAAAGTTTTCAAAAATGACATTTAATAGGTAGAGATGACACAATTATTTGATAAAAAAAAATAAATAAATAAATAAAAAGAAAACCCTGTTTATAATTGAAGAAAAGTAATGTCCTTTAAAATGTATGAGAGAATGACAAGTAGCTACAGGTAATACTTGGCGCTCAGGAAGCTAGAGCACCTGTCAATGAGAGCCGCTAGTGATCAGCAGAAGCCAGGAGCAGGGGCAGGGGATTGCAGTCCCCTGCTCTCACACTTGCCTTCTGGCTTCTGACAGCTCTCTCCAAGTAACAGGGAGGCCGATTCATTAATAGCGCCAGGTAGCGACAGATGAGCGCCAGTAGCGTTATTTTCACAGCGCCCGCTAGTATTTGCTGTGCTTGGCCGTTGTTCGGCTGTTGACAGCGACTCAGTCGGTGTGTGGTAATGTTGAATACGGGGTTAGGAGTCGCTGTTTCCGCGCTGTATGGGAGCGCATGACAGCGAATGGCCATAGCGAACGGCTCCCAGCATATTCATTAACAAATCACGCTCAAAAAATTCTCGCGCTGTGAAATGCTTGTTTAAACCCCAGAGCGCTGGCGGCGATGGGTTAAAAGTAGTTTTTTAACCCCCAAACAACCATATTTTTGTTTTAAAAAAAAAAAACATGTTTTTACAAACATTTTGTAATATGAATACATTAATATCAGACCTGTAATATCAATTCTGCACAATTTTTTTTTTTTTTTAAGCTTAAAAAAAATATCTAACATTGCAGAAGTGGTCACAGAATTTTTGCCATTTAAAAAAAAAAAAAAAAAAAAAAAACATTAATAGCAATTAATTAAGAATATTTAAAGATTGCTCCATTGAAATGCATTGGAGAGCGCCAGGTAGCGAGAGGTCATACCTGTCGCTGTTCAAGGTCGCTCACTGGCGCTGTGGGGTGAGGCTGGAATAATGATGAATGATTCGCTATCTGGCGCTCTGTCAGTCGCTAAGCAGGATTGGCTTGATAAATGTGTGATTGCGGAGGGGAGCCGGCGTTCTCGTGGCGGTGAGCGTCATTACCGTTCGCTCACCATTCGCTACCTGGCGCTATCCCTTGTTAAATAAGGGCCCAAGCAACCAAGTAAATGTAAGGTGCTTGACATTAAAGGGGTTGAAGGAAAAGATCTCCTAAAGACCTCAGAGTATAGTATCAGAAAGCACAAGACGGCAGTTTCATACCACCCGCTCCCACGCTGCACATCGCTAAGGCCCTTATTTAAGAAGGGATAGCGTCAGGTAGCGCCTGGTTAATGAGGTAGCGACAGGTAGCGACTGGTGAACGCCGGACTTGGCTCGCAATTACACATTTATCAAGCAGAATCAGTTTAGCGACTGGGATAGCGCCATGTAGCGTCTGATTCATCATTTTCACAGCCTCAGTGAACAGCGCCGGCATTCAGCCTTGCACAGCACCAGGTATGACCTCTCGCTACCTGTCGCTCTCCCATACATTTCAATGGATGAACCTTTTCTTCTCTTTAAACGGGGTATTTGTTTTTTTTTTCTTTCCAAAAAATCACAAATAATTCTGTGACCTCTCCTGTCATTGAAAAAGCAGTTTTTTCATAATTTTTTCATTTTTTATATATTTCTTCAGAAATGACATTACAGGTCTGGCATTAAATTGTTCATGTTACAATGCTGTTACAATGTAATTCCAAATGTTTTTCGCTTTGTTACTAGTGGATAGATGCTGGAAAACACACTTTAAACACACCGCCTCCTGCGCTCTGGGCTTCAAACAAGCATGTTTCTGCGCCAGAGATTTGTGAGGCTGTTTTTTTGCTGAATATGGTGTGAGTCGGTCGCTATGAGCAGTCGCTAACATGCGCTCCCATACAGCGCTGTACTGGTCAAATAGCGACTCCTCACAATGTATTCAACATTACTGAACAGCGACTGAGTCTCTATAAAGTAGCGACTCACGGCTGAGCACTGCGACTACTAGCGGGCGCTCTGAAAATGCCTGCTACAGACGCTCATCTGCCGCTACCTGCCGCTAATGATGAATCAGCCTCCAAGTAAATTTAAGGTGCTTGACATTAAAGGGGTTAAAGGAAAAGACCTCCTAAAGACCTCAGAGTATAGTATCAGAAGGCACAAGACGGCAGTTACATGCCACCCGCTCCCACGCTGCACATCGCTAATTTGCAGACAGATCCACAGCAGGCTGAGCGTCCTGGAAGGCAGCCCATGTCTCAGGTTTGCATTGGACTAAAATGGCTAAAAGGCCCCTGAGCATAGATTGGGGTCCCCATTCTGCAGAAGAGTTTTATTTGCCATTGTATGTGTGGTGTTGGAGTGGGTGACAGGTAGACGCGTCCTCTCATGCCTTCTTCCATTCCGGTCTTGAGGTCTTTAGAAAAAGGCCCTTATTTATGAAGGAATAGCGACAGGTAGCGACTGGTGAGCGGCCGGTAATGACGGGCCCCGCCACGAGAACGCCGGCTCCCCACCACAATCACACATTTATCAAGCCGATCCTGCTTAGCGACTGAGATAGCGCCAGATAACCACTCATTCATCATTATTCCAGCCTCAGCCCACAGCGCCAGCGTCCGACCTTGAACAGCGACAGGTATGACCTCTCGCTACCTGGCGCTCTCCAATGCATTTCAATGGAACAATCTTTAAATATTAATAATTAATAGTTATTATTATTATTTTTTTTTTAAATGTGAAAAATTATGTGACCACTTTAAATCATTTTTTTAAGTTAAAAAAAATAAAAAATAAAAAATGTACAGAATTGATATTACAGGTCTGATATTAATGTATTCATATTACAAAATTATTTTAAAAAATTGTTTTTTTTTGGTTTCCAAAAATATGGTTGTTTGGGGGTTAAAAAACTACTTTTAACCCATCGCCGCCAGTGCTCTGGGGCTTAAGCATGCATTTTACAGCGTAAGAATTTTTTTAAACATGATTTTTTAATGAATATGGTGGGAGCCGGTCGCTAGGGCCAGTCGCTATCATGCGCTCCCATACAGCGCGGAACCTGTCAAATAGCGACTCCTCACCCAATATTCAACATTACGGCAAACCGACTGAGTCGCTATCAACTACCGAACAACAGCCAAGTACAGCGACTACTAGCGGGCGCTCTGAAAATGCCGCTACAGTCGCTCAACTTTCGCTACCTGCCGCTATTAATGAATCAGCCTCAAAGTCTACAAAAGTGGCCTTTTCCTTTAAGAAACTAAATAAATAAAACTTATTAGTAAAGAAGGAATTCTTGATGGGTTCTTATCATCAACTGACCTTGAACTCTATTGGATTGTGAATTAGAAAGAGATCCATATAATCCAGCTGCAAATCCCTCAGGGATTTCTCCAGGGCTGGACGGACATATTCCGGCATGTGGAAGGTCGACCAGAGCTGTAATAAACAATTACGTTAGTACGGGGATGCCAATTCTGAACCCTTTATGGTGCTTCTTGCAGCTGAGCAGTGTACAGAGAAACAGGCAATAGGCAAATTATGACTTACAGAAAAGAATCTCTGTGTATCCAGCTCATATGGGGCGCAGCTAGGGGGGGCACGTGCCCTGGGTGCCCCCGGAGCACAGGTGGGGGATCCACTTCGAGTCTGCCCCGGGTGCTAGAAAGCCTAGCTACGCCTCTGATAAAATATATCACTGAAATGCTCTTAGAGAGAACATTATGATGGTGTGCGTGATTTTTGACCTAGCAAAAAGGTCACTTTGATATATAAAAAGCAAATATAAATCCTGGCAATCCTCTGGCAACTCTGGGTCTTCAAGAACCCTAACCCTTCTACTCCTGCTCCCTGTGAACCTTAGGCCCTTATTTAACAAGGGATAGCGCCAGGTAGCGAATGGTGATGACGCTCACCGCCACGAGAACGCCGGCTCCCCTCCGCAATCACACATTTATCAAGTCGATCCTGCTTAGCGACTGACAGAGCGCCAGATAGCGAATCATTCATCATTATTCCAGCCTCACCCCACAGCGCCAGCGAGCGACCTTGAACAGCGACAGGTATGACCTCTCGCTACCTGGCGCTCTCCAATGCATTTCAATGCAGCAATTTTTAAATATTCTTAATTAATTGTTATTAATGTTTTTTTTTTTTTAAATGTCAAAAATTCTGTGACCACTTCTGCAATGTTAGATATTTTTTTTAAGGTAAAAAAAAAAAAAAAAATTTTTACAGAATTGATATTACAGGTCTGATATTAATGTATTCATATTACAAAATGTTTTGAAAAACATGTTTTTTTTTTCTCAAAAAATATGGTTGTTTGGGGGTTAAAAAAATACTTTTAACCCATCGCCGCCAGCGCTCTGGGGTTTAAACATGCATTTCACAGCACGAGAATTTTTTGAGCGTGATTTGTTAATGAATATGCTGGGAGCCGTTCGCTATGGCCATTCGCTGTCATGCGCTCCCATACAGCGCAGAACCTGTCAAACAGCGACTCCTAACCCCGTATTCAACATTACCGCACACCGCCGGGGTCGCTGTCAACAGCCGAACAACGGCCAAGCACAGCGAATACTAGTGTGTGCTGTGAAAATAACGCTACTGGCGCTCATCTGTCGCTACCTGGCGCTATTAATGAATCGGCCTCCTAGATTTATTGACACTTCTATTTCCAATGCAGTGATATATGATAGGAGGCCAGGAATCAGCTGCACACTGCAGTGAAGCTCACAGCTACTAGAGAAGGTGTGGCCTCACTGCCCCCATTGGATGGAGCTTTGCTGGGAAAAAGTGAGTACCGTATAATGCTAGGATCACTGACGGCGTGGAGGAGTAGGTGAGGTATTACTCGTTATTATTAGTTATTATTAGTTGAGGATTCATTTTATTAATCCTTGTCAATACAAGGATCTGTCCCACAATCTATTTATACCCCGGAGTGCAACCATAACCCGGGGGCATCCACTAAGGTTAGAGGAAAGGTGCTTTCTCCACCGACATAGGAGGGGATTCTTCTCTGTAAGAGCAGCGAGACTATGGAACTCGCTGCCAGAGGAGTAGTAATGAGGGATACATTAAAAATGTTCAAAAGTGGCCTTGATGCCTTCCTGGCATGTAATAACATTTCCGGCTATGGCTACTAGACCACTGGAAAGAGTTAAACAGGCTGAACTGGATGGACTAAAGTCTTTATTCAGCTTTACATACTATGTTACTATGTTACTAATACAACTACAGTGCTGTCAGTCAATCAAAAATGTTAATAAAGCCTGAATGTGAATATTTAAAGAAGACCAAAACCTTTTTTGGTCAGCCTTGGTAAATAAATGCCCCGCTGTGTCTGAAATAATTTTTGGAAGATTTGTTTATCTTATGGAATCATATTGAGTCAAATAGCAAAAATAATAAATAAAATAAAGTAAATAAATAAATAAAATAAAGTAATAAATAAATAAAGAAAAGTGATTTTAGCAAGCAGTAAATATGGCATATTATAACCTTCCCGGTGTAGAAGACTTCCTCCCGTTTCACTGTGCCATCTGCAATCTTCTCTCTGATGGCCCGGCCCACCTCCACCTCATTCCCGTATATAAAGGCGCAGTCTATGTGACGATATCCCACATCTAAGGCGATTTTCACTCCTTCTTCTGCCAGACATTTAGGAACCTGCTGACAGCAAAATACACTCAGTAAATTCTCATTTCTACATGTGTGCTTTACAGTAGTTATATTGTTACAGTATTCATGGCCACTATCTACCGTTACGGGCAGGCTGATTCATCATTAGCGGCAGGTAGCGACAGATGAGCGTCTGTAGCAGGCATTTTCAGAGCGCCCGCTAGTAGTCGCAGTGCTTGGCCGTGAGTCGCTACTTTATAGCGACTCAGAGGCCGATTCATTAATAGCGCCAGGTAGCGACAGATGAGCGCCAGTAGCGTGATTTTCACAGCGCCAGCTAGTATTGGCTGTGCTTGGCCGGGGTTTGCTTGTTGACAGCGACTCAGTCGGTGTGCGGTAATGTTGAATACGGGCTTAGGGGTCGCTGTTTCACAGGTTCAGCGTTGTATGGGTGTGCCTGACAACGAATGGCCAGAGCGAACGGCTTGCTGCAGATTCATTAACAAATCACGCTTCGAATTTTTTCGCGCTGAGAATTCCTTGTTTAAACCCCAGAGCGCTGGCGGCGATGGATGTAAAATAGTTTTTAACCCCCAAACAACCATATTTTTTGATAGTAAAATTATACAAGTTTTTATAAACATTTTGTAATATGAATATATGAATATCAGACCTGTAATATCAATTCTGCACAAATGTTTTTTTTTATTTTTTTTACCTTAAAAAAAAGTCCTAACATTGCAGAAGTGGTCACAGAATTTTTGACATTAAAAAAAAAAAAAAAAAAACATTAATAGCAATTAATTATGATTAATTAAAGATTGCTCCATTGAAATGCATTGGACATCGCCAGGGAGCGACAGGTCATACCTGGCGCTGTGATGGGATTAGCAGCGGCGCTGTTCGTTGCAGTCGGCTACATGATGAATCCCGCGCTAGCAGTCGCTCTCGCCGGCGCTAGCCTCATTTAGCGTGATAAATGCGTCATTGTGACCGCCGCCGGGCGTACTTGAGTCGGTAGCCGCCGTTAGCTGGCGGTACCTGGTGCTCGTCACACACTACCTGGCGCTAGCCCTTGATAAATAAGGCCCTCAGTCGCTGTTCAGTAGTGTTAAATACATTGTGAGGAGTCGCTATTTGACCAGTACAACACAGTATGGGAGCGCATGTTAGCGACTGCTCATAGCAACCGACTCACAACATATTCAGGAAAAAAACAGCTGCAAAAATCTCTGGCGCTGAAAAATAGTTGTTTGAAGCCCAGAGCGCAGGAGGCGGTGTGTTTAAAGTCTGTTTTCAAGCATCTATCAACTAGTAACAAAGCGAAAACATATGGAATTACATTGTAACAACATTGTAACATGAACACTTTAATGCCAGACCTGTAATGTCATTTCTGAGGAAATATTTAAAAAATGAAAAAAATATGAAAAAAACTGCTTTCTCACTGCCAGAAGAGGTCACAGAATTATTTGTGATTTTTTTGGGAAAAAAAAAAAAACCGTTTAAAGAGAAGAAAAGGATCGTCCATTGAAATGTATGGGAGAGCGTCAGGTAGCGAGAGGTCATACCTGGCGCTGTGCAAGGCTGAACGCTGTGGCGCTGTTCACTGAGGCTGTGAAAATGATGAATCAGACGCTACATGGCGCTATCTCAGTCACTCAACAGATTCTGCTTGATAAATGTGTAATTGCATGCCGTGTCCGGCGTTGACCAATCGCTATCTGTCGCTACCTCTCATTAACCAGCCGCTACCTGACGCTATCCCTTCTTAAATAAAGGCCTCTCTTTTTATAGTATATTCTGATCAATATCCACTAGATGGCACATGCTTGTTGTTGCTGTTAGTAAAGGGACTGTCTATGTCAGGGGTGTCAAATTCACTATTGAAGGGGCGGCAACAGATCACATTTTGTGGATCTCCACATAGCTGTCTCTATAGCTCTGTATAAGCACTAATTACTTCATCTGTGCATCTGTGTGAAGATAGGCAAAGACCTGGCCTGTTGCCGACCTTTCAGGAGGGAGTCTGACACCTGTGGTCTATGCAAAATGTAAGAAACATGCTTCAGTAGCTTACCTTGTCATATCTGCTCTCTCCCTTCCTGTAACCTTGCAGCAGCACACACTGTAGAAGCAGAAACTGGGCACTGACCTCTGGCACTCCTTCTTAATCCCCTAGCAGTAGACCACCAATCATAGGGCTCGACTGGTGGTTTATAAATGCCACCTGTCTATTACCTGCTGACTGGACATCCACTTTAAACCGGACCTTCACCCTAAATAAGAGCCTATCTTATATGTTTCCCTCACCCTGTACATACAAATTGCCCATATTAAAAATCATCCTACCTGCACCTATTGCATTTTCTGAGACTTTAAACACCCAAGATGGCGGCTCATGGGCATGCAGGCTGCCTGCAAACAGGAAGTGTCCTCTCACTGTGCCGTTCTGCATTCTGGGATTGCTGACCTTTTCCTGACCCCAGCTCTTCTCTGTTTGTGCAAAGCACAGCTATAACCCCACTCTCCCGCACTTTTGACCCCTCTCAACTCCTCAGTATGTGATGCTACTTAGGCAAGATGGCGGCCCCCGTATCCTAGAGTGCTGAAAAGAGTTGCAGGTCAGTGAGGGAAAGAATAAAAAGTGACTAAAAACATTAAATATATTAATTTTTGATGCTGGGGAATAGTTTTTAAGGGATTGGGCTTTTCATTAAATGATGCTGAAGGTCCGCTTTAAGATCTCCTGATAACAGAAGAGGGAGACCTCTTTGGCTTTCAGCTCAGCACTGAAATTAGCTGGCCTGGAAGTTAGGTGAGAATAGGGTGTTTTTTAATTCACAAATAAATGGTAGTCTTTATTTAGGGCTTTCATTTTAATCCACAGGCAACATACAGTGGGAGAACTAGTCCAAAAAGCAAAATAAATACGTAAGAAAATAGAGTTATTATTGAGCTAAATGTTTTTTTTTAATGCAGTACATATATCTTTTCCTACAGTTTTCCTTTCCCTCAAAATCTAAATGGCACGATGGTCCATCATACACTCAAAAGTCAGAAAACCTGCAGTAAAAACCTTCCAATTTTCCCATATAACTCAAAAATGAAAAGGATATTAGATTTTTACCTATTTATATTGCTGTTTTTGGTAGTGCTCTTACTAGTGGCTGCTTTTACTCTAGTGAAAGAATAGATGAGATTATCTGGGAAAACCAAAGCAAAATTATCCAATAATATTAATAAATAATGAGTATTGATAATCTGAATATAATATAAAAAATTCCTAATGGAGTGGAGTGAGCATAGCTAGTCCAGAATAATTAGGGTCTAATCTAGGCCACAATTTCGCTGTAAACCGTGGCCTGATTTAGACCACTAGGGGGGCACTAAGCAAGATTATCAGGGGTTAGTGAGAAGATAAATTACATTTTATTACTAGCACATAATGGAAAGTTTGAAGTGGTTAATATAGGAAGTAAGGAATGATAAATTTGCTGAGTTATATTTCAGCCTTTCTACACTCTATCCAAAACTAGAAAAAGTCTGGTGTGGAGCTCTATGTTAAAGGACAACTATCGTTAAAGCAGAACAAAGCAGCATGGCCAGCCCTAGAAGAGATTGCTGGCTGCTGGCCTTCCCCTGGGGCGTTCCAAATCGTGAAAACCCCCCGGACAAGTCACCTACTTCCTCGCCGACGTAAACATGGGGTGGCCGCATCCCTTGCATCTTTTGGCTGTGCCCGCTCCTGACCCCAGCTATTCAGGATGCCATCGCTGGCGCACCCAATTGCTGTAAACAGAGCCATTTGCCGAACATTACATATGCATGGCAAACGGCTGTTCTTGGACACAAGCCCACGACAGTTATTTCCTTTTACAAAGATTTTATTGAGATTTTCATAGGGTATACATGAGAGTCAAACATTGAGATATACACTGGTGGTGGCATATATACGGGCTTCAGAAAAATATACATTAACACAGATAGAGATGGCGGTCATAGAAGATACAATAATTACGAAGTTTAGTCAAATGAACAACAGGAATCTAATTAAAGTCCGACTTTTGTTACATAACAGCGAGTGCTCGGATTACATAGTGAACTGTTACAAAGATTTTGTTAACCTGTATACGAATGGCGTGTGCCACACGCATTTTCTTCACCAGTGCCGGATGTAAACAGATATATCAATACACTAATGCATACCTACTAGAGTTGAATGGAGACAAAGGAAGAGAAAGAGAAGAAAGGAGAAAAAGATAGAAAAGATTGAGAAGGAGGGGGGGAGAAGGGGGAAGGGGAGAAGGGGGAAGGACAGGGAGGGGAGCCAAGTTGTGGGGCCAGGCCTGGTTTGGAAAAATGGTTCTTCCCCCATCTCAAACTGGGTGGACCGGATCTGTTTGGTGGTGGCAGACACCTATATATTCTAGCCAGGGATCCCAGACTTTAAGAAAATTTTCAAACGTGTCATTCTTGATTGCTGTGATCTTCTCATTACATAAAGTGTCTGAGATTCTGTTCAGTATTTCTTGCCAGGGAATCCTAGAGGACTTCCAATTCCTAGCTATAGTAAGACGAACTGTGGCTAAAATATGCTGAATCAATTTCCATTGGTTCTTATAGTATTTACCTGATTTGTGGGAGAGCAAGGCTTCCCTGGGATTTCTAGTTATTGGAAGGTGAGTGATATCAGAAAGCAGTTTATACGTTCTGTTCCACGTGGCCCTGGCTATTGGGCATTCCCACCAGATGTGGGCCATGGTTCCCGAGGAGAGGCAACCTCTAAAACAGAGTGGAGAGTCTGTTGGAGAAAACTTATGGACACGGTCTGGGGTAAGGTACCATCTAAAGAGTATCTTGTAGGCATTCTCCAGGACAACTGTGTTGCAGGAGATCTTCTTTATATTGTCCCACAGTCTCCTCCAGTTCCCCTCATCCAAGTCATGCCCCAGCTCTCTCTCCCATCAAGACATATATTTATGCCTAACAGGAGATGGCGGAGATACCAAAGTATCATAAAGGCTCGATATCAAGCCACCACAGAAGTGATCTTTGATGCATCTGGTTTCAAAATCAGTACTTTGATATGGAGGAGGGGAGCGTTTTAGCACATTCTTTATAAAGTGTTGGATTTGTAGGAACCTAAAGGTTTCAGATGGGGGTAAATTTTCCCCTGGGTTGATATCCTGACATGACTTCATACCATTCGGGGTGCAAAAGCTATCCACTGCAGTGTAACCCCTCCGTGTCCATCATCTAAAATTAGTCGGGTGGGTAATACCTGGGGGGAATAAGGGGTTACCCAGCAGCGGGGAGGCCGGCAGCGAGGAGGATGTGAAATTGGATCTCACCCCATCCCAGACAGTTATTTCCTTATTCTAAAGAGTTGCCATTTGGTCACTTACATTGGTTTGTGCATGGGTCATTTTGGCTTGGTGGTGGAAAGACAGGAACCCTATTGAAATATACAGTATTATAGGTTAGGGCTTGCCTGAAGATGCACCACTGGACTTAAATCGGACCTTCAGCGTGATTTAATGAAAAGCCTAAACCCTTAAAAACTATTCCCCAGCATTTAAAATTAATATATTTTAGGTTTTAACTTGCTTACTTATAATTCTCTTCCCCACAGGGATGCAACTCTGTTCAGGACTCTAGGATAGGGAGTGGAATATAGTGCAGGGGCAGGGTTATAGCTGTGTTTTGCTCAGATAGAGCAGAGCTGGGGTCAGGAAAAGGTCAGCAATACCAGAATGCAGAGCAGCACAGTCAGAAGGCACTTCCTGTTTGCAGGCTGCCTGATGTTACATGAGCCGCCATCTTGGATGTTTAAAGGCTCATAACATGCAGTAGATGCAGGTAGGATGATTTTTATTATGAGCAATCTGTATGTACAGGGTGTTTGAAACATATAAGATAGGCTCTTATTCAGAGTGAAGGACCGCTTTAACTAAAAACTATTCCCCAGCATCTAAAATGAATATATTTTAGGTTTTAACTTGCTTACTTATAATTCTCTTCCCCACTGGGCTGCAACTCTGTTCAGGACTCTAGGATACGCCGCTATCTTGCCTCAGAAGCATCACACTTTCTGAGGAGAGTAGAGCGGGATAAAGTGTAGGGGGCAGGTTATAGTTGTGCTTTGCTCAGAAAGAGTCAGAAGGAGCAGAGCTGGGGTCAGCGAAAGGACAGCAATCCCAGAATGCAGTCAGAAGACACTTTCTGTTTGCAGGCTGCCTGATGCTCCACGAGCCGCAATCTTGGGTGTTTAAAGGCTCATGCAGTAGATGCAGGAAGGATAATTTTTAAGGTGGCCAATCTGTATGTACAGGGTATGGGAAACATATAAGATAGACTCTTATTCAGGGTGACGGTCCGCTTTAAAAGCTTTGTGAGCAGACACATGCTGCCCATTCCTCCTGTCAGGCTGCTCAGGCCTATCACTTGTTTCTGACTGTTTTTTAAACTTCAAGTGAGGAAAAGAAGAGAGGGGAAGAGTTTTTTTTGGAAAAAAAGTACAGTATATTAGTCAAATATTTCCCTTTCTCTCGCCTATTATATAATAACATTTACCTGTCGCAGGTGTTAAATGATAGTTGTCTTGCCCGGCTGTGTTATAGCAAAAACAAAAGAATCACTCACGTCCTGGGGAGCGTACGTGCCAAACCCGATCACCGGCATCCTGCAGCCATCATTCAGCAGCACCCGGGAGTCCTTATCCAGTGCCATCATCCTCCTGAGCTGTGTTGGTGGCTGTGCACCTTTATGTGGCACCCTGCTCCTCTTTCTCCCACCCTGCCATTCCCAGGACTGGAGAGCCTCCCCAGCCCCCAAAAACAACAGACCTCTGCTGGGGGCTGGACCACAGGAGTCACACCGCACCCACAAGCTGGGGCAGCCAAACATATGTGAATGGCTCTCTGTCATTTCCTCCCATTCATTCCTTTACGCCAGAGCCAGATAACTCCCGGCAAATTACATTCCTTGTTTGTTTTCCTTAAAAAGCAACTCTAGGAAACACGTAGAGCCATTTATGGAGTTACTATGAACATGTGGGGGCGCTTCTCTGCCTTATTGGCATGTTTGTTATGTACTAGTTTGAGGATAATGTCTGCCTCATTGGAGAACATCTAATCCTCAACCAGGAACCTCTCCACCTCAGGTTCAGGGAAAGGTTAAAAAACATTTTTGTCTCACTTTTTGATTCATTACTAGCGCCAGGTATCGGCAGATGAGCGTCTGTATAGCAGCACTTAGAGCGACCGCTAATATACTCTGTGATCAGCTATCGGGCCTGTAACAGAGCACCTCAGTCGCCTTAGTAACCTGCCCGGCATTGGTGAATGAGATGTATTTTGGGGGGCGTTCTAACACCACTACAGCTTTGCAGGAAGCGAAAGGTAGCGCCAGCTCATTGCGACCAACTCTCAGCGACTCAATATTCATAATTTTCAACAAAAAAACAGACACACACAGCGGTGCTCTGGATCTGGTCGCTGTAGCATAGAGCTCCAGACGCTGTGTGATTAAAATCTGCTTTTGAACACATATCCACCAGTAACAAAGCGAAAACCCATGGAATGACATTGTTGTAACATTGTGACATTAAAATACTTTAGTGCCAGACCTGTAATGACAATTCTGCATAAAAATATAAAAAAATCAAAAACGTTTTCAAAAATGACTCTTTCTAGGCCAGGAGAGGTGACACAATAATTTGAGAGAAAAAAAAAACAAAATACCCTGTTTAAACAGAAGAAAAGGAACGTCCATTGAAATGTATGGTAGAGCGACAGGTGCGTTACCAGGCGCTCTGGAAGATAGATCTCCGGCGCTATAAGCTGAGCCGCCTGTAATGAAGAATCGTACGCTACATGGCGCTGTTAGAGTTGCTCACCAGAATCGCCTTCATAAATGTGGTATTGTGTACAGCGCCCAGCGTTCACTAGACGCTGCCTGCCGCTATGAGGCACTACCTGGCGCTATCCCTTGATGAATAAACCCCATAGTCACCCTCTGTTGCCAGACAATTTTTAAAGTATTTTGCACTACTACTTTGACTGTGATGTTTGCAGGAGTTTCGCGAAATGTCTTATTTGCAATTTCTTAGTGCTTTCTCAATAATTTTTTTAAAGTGGACCAAAACCCAGGAAAACCCCCCAGGTCCTCGAAACAAACTCACCTCTTTCCGGTCCTACGGTGCATGCGTGGCCGCTCGTCCAATCAGCGCGCTCGGATCCGCTCATGTCAGCGCGTCTAAGCCTTTGTCTAAGGCGAGTGGCTCCTAGTGCACTGACAGCCGCATCCCCTGTTAAACTCTAACAGGGAGCATGCCCCAGCCTGCCATTCACAAATGCCTGGTCTGCCACGCACCCAGCTAGAGGGATAGCAGGGCTGCAGCTTGCGCATGCGCACTTGGATTGGAAAAGAAGGTAAGTGTATGGGCGACCTGGGGGGGGGGGGGTTTCACACAGCGGAGCATCCGGATTTTGGATGCCCCAGGAAAAGGGAATCAATCTATAAGATTCCCAGGCTGATTGCCATGGGTTTTGGTCCACTTAAAATGCAAGTTGTTCAAAAAAAGCATATTGCGTGTAAAAGCCCCATTCCTATCGAGTACAATGGTACCTCATACTGTATGTATCAGTAGACCTCAGTTCCTGCACAGGAAGCACCCCAAACTGCAAAGAGCACTTTATTAGATTTTCAGATAAAATACAAGTAACTGCACGTTGCAGTTAAATATCAAGGGTTAAACTTTTTTTTCTAAACAGTCTCTCCAGGCAGGGAACCCACACTTGTTTTAAATTTTCAAGGGTTAAACCACATGGGCACCAGGCTCCCCCCTCTTGCCTTTGGTGATGCAAATAATGGGGCGGGGGAATAAGACAGGTCACCTGCTTGCTAGCAGACGACTTGCCAGCCCCTCCTGCACTGTGAACTGGTATAGGGGTCTCAAGGTCCCCTTACCAGTTTACAAAGGGTTTAGTGTAAAAAATACACCCCCCCCCCCACACAGAAGAAGTCCTTAATTTTTCTTTTTATTACTACTTTCCTCCTTCCATCACCAATGACTGCTGTCCCACACCACCCATTGTTGCCGCCTGACGCTGAAGGGGGAAGAGGATCAGGGTCCCTGTCCCATTCCCGGCTTCCACCACTGCAGGGAGGGCCTTTTATACTTTTGGAGTGAGCTGACGTCATCTTGCTCACCAGTCAAAAAGGCCCCTTCACACTAAAGACCCAGGAGCGGTGATTTTGTGTATTAAAAACCCTAGCAATCTGGCTCTAGAGTCTAAACAAACTTCAGGGATGAGTTACAGCGGTTTGGGATGCCCAGTGTGTGAGACTTCAGGGTTCCTCAGTAAATACACCTCTGGATTCAATCCCATGGACAGGGGCGGACTGGCCATAGACAATGCCCGGTGGGCTGCACTGCTTTGGGGCCAGTTGGGCTGCTGCTTTTAACAGCCACTGTACCCACAAGCTAGGGAACCCCTTCCGCTTAAAGACTCTATCGCCAGGACTCCCCCTCTCCCAGAGTCTGTGATGTGTTAAATCCCCTGCCCCCTGCCATATCTGCTCACCTTTCCAGTAAACCCATTGAGCATACCGGGGCCATGGTGGCATTTTGTGCACCCACATGAGGCCTGTCTGAATGGCTGTCTACACAGTTGGAGCAGAGTGCCCAAAAAGGCATGCCAGCCGCCCCCATCAATCTGTGCCAGTCTGTTTTTATTGAGTGTAGAATGCTGATTGGAGGAGAGCTCATATATGTGTCACAGGAGTGAGAAAAAGTTAAGTAGACCTGGTAAAATGGGGGTGGGGTTCACAAAAGGAACAGGGACAGGGTACACACATGGACCAAGGGGATTCACATAGAAACCAGGGACAGGGTACAAAACCCAGGATATGCAGAATATTGTGCTTTCAAAAATTCACCCCCAAATCTCGCTTATGGCTTAATAAAAATGTATTGTGGTAGTATCAAAAACACGTTCACACATTTTTTTCTCAAAAAAGGGATTTATGTGGGAATTATCCATTAATGTGAAAATAGGGTTGTTATTCCCACTTTGGTCACTAGATGGGAGTTTAAGACTAGTGATGAGTGGATCCAACCCGCAAATTTCGGATCCGTACTGAACTTTGTGGGTTTGTGCTCTCAACTCCGAATGTGGATTTTAACTAGAAATCTGTCCATACATTTGGGCCAGACCTGGAAGAAGGATGATTGGCTGCACATCCTTCTTCTTTTCCCTCCCTCCATTGGCCCAGTGGAGCATAGTACCCTACCGTGTAAAAGGCGCTGATTTAGATAGGGAGAGTTTCCTGCTGCAGCAAATAAGGGACAGATAGGCTCTATTTGGTTAAAAGCTGCCCTTTACAGGGCAAACTAGCAGTAAAGGCTTGGGTGATTGTGTGCCCATATACCACAACAAGCTGTAAAGACTGTGGTGAGTGTGTCCCCATATACCACAACTTGCTGTAAACACAGGGGTGATTGTGTACCCCTATACCACAACTAGCAGTAAGCACTGGGAGGGAAGTGTCCCCTTATACTACATCTAGCTGTAAGCACTGGGGTGAGTGTGTCCCCTTATACCCCAAATAGCTGTGAAGACTGGTGTGAGTGTGCCCCCTTATACCACAACTTGCTCTAAGCACAGGGGTGCACCCTGTCATACTACACCTTGCTTAAAGCATTGTGTGAGTTTAGCCTGTTTTTATTGTCCATTTCAGGCCGCTGTAGCTGCAGGTGTCTCACAATGCAGAAAGCAGTAAATAAGGGACATGGCCATGGTGCATGACCAGGCATCTGCAAGCAAAACATGAGCTGCAGCGGCAGAACTAGCAGAAAGACATGCAAACACCTGTGTCTCTCTCTGTCTTACCCTCCAGCTCCACCCCCTAACAACAAGGTCACCTGTCTCTCCCCAAAGGGAGCAGCACCACCACCACCAAGCATGTCCACATCAACCCAGGGAAGCGTTAAGCTTTACCTCCAGCAAACTTTGGAGAAAAAGTGGAAGCTGGGCCCATCTCACCCACGAGCCCTGGGCCTGAATGCACAAGCATTTCAAAGTTGCTGGCCTTTGAAATGCACCCAATCCGTCTGGTGGAGACGGACAGTTTTATTTCACAATATACTGTTCCCATCCCTGCCCTGCACCAAAAGCTTGTGAAAAAATAAAATGTGCACTGGGCAATGCCATTAGTTCCAGGGACCACCTCACCACGGACACATGGACAAGTAAGCAGGGACAGAGACATTACATCTCTCTCATAGCCCACTGGGTCAATGTAGTGGCGGCTGAGAATGAGGTGGGAAGCACAGATCCATCCACCACCCAGTATTGCGGGACATCAGTTGGTGCCTCCTGTAGCCTCCTCCTCTTACTCTGTTTCCTCCTCTGCGTCCTCCTTAGGCAGTCAGTGCAGCCCCTGCACCACCAATTTAAGCACTGTCATGGCGAAATGGCAGCATGCAGTGCTAAAACTCATCTGTCTGGGCAAAAAACCCGAACCGCCCTGGAGCTGTGAACCGGCATCCAGGATCAAACAGATGAGTGGCTGCTGCCATTGGCCCTGAAGCCTGGCAAGGTGTGTGACAATGGGCTGAACTTGGGCTGGGGCGGGTTGATGCACATGCCGTGACTGGCGCATGTGCTCAACTTGGTGGTGCAGAGCTTCCTGGCCCATTATCCAGGGTTGCCGGAGCTGCTCCATAAAGTGCGTAGCGTGTGCCTGAACCTTTGGTGTTCCCACCCTGCTGCCACTTGCCTGTCTGCATTGCAGGGGAATTCCTACCCACCTCCTTATATGTGACATGCCCACCAGGTAGAATTTTACGTTGTACATGCTGGAAAGGGTGTGTGAGTAGCAGTAGGCGATAGTGGAGTTTCAGCTCCAAAATGCCCGGGTGAGTTGAAATGCAGACCAGCAGCACTTCACCACCAGTGAGTGGGTCTCCATGAGGTGCCTGTCCCCCCCCCCCCCCGCAAGAATTCCCATCGCAGGAAATAGCCAGGGCACATGTATTTACCAAACAACATGACAGCAGGGGTGCACCTTTCATGAGGCTAGGCAGCTGCAGCAATACCTAGACCGGTTTTCCGGTCTGCAGCCCCACCCCCAAGCCAGGCCAACCAGTGCACTCCTCTATCAAGGAATTGAGCGTCATGTCCAGGGGGGTGGTGCCTTACTAAAGTTTACCTCAGGCAGCAGAGAGGCCAAGTTCACCCATGCATGCAGCAATGCCCAGATCCCTGCTAAACCACCAATTAACTATTAAAACAAAAGTTTTTTTTCTGGTGGGACCCGAGAATTGTTTCCTCTGGTGGCCCCCAGGAATGGTTTCTTCTTCTGATGGGCTCCATAATTCATTTTCCACGGGAGGGGGGAGAATGTTTTTCTGGTGAGCCCCAAGAATGGTTTCCTCTGATGAACCCCAAAAAGAAATTAGCTCTGCTGGAGCCCAAGAATGTTTCCCTCTGGTGGGCCTCAAGAATAATTTTCTCTGGTGGGCACCAAGAATGATTTTCTTTGGTGGGCCCCAAGAATGTGTTTTTTGGTGAGCTTTCATGTGTGTGGCAAGATGCCACTGCCATACATGTTTAAGAGTACAGGATCTGCCTGCTATTCCAGACATCTGCATGGTGTTAATCCTTCTCAATAAGCTTTTGTCACTGATTTCCACAGAGGAGCTTTGGGGGAGCAATGGCGTAGCTGGGGGGCATGGTACCATGGGAGGTATGAATGAGGTCTATTTTTGCTGACCTGACATGACGCAGGCAATAGGTATGAAATTATATTCCTTTATTCCTCACACCCTCTTTGTTCTAATCTAAACAAGCGGCTGGAGCTGGGCGATGAAGTATGCCTAGTGAGAGATACGTGTCTATAAAACACAGTACAAAGATATTGTGATGCTGGAATAAAGTTCCATTAGTAATGATGACCAAGCAGTGTTACAGTCACCTCAATGATATATAAAGAATAAATAGAAGCTGTAATGATGCAGGGGATAAGCAGACAATGCGGCGCCTTCCGGCACCCCTGCTTCACTGTGCGGCTCTGATATCTCAGCTTCATCTTATCATGCTACATCATAGAACTTTAATCTCTATTAGTCAGTTTACACACCACCAAATATTGGCTCAGCTAATGGGCCTCGTTATTTGCAATTCTCTCTTAGTAGCCGTCAATGACACATACCCTGAGTCATCTCCGAATACACATAAACATAGGTATATGTATGAAGCAATGAGACTGTTGTTTTTTTATTATTGTTACTGTGTTCTGTTCAATAGCGGTCCTGCCATACTTGTTAAATCATTTGGTATTCAGTCGGTACTAGGGCCCTTTTTAACTAGGGCCATTTATTAAAGCTGTGTGGCGGTCCAGTATAAGTCGGCATAGACTGGTAAAGTATGTAGAGCCATAATACACACATAGTAGTAGTCGCGCTAAGCCGTTAAGCTAAGAAATTCCTTTTGTGCTGAGCTCTTAAAGCAGGTTGGAGGTTTTGCCTCTTTTTTGCTGCACAGTGGGGCAACTCCCATGGAAAATGATGGAGGTCATGCTAATGATTTGGTGAAGCAAGGGTAAACTGACCTTTTTTTAGGGCTCAAAGTAGGACACCTCAAACCTGTATTGTGGGTGATGGGCATAGTGGGGGTGGGTTTAGGGATGTGGCTATTTTAAAGGCATACAAAGAACATATTTCTACAGTTATCTATGTTACTCATGTGCATAAGTTGGTGTATCATGTAGTCATATGCTCCAGGCAGGGCTGTATCTTCCATTAGGCAAACTTAGGTCTTTGCCTAGGACGGCCAGGGCCAGATTATGAGGGGGGCGCAAGGGGCGCGAGCCCCGGGGCCTCCACCACTTGCCCTGCAAAGGGGGCCTCCACCAACCTTTGGGTTATAAGGCTCGATTCAGAGACACATTCGTCCGGACTTCCGTAGCTGTCTGTGAAAGTTTTGGTGGGTGTTTGTCATTTTTTTGCTTTTTTTCGTCCATTTTCTACTCGCACGAACGTTCGGGAATGCACTTCCGATGATCGGAAGCAAATCGGAACATTTCCGTTAGTTCGGATCATTTTCCAAACAAAATCGGAAATTTTCCGTTCGTTCAGATAACTTCCGTTGCTGGGATGGGTTTCTGTCTGATTCAGAGAGCTGATTTCCGACGGCTCACCACCCTATAAATCCGTTTCATATCCGATCCACTTACGAGACCTTTGAGGGCTCGGATTGCTATTGTTGAACATGTTTTGCGGCTATATGGAGGAGTCTGCGCGCCTTTAGCACCAAGGCATTGCATGTATCAGCATGGCTGAGGCCATAAATTGTATAGCAATGCATACCTGGATCAATACATTTCATGTATGCCTTACAGATGCAGTTTAATGCTGACCTTAATTAGTCCTTAGCATGTAAACATTTATTTTTCCACACATCCATATAATTGCTATATTTTTTTAGACTTATGTCCTTTGTGAATTATATTTGGATTGTTGAACTTGAATCTTAATTTGTTGTAGGAGTTATTGTTTTAGTTGGTTACCTTTGCTTTGTGTAATTATTTTATATTTGGTTGCAGGAACTGCAAGATGTGCCACTCGCCCTTGCTCCTGATGCCCGTTCTTTGCCTGCAGAATGCGGGCCAGGGGTTCTCTAATCGGGCACTATGCAAAACCCGGGCCGTGGTGGCGAGGGCCCTATGGCTTTTGATGTTCAGATTTAGGTGTTTGGACCATACAGGGGGGGCACTGCAGTATGACCCCAACAAGGTTATACCAAAATTTTAATTTACGTTTTTTAACAGGGACCACACGTGCCAGAGTGGCACAACTGAGTGTCAGGGTCCTTCAGTTGGTGGGCGAGATGCAGGAGCTGCGCAACTTGTTGGGGACCACAGATGAAGAATAATGTTCAGTGGCCTGCCATTGCTATGTATTTTGTTTTTTATAGTTGTAGAAATTTGAAATTTTCAAATTTTTTTAACATTTTATATTTTAAGATGGTATAAAAAAAAAATTTTACATTGTCATTTAATTTACAAAATACATTAACACAAAACTAATGGGCCCAGAAATATTTAAAGATGAATATTCACATGACCGAGAAGTGATTTGGGTAAGTTTTAGGGGGCTAAAATGGAAGAAGAACCTGACCAAGAAGTGGTTTGGGTGAGCTTTAAGGGTCCAAAAGGGAAGATGGAGGATAGTGCTAAGTGGTTTGGGTGAGCTTTAAGGGTCCAAAAGGGAAGATGGAGGATAGTGCTAAGTGGTTTGGGTGAGCTTTAAGGGTCCAAAAGGGAAGATGGAGGAGAGTGCTAAGTGATTTAGCTAAACATTGTAGTAGAAGTGAGGGTGGCAAATATGTAGGCAAGGCACTTTAATGAGTTAAGTTCATAGTGCGCAGGCGCAAGATCGTAAGGATTTCTGTATGGACGAATATTTATTGAAAAAGGGAAACAGAATTGAATGGGAAACGTAAAGGATTCGTGGAGAATACGATGGGAAAAGGGCAAAAACGAAAGCCTACGTTGTAACATGTGAAAATGAAACGGAAAAGTCTGGATGGAAAATGACATCCTCGTAATTCGTAATCTGCCGTACGAACGGACGGAAACTTTACAGAAGGTTTTCAATGCATGCATAGAATCGCTCGTACGATCATACGAGAACGGAAACATTTCACAGATCGGAACTAAAACGGAAGTTTTTTTTGTCTCTCTGAATCGAGGCTATGGTCTGGTCCAGGAGGCTTTTCAGTCTTTGGTCTGATGGGCCGACAACAAAGCAAATGGCGGCTGTGGGAGTGCGCCTGGACAAGCCTTTTTTTTTTTTTTTTGCAAACCTACAGCCAAAGCCACCACAGGGCAGGACGGAGAGTCTAGAGCAGCAAAGCTGCTGTCAGCAACGCTACAGTGATGGGGGCGTGCAGAGCTGTCACTGCACATAAGCCGGCAAGCACATCCGCTGGTTTTCTGCTGGACCAGCCGGGCGACTACACTACCCCCCCGCCCAGAATGGCAAAGCAGGAGTTCCCGAGCAGTGGGCACCCGCACAAGGGTGGCACAAGGGACTCGATCTGATGTTCCAGTAAGTAGGCCAGTGCTAGACAACCACCAATCAGTTACTTGGCTGGACTATTATTTTATAGGAGAAAAAAGTACTGTATCTGGGGCCTCCACCACACTTAATCCGGCCCTGAGGACGGCCATCTAGAGGAGGGGCGCTACCTTTACAGGCTACAGACCAAAGAAACAAAAACAAACCTCCATAGCCAGCACCCTATTGTCCCCTAAAAAGCACCCCACCCCCAGCCACAGAATGACACAGCGTGTGTGTATGGAGGGGGGGGGGTGACCAGACAAGGAGTTGTGCCCATGTGACTTTATGTAGGAAACCAGATTAAGATTAACATGCTTGCTTGCCTGCTCATTTGGGTCCCACCCACGATACCAAATCAAATTAAAAAAAAATCTTAGAAATGCACAACAAATAACCAACGAGACGGGTTTCAAAAATGTGTAATTTATAGAGAAAGGCTCACGTATATTTTATCAATATTCTCATCCTATCATTCTATTATTGCTCACTATGCTGTAATAGTGAGACTAAATTATAGTTTTTAATAGGGTTTAACATAACAATATATCGCTTTCTGAGATTTGATGCCATTGTATGTGTGTGTGTGTGTGTATATGTATGTGTGTGCATTTATATTCAGTCTACATTTTTCATTTGTTTACGTGGAAGCTGATTCACTACTAACGCCAGGTATTGCCAGATGACCGTCTGTACAGCGGCACTTACAGCGGCCGCTAGTAGACACTGTAAGCGGGTATCGGGCGCTGTAACAGAGCGTCACTCTAGTAACCTGGCCGGCATTGATGAATGTGATGTGTGTTGGGCGCTTTAACAACAGTATAACGCTGTAGCGATCGAGAGGTAGCGCCATCTCAGGGCCTTATTCATGAATGTATAGTGCCAGGTAGTGGCTCTTTAGCAACAGGTAGCGAGAGGTATCAGCAAGAGAACGCTGGCCCCAGCACACAATTACACATTTATAAAGCCGATCCTGATGAGCGACTGGGATAACGTCATGTAGCGTTAGATTCATCATTATCCCAGCCTCAGCGTACAGCTCCAGTATTCACACTTTCACAGCGCCACCTACTACCTCTCGCTACCTGCCGCTCTCCCATACATTTCAATGGAAGATCCTCAAATCCCATTTTTCATCCCTTTTTTTTTTTCAAAACTACAAATGTTTTAGACATTATTCCTGAACTGTATGTATGTTTTAGACCTTTTTTTTGTGCTGAAAATCTATTTTATAGTTTGCCATTAAAATCTTAAAGTCACACCCCTACCACAATGTAATTCCCATACTTTTTGAAACTTTAATGTTGTTTTTGTGTCCATAAATTCACTTTAATCTAACCGTGCCTGGCGCTCTATCTCACAGTCACACAAAAAAACAGCACCCACGCTGTTTCATAGAAATTTCTTGTTGAATCTGGGTTTGAGCGCCAAGGGCCAGTCGCTATGACCAGTCGCTACCTGTCGCTGCCTGGGGCGCTGTACTTTTGATACATGTGTTTTTTTTTCCTGCAACGCCTAGAGTCACTGTTCTTGAATAAGCAGCAGACAACAGTTGGCCGCTTCTGAGTGGACTTGCATGAACTTCAAAACCTTATTCAAGTTAACATTTACCCATTAGTTATTAGAATGTGAAACACATTGTTACCCCTAACATTCTAGAATCATTAGAATGTGTTCAAACCTATTACTGTTGTTAATTCCAAAACACATACACATATATAGTTATAGACATGACTACATGTATGGGTTACTATATATGCAATCAAGTACAATACCTAAATTTTTAAAGGTTAACACAAATGTATTAATTAAAATAAAGGCAATCCAAATTATGTCATCATTTGGATATTAAAAATAATTGTCCCAAATGTTTAATCCGTGGGTGGCCTTGGTTGTGCTGACTCATCTGTGGGGGCCGTGTTGGGGGCCAACAGTGCAGTAAAAAAAATAGACTGCTGCTGTATTAGCTGATTTAGCAACAACAAAGTTTCGTTCTGCCGATTAATGGAGCGGTTGATTGCAGTCAACAATTCTGTCTGTGGTTGGTTTCGTAGCTCCCGTACCTCTTGCCTCAGGTCACGTATTTGTTGTTGGTCCACCAGCGATTGTTTTTCCAATGCCGCAATGTGCTCCTGGAGTCTATCACGGGGCTGTTGGTGACTGTAGGTCTCCAGCATCCAGCTCCCTAACTCATAGAGATCAGCACTGGTGGGGACACCCCTTGCAGTTGGTTGTGTAGTTGTCTATAATAAAAAGGCATATTTTCAATTACTGATTGTATTTAGCATATACAACTTTAAAATCCACATCTATGGTTATATTGGCTGCCAGGAAGGGGCAAATCCGATAATGGCTGCAACATCTCATATGCTAAATCAAAAACTAAAATTTTACAAATTGGTCAGTCCACACACCCTTTACATGTATGATATTTAGGGAACGAAGCTCATTGTTAAACAATAAAGGTCAACTCATTGTGTGGCCAAAGATCATAATCACATTTATAAGCACACATACCCGCCACATCAGAGATGTCCAGACTTAGCCCATCACTAGAGCTTTGCCCTAAAAATACATGGGTCATACCAAATGTCAATAGGCCAAATACATGTAATGAGATACAACATCCTTACATTAAAAATAGAAATAACATTCTTACCCTCATCCCTAGCAGCCGCGCTTTGAAGGGCCCTTTCAGGACCAGCACTTCCTGTATTCGGGCCTAACAAAAGGAAACATAATTGTTATAACTTTAAGCTGGCATAGTATTGCTTCAATAAATGTATTCAAATGTCACCAAAAGAAAGCCCACATGTATTTCACAGTTAACTAATTTTATCTCTCTTAAATAGTAATTGTTTGTTTGAAAAACATAAACAACTATCCAGCTTTCAATGTGAGGTCTCATGTTTTTTCATGGAACAAATTGTTGAGATACACATTAAGAAACAAAATCCAGAAAGGATACAGTATGCTTAGCACTACACACCAACAGTGTCCTGTAGGCCTGCAACACAGGAATTGGGGTCAAAAGATGAAGCTGGGACTTGGCCTACAAATTAAAAACATAATACATCTAAATCCAGACATTTAAGTTACTTTAGCTCAAGCCAAATTAACACATACACTTACTGGCTTCCAAAGAGTATGTAGACCCATGAGGAGATACTGATGCAATTCTGAGGGCATCTATTTGTAAAAAATAATAACAAGTAGCCATTGTTAATGTGTGCAATAAAAAGAACCCTCAAGACTTATACCAGGGAATCAAATGAGGAAGACACTTCACCTTCCACATCAGACTGGGTTAATGTTGAGGCTGGGGGAAGGGCAGGAATCTGGGACCCATTTGCATCTGAGTCCTGAGATTTCTCATGTGCCACCAAGGAAAACCAAAGAGAAATGTTATAAAAACATTACATAGGTATAATATGATACTTACCATGACCTACTTTTAGGATTGGAAAGAGGTTACAAACAAATATGGTTCAACATGAATCGGAAAAATCATTTACAAGGTAATCACAATGTACCTGTCAGGGATTTTCCAACGGAGAAATCCCAATTGTAAAAAGCGACCAGAAATTGAGACTGAGGCAGAAATGGATATGGGGCAAACCGTGTTTAATAGTGAACAAACCAGTGGTAACTAAAAAACAGTGGTAACTACACATCAAACAAAACTACAAAAAACAGTGGCAACCAGAAAACAGTGGTAACTACACATCAAACACACTACAATCAGAGTACAAATCACAAAGGGGAACACATATGTGCAAGGGAACTATACATATATACAAGTGACATTAACACACTCTGGCTGTACATACACAAGATGGAGCAGGCAACAAGATGGAGTCCGGCAACAAGCATGCATTAAGAGGAGAGAAAAAAGTCCAAATCCCAAGGTGGAAGCACGGCTGGGATAGGGGGAGCAAACACAGAGCTGAGGCAGGAGTCCTGGGTGCAAGGTTCAGGGGTACCTTGGATCTAGGTACAGCATACTGGGATAATGATGACATGACACAATGCTAATCCGCTGCCTGAATGGGCTGATCAGCTTATATAGGCTGAGGAGTTACAGGTGCTGGCTGATTGCCAGCAGCTCTGCAAGACAGAGCCATCTCCTGGTGGATCAGCACAATGCAGGGGAAGTTCCAGAGAAAGCCAGCCAGCAGTACACTCAGAAGCCTAAGGAGGAACTCCAACCCTGACATTACTCCCCCTCAAAAAAAGCGGGCACCGAACGCTTTAAATAACACCACTGGAGATGCTTCAATCAGCATACGAGAAAAAATCCAGAAAGGTAGCATGGGATCAGACATATGATCTGGATGGGTAAAATCGGCAAACATCCCATGAGAGGCGGGCCGGACAGGAACCAAGCAGGCAGAAATCCAGACAGTGGCAATGCAGGCAGAAATCCAGACAGTGGCAATGCAGGCAGAAATCCAGACAGTGGCAATGCAGGCAGAAATCCAGACAGTGGCAATGCAGGTGACTCACACCCGGGGAGCTGGCAGGCGGGAAGCTCACACCCGGGGAGCTGGCAGGCGGGAAGCTCACACCCGGGGAGCTGGCAGGCGGGAAGCTCACACCCGGGGAGCTGGCAGGCGGGAAGCTCACACCCGGGGAGCTGGCAGGCGGGAAGCTCACACCCGGGGAGCTGGCAGGCGGGAAGCTCACACCCGGGGAGCTGGCAGGCGGGAAGCTCACACCCGGGGAGCTGGCAGGCGGGAAGCTCACACCCGGGGAGCTGGCAGGCGGGAAGCTCACACCCGGGGAGCTGGCAGGCGGGCCCCGAAGCAGGCGAAGACTCAGCAGGTGCGGACCTCGAAGCAGGCGAAGACTCAGCAGGTGCGGGCCCCGAAGCAGGCGAAGACTCAGCAGGTGCGGGCCCCGAAGCAGGCGAAGACTCAGCAGGTGCGGGCCCCGAAGCAGGCGAAGACTCAGCAGGTGCGGGCCCCGAAGCAGGCGAAGACTCAGCAGGTGCGGGCCCCGAAGCAGGCGAAGACTCAGCAGGTGCGGGCCCCGAAGCAGGCGAAGACTCAGCAGGTGCGGGCCCCGAAGCAGGCGAAGACTCAGCAGGTGCGGCAGTCCCTTCAGGAACAAAATCAAGAAAGCAATGGCCAGGGGGACCGGGACCTTCACGGCAGCGCCCAGGGGGACCGGGACCTTCACGGCAGCGCCCAGGGGGACCGGGACCTTCACGGCAGCGCCCAGGGGGACCGGGACCTTCACGGCAGCGCCCAGGGGGACCGGGACCTTCACGGCAGCGCCCAGGGGGACCGGGACCTTCACGGCAGCGCCCAGGGGGACCGGGACCTTCACGGCAGCGCCCAGGGGGACCGGGACCTTCACGGTCCAGGTTCTTAAGACAGCAACCTGTGCCCTTGAAACCTTTATCTGCGCCTGAGTAACCAAATTCAGACCTTCCTGTGACTTTAGGAAACCCTTCCAGATCTCCTTGAGCCAGCGGGACATTGAAAAAATCCCCATTTGCAACCCGAGGTGTTTCAAAACCACGAGCACGTGAGGAATCTTCATGGTCTTCTCTAAGATTACCCGAAAGATGGTGATCAGGTTCGGGCTTAGGGCAGATATTACTGGAGCCCTCAGGAGGGCACGCCGGTACGGAGGCAACAACTGGGCACGCCGGTACGGAGGCAACAACTGGGCACGCCGGTACGGAGGCAACAACTGGGCACGCCGGTACGGAGGCAACCACTGGGCACGCCGGTACGGAGGCAACAACTGGGCACGCCGGTACGGAGGCAACAACTGGGCACGCCGGTACGGAGGCAACAACTGGACCGGACAAGGCAGGCACTGGCGTCAATGGCTCAGTCAAGGCAGGCACTGGCATCAGAGGCTCGGGCGAGGCAGGCACTGGCATCAGAGGCTCGGGCGAGGCAGGCACTGGCATCAGAGGCTCGGGCGAGGCAGGCACTGGCATCAGAGGCTCGGGCGAGGCAGGCACTGGCATCAGAGGCTCGGGCGAGGCAGGCACTGGCATCAGAGGCTCGGGCGAGGCAGGCACTGGCATCAGAGGCTCGGGCGAGGCAGGCACTGGCATCAGAGGCTCGGGCGAGGCAGGAGAACCAACCTCAGGCGCTCCTACCTCAGGTGAACTAGGAGAGAACTCGACAGGAGATATAGATTGACAAACAGACATTAAGCCGGGCTTACAAACGGGTACAGGTTCAAACTCATAGGCAGAGAATGTGACGGGCTCAAAGACAGACATTGGGTCAGGGTCACAAACAGATTTAGAAGCAGACACACAGCCAGGTTCAGGCATGGGCTCACAGTGAGGTTCTGGTTTAATCACTAGCGTTACTGGCTCGGGTTGAATTATTGGGGTCACCGGTATGGTTTGATGATAGACATCAGACGGAGGCACCCTAGTGGACTGAACGGGGGACAGAACAGATGGATGGCGGTCATCCTCTGAAACAGATATATCAACTCCGGCATCAGACCCACTGTCATCCTCATCCTCCTCGTTAGACTCAGAGGCAATAGATTTGGCTGAAGTTTCCGATTTCTGGGCTGAACAAAGGGCAGTCAGATTCAGGTCAGCCTCAGGAATACATAAGTAAGATGTGGCAATAAATTTAAGGAACTCTACAAAATTCTCACTGAGGTGTTTACTATGATTAAGCCACGCTTCAGCCCAAAAAAACAAATCATCTTCGAAAAGAAAATAGGCCACTTGACGACTCCAGGTTGTCATAGGAGAGTGCTGGATGTAAGGCTCCTGTATTAACTTTAAAGCAGCCTGGAGAAACTGGGGGAAGGTAGCCAGAGTAAGCTCCTTATAACGAGGAGGAGGAACAAAGACATACCTATCTGTGGGACAGTCAGTGTTAATAGCAACTGCTGTCCTTGTGGACATCTTGGAACTTATACTAGACTTGCGTACGCTAGGAATCTCAATATGGACAGATTGAATCATTTTGACCTACCCAGGCGAGAAACTTCCCTGGGCATGCAGGGTGGTGAACTGACCAAAAACAAATAGACAAGGACAGACAACCCGCCTGTGCCACCAAGGAGGCAAACCGCCGACCACGAGGGACGTAGGTGATCCGGCACTTGAGTAGCCCGTAATCCACCCACTTCTTCGACAGAGCTTCTAAAGGTGAAGTTGCACAGGCCCCAGGTAATCCCGTGGTGGTCACAGACTTGGGGAAGGGAAACACAGGAGAGACATAAACAAGACAAACAAAGAACTGGGCCCCAGTACTGACCAAGACGGGGCTGGGCCCCAATACAGACCAAGACGGGGCTGGGCCCCAATACAGACCAAGACGGGGCTGGGCCCCAATACAGACCAAGACGGGGCTGGGCCCCAATACAGACCAAGACGGGGCTGGGCCCCAATACAGACCAAGACGGGGCTGGGCCCCAATACAGACCAAGACGGGGCTGGGCCCCAATACAGACCAGAAGGCGTTAAGCCAAAATTTCAAAACAAGAAGGCCGGAGGCCCAACTAAGACTAGAGGAACTACAAGACCCAGGACAGACAGCATTACAGACTCTGCACAACAAATCCAAATCAGTCTTACAGTCTCCTGGTCTATGGGATTAGCATTCTGTCAGGGATTTTCCAACGGAGAAATCCCAATTGTAAAAAGCGACCAGAAATTGAGACTGAGGCAGAAATGGATATGGGGCAAACCGTGTTTAATAGTGAACAAACCAGTGGTAACTAAAAAACAGTGGTAACTACACATCAAACAAAACTACAAAAAACAGTGGCAACCAGAAAACAGTGGTAACTACACATCAAACACACTACAATCAGAGTACAAATCACAAAGGGGAACACATATGTGCAAGGGAACTATACATATATACAAGTGACATTAACACACTCTGGCTGTACATACACAAGATGGAGCAGGCAACAAGATGGAGTCCGGCAACAAGCATGCATTAAGAGGAGAGAAAAAAGTCCAAATCCCAAGGTGGAAGCACGGCTGGGATAGGGGGAGCAAACACAGAGCTGAGGCAGGAGTCCTGGGTGCAAGGTTCAGGGGTACCTTGGATCTAGGTACAGCATACTGGGATAATGATGACATGACACAATGCTAATCCGCTGCCTGAATGGGCTGATCAGCTTATATAGGCTGAGGAGTTACAGGTGCTGGCTGATTGCCAGCAGCTCTGCAAGACAGAGCCATCTCCTGGTGGATCAGCACAATGCAGGGGAAGTTCCAGAGAAAGCCAGCCAGCAGTACACTCAGAAGCCTAAGGAGGAACTCCAACCCTGACAGTACCTTCACCCCAGCCTGTGGTGTCATCCCCAGCATCCACACCCTGCAGCCGACAAAGGGGGATCTTGCACTTCAACATCTCCTCATATGGCCTGTATTTACTCTTTGGAGGCTGCTTCGTCCCACTGTCAATAAGAAGATCAGACTTCATCTTTTGCATAAGGGCCCTTTGCAAAGTGTAAAAGCGTTTCTTGCAGGCTGTGTCACTACGTGGATATTGAGCGGTGCTAGTAAGCTGCTCACCAATGGCATCCCACAATTTGCTCCTTTCTTGTTTGCCTAAACACTGACTTTGGGAGCCAAATAATAACTCCCACTTAGCCAGTGTCAGACGCACAAGAGTATTATTATCAGCCAAATTAAATTCTGGCTCCCTCTTGGCATAGGCACGCTTGGGCTCCCCCTTCAGTCTGGGCCCTTTTCCTTGAGAAAAGTCTGCGGCCACCACGCACACCACTGGTACTGGGAGCCCCAGGAGACACAGCAGTGGCAGGCAGATTTCCAGAATTTTGCTCCATCCTGTAGTTGCACACACCACCAAACCACAAACACACAAGGACTCATGCAAACTACAGAATGGCAACAATTGCAGAATGTGCCTGGCAGTTTTTATGTGCTTTATTACCCAATCACAAACAGGCCCAGTTAATTGATTGAGACATACAATACAGGTGTGTGTAGCTACATCTTGCCTACAATGAATGAGGTATCAGCAAAACATGTGTTGAAGTCAATAAAGTAATTAATAAGCTACTTACAAAGACAGATACACATTAGTAATTACTTTTATCCATGTATCTGAACACCATTTAAAATGGTGTCCCAAAAACTGTGGCAAAGGCTGTAGTGTTTTGTGCTTGTAACTTTCACATAGCTGCCAGGAACTGGCTTGCTGGGTTTCTTGATTACTGTCTGTGGCTTTGTTGTGTTTTTCTGGCATCAGTGCTGTTTCTTTGGGAGATTTGTTTTGGTGGCATCTGCAAATATTGTGTAGGATACAGCAAGTGTGGATTGTTTTGGGGAACTTTTGTGGGTTGTGCAGCAACTCCCCTCTTGGTTGTGCCAAACTTGGAAAGCATACTTTCAGCAGGCTGATGGGTGTTACCACTATACATCTGGTTTTGTGGTGAGCTGCATTTGTGTGGTTGTCTGAGGTTTGGTATTGTTTGTGTATGTGGATTGGTTGTGTGTGTTGTGGGATTGTTAAAATTAGATTGTGGGAGTGCATGAGATATGGCCAGTGAGTGTGATGTGGATGTTGGGGTTATGTTTGGGGTAAGGATGTGGCAGCGCAGAGGAAGGTCAAGAGTCAAGGGAAGAGGGTGCTGTAAGGCTTAGGGCACCCCAATCCTTTGGCATCCGCCTCTCTGTATGGGATTTAAGTGACAAGCAGATCAGAAGCAGATTTCGTCTGAATCGTGCAGCACTACAGTCCCTATATGATCAGATTAAGACCAAAATGGATCGATCCATCCACCAGACGCACCCAAACCATCCCTGGCATTATTCGCCTTTGTGCCATGTTAAATATAGTGGCACGGGGCAATTTCAAGGCAACCTCAGCCCTCCTCAGCGGGATCAGCCAGGCTACAATGAGCCTAATATTTTACAAGGTAGTCCTGGGTATTTGCGAACTTATCCCCGTATATATAAAATTTCCTGAGGATGAGGAGGAGCCAAATTAACACATACACTTACTGGCTTCCAAAGAGTATGTAGACCCATGAGGAGATGCTGATGCAATTCTGAGGGCATCTATTTGTAAAAAATAATAACAAGTAGCCATTGTTAATGTGTGCAATAAAAAGAACCCTCAAGACTTATACCAGGGAATCAAATGAGGAAGACACTTTACCTTCCACATCAGACTGGGTTAATGTTGAGGCTGGGGGAAGGGCAGGAATCTGGGACCCATTTGCATCTGAGTCCTGAGAGTTCTCATGTGCCACCAAGGAAAACCAAAGAGAAATGTTATAAAAACATTACATAGGTATAATATGATACTTACCATGACCTACTTTTAGGATTGGAAAGAGGTTACAAACAAATATGGTTCAACATGAATCGGAAAAATCATTTACAAGGTAATCACAATGTACCTTCACCCCAGCCTGTGGTGTCATCCCCAGCATCCACACCCTGCAGCCGACAAAGGGGGATCTTGCACTTCAACATCTCCTCATATGGCCTGTATTTACTCTTTGGAGGCTGCTTCGTCCCACTGTCAATAAGAAGATCAGACTTCATCTTTCGCATAAGGGCCCTTTGCAAAGTGTAAAAGCGTTTCTTGCAGGCTGTGTCACTACGTGGATATTGAGCGGTGCTAGTAAGCTGCTCACCAATGGCATCCCACAATTTGCTCCTTTCTTGTTTGCCTAAACACTGACTTTGGGAGCCAAATAATAACTCCCACTTAGCCAGTGTCAGACGCACAAGAGTATTATTATCAGCCAAATTAAATTCTGGCTCCCTCTTGGCATAGGCACGCTTGGGCTCCCCCTTCAGTCTGGGCCCTTTTCCTTGAGAAAAGTCTGCGGCCACCACGCACACCACTGGTACTGGGAGCCCCAGGAGACACAGCAGTGGCAGGCAGATTTCCAGAATTTTGCTCCATCCTGTAGTTGCACACACCACCAAACCACAAACACACAAGGACTCATGCAAACTACAGAATGGCAACAATTGCAGAATGTGCCTGGCAGTTTTTATGTGCTTTATTACCCAATCACAAACAGGCCCAGTTAATTGATTGAGACATACAATACAGGTGTGTGTAGCTACATCTTGCCTACAATGAATGAGGTATCAGCAAAACATGTGTTGAAGTCAATAAAGTAATTAATAAGCTACTTACAAAGACAGATACACATTAGTAATTACTTTTATCCATGTATCTGAACACCATTTAAAATGGTGACCCAAAAACTGTGGCAAAGGCTGTAGTGTTTTGTGCTTACAACTTTCACATAGCTGCCAGGAACTGGCTTGCTGGGTTTCTTGATTACTGTCTGTGGCTTTGTTGTGTTTTTCTGGCATCAGTGCTGTTTCTTTGGGAGATTTGTTTTGGTGGCATCTGCAAATATTGTGTAGGATACAGCAAGTGTGGATTGTTTTGGGGAACTTTTGTGGGTTGTGCAGCAACTCCCCTCTTGGTTGTGCCAAACTTGGAAAGCATACTTTCAGCAGGCTGATGGGTGTTACCACTATACATCTGGTTTTGTGGTGAGCTGCATTTGTGTGGTTGTCTGAGGTTTGGTATTGTTTGTGTATGTGGATTGGTTGTGTGTGTTGTGGGATTGTTAAAATTAGATTGTGGGAGTGCATGAGATATGGCCAGTGAGTGTGATGTGGATGTTGGGGTTATGTTTGGGGTAAGGATGTGGCAGCGCAGAGGAAGGTCAAGAGTCAAGGGAAGAGGGTGCTGTAAGGCTTAGGGCACCCCAATCCTTTGGCATCCGCCTCTCTGTATGGGATTTAAGTGACAAGCAGATCAGAAGCAGATTTCGTCTGAATCGTGCAGCACTACAGTCCCTATATGATCAGATTAAGACCAAAATGGATCGATCCATCCACCAGACGCACCCAAACCATCCCTGGCATTATTCGCCTTTGTGCCATGTTAAATATAGTGGCACGGGGCAATTTCAAGGCAACCTCAGCCCTCCTCAGCGGGATCAGCCAGGCTACAATGAGCCTAATATTTTACAAGGTAGTCCTGGGTATTTGCGAACTTATCCCCGTATATATAAAATTTCCTGAGGATGAGGAGGAGCCAAATTAACACATACACTTACTGGCTTCCAAAGAGTATGTAGACCCATGAGGAGATGCTGATGCAATTCTGAGGGCATCTATTTGTAAAAAATAATAACAAGTAGCCATTGTTAATGTGTGCAATAAAAAGAACCCTCAAGACTTATACCAGGGAATCAAATGAGGAAGACACTTTACCTTCCACATCAGACTGGGTTAATGTTGAGGCTGGGGGAAGGGCAGGAATCTGGGACCCATTTGCATCTGAGTCCTGAGAGTTCTCATGTGCCACCAAGGAAAACCAAAGAGAAATGTTATAAAAACATTACATAGGTATAATATGATACTTACCATGACCTACTTTTAGGATTGGAAAGAGGTTACAAACAAATATGGTTCAACATGAATCGGAAAAATCATTTACAAGGTAATCACAATGTACCTTCACCCCAGCCTGTGGTGTCATCCCCAGCATCCACACCCTGCAGCCGACAAAGGGGGATCTTGCACTTCAACATCTCCTCATATGGCCTGTATTTACTCTTTGGAGGCTGCTTCGTCCCACTGTCAATAAGAAGATCAGACTTCATCTTTCGCATAAGGGCCCTTTGCAAAGTGTAAAAGCGTTTCTTGCAGGCTGTGTCACTACGTGGATATTGAGCGGTGCTAGTAAGCTGCTCACCAATGGCATCCCACAATTTGCTCCTTTCTTGTTTGCCTAAACACTGACTTTGGGAGCCAAATAATAACTCCCACTTAGCCAGTGTCAGACGCACAAGAGTATTATTATCAGCCAAATTAAATTCTGGCTCCCTCTTGGCATAGGCACGCTTGGGCTCCCCCTTCAGTCTGGGCCCTTTTCCTTGAGAAAAGTCTGCGGCCACCACGCACACCACTGGTACTGGGAGCCCCAGGAGACACAGCAGTGGCAGGCAGATTTCCAGAATTTTGCTCCATCCTGTAGTTGCACACACCACCAAACCACAAACACACAAGGACTCATGCAAACTACAGAATGGCAACAATTGCAGAATGTGCCTGGCAGTTTTTATGTGCTTTATTACCCAATCACAAACAGGCCCAGTTAATTGATTGAGACATACAATACAGGTGTGTGTAGCTACATCTTGCCTACAATGAATGAGGTATCAGCAAAACATGTGTTGAAGTCAATAAAGTAATTAATAAGCTACTTACAAAGACAGATACACATTAGTAATTACTTTTATCCATGTATCTGAACACCATTTAAAATGGTGACCCAAAAACTGTGGCAAAGGCTGTAGTGTTTTGTGCTTACAACTTTCACATAGCTGCCAGGAACTGGCTTGCTGGGTTTCTTGATTACTGTCTGTGGCTTTGTTGTGTTTTTCTGGCATCAGTGCTGTTTCTTTGGGAGATTTGTTTTGGTGGCATCTGCAAATATTGTGTAGGATACAGCAAGTGTGGATTGTTTTGGGGAACTTTTGTGGGTTGTGCAGCAACTCCCCTCTTGGTTGTGCCAAACTTGGAAAGCATACTTTCAGCAGGCTGATGGGTGTTACCACTATACATCTGGTTTTGTGGTGAGCTGCATTTGTGTGGTTGTCTGAGGTTTGGTATTGTTTGTGTATGTGGATTGGTTGTGTGTGTTGTGGGATTGTTAAAATTAGATTGTGGGAGTGCATGAGATATGGCCAGTGAGTGTGATGTGGATGTTGGGGTTATGTTTGGGGTAAGGATGTGGCAGCGCAGAGGAAGGTCAAGAGTCAAGGGAAGAGGGTGCTGTAAGGCTTAGGGCACCCCAATCCTTTGGCATCCGCCTCTCTGTATGGGATTTAAGTGACAAGCAGATCAGAAGCAGATTTCGTCTGAATCGTGCAGCACTACAGTCCCTATATGATCAGATTAAGACCAAAATGGATCGATCCATCCACCAGACGCACCCAAACCATCCCTGGCATTATTCGCCTTTGTGCCATGTTAAATATAGTGGCACGGGGCAATTTCAAGGCAACCTCAGCCCTCCTCAGCGGGATCAGCCAGGCTACAATGAGCCTAATATTTTACAAGGTAGTCCTGGGTATTTGCGAACTTATCCCCGTATATATAAAATTTCCTGAGGATGAGGAGGAGGTTGCCAATATTAAACGTGCGTTCTACTGCATGGGAGGGATACCTAATGTGCTAGGGTGCGTGGATGGTACACATATCCCTTTCCGCCCTCCCCATGCACAGGAGCTGCATTATAGGAATAGGAAACAATTCCATTCCATGAATGTCATGGTGGTATGTAACCATGACATGAAGCTGAGGGCCGTGAGATCTGGCTTCCCAGGCTCATGCCATGATTCGTATGTGCTCCAGCAATCAGTTCTGTGCCGGACGTTTGAGAACAATTAAATGCCACCTGGATGGCTACTGGGTAATTAATAATCCTAGACATAAAACGTGGCAAATGATTCCAGACCTCTGCCCAAGTACGCTACAATGCAGCACATGGCAAAACCAGATGCATTGTGGAAAGAACCATCGGCCTGCTGAAAGCACACTTTCTCTGTTTGGCACGCCCAGGAGGAGAAATGTTGTACAGTCCACAAAAGGTCTCCCAAATCATCCTTGCCTGCTGTGTTCTACACAACATTTGCATATGCCACAGAATCGAACCCCCCGAGGAAACAGCACTGGTGCCAGAAATCCCCAACATGGCCGCAGACAGTAATGAGGATACCCAGACTGGGTTTGAGCGACGGCAAAGCCTGATTACATCGTTTTTTTCAGTAAGTCAGCTCACCTTAACTATACTACAACTACAGTACAACAGGGGCATACTAAAAAATAACAAACAAATATGTGGGTGGTATAAAATTACATTACAAATTACATTGGGTGGTATTTCATAGTGTAAACTAAAAAGTGGTTGGTATATATTTAATTACAAAATGTGGTTGGTTTATACATAAAACAACCCACATTAGGGTGTGTAAAATACATTATTTATAAAGAAAAACCCCAAATAACTACACTTTTGTCTCCATTACAGGCACCATGAAGATGGGAACAACTTGTTTTGAAAAAATGCAACCTTTTTCACAAAAATATGTTTGAATAAAAATATTTTTGATTTTTATTCAAAATATCTGGTTACATGCGGTATTTGGCTTATGTGATTGCAAAATTTTAACTTTTACAGATTGATTTCTAGACAACAGCATATAAACGCTCAGGCGCTGTATTGAATAAGATAACTCAACAGCGCCTGTAATGCAAATTTGAAACATCACATTTAACATTGGCAGCGTGCTTACCAATAACGGTAGGTAACGACTGAGGAGCCCTGTAATAGCCCTGTAATAGCGACTGACAGCTAATCGGGGCCACTAGCGGTCATTCATAGCCCTGCAATACAGACGCTCATCTGTCGCTATCTGGTGCTATTAGTGAATCAGCCTGCCCGTGTGTCCGGCACTTGGCGCACCACATCATATTTAACAATACACTAGACACACACAGTGTTGGCGCTCTAAAGCTGGGCGTGTGATCAAAGTCTGTTTTTGAACACGTATACACCAGTAACAAAGCAAAAACACATGGAACAAAATTGTATTAATACTAGGACAATAACACTTTAGTGCCAGACCTGTAATGACAATTCTGCAGAAAATAGTCAAAAAATGTATAAAAATGTTTGTTTGCAGGGTAGAAGAGGTCACACAATGATTTGAGCAAAAAAAAATAAAAATTGTCAAACACGCTATCTCTAGAACTAATGAAGCCCCATTGAAATGTGTGGGAGAGCGCTACCGAGCGACAGGTACACTATACGCTGAGCCACCTGTAATAATACATTCAGAAGTTACATGGCGCTGTTATGTGATGATGCGCATGCATGGAGACTTAAACCATTACAAATGCAAGCTTTTATCCAAATTGAAAGTAAAGTATCTGTAGTCACATGGCTAATCTATGTTTCACTGCGACAGACAGACCTGTTTTAAGTCACTAGTAAGAGAAGTAGCTTAGATTAGCTGAGATAATTACAAAAAAAAGAAAGGCAAGGAAACATTTTTCAAGCAAAAATCAGGATACTACAGTGCTGAGAGAAATGAAACTCTCTCATTCTGTACAATGTAACAAGCAGCAGTCATGCTCTTACATTGTAAATAGCTGGTCAGCTCCCCGTTGTGTATTACATTGTAAATAACCAGTCTTGTACATTGTGACAATAGCAGCACCCTGTAATACATACATGTATATCAGCACAAGCCTACTATAACAATGTAAACATTAGCAAAATTAGAGATAGGGAAAATAATTATATTGATGGAAAAAAAGGCTCTGGCTGACCATCTGAATAACCACTTTGTTCAGTATTTTCAAATGGTGGCTTTCAAACCCATAGCATGTGTTGCCCTCACACACCCGGTGTTTGATGAAGACGGCAGGGAGCAGGTTCTTCTGGTGCTGGGGCTCAATCATGAGATATGTAAGTACTCACTGTGCAACTGAGACATGACAGTCCAAGGGATGCAAGCAAAGTTCCACTTTATTAACGTCTTCAATGACAACACAAGCACAGCAGCAATACAGCAATCCAACATATGCAGACAAATCCTGTCTCATTCACAGCCAAGTATTAGCCCACTGACTCCACTCCTGTCTGTGGGCAATCAGGACCTCCTTCTCTGGATTCCCACTGGTGGCTAACAATCACTCGCTGGCTCAAGATGTCCTTTAGAGGCGCTGCTCTCTCTCTCTTTCTCATAACGCTGCTCCAAACAATCCAGTTGGTATTGAACACTTGCTACAGGGTGACTTTCACGTATATAACTTCTAGCTACCAGTTCCTTCCAAAACCCTCTAACCAATGGGTATCCCCTAGGTTGTTACTCTGTCCCTCGAGAAAGCATCCAACCAGACACATCTATAATCTGCCCCTTGTGGGGTGAAACCATGGCCCCATGCACCCGCCTCCCCATCCGTATGGAGCATGTGCAAGCGCCATCATGGAGCTAGTGGGCCGGAGCCTAGCTTACCTCCAGGTGACGACGCTGGCTGGCGTTCAGTGGAACGCCCCTGGTGACGTCACCGGCCATCTGGAAAAGCCCACCATAGGATCCCTATTTAAAACCCACTCTGTTGCTGGCTGACATCGCCGATTTCTGCCTCCCTGAGGAAAGACCCAGCAGTATCTGAAACGTTGGAAATCCACCTGCTACTTGTGCTGTAATGTATTTTAATCTTATTTTTGATGTGATCGACTTTTCTGCTCTTCATTGGATGCCATTTATATTGAGCCTTCTACAGATCGAGTACCTGCACCACCGTGTGGCCGTAATATATATTGCAACTATCTTTTGATTCATATAGTTGAATTGACATATGAGTATATACTAATTACATAAAGCTTTATTCACTTATTGGGCGACCACTGCCTCCAGCTGTGTAAGGAGGTTGTATTGTATATAATTATCTGTCTATTTTTTCTTACTAATTAATACACATATTGAATTGCAACTCACAACCTCTGTAGTAAGATGTGCATTATTTTCAATTACATTTTTGTGTTACTGTTAGATCTGTTGGGGAACAGATTTTTTTGAAAAGGTGTATGCACCCATTAGCGCGATCTTTCATATTTATTTTTATTTTTATATGGTTAAAGTGTGCGGGATTGCAAAACTAATTGTTCCTATGTTTGTGTTTCCCTAGGCAATCTCAGCACCCAAATCTCTATCTTTCTCTCTAGAACTGAAAATCATGTCATTTGATGATATAAATAGCCTAACACAGCAACAAGCAGACATCCTGGCTTATAGCCAGGAAGAAATTGATAATCTCTTGACTGAATATACTAGGACTAGGAGAGCCCGTTCCTAACAGACCTAACATCGGTTGAGGTAATTAGACGTAAAAAGATACAATATCAGCTTCACTCTGATACCCTGATAGAATACCCTAGGGTTAAGAGAATCTCAATGGGTCTTAGATTAGCTATAAGACCAATCTTCTGCCAGAACAACAAGGAATTTGTTGAGAACTGGCAAAAAATACTGAATAAATGCAGCCTGGAATTACCTTAACTAGCAAAGGCATTCAGAGTGTACTCAAAACCTTTGACCAGACAATAGAGACACTAAGATCGAAATTGGAATCTTGGCTTAAGACTGACGACTTTAAGGGGTATTTAGAAAATTGTAAAGCGACACTAGATAGATATACACAGGATACCGTCCAGTTTAAACTCAAAAACAGAAGCATGATGCTCTCGATTATCAGGAAGGCAGAGTTTACTCTTGGAAGGCCTGGTCCTTTTTTGTCAGATCCGATTCAACAGAAAAGGACCAGGCACGGCAACCAAACTGAGACACTCGGCAGACATCCACACAGAAACGTTACGAGACGTGGAGCCAGTCGTCCCAGCCTCGCTAGTTGTCAACTTATCATCTAGGACACTTACAGACAAGGAGGAATAGGTACTAATCAAGGGCTTGGGCTTTGTACCAACCTATAAGGGGGACAAGCTTGATGCAGATTTTAGCCTCCAGAAATTCTTTAGGACACTAAGATTGAAAGCATTTTTTTTAAATATGAGTAATACTGAGAGATCTAACCCTGTAACCATACCAGGAGTGGATTTGACTAGGTGTAAGCCTAAGAGCACATGGTCTCTCCCAGCGACATTTCATATTGTTGAAACATATATCAGGTTTGTGGAAAGAGACATGAAACGGATATAATGGAACAAGGCTAGCCCCCACCAATCATATCTCTCTAACCTCACCAAACAAGAGCAAGTAGCATTGAAACCGCTGCAACAAAACCCAAATATAGTAATTCAACAGGCAGACAAGACATGGGGAGCCATTTTTATCCAGGACAAATATAAATATTACAAAGAGATCATGAGGCAATTAAGTGATGCATTGGTCTATGAAAGGATTCAGGATGATCCAACACCAGTTATAAATGAGGAAATAGATGCTTTACTTAAACAATTCCTATCTAATAAACATAATTTAATCCCACTTTTCTATTGCTTACCAAAAATCCATAAAGATTTAATCAATCCCCCATTTTCGATGTGATGGACTTTTCTACTATTCATTGGATGCCATTCATATTGAGTCTTGTACAGATCGAGTACCTGCACCACCGTGTGGCTGTAATATATATTCTTAGTATACAGTACGTCCTGCTCCAAATCTAATACAGTTGGGATATACTCCGCCAGATGGCGCTGGACTGCAGAGACATCGAAAATAGGCTCCTCCCGGCCCCTCAAATACCCAGGGACCTCCCACAAATCCCCAGAATTTCCCTGCAGTCTGGCTGCAAAGGACGAGAAATTGGCTCTCTACTCGCAGGTGAGGGGGGTTATTAACCTGCGGCCCTGTAGGACTATTCCCACCCGTTCTATTAGTAATATGCCTCCCAGCCTTGGCTGCGCTGATCGGGTGAAGGTAGGCAGCACCGCCGTTGGTGCTTAGGAGCGCTGCTCCACCGCAATCCCCCACCAAAGGGTAGGCGGTTCAGGCTTATGGTGAGCCTCTATGGGATGCCCCTCCCGCACTATTGCCCCTGGCCCCTGCCTATCGGTGGGCCCTATTTAAGTGGCCGCCGTCCTCCCTCATCCTCCTTGTAGTCTTCGGGGGAAAAGAGGGGGGGTGTGTATGTGTTGTGGGATATTGGGGGCGAAGGGGTAGTGACACAGACAACAGTTCTCTCTCGGGAAAGCAGGTTTATTTCAGAAAAATTAAAGTATTCAAATGAAATAATACTTCTCCATTTATAAGTTTCAGCGTCAATGCAGAACATCAAAACAAATGGTTACATCACCAAATAAAGGTAAATCCAGGGCTGGGGATTCCAGCAAGCTGTGGGTCAAAGGAAAGTCCAATCCAGATTGCAGGGCAAACCAGCCCACCGCTTCTCACCCCCAACAGTCCAAGAGTGGGGCGCAGAAGCCAAGTCCTCCGGCTTAATAGTCCAGTATTGTTATTCACACAACATGCAGTTCAGCCTGAGCTCCCTCCATCAGGCTGGTCAAAGACCACTGACTGGCTCAGTGGGAGCCTTTTATTCAGGCTCCTTCCTGAAATCAATCTAACCAGGTGTGCAAGGCCTGAGATCAGAAGAAACCTAGGAGTGGGGAATGTGATCAGGGTCCTGAAATCCTGGCATGGATCGTGCTCTATACAGCACTGTAGGGGAAAAATATATCCAGGACTTCTCCACACACTTTACCACAGTGTATAGATATGTATATTACGCAGTCTGTGCTTTCAATTTTCACATGTCTTTATTCTTGTGTCAACCGCAGCGCTGACTTGTCTTTATTGCCTTTAAATTTACCGCCGCCGCGCGCTGACTTGGTTCCGTGCTTGGCGGCGGCATAACCTCAGGCGACGGTGCGCCATCATTGGCGGTTGGCCTTTCTGGCTTCGCGCTCTTCGGGGGGGCGGGGCCCGTCTTTGGCACGTTCTGCGTCATCGCTATTACTGGCCCGCCCCTCGAGGTATACCGACGCCATCTTTTCTGACTTGGTTGGCATATGCGCGACGGACTCCTACCTACCGCGGTCCATAAGTGCCCTCGCGGGCGGCTTTATCTGCTTCACTTTTTTTGCGATGTACTTAAGGTCTTGTCTGCTTATGTCTTTCAGGTGGGACGAACCCTTCTTGGCTTCTCCCGGCCCTGTTTTTAGTATATTACTTGTAGGCCTTGTAAAAATCATACTCCCACGTCCCTAGCAGGTTATTGGGGCATCCAGGGTTGCTATATAGCGTTATTCCCTATCGGCGTATAGCGCCGCTTTAATCACATTATGGAGGCATCCCAGGATAATGTTACCAGGTCCCTTCGGGACGAGACCGGCCGTGTGTAGCGTGTGGGCAGTCTCATGCTGACGCTGACAAGGCGCGGGTCTGTGTACCCTGTGCCGAGCAGGTGCTTGCATTGCAATCTGGCCTGCCAGTGGCTGCACCTCGTTTCACTTCATCTACTCCCCCAAGCTTAAATCTCACTTCTGCTGAGTTGCATACTAGTGGGGATTCTCAGCCTGATCTGTCTTCTAGACTGGCTACTGTTGAACAGATTATTGCGAAGTCTTTAGCGCGTAAGGCCCCTGCTAAGAAGCGGCACTTGACGCCTAATGTTACTGTTTTCCCTATGGGAACTGAGGAGTTTTGGAATCTGTGTGGCTATACCCCGTCTGATGAAGGGGAGCTCTTTTCTGATTCAGGCTCATCTGATGAGAGACCAAGGGGTCATGACGATTCTGGCTCTGACCCCTGGGCCCCGGATGACACTGACAGATTATTGACCCAGATTTTTGAGGTTCTGTCTATCTCTCTCCCTGTTGAGGCTCCCAGGCAAAGAGGGGAGCTTTTCCATACAGCAAGATCACGTTTGGAATTTCCAGAGCAGGCACATTTCCATTTCCTTGTGCTCAAGGAATGGGAGGGCCCCAGTAAACTTCCCGGGGTTCCAACGAGTTGGGATAGGAAGTATCCCTTTCCTGCTGAGGTGGTTAAATGTTGGTCATCCCCCCCCCCGAGGTGGATGCCCGATCCTAGGGCTATTTAACACCTCTGTCATGCATCCCCCTGATTCTACTACCTTGCGGGATGCCGAAGACCGGCGTATTGATCAGCCGGCATCCCACGCCTTTGCATGTGCGGGGACGGCGCTGCGCCCGGTCTGTGCCTCTGCCATTACTGCTGTGGCCACTAGAACCCTTATCAGAAATATGCTTGATAGTGCCCCTGAGGATTTGCCTTGTGAGGTGTTCAATGCACTCTCCAGTTGTGATGTTTTTGTAAATTTGTCCTCTCAGCATTGGATGACACCATCAGAATGTGTGCCAGAACTTCTGCCCTTGTGGTGGCTATACGCCGCTTGGTTTGGCTGCGCCAGTGGGCTGCTGACAACGCTGCCAAGAAGGCCTTCACTGGGTTTCCCTTTAAAGGACTACGCCTGTTTGGGGATCGCCTGGACCCTTTTGCTAAGGGAGGCAGGTTACCCCAGCGCAGGCGGCAATCTCGGCCCTTTCAGGGCCAGGGTTCCTCCTGGGGTCCCAAAGCAAAATCCTCTCCCAAACCCACTCAGGCATGATGAGGCGCCCTCACCCATCCGGGTGGGGGGACGGCTGCAGCACTTCGCTCACGTCTGGAGGCTTCATGTCTCAGACCGGTGGATTCAGGAGGTAGTGTCCTCCGGTTACAAGTTGGAGTTTGCCGCTGATCCCCCTCCAAGATTCATCAGATCCCGGATTCCTCAGGACCCTGTGTCAGCTCAGGAGCTAGTGCAAGCAGTGCAAGGCCTCCTGGAGCTGGGGGTCATCTGCCAGGTCCCCTTAAGAGAAAAAGGCAAGGGCGTTTTTTTTCCAACCTATTCACAGCCCCCGAGAAAGATGGTTCAGTCAGGGCCATCCTGGACTTGAAGATCCTCAACAAATTTGTCAGGGGCAGGCGCTTTCGCATTGAAACTCTGCGCTCTGCCATCAGTTCCCTGTGCCAAGGGGATTTCATGACTTCTGTGGACATCAAAGATGCTTATCTTCACATTCCTGTGTTCCCAGGTCATCAAAGGTTCCTCAGGTTCGCTCCGATGGATCAACACTACCAGTTTGTGGCCTTGCCCTTCGGCCTCACTTCAGCTCCCAGGGTGTTCACCAAGGTGCTGGCTGGCGTGATGTCTCTGCTCAGATGTCAGGGCGTCCGCGTGCTTCCCTATCTGGACGACATCCTTATCACTTCCCAGTCTCCACATCAGGCAGAGTTGGATACTCACTTGGTGGTGTCTACTCTGGAGTCATTTGGATGGGTGATCAACCACCCCAAGTCCTCACTGTCCCCTCCTTGGTAACTCCATTCCTAGGAATGAAACTGGATACACTTCAGGCAAGGATCTTCCTTCCCCAACAGAAGGTGGACAGTATGATTGCACTGACTCAGTCCCTCCTAGCTTGTCCCCATCCCTCCATCAGGCAGGGGATGCAGCTGGTGGGCCTGTTGGTGGCATGCTTCGAAGCGGTCCCTTATGCTCAGTTCCACTTGAGGCCCCTTCAACTTCACCTATTGTCAGTATGGGACAAGGACCCAGCGTCCCTGGACAGGGTCTGTGTGCTCCCCTCCCTGGTCAGGAGATCCCTCTCGTGGTGGATTGACTCAAGGAACCTGTTGGGGGGCAGATCCTTTCTTGCCCCTTCCTGGGAGACGGTCACCGCGGATGCCAGTCTGTCAGGTTGGGGGGGGGGGGGTTTCTGGAAGTCCCTGCTTTTCCAGGGGAGGTGGGGCCCTCAGGAGGCTTACACACCTATTAATGTCTTGGAACTGCGAGCGATCAGGCTAGTTCTGGCTCACTTGACTACTCACCTTTGGGGCCTGCCTGTTCAGGTGCGCTCGGACAACCAGACAGCAGTTGCCTTCATCAATCATCAGGGTGGGATCTGGTGCAAGGGGACCCTCCAGGAAGTGTCTCTGATCCTGACTTGGGCAGAGGCCAATGTCCCCTGCATATCAGCTGTGTACATCCCAGGGGTGGAAAATCACCTGGCGGACTCTCTGAGCAGGGGGACCTCTCGTCAGGGGGAATGGTCCCTATGCAGCAGGGTGTTTCAATCTCTGTGTCACCGTTGGGGCCAATCAGATGTGGATCTGTTTGCGTCCCGCCACAATCACAAGCTCCCAGCTTTTGTCTCTCTGTCCCAGGATCCTCTGGCCTTGACCTCGGATGCGCTAGCAATGTCATGGCAGGACTTTCGGTTCCTGTATGTCTTCCCTCCAATTCCCCTGCTGGGCAGGGTTCTGCGCAAGATTGCTCTGGAAAGGGTGCCAGCAATTCTGGTGGCCCCCAGGTGGCCAAGAAGAGTGTGGTTCGCAGACGTGGTGCAGCTGGCAGTAGATCAGTACGCTCTACCCTTGGTGCCAGATCTGCTCACTCAGGGCTCACTACGCCATCCCAATTTGCAAACTCTGGCTTTGACGGCTCGGCTGCTGAAACCTCCATCTTGATGAAGAAGGGGCTGTCTTCCTCAGTTGTGGATACTTTGATTAAAGCTAGGAAGAAGTCTTCCTCTTCCATTTATTACAGGGTTTGGCGTGCCTACATTGACTGGCGTGAGTCTAAGTCTCTTCCCTGTCGTGTGTTCTCTATTCACAGGATTCTGGAGTTCCTGCAGCATGGGTTGGAGATGGGGCTCCAACTCAGTACTCTGAAGGGTCAGGTTTCTGCCCTGGCTATTTTTTTCCAGAAGTCCTTTGCTCAGCACCCTCTGATCAGGACTTTTTTCCAGGGGTCACTCATGTGCGTCCCCCACGTAAACCTATGGTGCCTGTTTGGGATTTGAACTTGGTTCTGTCAGCCTTGCAGGGTGCTCCTTTTGAACCTGTGCAGGATGCTGCCTTGGCCATTCTTACGCTCAAGGTTGTGTTTCTGGTGGCTATCACTTCTGTCAGGCGTGTGTCTGAGTTGGCGGCGCTGTCCATTCAGCCCCCCTACTATGAGAGGCACCAGGACAAGGTGGTGTTTTGTTTCAAACCTGATTTTCTGCCTAAGGTAGTGTCTGCCTTTTATTTGAATCAGGACATTGTTCTTCCTTCTTTGTGCCCTAATCCTAGCAATGCTAAGGAGAGGGTTTTGCACTTTTTGGATGTGGTTAGGTGTCTGAAGTACTATCTGGTGGCTACTGCACCTTTCAGGAAAACTGATGCTCTTTTTGTGGTCCCTTCTGGTCCTAGGAAGGGTTTGGCTCCTGCCAAGTCTACTATAAGCAAGTGGATTCGTCAGGCTGTGATTCAGGCCTACTCTGCTAAGGGGAAGAATCCTTCCTTCCGCCTTACGGCTCATTCCACTCGTGCTATTGGTGCCTCTTGGGTTTTTCAGCACCAGGCTTCTGTTGAACAAGTTTGCAAGGCTGCTACTTGGTCTTCTGTTCATACCTTTTCAAAGTTTTACAAGGTTGATGTTAGGGCCTCAGCTGACGCTGTTTTTGGCCGAAAGGTTCTGCAGGCGGCAGTGGTTTAAACTGTCTGCTGCTGATTTTTCTTTGGGATCCCACCCTACTTATGGACACTGCTATTGGATGTCCCAACTGTAAGTATTAGATTTGGAGCAGGACGTACTGTATACTAAGAATAATACAATTCTGTGATTACTCACCTGTAGAATTGGTATTATGAGTATACAGTACGTCCTGCTCCAACCCACCCTTGGTTGCATTATCTTGGATCCCCTGTATGGTGATTGTTACCATTTCTATAGTTGATGGTTTGGATTGTTTAAATTCTCCCGGCTTCTCACTAACTGCTTTTCAATTCTGGGGATTTGTGGGAGGTCCCCGGGTATTTGAGGGGCCGGGAGGAGCCTATTTTCGATGTCTCTGCAGTCCAGCACCATCTGGCGGAGTATATCCCAACTGTAAGTATTAGATTTGGAGCAGGACGTACTGTATACTCATAATGCCAATTCTACAGGTGAGTAATCACAGAATTGTATTATTGCAAATATCTTTTGAATCATATATAGTTGAATGAACATATGAGTATATACTAATTACATAAAGCTTTATTCACTTATTGGGTGACCACTGCCTCTAGCTGTGTAAGGAGGTTGTATTGTATATAATTATCCGTCTATTTTCTTACTAATTAATACACATATTGAATTGCAACTCACAACCTCTGTAGTAAGGTGAGTATTATTTTCAATTACATTTTTGTGTCACTCTGTCCCTCTCAAGCATCCTGCTCTGATTATTAACTCTTTCTCCTTACCTTTCTGGAATATTCCCCATTAAAATCAATGGCCTAATGAATCTCTATGGTCTGTTCCCACTGCTGCCGTCTTGTGTCTGATTGAGAATAATACAATCACGATTCACTTTCATGGCTAATAACCAGAAAAGGGTTTAATCTCTTATTAAAGTGGACCAACACCCAGGATTTTGACTATCCTGGCTTTTGGTCCACTTCGGTGGGGCACCCCGATCGGGGGGGCCCCGCAGTGTGAAACCCCCCAGAAAGCCCCGAAAACTCACCTCACCGCGCTCCCACGTGGCTCATGCCTTTGCAGGCTATCTACAGTCAGGAAGTGCTGCTGGGCTTCCTGTTACTGTGCATTGTCAGTTATGTCAGTTGCATCCAGGCAGCAGCATGGCTGAGATGCTGGGAGAGGAACCTCCAAAATGACCACTACCTTTCTTTTTCAATTGTGCTTGGCTCTTGGTCTGGTTTAACTGTATGTACAGGGGTTTCTCATTAACTGACATGCACTTATTTACATCCAGACCCCTTCACATGTATGGCCATTGCATAGCATCCATCTGGGAGGGTCCAGATCCTGAGTTTTTGGTGGCTGATGTCTTAGCCGAGCTGGCACATTTAAAGGTAAGTAAGGCAATGGGTCCAGATGGAATCTACCCCAAAGTTCTAAGGAAACTTAGATTTGTGATTGCAGTCTATCTGACTAAGAATGGCCAATGTCATACCAATCCATAAGAAGGGAGTAGAGAAGAAGCCAGTAATTACAGGCCAGTTAGTTTAACATCTATAGTGGTAAAACTAATGGAGACGCTCTTGAAAAAACAGATAATTTCCCATCTACCAATTAACAACCTGTTGGACCCAAAACAGCCCGGCTTTACTGAGGGCAGATCATAACAGACCAATCTTAGTGTAGGATGAAGATGGTGCTGTGGAGGTCACCTATGTGGATTTCAGCAAAGCATTCGACACTGTGGCACAGGGGGTGCACAACCTGTGTCAAGGGGGCTGCATACAGCCACACTACTGTCAGTTGCAGCCTCTGACACCTCTGCCTATATCTACCCACCTCAGAAGGCCTTGTAAAACTCACCTCCTTGCGGTCTGATGGAGCATGAGCAGGATATCGGCCAGTCAGAGCCGTTTGCCGTTACTATCTCATTTGGCAAACAGCTCTGATGTGGCGAGCACAAGCGGCTGCATCCTCAGTGGCAGACCCTCCCCCCAGCCTATCTGAATGGCACAGCGCAAAGATGCTGGCTGATGTGGTCGCTCTCGCATAGGCATGGCAAGCATCTCTGATTGGATGAGGACCTGTGCATGCGCCGTTGGACCAGGCAAAGGTAAGCTGATACAGGCAATCTGGGGGGGTTTCACACAGAGGGCCATCACCTTTTAGATTACAGGGCTGTTTCGCTTTAAGAACACCTTACCTCCTAACCCACCACACTTTAGCCCACTTCACCTTTTTTTGCCTCACCCCAGCATACTTTTTTCACCTCATGTTTTCCCGTCTCTTCTTACCTATAGCCGCCTGCCTCACCTTATCTTACCTTATCCCACTGCACATCAGCCAACCTCACCTTTTTCCATCTCACCCCTGCCCATTTCTTTTCACCTTCCTCTTTCTACCTCAGCCAACCATACCTCAGCATTCCCAACCTCTTCCCACTTCTTTCCACTGCACCTCTACTCATCTGCATACCTCAACCCACTTCTGCTGGTCTGAAAAAGCTGCCCCCGCGCGCTCCGCCAAGCGCCCACTGCTGCTCAGCATCCTGCTTCCTATCTCAACTCTGTTCACCTCACCTTTTCCTGTCTCACCCCTGCCCACTTCTACCCGACTCACCTCTGCACATACATCAAAGCATATATAATGCTTTAGGGTTACGGCTTTCCTGAGGTAAACAGTTTGCATTTTTTCTGCTTCAATTTCATTGCAACCCCTTGAAGTAGAACAATAGAACAATGCGGACCAACTGTCAAAAATGACTTAAACCAGACCAACGCAACAAACAAATCTCATATGCATCCCTTCCCAGGGCAATTTACATTGCTGCACATAAAAATCTATTTACCTTTTTCTAACTCCTTCTGTAGTAAGTTTTAGAAACAAAATGGCGGCATTTGCAGGCCACCTGCAAACAGGAAGTGCTACTGGGCTTCCTGTTACTGTGCATTGCCAGTTATGTCAATTGAATCCAGGCAGCAGTGTGGCTGAGATGCTGGGAGAGGAAGCTCCGAAATGGCCACTACCTTTCTTTTCCAAATGTGCCAGGCTGTTGATCCGGTTTAAGTCCTTCTACCATTTTTGTTGTCCACCTTTTTTGGTGTAAGGGCCTGCAATAAAAAGCCGCTCTGTGTGATTGCCGGTTTCAGCTTACCTTTCCCTGGTCCATCGGCACATCCCTGGTCCTCATAGTTACATAGTTACATAGTTAAACCGGACCTTCACCATGATTTATTGAAAAGCCCAAACCCTTAAAAAATGATTCCCCAGCATCTAAAGTTAATATATTTTAAGTTTTTAGTCACTTATTTCCCCCACTGGGCTGCAACTCTGTTTAGGACTTTAGGATACGGGCGCCACCATCTTGATTCAGAAGCATCACATTTACTGAGAGGAGAGTGGAATAAAGTACAGGGGGGTGGGTTACAGCTGTGCTTTGCTCAGACAGAGCAGAGCAGGGGTCAGGGAAAGGACAGCAATCCCAGAATGCAGAGCAGCACAGTGAGAAGGCACTTCCTGTTTGCAGGCTGCCTGATGTTCCATGAGCCGCCATCTTGGATTTTTCAAGGCTCATGACATGCAGTAGATGCAGGTAGGATGATTTTTAATGTGAGCATCTGTACAGGGTGTGGGAAACATATAAGATAGACTCTTATTCAGAGTGAAGGACCACTTTAATACGGTTGAAAAAAGACATATGTCCATCAAGTTCAACCAAGGGTGTTGGGGTAGGGGAAGTTATTTTTTATTTTATTTTATGGGGGAAGCTTTTATTTTAATTTGTATTTATTTATTTTTTTACCGATAACCGCTAACAGTAACTGTTAATGTTATTATCTTCTAAATAAGCATCTAATCTTTTTTTGAAGCTGTCAGCGGTTGATGCTGTAACAAGCTTCTGTGGGAAGCTATTCCATAGATTTATAGTTCTTATGGTAAATAATGATTGTCACCTCCGGAGACTAAATTTCTTTTTTTCCAACCGAAAGCAGGGCCCCCTTGTCTTTAGAGAGCATTTTACCTGAAATAGTTTCCCCCCATATTTTTTGTATGGGCCATTTATATATTTATACAAGTTAATCATGTCCCCTCAGCCGTCTCCTCTCAAGACTAAACAGATTTAATTCTCGTAATGTTTTCTCATAACTAAGATCTTTCATTCCCCTTTTTAGTTTGGTGGCTCTCCTTAGCACTCTTTCCAGAGCCTTTCTATGAATGGATGCCCAGAACCGGGCGGCATATTCCAGGTGAGGGCGCACCAGTGCCTTGTAAAGAGGCAAAATTACATCTCTATCCCGTGATTCCAGGCCTCTATTAATACATGATAATATCTTGGTGGCCTTGGAAGCAGCTGCTTGACATTGCATGCTGTTATTTAGCCTGTGGTCTACCAGTACCCCCAGGTCCTTCTCAACAAGTGACTCTCCCAGTTTTACTCCCCCGGGGATATATGTGGCCTTCAGGTTATTAGACCCCAATTGCACGACTTTACACTTCTCCACATTGAACTTCATTTGCAAATGGATGCCCAGACACTCAAAGTGTCCAAGTCAGCCTGAAGCTTGTGAACATATTCAATAAACTGCACTGTGCTACATATCTTTGTGTCATCTGCAAAAATAGACACTATTTAAATTCCATCTTCTATGTCGTTTATAAACAAGCTGAATAATAGAGGGCCCAGCACTGAACCCTGGGGTATGCCACTTACAACCGGTAACCATTCAGAGTAGGTATCATTAACCACAACCAGGGGCGGGCTGGCCGCAGGGCATACCGGGACAAATCCCGGTAGGCCGCGGCTTGTCCTGCATTTCTGGCCCGTTTACCTTCTGGGGGTTGCTCTGGCTGCTTCCTAGTTCCGCAGCGGGCCGGGTGATAGCAGGAGAGTCCAGGCTTTATGGCGGCTCCGAGCGCTCTGCAGCAGCCTTTGATATCCGGGCTGCAATACAAGTGAGTGTCATTAGTTCCGGCCGGCCGCTTCTGCCTTCACCTGACAGTAATGTGGAACTGTCAAACCTTGCTGCAGTTTTCCCCTCGGCGGTGTTACACTGAGGGACAGTCCAGAGCCAGATTCTGGACAAATTGGCGCGCTGTTCTGTATTTCCCTGCCTGTGCTCTGCTTTGAAGTGGTAAGCTGATAGCGGCTTATCATTTATTTAATTTTTTATTTTTTTATGGGGGGGTTGTAAATTTCTACATTTCCTATAGTTTGGCTTGATTGGTGACCAGGGTCACCTGATTCCCTATCCCTGGGGCATCCCAAACTGTTTTGGTCTACTTTAAAGAGTTTTGGTCCTTTTCTGTGGGGCGTCCTGGTTTGGGATGCCCCATTATGTCAAATCCCCAGTAAAAATACCTGACCACTAAACAAACAGCACATGCATGGTTCAAACATGTGTCTGCACCAGCTAGAGGCTGGCGGGATGTGGCTGGCAGCCTGCTTGGCTCCATCCAGCCCTTAGCAAGGAGAACCCATGCATGAGCCACTGGATCGGTGGTCAGGTAAGTTTTACTGGCGATCTGAGGGAGTTGTCCAAAATGGGGCATCCCAAATCAGGACGCCCCACAGAAAAGGACCAAAACCCTTTGAAGTGGCCCAAAACCCAGGATTTTGACTATCCTGCCAGCGTCTAAGTGTAGCAGCGCATGCGTGAGCCGCAGCCGCAACCCTCGCTACCCTCTAACAGGGAGTGTGCCCCCACCGGCCATTCACAAATGCATGGAGCGGGCACATGTCCTGCTAGACGGATAGCAGGGATGTGGTTGCAGCTCACGCATGCGCCGTTGGACCAGGAAACAAAGTAAGTGAACGGGGTGACCTGGGGGGGGGGGTTCACACAGTGGGGCATCCCGATTTTGGATGCCCCAGGAGAAGGAAAGGAATGGCCGGGAATCTTATAGATTCCCCTGACCACAACTCTCTGCACACGACCCTTCAGCCAGTTTTCAATCCAGTTACAAACTGTATTTTCTAATCCTGAAGATCTCAATTTTCCCAATAAGCGTCTATGGGGGACAGTGTCAAATGCTTTTGCAAAATCCAGAAAAACTATATCCACAGACACCCCTCTGTCCAGGCTCCTACTCATCTCCTCATAGAAGCCAATCAGGTTAGTCTGGCAGCTTCTGTCCTTAGTAAAACCGTGCTGGCTGTCACTTATAATATTATGGATAGTTACATATTCATTTATGTAGTCCCTTAAAATCCCCTCAAGCAATTTCCCAACAACGGATGTTAAGCTAACAGGTCTGTAATCGCCCGGAGAAGACCTAGAGCCCTTTTTAAAAATGGGCACCACATTTGCCTTGCGCCAGTCCCATGGCTCTATACTAGTTGCTAGTGAGTCTTTAAAGATCAACAACAGGGGTGATGAGATAACGGAACTGAGTTCTTTGAGAACTCTTGTGTGAAGTCCATCTGGTCCTGCAGTCTTATTCACATTTAAATTATTTAGGGGGTTATTTAAGAAAGGATAGCGTCAGGTAGCGCCTGGTTAATGAGAGGTAGCGACAGATAGCGACTGGTGAACGCCAAACATGGCACGCAATTCCACATTTATCAAGCAGAATCTGTTTAGCGACTGGGATAGTGGCATGTAGCGTCTGATTCATCATTTTCAAAGCCTCTGCGAACAGCGCCAGTGTTCAGCCTTGCACAGCGCCAGGTATGACCTCTCGCTACCTGTCGCTCCCCCATACATTTCAATGGACGAACCTTTTCTTCACTTTAAACTGTTTTTTTTTTTCCCCAAAAAAATCACAAATAATTCTGTGACCTCTTCTGGCATTGAAAATGCTGTTTTTAAAATTTTTTACATTTTTTAAATATTTCTTCAGAAATGACGTTACTGGTCTGGCATTAAAGTGTTCATGTTACAATGTTGTTACAATGTAATTCCATATGTTTTTGCTTTGTTACTAGTTGATAGATGCTTGAAAACAGACTTTAAACACACCGCCTCCTGCGCTATGGGCTACAAACAAGTATTTTTCAGCACCAGAGATTTGTGAGGCTGTTTTTTTGCTGAATATGGTGTGAGTCGGTCGCTATGAGCAGTCGCTAACATGCGCTCCCATACAGCACTGTACTGGTCAAATAGCGACTCCTCAAAATGTATTCAACATTGCTGAACAGTGACTGAGTCGCTATAAAGTAGCGACCCACAGCTGAGCACTGCGACTACTAGCGGGCACTCTGAAAATGCCTGCTACAGACGCTCATCTGTCGCTACCTGCCGCTAATGATGAATCAGCCTCCCCGTCTTTCTTGTGATGGTATCCACGTATCCCTGTGTTGTCTCCCTGCTCCTCTCATGTGTACACAGAGCTAAAGAATCCAACAGCTCTGCCTTATCTTCATCCCCAGTGACCATTTCCCCTTATCATTAATTAGGGCACCTACCTGTTCTGATTTAATTTTCTTCATATTAATATATTTAAAAAAACGTTTAGGGTTTGTTTTGCTTTCTTTGGCCACATCTCTTTCATTTTGTGCTTTTGCCAACCTTATTTCTTTCTTACACATTTTATTAACTAGTTTATACTTTTCAAGTGTTACAGCTGAGAGTTCAGCCTTGTAATTTTTAAATGCCCTTTTTTGTTCTTTATGGCCCATTGAACCGCAGGTGTCAGCCATGAGGGGTTTAATTTTAGCCGCTTATATTTGTTACCCGTAGGAATACATTTTGCAACTTTGGTACTCACAATTGATTTAACCCTTCTATTGCCAGCCACGTAAATTTTACGTGGCTGCCTCTCCAACCATTAAACGCCAGCCACGTAAAATTTACGTGCCGGAATTTGCCCAATTAAAAAAAAAAAAAAAAAACACTTACCTGACCCCTCATTCAATCCGGCCGGGTCTCCTCTTCACCCTGGGGGGCTCCGATCCCCAGTTGGGGCTCCTCCGGAGGAAGGGGAGAGCCCGGAGTAGGTCCCCCCCCCCAGGGTTAGCCGCCGCTGGCTTTTCCTGTAAAAATAAAAAAATAAAAAAATTACATTTACTCACCTCCATGTGCGCTCGATCTTGCCGGCTCTCCTCTTCACCCGGGGGGCCTCCACCCCCAGGGCTCTCTATCTTCAGGAGAGAGCCTGTCAGGCTCTCTCCCCTCTTCTTCCGACGGGCGCTGCCATCTTGTCGTGAAGCCCCACCCCTTTTGGGGTGGGGCTTATGACGTCACCCGACCGGCGCTATGACAGCTCCAGGCCTCTCAGCTGTCAGATGCCAGTGATCGGTGGCCTGAGAAGGAGGGGACAGGAGATCCTCTGATCTCCTGCCTCCCCTGCTCCTCTGGCTGCCGATCACCGGCATCTGTCAGCAGATCAGTGAGGGACACAGGAGCTGACGATCGGAGGTGAGTAAAGAAAAAAAATGCATTTTTTTTTTAAATAAAATAATTTTTACTATGTGTTTGTGTGTTTTATTTTACTGTTAACCCTTTGTGAACTGGTAAGGGGTCCATGAGACCCCTATACCAGTTCACAAGGCTGGGGGCTGGCAAGTCACCTGCGGCTAGCGGGTGACTTGCCATTAACCCTCGGCCCCCCCCAATTACCTGCCTCCCCAAAGGCCGGGGGGGCAGAAGAGCCCGGGCCCACAGAGGCTATGTGGGCTTGTAGCCTGCAGGGCTAGGGGCCACGAAAGCTGGCCCCTGTGCCCTGTTCTACAAGCCCTGCATAGCTGGTCCCGGGTTGGTTAAGCTGGGTAGGGGAGACCTCACACCATTTTTTCGGATTTTAAGGGTTTTTAACCCTTAAAATTCAAAAAAAAAATGGGGTCCCCCTCCCTGGGAGGGGGGACCCTATGTCATTTTTTTTTTAATTAACCCTATGTTACCTGTCACCCAGCAGGTATAAAAAGCTTCCAGCATCAGCAGGTGAGCAGAAGCCAAATTGATCAGCGTGGGACACAGTGCTTTGGGATGGATGGGAGCTAAGTATTAAAAAAAATTATAATAAAATATTTTTTCTCTATGTGTGTGTTTTTTTTTTTACATTAACCCTGTGGACTGGTAAGGGATCTATGAGACCCCTTATAGCAGTTCACAAGGCTCTGGGTCTGGCAAGTCACCTGCGGCTAGCGGGTGACTTGCCATTAACCCCCGGCACCCCCATTACTTGCCTCCCCAAAGCCCAGGAGGGGGGGCAGAAGAGCCTGTGGCCATAGACTATGCTGGCTTGTAGCCTGCAGGGCCAGGGGCCACCAAAGCTGGCCCCTGTGCCCTGTTCTACAAGCCCCCATAGCTGGTCACAGGTTGGTTAAGATGGGTAGCGGGGACCCCACGCCATTTTTGGGTTTTGCCCCCTATGTCATTTTTTTTTTAATTAACACTATGTTACCTGTTACCCAGTAGGTATGAAAAGCTTTCAGCATCAGCAGGAGACCAGAAGCCAAATTGATCGGCGTGGGACACAGTGCTCTGGGATGGATGGAAGGTAAGTATTAAAAAAATTATAATAAAATATTTTTTCTCTGTGTCTGTGTGTTTTTTTTTTACATTTAACCCTTTGTGAACTGGTAAGGGATTTATGAGACCCCTATACCAGTTCTCAATGCCCTGGGTCTGACAAGTCTCCTGCGCCTAGCGGGTGACTTGCCATTAACCCTAAGCCCCCCAATTACCTGCCTCCTCAATCCCGGGGGGGTGGGGGCGCAGAAGAGCCCGGGGCCATAGGCTATGCCGGACCTCACACCAATTTCTTTTATTTTTAATTAACCCTTTATAGTGTGGATATTAGTTGGATTTTATTTGTAAATGTTATAAAGTGCTCTTTTCAGTTTGGGGAGTCTCCTGGACAGGAAAGGGTGTCTACCAATACATATGTGGTACCGTTGTGATCGAAATAGTGCTTTCACATGCAATATGGTTTTCTTTAATAAAATAAATGGTTTATTTAAAATAAATGGGACAATTTAAAAAAATAATAATTTTTTATTTTTTATATTTAAAAAAAAATATTTAAAGAAACAGTAGGAAAATTACAAACAAGACATTTCATGTTAAAGCCTAAACTCTACTGCAATATATATATATATATATATATAGAATTTTCCTGGAAATTCCTGCAAAAATCACAGTTAAACATGGAACAAAATGGTGAAAAATGACCTGTCAACAGAGGGTGACAAAATTTCAGGTAGGGTGGCAATTAAAAGGGTTAAAATTATCTAAGCATGTTGGGTATTGTTCTGCTCGGGGGACCTTGCGCTTTCAGATTTAGCTTGTTTTTCTTGTTTGCATATTGATATTTAAGGAAAAGATGTTTTTTAATTCTGCTTTTTTATAAATTTTTTAGGGAAACCCTGTGCAACCTAAGAATTTTTCAAGGGATTACTTCCAGAAAGATGAGCCCACTGACCAAAAATGCCAGGTATGCCTAGAAAGCTTAACATGTGTACTTTCAGGGAATATATGATTTGTTGGGTATTCCTAATGTAAAGGGTTGTTTTGGTACAAAAATTGCAAGGTGCGCACTTTGTCTGCAAAGCTGACATTGTCAAGTAAAATTAAAATTACACAATAACTATGTACATGCTTTACTTTGGGGAGTTTGGTAACTCTTCCCTTGACAGTACCTATGCATGTTGGGTATTGTTCTGTTCGGGGGATGTTGCTTTTTCATATTTAATTTGTTTTTTCTTGTTTGCTTATAGTTTGTTTAGGAAAATGTGGCTTTGATTCTGCTTTTCTATTCTTTTCTTAGCGAAACCTTGTGCAACCAAAGAATTCATTGAGGGATTACGTCCAGAAAACTGCACCCATGTCAACAAACCTGGTACGCCTAGAAAGCTTGAGGTGTGTACTTCCAGAGAATGTATAGTTTGTTGGAGGTGTTTCAAATGTAAAGGGTTGTTTTTATTGAAAAACTGCAAGGTGCGCCTAGCGCTTAGCATAGTTGTATTTTATCTGAAAATATCCTAAAGCGCTGTTTCAGTTTGGAGGAGTCTCCTGGGCAGGAAAGGGTGTCTACCAATACACATGTGGTACCGTTGTAATCAGGAGAGATTGGGATTTCACACACAATAAGATTTTATTGACAAACTTACTATTTTTATTACAAAAAAAACACTACAAATTGTAAAAATAGTTTATTTATTATTTGATATTACCAGAGCTAAAAGAGCATCACCCCTAGTAAGTGTCTCCACGAACTGATTCATATAGTTATCTTGTAGCAGGCTGAGGAATGCTTTCCCCCTTGTAGTGGAAGCAGAACCATGTCTCCAGTCGATTCCTGGGTAGTTGAAGTCCCCCATCACCACCACCGTACCAGCCTGTGAAGCCCGCTCTATCTGTTTATGCAGTTGACTCTCTATTTCCTCAGTTATATTTGGGGGCCTATAGATTACACCAAACTGTATTTTAACGTTGTTTACATCACCCCTCACTTCTACCCACAAGGATTCTACAGCCTCACAATCTCCTGCTAGTATCACCTCATTAATATATGCTCTGAGTTCTTGTTTTACATAAAGGCACACTCAGCCCCTTTCCTTTTTGCTCTGTCTTTCCGAAAAAGAGCAAAAGCTTGTAGATTGACAGTCCAGTCATGTGTGGAATCCAGCCATGTCTCAGCCACACCAACAACATCAATATTCTCTGCCAGCACCAGAGCCTGAAGCTTAAAGTACACATAAGGACAGGGTTGAACGTGGGGCTGGCACGTCAGGCTCTTAGGAAAGAGACCTTCAAATGAGGTACAAAAAGGCTTTAATGATATATCAAAATAGACACATAACATATACCGTCAGACACATTAAAATACAGAAAAGTGACAATAAAAGGAATGGGGGCCCCCCCATGCAGCCACCACAGCCACACATACACATCACTTATGCTATGTTATCCTCACCAAACACACCTGCCCTATAAAGGAGATCCGAGTTGAAGCTATCCCCCTAGGTTCCGGGGTGTAATTAAAGCGTCTCACTGTGTGCTGAGTGGAAGATCTGGCCAGGTAAGTTCAGCAGAGATAAACGGGGCCAAACATGGGAAGTCCAACACCTTCAGAATAGAGACCGGGGGTGTGTGTCCCGTGTCCTGGATGTGAATAGAGCTCCACTCGAGGAGGGCTGCTCAGGAGGGTGTCTCCCAGAAGGGCCCCCGCCCATGGGGCGCAATGGTACTTAGCTTAAACTTGCTGATGGTGCAGTTAAGGACGCCGTCCTCGTCAGAGCCTGAAGCTCCCTCACTTTACTTGCCAGACTTCTGGCATTTGTGAACATACACTTTATGTTCCTATCTAGTTTGACACATTGAGGTATAGTATTCGCTTCTGCAGAAATACATCCTCCTAATTTTTCACTGCTGGTTTGCAACACATGGATCTCCTTATCTATCAAAGCAGTCCTCCCCCCTTCTAATTCTCCACTCACCATCATATGCTGTCCCCTAAGTAACCTGTCTTGATTTGTTTGTTTTCACTCTTGCCCTCCCCCCTCATCTCTAGTTTAAATAACTCTCCACCCCCTCTAGTATCCTCTTACCCAGCACAGCAGTCCCCCTTCCATTCAGGTGCAAATTATCTTTAGAATACAGTTTGTACCCAAATGAAAAGTCAGTCCAGTGCTCTAGGAACCAAAATCCCTCTGCCCTGCACCGTCCTTGAGCCATGCATTTAACTCTCTAAGCTCCCACTGTCTTTCATGTGTAGCGCATGGCACTGGCAGTATTCCAGAGAATACAACCTTGGAGGTCCTTCCCTTCAACTTGGTGCCTAATTCCTTAAATGTATTCTTAAGTATCCTCCATTTCCCATTAATTCTGTCATTGGTCCCCACGTGGACCACGACAGCTGGGTCATCCCCAGCCCCTCCCAGTAATTTATCCACCCTTTCCACCACATGGCGAACCCTGGCACCAGGGAGACAGCAAACCATTTAGTTGAGGCGGTCTTGGTGACAAATTATTCTATCAGTCCGCCTGATAATAGAATCACTTATTACCACTAACTGTCTAGTCCTTCCTGCAGTCCCAATCACCCGCTCACTAGCTGGGCTGTCCTCCCGGCTGTTAGGGAGAGCAGTATCCGCTGGGGCTGTTATTTCTGAGACTGACACTCTTGCATCATTACCCAACTTGGCAAATGTTCTAGGGTGTGCAGACACAGGTATGTCATTCCTTTTCTGTGCACTCTTTCTACTCCCTCTATCTACATTTAACCAGCTACTTATCTGCTCATCCTGACCCATTACTCCACCCTCTGTATCGACCCCACTTAATGCCTGCTCAGTGAGCAGAAAGCTCTTTTCCATATTGTCAATCTTCCTCAGTGCTGCATTTTGCTCCTCCAGATCTCTAACCCGAGCTTCCAGGTTTGCAATTTGCTCACATTTACCACAGCGGTATTCACCCAGAAACTGCTGCTCCTGAAGTGTATACATATGACAAACTGTGCACGGTAGTAGACCTCCAATATTGCTAGCCATTATCCTAGTTACAAAACAGCAGTAAAAACAATTTTAGTGCTCACAGTTGCAGCAACTTTGGCTTTTAACTTCTTATTTTAGCACATAGGCAATAATAACACTTGAACACTTAAAGTTCCCCAATTAAAAGTCCCTTAATGAAAAGTCCCCTCACTTATGACACAACCTCACTTGAAAATACAACCCGAACTCGCAAAAGCTCCTGAACTCGCTTTAAACAATCTTATTTATACAAAGCAATACTTCCCTTCCAAATGGCAGTCTCTGTCTGGCAAACAGTCAGAAGGCTGGGCTCAGGTGAAATGAATAGGCTGCTAATTAGGCAGGATCCTCGTCCAATCAGAGATGCTTGCCATGCCTATGTGGCAAATGGCTCTGATTGTTTACAGTGGGGAGAGCAGCCACATAAGCCAGCATCTTTGGGCTGTGTCATTCAGATAGGCTGGGGGAAGTGTGCGTCACTGAGGATGCAGCCGCTTGTGCTCGCCATTGAGTCACATCAGAGCCAAATGACATAGAAACAGCAAATGGCCCAGTCCTTACCCGGAAGGAGGTAAGTTTTAGGGGTTTCTGGGGGGTTTCACACAGCAGGGCTTCCCAATTTGGAGAGAGGTGAAATGGTGAGATGTGAAGAAGTGGGCTGAGGTTAGGAGAGCCAGGGCGATGCAGGAACAGGTGAGGTGGGAAGAAGTTAGCAGGGATCAGATGGGAAAAGGTCACATGGGGAGAGGTTAAATGAATAGAACTAAAGCAGACAGAGGCTGTCAACGGTAAGCTCGGGTAAGGTGGCCAGAGTTGAGGCAAGCAGAGGTGGGTAGAGATAGGCAGAGGTGTCAGGACCTGCAACTGACAGCAGCGCAGGCCGAATGCAGCCCCCGTGCTACAGGTTGTGCACCCCTGGTCCAGAAGAAAGACGGAAGAGAAGGGGCATGATTGAGACCTTTAAATATGTGAAAGGATTGAATAAGGTTCAGGAGGGAATTTAAGAAAAAACTTAATGAACAAGGGGACACAACCTGAAGCTAGTCTGAGGGAAGATCAGGAGCAACAGTAGAAAATGTTATTTTACAGAAAGAGTAGTAGATGCTTGGAACAAACTTCCAGCAGATAATCGACAATAAATTAATTTTAACAAGCCTGGGATAAGCATCAATCCTAAAATATAGAGAACATACAGTATACACATAAGGGCAGACTAGATGGACCGTATGGTCTCCTTCTGCCATCAACCTTCAATGTTTCTATGTAAACAGGCCAAACTAGCCAATAAGGTGCAGGGGGCATCCAAAATCAGGATGTCTCTCTGCCCCAGTACAACACCCATTTTGTGAAAATTAAAGGATTAAAGATGCTTCCTTCACTAAATCCTAGACCACTCCTAAAGAGGAACAACACGCAGGAATTTCACTTGTCCATATGTTGTTTCTCTCGGGGGCACCCCGAATAGGGATGCCCTGCTGTGTGTGCCCCCTCCCAGGTTTCCAGATTCACTCACCTTCCAGTAGTTCCCACGCCCCGCTCAGCCAATCATTGCGCTTGCTTTACCTCGGCTCCCTTCAGCTCTTGCTGTTTCACTCAGCTCCATTTGGCTTTTCTAGCTGCTCACCGGCTAAGGAGCTGAATGAAGCTAAGAGGCCGATTCATTAATAGCGGCAGGTAGCGACAGTTGAGCGACTGTATCGGCATTTTCAGAACGCCCGCTAGTAGTCGCTGTGCTTGGCCGTTGTTCGGTAGTTGATAGCGACTCAGTCGGTTTGCCGTAATGTTGAATATTGGGTGAGGAGTCGCTATTTGACTGGTTCCGCGCTGTATGGGAGTGCATGATAGCGACTGAAAACTAACACTAGGGTATAGTAGACCATCTCCCCAGTCACCAACAGGAAGACAACCGGGCTCACTGTGCTGAACCTCGCCTCAATAATTGCATGTATGCCTAATATTCTTAAAATAAAGATTTATTTGTTGTTCAAAAAATTGTTTTTTAAAACATTCTTAGTGTTCACTAGATGGTCATTAATAAAACATACAAAGAATCACAGTACATAACGGTAACAGTACAACCCATCATCCAGATTCGGATTGACAAATCAGTAACCTTATCCTGCAGATCAAACTAGTTTCGCTGATTTTAGCTTCATTAGTGTCTGCTGAGGACATGATAAATCTCTGCTTTGCATTCCATCTGTAATCATATAATGCAATGACTGGCCCTAGCGACCGGCTCCCACCATATTCATTAAAAAATCACGCTCAAAAAATTCTTGCGCTGTAAAATGCATGTTTAAACCTCAGAGTGCTGGAGGCGATGTGTTAAAAGTAGTTTTTTAACCCCCAAACCACCATATTTTTGGAAACGAAAAAAAAACAAGTTTTTAAAATAATTTAGTAATATGAATACATTAATATCAGACCTGTAATATCAATTCTGTACAATTTTTTTTTTCCCTTAAAAAAATTATCTAAAATGGCAGAAGTGGTCACAGAATTTTTCACATTTAAAAAAAAAAAAAAAAAAAAATTAATAAGAATTAATTATTAATATTTAAAGATTGTTCCATTGAAATGCACTGGAGAGCGCCAGGTAGCGAGAGGTTATACCTGTTGCTGTTCAAGGTCGGACGCTGGCGCTGTGGGCTGAGGCTGGAATAATGATGAATGAGTTGTTATATGGCGCTATCTCAGTCGCTAAGCAGGATTGGCTTGATAAATGTGTGATTGTGGTGGGGAGCCGGCGTTCTCGTGGCGGGGCCAGTCACCAGTCGCTACCTGTCGCTATTCCTTCATAAATAAGGGCCTAAATCAGGCTGCTTTTATTATATAATTCAGGTACACTATTTCCACTATTTAGGGGTTCATTAATATTCTTCTCACCTCAGAGTAAATAGAAACTGGTGCTGTTGGAGCTATGAGTGTAGCAATTAGGGCTCCTCACCTCAGCCGAGCATACTAGGGAGATGGTGCACTGATGCGGTCCCACTGTGTGCTGCAACAGTGTTTTTACAGACTTGCATATTCTGAGGTAAAAGTTTGTTTTATTCCCCTTGTTGGGGTTCCCAAATTTGACCTCTTATCTTATACTGAAAAACTGTCATGGTCCGACTTGAAAAAAAGAAGCTGGGAGGTTTTGAGATGCGGGTGTCCGCACCTACTTACAGGTCTGGCACTAAAGTGTTAATGTCACAATGTTATAACAATGTCATTCCATGTGTTTTTGCTTTGTTACTGGTGGATATGTGTTCAAAAACAGACTTTAATCACACAACGCCTGGCACTCTATGCTATAGCGACCAGATTTAGAGTGCCGACTTTGAGGCTGATTTATTAATAGCGACATGTAGCGACAGTTGAGCGACTGTAGCGGTATTTTCACAGCGCCCGCTAGTAGTCGCTGTGCTTGGCCGTTGTTCGGTTGCTGCCAGCGACTCAGTCGGTGTGGCGTAATGTTGAATACAAGGTTACGAGTCGCTATTTGACAGGTTCCGCGATGTATGGGTGCGCATGATAGCGACTGGTCAGAGCGACCGGCTTCCACCATATTCATCAAAAAATCACGCTCAAAAAATTCAAGCGCTGTGAAATGCATGTTTAAACCCCAGAGCGCTGGCGGCGATGGGTTAAAAGTAGTTTTTTAACCCCCAAACAACCATATTTTTGGAAACCAAAAAAAATAAGTATTTTAAATAATTTAGTAATATGAATACATTAATATCAGACCTGTAATATCAATTCTGTACAATTTTTTGGTTTGTACAAAAATGACAGAAGTGGTCACAGAATTTTTCACATAAAAAAAAAAAAAACATTGATAACAATTAATTATTAATATTTAAAGATTGTTCCATTGAAATGCATTGGAGAGCGCCAGGTAGCGAGAGATCATACCTGTCTCTGTTCAAGGTCGGACGCTGGCGCTGTGGGCTGAGGCTGGAATAATGATGAATGAGTCGCTATATGGCGCTATCTCAGTCGCTAAGCAGGATTGGCTTGATAAATGTGTGATTGTGGTGGGGAGCCGGCGTTCTCGTGGCGGGGCCCGTCATTACCGGCCGCTCACCTGTCGCTACCTGTCGCTATTCCTTCATAAATAAGGGCCTTTGTGTGTATGTCCTTTTTTGAAGTATGGTGTGGAGCGCCGAGAGTTGGTCACACTGAGCTGGCGCTACCTTTCGCTCCCTGCAGCACTGTACTGGTGTTAGAGCACCCAACATACATCACATTCATCAATGCGGGCCAGGTTTTACTACAGCGACTGAGGGACTCTGTTACAGCGTCCAATACCCGCTTACAGCGCCTACAAGCGCCGCTATACAGACGCTCATCTGCCAATACCTGGCATTAGTAATGAATCAGCCTCTTAGAGTCTTACTTCTGGGACTAAGGAGGTGATTTAGGAAACGCTAATGCCACGTAGTACCACATAGTGTCAGGTGAACGGCGGGCGCAGTATGTGAAAACCATATATATGATCTGGTGAGCACCTCTAATAGTGCCATGTAGCGTCACATGTATCACTAGCGGTGGCTCAGTGTAAAGCACTGGCGCTGAATTGTATGTGCAGGTCGGCCATTGTAGTGTGGTGCTGGTGGATATGTGTTAAGAAACAGACTTTTTTCATATACCGTCCTACGCTACACACTAGAGCGCCTAGTTTTAGAGCGCCGGCACTGGTTTTGTGTTTGATTTTCTTAAATATGGGTTTCAGCACCGAAATTCAGAAGCACTTAACTGGCTCTACCTATCGCCCGCTGCAGCATTGTCCTGTTGTTATATGTGGCGTTACTCTGGGTGGCTTTTCCTCTGGGCACTACATATGCATTGATTCAGGGAAAGCACTTCTAAAGCGCCCTCCAGACATCACATTTATCAATGCTGGACAGGATACTACAGCATCACTTGTCCGCCCGCTACGCTAGGTTAAAGCGCCCACTTGCATCGTCTACTAGCGGCTGCTCTAAGCACTGCTACATAGATGCTCAAATGGCAATATGTGGCGCTAGTCTGCAATCAGCCTCCACATTGCTAGCAAAGTCCCCCAATGTTTTAAAGAAGGCATTCACTTTGACTTGTATTTATCCCCTGACCATATTCCCCTTAAGAAAGTTGCAGTCCAGCGTCTCCATAAAATATAGCTTTTAATCCAGTTCCCATAAAAAGCTTGTTGTACAAAACGTGAAGATGGGCCGAGCCCCAAGAAACAGCAACAAATGTGACGCGTTTCAGGCCCGGGTGGGCCCTTAGTCATACCAATGACTAAGGGCCCACCCGGGCCTGAAACGCGTCACATTTGTTGCTGTTTCTTGGGGCTCGGCCCATCTTCACGTTTTGTACAACAAGCTTTTTATGGGAACTGGATTAAAAGCTATATTTTATGGAGACGCTGGACTGCAACTTTGTTTTGGATTATTACATTGGAGGAGTCTGTGGTTGGGATCTCCCCTGTCCGTGCGCACACTAAACTGGTGAGCTGGCTAATTGATTTGTTCCATATTCCCCTTAAGGACAGTGTAAAATAAGCCAAGTATCTCATAATCTCCAATTATACTGTACATAAACACCTTATGTATACTACAAAGCCGCTGTCTTTGCTTTCATTTCTGTGTTGTTGCTGAGCTGGGAAGGGCATGTCATGGTGGAGCTTTATAAGTCATGAGTATACTCTGCTGTAGTCAGAGAGCTGCAGGTCCACTGTGGCTTGCCATGCTTGCTCATGCTGGGAGCCCCAAGGACAAGAGTAGCTGTTAGAACACTTTTTTTTGGTGTCTGGGAGGAATGAAATTGAAAGTTACTGGTCAGACCCCATATGAAATAGTGTGTACAGTTCTGGGCACAGTGCATAAGGACATATAAGAAATGGAGTGTGTTCAAAGGCAGGCAAATCTCATAACCCAAGGGCATCCACTAAGGTTAGAGGAAAGGCGCTTCTTGCACAGACATAGGAGGGGATTCTTCTCTGTAAGAGCAGTGAGACTATGGAACTCGCTGCAAGAGGAGGTAGTTATGAAGAATACATTAAAAGAGATCAAATATGGCCTGGATGCCTTCCTTGCATGTAATAACAGTGGCTACAAGACCACTGGAAAGGAGATAAATAGGCTGAACTGGATGGACTAAAGTCTTTATTCAGCCTTACATACTATATTACTATGTTACTCTGAAAGGATAGCCCAATCTGGAGCCCTGCTAAGGCTTCTACTCAGCGCTGCAGAAAATGAAGAAGTACATGGCACAGGTGTAAACAATTTAGCATAAACAATTTAATAACTAGATATTAATTTATAACTATAAATCTCCTGCCTGGGTCGCCACTTATGTAAATAATTAATAACTAAAATATTATATCAATAATATCTCCTGGCTGGCACAAGCCAATTATGTAAACAATACAACCTCTCCTGAATGGCACGTGCCAATTATGTAAATTAAATTAAATAATTAATAACCAAATATTAATAATATTATATGTATATATATCTATCCTGCCCGGCTCGACTAAAATAGGCCAACACATATACAAATATTATCAATATCTGGCCAATGATCACACAATGGATACACGCATAAGACTGTAAGACTGTAGGTTCTTTTGACTTCTGGTATATGCAGAGGACACTGAGACAAGTAGTAAATAAAGAGATATATTGTATTGAAAACAAAATGGCAAAAGACAATACAATTTACTCTACATGCGACCACAGATATATTAACCCTTAATGGGTGGATTTACAGCACCAATACCATACTGAGACAGAAAATTCACACAAGGAACTTACAATTAATCATGCAGAAAAGAAAAGAGCCACACAAGTTAAATGGACACCCCAATACAATGCTAGATGTAAAGGTTATGGTAGGCAACACAGCAATATCCCCTGATAGCACTAACCAGTGTTACCTATGGCACAACATCAGTAGCAGCTCAGTTACCTGCCTCAGTGGATCGTCTCTCTCAGCACTATCGCAAGGCCCTTCTCATGTCCTCACACAGACTCTCCTTCTTGCCTTCCTTCCTCCTTCTGTCCTTCCTTCTGTCTCCCAATCTGGCTGCACTCACCTCAATTATACTTCCCCACCCTTTGATCTCCAGTCCTGCTGTCCTCTCCCCCTCGGGCCTGTCCCACCGGTTATGCTAAGAGGGTCCATTACGGAAATTCCCAGCAGCCGTTTGTATATTTCGTGGTGCCAGCGTCTATTGTCTGTCTAACCCTTTGATGTCCAGTCGTTGCCTGTCTACCTTTTGATGTCCCACCCGTTTTGCTAAGAGGGTGCATAACGGAATTACCCAGCAGCTACTCTTTCAGGTCTTGTTTGCATGTCTATTTACAACATATTTATGGTATGGTCACAGAATGTTGATATTATCTAGGGCCCTCTCATACCTCATTTGTTCTTATTATCTGGTTTCGGAATGCAGATATTATCTAGCTTGGAAAACCTGCCTTAGGCCTTCCCACTTCATGTCATGCCATGCTGTATATATATATATATATATATATATATATATATATATATATATGCACCATTATTAACAATATTGATTTTCCATAAAGGCCCCTTATTTACACAGGCATCAGGTGAGCTGCTTGCTGCCTTAATATTGCTGTTGAGTTTGCGGCCCCTTTAATGCTGCTTTCATCCAATCAAAAAAGCACTGGAACACGTAAATTGTGGAACAGGTAGCCTTGTATATACAATGCGTTGCTGGGTCATGTGTTGCTTATTTGGAAAATAAAACTGAGAACTGGAGTGTGTTCAAAGGCGGGCAAGTCCCATAACCCGAGGACATCCACTTAGGTTAGAGGAAAGGCGCTTCTTGCACAGACATAGGAGGGGATTCTTCTCTGTAAGAGCAGTGAGACTATGGAACTCGCTGCCAGAGAAGGTAGTTCTACATGTGGCCAGCAGGGCGCTTGGTTCCATTCGGCCCTTAGCCGGTGAGTCTGTTAGCTGCCTAAGAAAAGCCGAATTGAGTTAAGCCTGCTGATTGGCTGTGCGTCCGCAGCGTTGGAGCGGCAGGTAAGTTTTACCAGCAATCCAGGAGGTTTCACATAACTAGGCATCCCAAATCAGAATCCCCCATGGGCAAGGACCAAAACCTGGGATAGTTAAAATCTGGGGTTTTGGGCCACCTTAAAACAGACCAAAACCCAGAATTTACACTCACCTGGGTTTTTGTCCGCATTACTTTGTGTGTGAAACCTCCTGGAAAGTATTCTTACCTTTCCCGCAATCTCACATGCATGCGCTGGCTCCACTTCAAACAAATAGATTGCCCAGTGACGCTAGTTAATCAAAATAGATTGCATCACGCTGCAATCTATTCTGAATGTACATACCTACCAACCTTGCAAGGCTGGAAAGAGGGACAGGCCACTCATTGAGGGATGGATAAGAGATAGGTTGTAACACTTACAACAATTTAAACACTTTGAATAGGCTAATAAATCATTTATTGATGCAGATCTGCATGTTACACCTGGGACAGAGAAGATCAACGAGGGACACAGGGACATGGGCTCAAAAGAGGGACAGGCCCTCCAAATCAGGGACAGTTGGGAGGTGTGAATGTATGAAGTGCCAGGCACCTCCAGCCGGGTGCTTTCCTCCAGAGCTTGCGCTCCCGCACTGGCCATTCAAAGACATCTGCTGAGGAAAGCCAGTGATGCCACCACAACCCATACATGTGTCATGGGATCACTGGAAGGGTAAGCATAATGGGTGAACTGGGAGGTTTCACAGAGCAGTGCCTTATATATTTGGATGTCTCAGAGACAGGAAATCACCCAGCCCTGGAGTCTGAAAGACCTGGCCTGGGACTTAGGCCCTTATTTATGAAGGAATAGCGACAGGTAGCGACTGGTGAGCGGCCGGTAATGACGGGCCCCGCCACAAGAACGCCGGCTCCCCACCACAATCACACATTTATCAAGCCAATCCTGCTTAGCGACTGAGATTGCACCAGATAGCGACTCATTCATCATTATTCCAGCCTCAGCCCATAGCACCAGCGTCCGACCTTGAACAGCAACAGGTATGACCTCTCGCTACCTGGCGCGCTCCAATGCATTTCAATGGAACAATCTTTAAATATTAATAATTAATTGTTATTAATTTTTTTTTTTTTTAAATGTGTAAAAATCTGTGACCACTTCTGCCATTTTAGATAATTTTTTTAAGTGAAAAAAAAAAAAAAATTGTGCAGAACTGACATTACAGGTCTGATATTAATGTATTCATATTACTAAATTATTTAAAAAACTTTTTTTTTTTGGTTTCCAAAAATATGGTGGTTTGGGGGTTAAAAAACTACTTTTAACACATCGCCTCCAGCGCTCTGGGGTTTAAACATGCATTTCACAGCGCAAGATTTTTTTGAGCGTGATTTTTTTGATGAATATAGTGGGAGCCGGTCGCTCTGACCAGTGGCTATCATGCGCACCCATACAGCGCGGAACCTGTCAAATAGCGACTCGTAACCTTGTATTCAACATTACGCCACACCGACTGAGTCGCTATCAACAACCGAACAACGGCCAAGCACAGCGACTACTAGCGGGCGCTGTGAAAATACCGCTACAGTCGCTCAACTGTCGCTACATGTCGCTATTAATAAATCAGCCTCCCCGAGTGGACCAAAAGCCAGGATTTTGACTATCCTGGGCTTTGGCCCCTGCCCCCGCTGTGTGAAACCCCCTCAGGTCACCCGAACGAACTCATCTCAACCCGGTCCTAGGGCGCATGCGCAGCCTCTAGTCCACTCAGTGCACTCGGCTCCGCTCCCACCCTTTCGTCTAAGTCTTTGTCTAAGGCAAGTGGTTCTGAGCGCACTGGCGGATCCCCAGCTAACCTCTAACAGGGAGCACGTGCTCTGCTAAAGGGATAGCAGGGATGTGGCCGCTGCTCGTGCATGCGCCGTTGCAGCAGGAAGGAAGGTGAGTGTTTGGGTAACCTGGGCGATTCTGGATGCCCCAGGGGGAGGGAGTCAAGCGGCCGTGGAATCTTATTCTCGGGCAGATCTCTGTGGGTTTTAGTCCACTTTAAGGGATTTGGTCCACTTTTAAAAAATACACTCACCTGCCCACCCGCTGGGCAGAGTTTGCAGCCCTGTTCTGTTAATAGTTAAAGAAGACTTTTTCTCAAGAAGAAATAACACAGTAACATAAAGAATCAGAGGTTGTGTGAATGGGGCTCACACTGATCTTTTTAATGTATTTTTATTTAGAGCTCTTCTTTAAAGGACAACTATCATTAAATCACCTGTGAAAATAAAAAATTAAAATTAAAGCATAATTTAATAAAAAGCACAAACCCTTAAAAAAAAAAAAACTATTCTCCAGCATCTAAAATCAATATATTTTCAGTTTTTAGTCATTTATTATTCTTTCTCCCACAATGCTGCAACTCTGTTTAGGACTCTAGGATACGGGCGCCGCCATCTTGCCTCAGTAGCATCATATACTGAGACGAGGAGAGACAGGAAAACTGCAGGGGGGGCAGGGTTATAGCTGTGCTTTGCTCAGGCAGAGCAGAGCTGGAGTCAGGAAAAGCAATGCCAGAATACAAAGCGGCATTGTCAGAAGAAACTTCCTGTCTACAGGCAGCCTGAGACTCAATGGGCCGCCATATTGGATGTTTAAAGGCTCAGAAAACGCACTAGGTGCAGGTAGGATGATTTTTAATGTGGGTAATCTGTATGTACAGGGTGGGGGGAACATATAAGATATGCTCTTAATTTAGGGTGAAGGTCCGCTTTAAAGTTTGAAGAAAAAAACGGTCCTGAATTGAATGAGTCCTGAAGTGGACCATTCACCTTTTTGGCTGGCATCTTGCAGCCGAGGTGTGCCCCAGTTCCAGCCATTCAGACAGGTTGGGGGAGGGAGAACAGGGGGTTACTACTATGACGTAGATCTGGTTCCAAAGAGAGCTGTATGGCATGCATTAATATGCATGGCATACATTGCTGATTGGACGAGAGGCAGTGCGTGTGCCGCAGGACTGGCGGAAAGGTGAGTTTTGAGGACGATCTATGGGGCGACAGGAAAATGGACTAGTCGCCAAGTTAGTGAAAATCCTGGTCATCGGGACACCTTACAACACATTACTGTACTTGAAAGCTTTATGAGAAGGCACCACATCTCCCCCTGTCGGAATGCTCAGTTTTGTCCCTTTCCGCTGAAATAAATCATTTTCTGCACTTTCAAAATTTAAAGAGGAACAAAACCTGGGATTTTGACTATGCTGGGCTTTGCTCCATGCCCTGGGCACATCCTTATTGGGATACCCCACTGTGTCAAACTCACTAAAACATACTCGCCTTTCACCGGTCCTACAGCACATGCGCGGGCTCTCTTCCATAGAAACATAGAAGGTTGACAGCAGAAGGAGACCATACGCTCCATCTAGTCTGCCCTTATGTAACTGTATGTTCTCTTTATCTTAGGATAGATGTGTGCTTATCCCAGGCATGTTTAAATTCAGTGACTGTTGATTTTTCAACTACCTCTGCTGGAAGTTTGTTCCAAGCATCTACTACTCTTTCTGGATCCAATCAGATCCATTTGCTGTGCATATGTAATGCTCAGCAAATGGCTCTGTTTACTTACATTCAGCAATGGGGAGCGCAGCGGGTGCATCCTCAGCAGTGCATGGGCTTTTCCCCCCAGCCTATATGATTGGTGGGGCGGGAGCACGCTCACAACTTGAAGATGCAGGGATGCGGCCGCTGGATGTTGACATCGTCAAGTGCCAGGATGCAGGTGAGTTTTGCCGTGTCACGGGTGGAGGGGGGTGTTTCATACATCTTGGATGTCCTTGGGCAGGGGTGGTCTGGGACCAAATATCAGCCCGGGAGTTTACTGGCAGAGTCAGCCTTTGACCAGCCCACAAGCTGCTGAGCCATGCCCCGGGGTGCGTCAAAGCTGGTCAACCAGTGTGTTAGGCAGCTGAGGCCATAGCCTTGCAGGGGCAAATCATGGCAGGGGTGGAAATGACCGCTCTTAAAGAAGTGGTACTGTACCTTTTGTATTATAGGGGCAGATGTTGGCAGTGGCTATGGCCACCACAATCATGACGCTGGGGCTATAAGTATTGAAAGGGGACAATGTGGACTGTGGTGTTATGATTGGAGGGGTACAATGGGACCAGTTGTGGTTATGGGGCAGTCTTTGAAGGCAGAAGTCTGAGAGGTTTGTTAGAATATGAGCAAATTCTGCTACACGATCCAGGCCAGGTGCCAGCCCAGTTGGCCCCAAAGCAGTTAGGGCCAACTGGGCGTTGTCGCTGTGCTTCGTATGACCAGCCCGTCCCTGCTCCTGGAGAAGACCAGCATCTAGCCATGGAATCTAAAAGATTGTTCTGTAGCCTATAATATATTAGCATTTACTTTTCAGAGGAGTTTAATGATAGTTGTCCTTTAGCAAACACACACTATGACTTGGAAGAAGAAGGTCAGATAGTCCGAGATGTCTGTGTTAACAAGAGGATTGGCATTACTCAGGAAAACTGGAAGCTTTTTGGAGGGTGAGATGACAGATGAGAAATGCGCAGTTCCGCTGCTACTATTGCCTTGTGTTTAATCCACACTGTTACAGGAATAATTTGGGTGTTTCTCAAGCCTGCATCACGGAAACATGGAAGAGAAGAATCATGAGCCAAGCACTAATCAAACACATACACCTTTAGTTCTAATAAGTCTATCCAAGCTTTTTTTTATTCTGTGCTATTCAAAAAATATTATGGTTTTTCTTTAGAAACTTGGCCAACGTTGGACCACAGCTTATACTGTACCTCTCATTTGCAGTGTGGCTTTGATAACCCCCATAATAATTAATTGTCAAAACTCGTATTAAATCACACAGCACCATCATAGCTAATTTATTATTTTTTGAAATAGGGAAATAATATGATTTCATTTAATATTTGCTGCACATTAATCTCCAATATTTCTACTAGAGATTAATATCATAAATATCGCAAATACTAATAATCATATCAGCCCAGCGCCCACTAATTTGATACAAACCAGTGGTCACTGAGGCTGTCCTCATACATCCAGTGAAATTTCCTAAGAAGAAATATATTTAATACCTTAAATACTTTGCAACTACAATCTATTGTGTGAGAAATTCACCACACACACAGTAAGATGTATAAATTAAAACGGGTTTAATTTACCAGCACAGTAAATAACCTTCACTAACCCAATATGTTCATGAAGCTTTCCCAGATAACCTTAGATATAAGCAGTTGTTACATAAATGAGTACAATAATTGTTATATACATTACAATAAATGTTATATACATTAGTTACAGTACGGTATATGTTATAATGGTAAGAGAGAGAGAGATAGAGATACAGCCACAGATACTTATGGTTGCTTCATCCTGGTAAGGCGCCCACCCTGACTCTGACTCCTCATGCACCCACCTTCCTCATCTACTGAGCACTAGGGGGAATGGCCAGCATTCCCCGCCTCGTGGGGGTGTCTGCAAAGATCGACCCACATCCGGCCACTATGATATTAGATATATATTTTATAAAGGGTATAACTCCCACAATTTGCATGCTATCATATTGTAACCAAGAAATTCATGATCCCCATTAATTTCTTAGTTACAAGAACCTAAACATCAAAATACATATCATACAGAGTCCGATACTATGTGGATTATCAGGCTCTGGACAAAATATATAGACCATGTTTGATATCAAATGGAAGGTCTTATAATTCTGAACAAGACTCTCCAGGGGCGTAGCTAAAGTCTTGTGGGCCCCGATGCGAGGAGTCAAACTGCCCCCCCCCCCCCATGACAGCGACCTACCTTATAATGAGCGGGGGCAACCTGGTCACAGGTGGAATAGAAAGGAAGTGTAAATGTGCTGGTGGGTAGAGTGGTGTGAGTTGGTGGGCAGGCTGGTTATAGAGGATAGGGAGAGAGAGTAATTGGCCTGGATGGCAAGAGAGATGGGGATGGGAGGGCAGCCTGGTGGGTAACAGAGAAAGAGATGGGAGTGGGAAGGCATGCTGGAGGGTAACAGAGGAGGAGATGGGGGTGGGAGGGCAGGCTGGTGAGTAACAGAGGATGGGATAGGAGATAAGTGTGAGAGTGCAGCCTGGTGGGTAACAGAGGAGGGGATGGGGGTGGGAGGGCAGCCTGGTGGTGGGTAACAGAGGAGGGGATGGTGGTGGGTAACAGAGGAGGGGATGGTGGTGGGTAGCAGAGGAGGGGATGGGGTGGGAGGGCAGCCTGGTGGTGGGTAACAGAGGAGGGGATGGGGTGGGAGGGCAGCTATACTCACCTTGTGTCCCACGCAGACTGTCAATAGAGATGAGCGAACTTTTGAAAAGTTCGATTCGGCCGATTCGCCGAATTTCACAAAGAAATTCGTGTTCGGCCGAATCGAACTTTTACGAAGTTCCCCATCAAAAATGCCGGCATGGTGGGAGCGGGCCGGCAAAGCCGGCCGGCCCGCTCCCACCATGCCGGCATTTAAAAAACAAAAACAAAAAAAAAAAAACATTTTTGCCTGCATGGTGGGAGCGGGCCGGCCGGCCCGCTCCCACCATGCCGGCATTTGAGAAAAAAGGCAAACACTTACCTGCAGGTCCGGAGCGTGGAGGCCGGCGCCGCTCTCAGCTGTCATCTGAGGGCGCGTCATCAGAGGCGCCCTCTGATGACGCGCCCTCAGATGACAGCTGAGAGCGGCGCCGGCCTCCACGCTCCGGACCTGCAGGTAAGTGTTTGCCTTTTTTCTCAAATGCCGGCATGGTGGGAGCGGGCCGGCCCGCTCCCACCATGCCGGCAAAAATTTTTTTTTTTTTTTTTTAAATGCCGGCATGGTGGGAGCGGGCCGGCCGGCTTTACCGGCCCGCTGGCCGGCTCCCACCATGCCGGCATTTTTTTTTTTTAATTTCAGGAAAAATTCGATCGGCACGAACCACAAAATATTCGGATTCGTGCCGAATCGAATATTTCCTGAAATTCGGAGCGAGTTCCGGTTCGTCCGAACCGGTTCGCTCATCTCTAACTGTCAATCATAGTACAACGCTCCAGACCTTACCTAATAGCTGGATCCATGTCCCCTGCTGCCCACCCAATCTCACGTTTCTTCCGTCTTCTCCTACATGGAGATGCCCCCGCTATCAGCCACTGTTGGCTGGCAGGCCCCCTCCATTCAATGCAATGGAAAGGGCGTGTTAGGTCTTCATACGCCCCTTTCCATTGCAGTGAATGGAGGGGGACGTGCCAGCTAATAGTGACTGGAATCTCGCCCACAGAGGACACAGGAAGTGAAGATGGAAGCGATCCGACTGGCAGCACAGGGTGTGGATCCAGCTATTAAGAACTAGAGTTTCCCACGCAGACTGTCAATTATAGTCCGGTGCGCCGTATTTCTTTGTTAAGAAGAACTTTCAATTTAGTATGCACATGTCAATTTAAGAAAAACCTGCAAAATAATTGGGTAACGTAGAGTTGGAGGAGGACTTTTAAAATGCAGTGTTTTGTTCTGCCTACTATTGTAAAATCTATAGCGTGTATGGTGTGTATGCTAAAAAACCACACTATATATATAAATATATATATATATATATATAGATAGATATAGATAGATATATATAGTACTTACCCACCCCAAACATCTTGTCTAGGACAATAATGTGTGAAGATCAGAGGGCTTTGGATTGTGTTTTTAGTGTCGTTGTTTTTTATGTATTAGAACTCCAGTCTTGATCAACACTGCCCAGTATCATCACCATGCTCTAATTTGGGTATTATGTCTGGCCCTGCCCCTCAGCGCTCCCAGCATGCGCATGCCCGGCCGTTAAAGCAGACTAACAGTTAAAAATGACTTAAAGTGGACCAAAACCCAGCTGGATCGGCCCGGGTATCTATAAGATTCCTGGGCCGATCCATTTCCTCCAAAATTCCATCCAATTCCATCCAAAATCGGGATGCTCTGCTGTGTGAAACCCCCCAGGATGCCCGCTACACTTAACCTAATCCCGGTCCAATGGCGCATACATGGGCTGCGGCCACATCTCGCGCTTCTCTCTAGCAGGGCGCGTGCCCGCGCCAGCCATTTGTGAATGCCCGGCGTGGGCATCCTCCTTGTTGGAGGGAAGCGCAAAATGGGGCCACCAGGACGCTTGGAGCCGCTGAGCTAAGACGCCGCTAAGACGTGCATAGCTCAGTGGCTCCGAGTGCGCTGATTGGACAAGCGGCTGCGCATGTGTCCTAGGACTGTGGTGAGGTGAGTTGATCCAGGTGATCTGGGGGGTTTCACATAGAGGGAGTGGACCAAAACCCAGGATAGTCAAAATCCTGGGTTTTGGTACACTTTAAACCTGACCAACACAACAAACAGTGCTCATAGACATCCCTCTCCAGGCCAATTTAGATTGCTGCACATAAAATGTACCTTTTTCTAACTCCTGCTGTAGTAAATTTTAGAAACAAAATGGCGGTTCATGGATGTGCAGGCCACCTGCAAACAGGAAGTGCTGCTGGGTTTCCTATTACTGTGCATTGTCAGTTATGTCAGTTGGGAGAGAACGCTCCAAAATGGCCGCTCTTTCTTTTACAACTGTGCGAGGCTGTTGGTCCAGGTTAATGAGCTTCACACTTTGGAGACCTGCTACAGCATCTAAAGTGCACTGCAGGAAATGTAGGAGAGGCACATCAGACAGTGAGCTCCTCATCCTTGCTGTCTTATTATTGCAATTGCCTGGGCTGTGCCTTTAAAAAAATGCAACACTTACCTTACCCTCAGATGACAGGCTCATAAGAGTGTGTCTTGGATGGATTTGCATGGCTCCGCCCACTGCAAGGACTGATGGGTAATTCTATTATTCCTTGTGTTGGGCAATGTGTAATTACTTTCCATTCTAGAAAAGCGCCTCCCCTGAATCAGTAGGTGAACTTGCTCCCTTGTACCTGGAGGTTAGTGCATGGAACCAGCAGGGGAGTGATCCAGAGTCATGTTGCTCTAACATGCAAGAATCAATGGAGAATAAATAAGGTCAGATTTCAGTTGAATGTAGTCATATTCTAGTAATATGAAATCTGATTGGCTGATATGCTATGCGACTACTTACAATGGCTGGTGCCAGTAGCAAAAGTTCTTGTTGAGGTTGTCGATGGCTTTCATGTCATCTGCGCTGAGGTTGAAATCAAAGACCTGATAAAAAGAGTTCCATAAGTTCCAGCTCCTAAAATGTTGTCTAAATGGCAGTTACAGACCTGTTACAGACCTATTAGTTGTGTATAATGGTTACATATAAAATAAGAGGTTTTAGTATAACATATACTAGGCTTTACCTGGAAATTCTCCTTTATACGTTCAGGGTTAAAGCTCTTGAGTACAGGCACTGCTCCCTTCTGAATAACCCATCGGATGGCAACCTGAGCTGCAGTCTTTTTATATTTTTCTCCAATCGCAATTAGGACAGGATCCTTTAGGAGAGTTGGGCTTTCCATGCTTCTCCTGAAAAACAAAATACTGAGCAACTCCACTTATATAAAGAATTCCCTATGCTGAGGTGCCATAACAGGTTTAACCTCAGCCAAACAACTCACCCCTACCCATGAGCCATCATTTTAGGAGATATTTACCTCGCAAAGAGATGTCACATGTGGGACTAGGGTTGGCACCTTTCCCAACAAAAATACCAGCCTTTTCATGACTACATGGACGTGGTCTTGTAAGGGGGAGATGGTCTTGTGGGGGGCGTGGTCTTGTAAAATGTTCAACCATACTTTTCACTTAAATTTTTTTCACAGAACGCTTCCCCAAAGCCCTGTAATGTTACAGACTGGCTGGGCTTTAAACCTGGACCCTGCTTAACAATAACAAAAATACCGGCTGTGCCGGTGAAATACCGGTAAGTAGAAATGGCTGCACATGGCACCCCACTTAAGATGCATGATGCAGAGTTTCATAGTGAAAACATACATTTTCTGACCTGTTCTGCCACCCTTACATGTGACTGGAGCATACGGTGTCAGCCATAGAAAAACCTGATCCAGCAAGACATTACCATATGTGTGGGGTTCTTTTTTAACTTTTATTGCAGGGATAGGTAAAAATGGAAACAACCATTCATACTGTACATGGCTATACATACTTACAGGGGTAGAATATACAGGATGTATACAACAAATAATAGCTGCATACGGGGTCGGCCTGAAGCACCTTGAGCCCACCAAAGAAAAGCATTCTTGGGGCTAACCAGAAGAAATCAACACAGATCTACGTTGGGAACAGACATATAACAGTTCTCTTATAAGGATTGTTGATAGTAAAAGAGAGCCCTACCAGCTTTGCTATTGAGAGACTGAAAGAGGAAGATAGTAATGAATGCTAACCTACTACTGAAAATGGCTTCTACAAGAGGAAACTGGCTTACTGATCCACTTGGATATTGGGTAGGCTATGGTTACCTCTGGTAACACTTTTGAGAGAGCACATCAAATAGGGGAGCAGAGCACATACTCAAAAATATATGTGGTAATGACCTGCAATCTAAAAAACTCTAAAGAACTAATGAAACCTATAGAACTATTGAAGTACACAAACAATGTATGCATTAACAGCTATCGAGATAATTGCTGGAGACATCACACTCCTGTTAGGGGCTCATGGGAAACATGGGTTCCTGTGATAGGGTCCATGAACAGGGTCACCAATAAGGTTGTACCCAACTTTATGGAGGCACAGTACACAGGTGTGGTAGCCAAAAGGAAGGGTTATTTGGATCACAACAATGGGTGATGGTAAAACGATATGTTAGTAGACACAAACTCATTGACAAGCAGTAGCGATAAAAGAATCAGCTTATTTTATTTTTGCAGGAAATATTTAATGCTTTCATTCACTTCACTGTCAAATGCACAGTTCAGAATTCACAGTCCAGATAAACTTGCATCGCTTTTAGACAGCAGGCACGGGCTCACTTGCTTTATATGAACGATTTAGTATAGGGGTTAAACACGGTACATGGGTACACTTGCTTATCAGAATGTTTCAGCATGGGGCTAGATAGTACAGTACAGTACAGTAAGCCCTTCTCCAGAGGGGTGCTGATAGTTTGGGAGCTTTTTAGAGGGAAAACTGCAGGCAACATTGTATAAAGCACAAGTTTTATAAGGGAAAGCTAGAGGGACATACAGGGAGATTGCCTGTAGCCCACACCCTATGTACTAAGGGCAAGAAGTGGCAGGACCAGCAAGCGTGGTGCAGGAGCATATACTGCTTTGGAGTGCAAGGGTTTTGGGATGCTTGGAAAGGACAGGGACCTTGGACTATGGTAAGGTATGGCCGCTCCTGTTTGGAAACTCTTAAGCCCCTGGGAAATGTGGAAACGGGTTGTGAGTGTTGTGTCTGGACACTGAACTGATTCTAAGCTAACACCCAGTGGGACCACTGGAAGCCCATAAGCCAAGTAGTGGCTATTGTGTCTGTAGTGGAGAAGCTCCCCTTAGCACTAATTACCCTGCATGATTCCCTATGGAGTGTGACAAGGGCCTATGAACTAGACAATGCGGTGCAGGAGGCGCATGGTGCTACACGCGACCAGCCCAGAAAGGAATTCCTTCGACAAGATCATTCACCTATTAGAAGAAATATATGTGAATGCCAACATGCTACAGAACATTGTAGTGGCCAAAGGAAGAAAAGAGCCCATGGATAATGTGATTGTAGCCAACACTGAACACTGGTTGAACCAATTCTTCATGGGACTATGAAGCCCGGTTAAAAGCCTCTCTTTTTTTCTGGCCCTGGAGGTGGCAGCTTCAGTGCCTCCCCTATTGGCCATTCAAGGGGAGCTGGTAGCCATACTGGAACTGTGCATCTCGTCAAGCACCTTGAAGTGCCCAGTGTAGTAGTGGCCACATCCGTGGGGCGGCAGTCATGCCAAATAAGTGATGTGTTTCCTGTGTGGGGGTTGGTGGGAGACTGTTCGGTGCTTGCCATTTGGGTGAATTGGGTGATGAGCCTTGCCTTGATAGACACTGGGTCTCAGCTGTCGACCATGGATGCCCACTTCTACTGTGAACATTTGCTGGTGTGACGACCGAGACCCAGGTACCATGGGTGTCCCTCACTGCCATGAACCACCTGCCCTCACCCACTGAGGGGGTGGTGTGGTTAGAGAATCAGGTAGAGAACATGTGCTACCCTCCAACGGCATTGTGGTGGCGTTCCCGACCTGGCCCTATGAGATTACTGTGATCCTGGGGATAAACATCATCCCTGAGGGCTGGGGGAGCACTACCATCGCCTTACCCCACCGGGGTCTCCACAGTGGCCAGTGTTGAAGGTTCTAAGTTCTACTCCTCCTTGGACCTCACCTCGGGTTGCTGAGGCTGACAAGGAAAAGACGGTGTTTGTCACCCCCATGGACCTGCACCATTTCAACACCATGCACTTTGGCCATGTCTTGATTTACCTTGATGATGTGATTGTGTTTTCCAAAACCTTTGATCAGCATGTAGCTCATCTGAAAGCGGTGTTTACACAGCTGGTCCAATTTGAATTGAAGTTGAAACCATAAAAATGACACCTGCTCAAGAAGGAAATTCAGTACCTAGGGCACATCATTATGGCCCAGGGAGTGGCATCCAATACTGACAAGGTCCAGGGGATCATGGGTTATCCTGGGTTATCCTGGGAGCCGGGCTCCTATATGGGTTGCTAAGGGGTCACAGGGTGGTAAGAGGGACCACAGACCAAATATGGTAAAATAGAATTTAACTCAAGTATTCTAGCTCAGAGTTGCCTTTTAGCATATGTCAGGGACATAAGATACATCTGGGGAGCAATTGGAAACTGCTGGGATTGGTTGCTTTGTGCAGGGAAAACTGCAGGCAACATTGTAAAGAGCAGAGGATTTATAAGGGGAAGGTAGAGGGACATACAGAGAGATTGTCTGTAGCCCCCACCATATATACTAGGGAAGAAGCGGTGGGAACAGCAAGCATGGTGTAGGAGGATATACTGCTTCGGTGTGCAAGGGTTTAGGGAAGCCTGGAAAGGACCCTGCCGGAAAGAAACCCAGGGAGAGTCCCTTAGCATTGATCTAACAGAGAAGGAACTATCTACCGAAGAGAAGAGGCCAAGAGAAGTGCCTGGAGTCTGGTAAGGTGTGGTTGCTCCTGTTTGGAAACCCGTAAGCCCCAGGGCAGTGTGGAACCAGTCTGTGAGTATTGTCTCTGGACATTGATCTGATTCTAAGCTAAAACCCAGTGGAACCACTAGAAGCCCATAACCCAAGTAGTGACTATTGTGTCTGTAGTGGAGAAGCTCCTTTTAGCACTCATTACCCTGCGTGATTCTGTTCCTCATTCACTGTGAGTTAGTGCTCATCTGGTTCTGGGGTGGATGGAACACAAGAGCAATGTGATAAGCTGTGATTAACTGTCAACTGTGATATTGCCTGAGATAAGTTGATACCGTGACTTTACCTTCTGAAAGTTACAGCCCTGATATGTGAATGTGCTACCTGATGTGCAATACTACCAAGTCAATAAAGTGAAACTAACTTGTTTAAGCTGCAATTGAGCTGTGTATGGATTTATCAGCCGACTGTAACATATGTGACTGCTGCTGTTTAACCCCTGTTATTTGGATTACACTAAGTCACAGCCTCTTGATCCCTTGGATCCTCTTACTCTTAAGGGGCACCTTGTCTGTCACATTCATGCCAGGACCCCACTGGGCTTCCTCCCACCAGGGCCCTCTTCTCTCAACGTAGACCTCAGCACTGGGCTACTCCAGTTCCCCTCTAGTTCCCCCTTATATAACCTCTTTTCACAACACAACAATCCCATCAGTTTCCTGTTGTTCCTCAAATGTATCTCCTATCCACTTACTCATCCTAAAGGGGAATCCTACCACATGATTCTAAGAGTCTGAATTTAATTCTATCCTCTATTTGTGGTCCTACACTCCCATCTAGTGTCAAAAGTTGGAACGGCAATTACATATTCATTTTAATGGACAATTCACAACATATTCCTTACCACTTCTAGTATACTGACCTGAACATCATCCTGTACAAGAAAATCCCCCTTTCAATAGAATAATTCCTTCTGAATCATTAATGTGAACAATGGAATATCAGAGTGCACAAATGACAAGTCAAAGCCTGGACTTCACAGCACTAAACATGGCAAACAGTCCTTCAATACATGAGACCCTTTGTCATTAGCCAAAGAAAGTGAACACCAATTTAAAACTGAGGTTTCTGAAATGTGGTCTAAACTGGGGGCCATTGGGGGTTCCTGATACTGTTACTCACCTACTTTTGGATTCTCTTATTACAGCTGCCACATAACCGTTACTCATGTGGTGGATACACAGCACTATTCATGTCTGCCTGCAAGCTTGTTGCAGGAGTCAGGTGGCCAGTTAGAGGTGGGAGGTGGTCTCTCTGTGTCTACCACTTGAACCCTCCCTTTTTACTCCATTTTTTTTATAGTAGGTTGCAAACCTGAACATTTTTTGCAGATTTGTGGCAGACCCTCCTGGCCTGTTCTTGCCTTAAATGAATGTAAATCTCTAATATCAGTCACTTACCAATTCACAGCACCTGGTGACCCCAAAACACTATAGGCCTCAATTATGATGTCATTGGCTTTGCAAAATTTTAGCAGATTCCTCTTGGTGAGATAGGGATGAAACTCAACCTGGAAGTTGAAGGAAATAGGATTTTATTTAGAGATGAGCACCTTTTTCAAAAATGGTATTTGATTCATATAGGGTTTTGTTCCTATTTAAAGGATGATAAACTTCCAGTTCTGGTTTCCCATTGACTGACTGAGTTATGAGACTTGTGAGCTGCATATACTAACAACAGGGCTGAAGATTACTGTTCATCAATACAGTGCCATGTGATTCCATCTTGTTTAAGCTGACCTAATTCATGACTACTGACCTTAGATGACGGTCAGCGGATGGTGGCCCCAAACACTTTTTGCAATAACTACCTGATTGACGGCGGGTTTGTATTTCAGTCCTGGCTTGTTCAAGATCATCTCAAGTTGCTGCCGAGTGAAGTTGGACACTCCAATAGATTTGACCAATCCAGCATCTTTACATTTCTCCAGTGCCTGCATCAGAGAGAAATTGTGCAATAAATATTTACAGCACCATTCAATGGTCTTGAAGGTACTTTACAACCATTGGCTGGTGCTGTAGTTGGTTTAAAGAAGGGGGATGCGTTAGTAACCCCCATATACCCTGGAAGTAAGGTGTAAACATTTTAGAAAAACAACAGAATAGTCCTATTTATTTGAAACATAGAAACATAGAAGGTTGACGGCAGAAGGAGACCATACGGTCCATCTAGTCTGCCCTTATGTGTATACTGTATGTTCTCTTTATACAGTATACACATAAGGGCAGACTAGATGGACCGTATGGTCTCCTTCTGCCGTCAACCTTCTATGTTTCTATGTTTCAAATAAATAGGACTATTCTGTTGTTTGGAATAGATGCATCACATTTGAAAATTCTGTTTGGTCTTTGGCTTGATTCACTATAGATCTTTATAAGAGCTTTTCGAGCTTGTGGGACATCTTTTCCAACACAGTTGTTATAAAAGATAAAATGTAAAGAATTATCTCTTGTGACTGAGAAAATATAAATTATCCCTTTAAATGGCAAGCACGTAGACGTAGCTTTCTCTCGGAAAGTAAACTGCCAGCTATGTCGATTCTACGTACCTGCCATTTTCCCAGGTTTGCGGCCCAAAAAAAAAAAACAGAAACACTCACCTCTGTTCAGCATCCAGCTGGATCCTGCACGGCTAAAAATCATGAGAAAAAGTGTTGCCAACTCAATCCCCTAGGCTCTACAACCCACATATCACCAAACCAACATATTGAGTCTAGAAATGGGGCACAACACACACTAATGCAATTAATAGTTTATTGAATAGACATAAAAAATAAAATATAAAAACATGCACCACTGTTAAAAACATCACCACCTCTCCTGGACCCAATGTTAATGCATTGTAATATCTAAAGCAATGTAAACAATAGGGCTGTACCAGTATCCCTGCTAATTATACCGTAATTCTTATCCAAATAGACAACTAATAAAGTGACCTAGTGTGATACGCTATGCAAAGAAATTATTATGTGCAATAATATTATTAGTGCAATAATAAATCTATGCAAACCTCTATAAACATGTGAAATCTAGAACATAATACAAAAAATATAACAAAAAATCCTACAAAGAATCAATAAAAAAATAAATAAATCCAGGGTTCCAATCCCAATTAGGTTGGAACCCCACACGCCCCATTATAAACATATACCGCTAAAAACGCATAAGCATTGAGATCAAATAGACCATATGGGAGAAAGGTAGCAAAACAGAAACCAAAGATATTGATAAAGAATACTGCCCTGTTAAGGATCACCAAGGTCCAAGACCGGTGCCGCCACGTGCCCGCAGCTTCGCCTGGGGTACAGTGCCGAGCTCACTCTCTCCTCTTATAGAGCCCGCCTGCAGCCGCATTACGTGCCGGCCCGTAAACGTCCCATTGTGCCAGCGATGCCCCAGCCACACCCCCGCGATGATCCGGCCACTTACAGCAGTTACAGCAGTGCTTCGGGTCCCCATTGATTTCAATGGGGACCGGGTTCAGGTCCCCGGGCTTTTATTCACAGTTAGGCTGAACTTGATGAACCCGAACTGGAGGGTTCGCCCTTCTCTACTTATCAACATGCTGTTTCTAAGTTTCTTATATTCCTGTGGCTCTGTGTTGCTACAGTGGGAGTGGGTTTCCTGATTACAAATCTTAGGATTCTCCCAGGTGAGAACGCTGCCAGCTACCCCACTACCCCAGGTGAGGACACTGCCAGCTACCTCATTACCCCGAGTGAGAATGCTGCATTAGCTACTGGAACACAAGGCTGTGATTTCTTCATCTGAAGAGGTTATTTATAGCAGGAGGTGTTAAAAATTTGAGCTCAGGAATATGGAGCATTGTCTCTGCCTTACCTACTTAGATTATTAGTAAGCCAGAGTCAGGAAGTCTCGGCCAGGTACCCTAAATGCACCATTTGGTAAATGTTGCTAAGCTAAACACATTGTTGCTAGAGAAAATGATTTATATCACAGAGCTGCAAATCAACAGAAAAGACAAAAGACAAGTTCAGCCCCTTGGGGACAGCATTTTGAAACACAATAATGGAAATTTTAAAAAGTGAAATTACCCTGTAATACAGTCCCTTAAACAGCTGCAGCTGTTGTTCACACGCCAAAATGGCTTACATAACAATCACCAGGGATTCCCACAGACTTACAAGCGAACAGACTAAATAACATCTCATAACATAGTATCACAATGCAGAAAGCTTGAGACACAAAGGTCATAGCAGATCTAGCATGAGAAGGAAAGACACATCTGTATGACTATTCCACACAAGGTAGAGCAATGGTGTTCTGGGTCAATGGTAAAAAATGTAACAAAAAAATCTCTTCCAGCTAGAGCTCAAATCTGCAAAGAGCCCAACCCAGCTACAACGTTTCTAATGCAGGCCTCATGGGTGGTGTGAGGGGTACAGTAGGTTAAGATTAGTGTTGAGCAAACCCCCCAATGTTTGGTTTCAGCACAAACTTTAAATAAAAGTTCAATTTGGGGACCCAAAACGTAACTTCGGTGGCGATTATGCCTCTAGCGGCCCCTCCACCCCCCTCCTCATCCACAAGAGGCCTCAACAGGCAGAATGGGGGCTTAAAAAAAAAAATGTGATAGGGGTGTGTGTGTGTGGGGGGGGGGGGGGGAGTAAGTGTGAACAGGAAACGGCTGTAACTTATCTGAGCACTGCAATCCGGTCCCTGGTTGGCATTCCGGCTGTCAAATGGGCTACGGCTCATGTCCACCATTCCCATGGGTAAGGACACTCCTAGTGACAGCTGCCAGTGTCCTCACTCATGGGAGCAGCGGCCATCTTTCTTTAGCCCCGTCCATTGACAGCCATTGAACAGGGACCAGAGTACTTTGCATAGGCAAGCTGGATGCCAGGCCATGCCCCCATCATCAGTCATAGGGGAGTGGCCACACCATGGGTGTACATACCATGGAGGCAGGAGAGGCAGCTACTACCGGCCTGTGGCACAAGGGGACCTAGTGCAGGCTGCCTTGCAGCCCCACACCTTGCAGCACCTGTAGGCCACCCAGTGTGGTTACAGGTTTCTTTCTTCCATCCTGTGAAGCCTACAGCCCTTACCACTGGTAGACACCAACACTGTTACAGATGTGCCATTCTTTAGAGTGATCAGCATTCTGTGATGTGCAAGTTATCTCTCCATCACAGTGCTGCAATGGAGAGATGAGTCACACATCACAGAAAGCTGTAAGCTGTTAACATTGTAATAGCAGACTTGTGTCTTCTATAATATAATATAACTCAGCAGGGTGAGGCTCTTGCTACAGTTGTAACGTCAGCTGCACACCAGGCTGTTACAATGTAACAAAGCAGGGAGCTGGCCATTTTTCTACATCGTAACAGTTAACAGTGTTAGTTCATTGATCTCAGTACTGTTGCCTCTGTATTGTGGCAGCGCCCTGGACAATATATGGACCATGCTGAGCCCCACTGCCCTCCCATCAGTCTACAGTATCAGTAATTAGAGTATATCTGCTCTTTTTTTAGGGAGGCCATTTTGAATTTTACTATGGGGCCCCTTAAAACCTATGTAAGCCCCCTGGGCCATGCCCTCTCCAATCACTACAATTGAGGGGGGCGTGTCAGACCTTGGCCCACTACCTCCATTGCAATGAATGGGGAGGGTGTGACTGATGGCGAGTCACGATCCCGGCCTGCCATCAAATCTGACCTCATGTATTGGCCCTGAACTGCGAGGGATGTTGCTGCAGCAAGGGATTGGATCCAGTTATCAGGTGAGTCACTAAACCCCAGACTAGCAACATACAGCTGTGCTGGACAAAAGATGAGTACACTTTTGTTTTGTTTTTTGCCTGCTGAATCACTTTAACACCCCATTCTTTGTGGAAAATCTGCTAGGACAGGTGTAGATAGGACAGGGGTAATTGTTTTCTTTTTCTCTCTGTCTTTTTTTTGGAGGGAGGGTATTTTATTATAGATGGATTTAAGCAAACCATGGAATTCCTGACTTTTGGGGTAAAGGCCCTTTATTTTTTAGCCCTTTATGTATTTTTACGCCCTCTTGGCATCACATTGTGTCTTAGCTAGAGATGGGCGAACCCGAACTGCAATGTTCGGGTTCCCAAACCTGAACACGGATTTCAGCCAGAAGTCCGTGTATGAGTTCGGCATCCGGCTCGAACAAGGAAAAGCTGCACCACCGACGGTTGCAGCAGCAAAAAGCTGCTGCAAATTACCTCTACCTGATCCTCTTCCGTCAGCGGTGGCGACAGCAGCAGCCTTTGAATCTGGCTCCAGCCAAGGCTACAAAACTGCCGGCACTAGGCGTGTCCTCACTCATGGGAGCCGACAGCCATCTTTTTGTAGCTCTGACTGGGGCCAGATTCAAAGGCTGCTGCCGCCGCTTGCAGGGGAGAATCACGGGCAGGGGTAAATTATTTGAAGTTCGCCCATCCCTAATCTTAACACTACAATTTAGTAAATGGCCCATCATTGTAAGGCATATTGCTCAAATGTTCACTCTAAATATACACTTTGTTAAAGGGGGAATGTAGCATTTTTAAAAGCGTTTTTTACTATAATTCTACAAATTTAACTTTAACTGAAGGCCAACACCAACTATAAGGTGTGAGGCAGAACCCATACTTGCTTTTGGTTGCATGTGTGATTGCTGGCAGTATTTATGAAGTAAGTCTAGTGCCTGAAGGGTCCAGCAAGTTTCACCATGTATACACTACAGGAAAAACCTTAAGTTAACTTACCTCCCAAGTCTGTCGAAGATCGACATAATCCAGTAAAACTTCTCCTTTCTCATTAATGGAAATGTCATCTCCAGGCTAGGTAGAGAAGACAGGAATTATGATGGGCCCACAAGATTGCCAACACTCCTCTGATTTTGTACACCAAAGTATAATTAAATAATTTAGCTAGTAACAGCAGCCCAGCCATCCCAAAAGCAGTGCACCCCAACCTAGAATTCTCTCAGGTCTCCCTGTGACCAGTGCCAGCGTCAGCACCCTGCAAGGCGGGGCAGCTGCTGGGGGCCCCCACCCTCCGGGGGGGCCTACTGACAGGACCGACCTTTGGGGTGTGCGACGGCAGACTGGGAGGGCACCGCCACAGCTGATACATCTCCCACATATCACTGAATGGTGGGGTTCCACACACCCGAGCATCTCGATTTAGATTCTGGGGGAGAAAGTGCTGGGTTTTGTTCTGCTTTTAAGTTGCCCACCCCGGCTGATTTCCTATCCCTGGAACATCCCTATGGTGTGAAACCCCCTGGGATCACTGGCATACCCACTATGCAAGCAATTACACCCCTGAGTTTTGGTCCGCTTTACAGGGGCATCTCAATTTGGGATGACCCTGTTTGTGAAAGAACCCTCCTGGTTTGTCCGTTAACTCAAACAGGCGATCCCACAGTGCATTCACCAGTTCCAGGAAAGTAATAAACAAGGGGGGGGTCACACACAGGGGCATCCAAAATCCGGAGAATCTAGATTTGTTTAGACTCCAAGCTCAGATTTAAAGGTGTTTGGTGCCCTCAAAGTAGACCTGAAACTAGAGTTTTGGTCCAAATAGCATGATCCTTTGGGAGCAACCAGATTTGGGACGTCCCTCGGTGATGTGACACGACTCTTCACCACAAAGGGGCCCACTGAGACCATGCCTCCCAAGGGCCCACATGTAATCACAGAACCACATCTTGCTTTGTAACTCGCTTCAAACATCACGATTACTAGCCAACTTTGACACCTTATCAGTTCACAAACAGTTCAAAAAACTTTTTTTTAAATAGAAAAAAAAATAACTCATCATCTTCCTTAATCTTTCCCCCAATGGGTGGTGTCTACTCTGCGGGTCTGACATGATGGGGTTCCCTTCTGGTCTGGCAGGCTGTGATCTTCTTGATGCTGGAGAGCCGCTATCACAGCCACCCCCCATCAGCATCTGTAGTGAAGACACAGGTCCCCTTCCTCCTTCCCTGGTGTCTTGCCAAGTTGATCCCAGCCTCCCGTGGCAGAAAGGCTTTTGTACCAAAGAGCAGGAGCCTCTGTAAAAGTTACCATGTGACTTATCACATCACTGGAGGGGAGGAAGACTGAGGGAGACCCCCAGGCCACCGCCCGGCAAAGAACAGTTGAAGGGAGAAGCGGTGATGTTGAGCTCTTTTTTGTTGTTTTTTTAACTAAACTTTTTAGCCATCCTAACTATTTTAAGCAAGGGACCCCTACACCAGTTCACCAGTTAGCGGAGCTATCGTATCAGGCATTCTGGTGAAATGAATGCTTGATGCTGGGGATCTAGCCGTAGGGGTTCTGAACCAGAATCTCCCTGCTCCCACTCATCACTATTTAGCACCCCTGAACCAATTGTCAATGAGGACAAAATGCCCTTCTTGCCTATGAATCAGTTTAGCCTGACCAATTTGTGCACCACAAGTAAGGATTCTGAAATAAAACAATCTTTATTGGTTAATTATAGCGATCCTTAGTTCTTTATCTTAAACCGGACCAACACCCATTTTACAAAACATGGGTGTTGGTCCTCTGCAGGGGGCACCCCAATTTCCAGGGCCCTTTTCCTTGATCGAGCACTGTAAAGCCCACACCCCCTACCTGATAACTTGCTCCCTCAGGGAAATGCAACCCTGTGATTGTCCAGTGGGGGGAACCCAGCGATCGGGGTGCCCCCCCGAAGCATACCAACACCATGTTTTGTAAAATGGGTGTTGGCCCGGTTTAATAACCATTATTTGTTCAACGTGTACCTGAAGGGATACAGGATTATGGATGATGTACAGATCAATGTAGTCCAGGTTGAAAGCAGCCAGGGCCTTATCCAGGGCAGGGCGGACAAGATTTGGTCGGTGGGAGTTTCCCCATAGCTGTGAAATAATAGAAGAAGAACAAACAATGAAACAAACGGGGTTTTTTTTGTGTTGCAGTTTTTTTTTTGAGTTATGACAAATCTTCCATACTATTTACTGGACCAGTGCTCCAAACAAGAGCTCTACTATTGGCAACTTTGTATTGTGCTGCAGCCTGCCTCCACCATTCACTCACCAGCTCCACTCATCTACCATGGTACCAACTCCACTCATCCACCAGCTGCACTCACCTGCACCCCCCCCCCCCATTCACTGCTGGCAGCTATACTGGAATGTAATGCAAAAGATGAGTAGCAGGTACCCATTAGTCATCATTAGGATTTTATTTCCTATGTGAGGAAAAAATATAGGAATTTTGATGTAGTGTTTCGTTTTTTAGAAACTCTCCACATGATTATATTTTGATACCATATATTCACAGATGTTATGCATAGTGATGAGTTCTATGTGCAAATCGAGTAGTGGGTACTCAGCAATGGTCTCCCCTGGCATTACCCTATAGCTCTATGGTGAGAGGACCTCCATTGAGTTTTGACCAGAGATCCTCTTTAAAATGGACCTAAACCTTCTTTACTTGGCTCTACAGTCTAAGAGACTCTAGAGCCAGATGGAAGCTCTTCCCAGAGGATTCCCAGAGGATTCACGCTTTGGGATGTGGAACCCCCCACCTAGAAACAATGGTAACTTTCCTCCCCTCACACTCCCACATGGAAATCACACACCAGCATGTTCCTTTTACTGCAGCTGTGCGCATCTGCCTGACACAACGGGTGCACAGTGCAGGGAATGCAGAGGTCATATGCTGAAGGAGCCTGTATGCCCAAACCAGGCATAATCCTGGGTTTTATCTATCTAGTGTGAGGGCCCTTTAAAACCTATGGAATGACTGACAGTTACAGTGAATGAATTGGTATTCTCACCCCTTGGAACGTTTCCATATTTGTAAAAGTTGCAGTCACAGATCTAAATGTATACTATGGAGATTTTTACTTATAGAGCAAGGTAGCAAGGCTTTGGGAAGTGTAAAGATACAGTACCTAAATTAAAAGTGTGGCATGCATTTGTATGCAACTCCTCTGTGTCAATACTTTGTAGGACCACTTGTATCTGCAATTATAGCTGCAAGGATATGTCTCCACCAGCTTTGCACATCTAGGGCTTGACTTAACAAACATAGAAATAAAATCGCTTTAGCTGGAAAAGCCGGATCAAATACGAAAAAGTTAAGTAACTTTGAATGATTGATTGAATGATCAAAGCTGAATAATGCAGAGCCTTATTTAAGAAGCGTTAGCACCACCCTGCAACACTTTTTTGGCCTCAGAGGCACTCAGAATGGGATTTAAAAAAGAGAAAAATGGGCAGAACTAGATTGTGTTTAATGCTTACTAATTAATATTAAATACATATATAAGTGTTTAATGCTTACTAATTAATATTAAAGGAGCACTAACGTGAAAAAATGGCCCAATGATAAAAATCCATATAAATATGCTGGATGGTGGGAGGAGGGGGTCACTTGACCCCCTCCTCCCACCATCCAGCATATTTATATGGATTTTTATCATTGGGCCATTTTTTCACGTTAGTGCTCCTTTAATATTAATTAGACACCCGGCGTTGAGAGATATCCAGCCAGGCTTGCTTATCTCTCTTTTAATGGAAGGAAATGGACATTCGGGGTGACAGGCTCTGTCACCCCTGATAGACTAAACCTGTCACCCCTGGATTGTATTCATACCATGAGAGAATAAACCACAAGCTTGCCAGGAGTTGTATTCAGTTTTGGAGTATACCTGACCCCTCCTCTCATTAGCCGACCTGTTTATATAGATTTTTAATATTACACAATTTCGCAATAGTGCTCCTTTAAAACCATTTTTTGAACTTTTATTGGGACTTGTCAATAACTGACAAAGTATCCAGATGGTCCAAAATGTTTTTTTTTGGGTGTTATTAAACTGTAAAGTTTGTCCCCAGCAGTTTTATTTTGAAACCATAATGATGAAACGCTGACCAGTGCAGGAAAAATACAGCGCCAAAGATTTCAAGGAGGGAAAAAATATGCTGTTGAGTGTTGGAATAACGGGGAAGTGGCGCTCATTGTACTGGGATAATCATCCAGCGGGTCCAAAAGGCGCTGACATAAGCCGGCCAATACCTAGAGCAACAGTCAAAACTAATAAGGGCCTTATTTATCATGGGATAGCGCCAGGTAGTGTCTCACTAGCGCCAGGTAGTGTCTCACTAGCGCCAGGTAGCGCCAGCTATCGGCGGCTACCGACTCCAGAACGCCCGGCGGCGGACACAATCACGCATTTATCACGCTAAATGAGGCTAGCGCCGGCGAGAGCGTCAGCTAGCGCGGGATTCATCATGTAGCGGACTGCAACGAACAGCGCCGCTGCTAATCCCATCACAGCGCAAGGTATGACCTCTGGCTACCTGGCGCTCTCCAATGCATTTCAATGGAGCAATCTTTAAATATTCATAATTCATTGATATTAATGTTTTTTGTTTTTTTTTTAAATGGCAAAAATTCTGTGACCACTTCGGCAATGTTAGAGATTTTTTTTAAGGTAAAAAAAAAAAAAATTGTGCAGAATTGATCTTACAGGTCTGATATTAATGTATTCATATTACAAAATGTTTATAAAAACTTGTTTCATTTTTTAATTAAAAAAAAAGGTTGTTTGGGGGTTAAAAACTACTTTTACCCCATCGCCGCCAGCGCTCTGGGGTTTAAACAAGCATTTCACAGCGCGAGAATTTTTTGAGCGTGATTTGTTAATGAATATGCTGGGAGCCGTTCGCTCTGGCCATTCGCTGTCAGGCGCACCCATACAGCGCGGAACCTGTCAAACAGCGACTCCTAACCCCGTATTCCACATTACCGCACACCGACTGAGTCGCTGTCAACAAGCGAACAACGGTCAAGCACAGCGAATAATAGCGGGCGCTGTGAAAATCACGCTACTGGCGCTCATCTGTCGCTACCTGGCGCTATTAATGAATCGGCCTCTAAGTAGCGCTCTAGCAATATAGGGGTGCACCACCAACCTTATCAAGTGTACTCACTTACAAAACCAGAACACAGCCACAAAAGAGGGACTATGGACAAAAAGCCACACCTAACTCAAGAAAGGAGCACCACACAATATATCAAAAAAGTAATAAAACTAAATACTTTATTGAGAAGAAATGACACCGAAAAAACATACAATCATTCTAGACAGAACATTTTAAAAACAAGCCAGACCTTCCCCAAACTATATAAATGTCATCAATAAATACCATAATAATAATACAAAAATCAGAATTCAAAAATGCATGGGACCGAGGACCCTCAAATTTTAATAGTAAGGGGTCTATTATATATTTTTTGTGCTGGCACAAAAGAGATTACACAGTACAGAGTACTGCCTATCTGAAGCAAAGGAGGGATAAAGAAAACTACCCCAATTAAGTGACTAGTGCAAGACCAATAATCAACTATAAGTGAGACCCAATTTCAAAAAATAGATAAATATATAAAGTATACACATAATTGTGAATCTTCAACAATAAAAATAAAAAACATAAGCAAATTATTTGATGTGCTTAAGGACACAAAGTGCAAGTGCAAAGTGCATGTAAACAGAAGGATCATGTAGTGCAGTATAAAGCATTACCACATCCTATTGTAAGGCCAGTACAACCATCCAAGAAGGGGGGGAAAGGAACAGCAGGGGGCACCTGTGCACGCGGCTACCCGTGCCGCTTCTGCGAGGTGAGGGAAGGCCTAATTAGTAGCGCTCAGTGCAGAGACTGCCAGAGCCAATGTGGTACCCAGCACTGTGCCAGATTAGATGCTAAGCGCTTCGAAGCTGGCGCTATAGCCACAAAAATGATGCTAAAAGGCGCACATCATAAATAAGTCCCTAAATATATCCAGTCAAATTGGCTCGAAAATGCATGCAAAAAATGTAAGTTTGCATGTGAAAATGACTGAGAAGCCTTCACCCAAAATGGTTCATTTGTTTTCTACATTTTGACGTCCGGATGAAATGTCTCTGCACTTCATTTGTCCCTGAATGTAATATATCATTGTGAATTTGTAACAATGATTTTTTCAATGCACAAATGCAGCTATTTACTTTGTTATGAAGGACCACATTCAAACAATTAATGCTACATATGTATTTAGTAATAGATCAAGGCAACTGGACTGTTTTGTTATTCATCCCACTGGATGTGTGAATTCAACATTGCCGTGTTGAAGTAAATAAAACAGCGATTGCAGTTGTCGTGATATATTCCTACAGATGCACAGATATGTTAAGTTTATTTTTTTTTACTGTTTCAATTAAAGTGGACAAAAACCCAGGATTTTGACTATCCTGGATTGTGGACCTTGCCCCCGATCGGGGGTGCCCTACTGTGTGAAACCCCCCAGGTTGCCCAAACAAACTCACCTCTTCCAGGTCCTACGACGCATGCGTGGCCGCTCGTCCAATCAGCTTGCCCAGATCCGCTCGAGCCCGTTCGTCCATGAGCTCGTCTAATGCGAGCGGATAAGAGCGCACTGGCGGCCGCATTCGCCAGGAGTGTGCCCGCACCGACTATTCACATATGCCTGGCATGGGCACGGGTCCTGCTAAAGGGACAGAGGGGATGCGGCTGCAGCTCACGTATACGCCGCTGGACCGGTGAAGAAGGTGAGTTTACGGTGGTAATATCTGGCACTCTGGAACCTGGGGCGCCGGCACTATACGCAGAGCTGCCTGTAATGATACATTGGACGCTACATGGCGCTGTTAAAGGCGCTCGCCAGATTTGCCTTCATAAATGTGGTATTTCGTACAGCGCCCAGCGTTCACCAGACGCTGCCTGCCGCTATGAGGCACCACCTGCCGCTATCCCTTCATGAATAAACCCCATATATATATTCTTGGACCATGCACTTCCCGCTGCAGTAGAAAGGTAGGCGCGGCTTCGCTCTCTTACCTTCCAACTTTCTGAGATCGAAAAGATAGATGGCAACAATTGCTTTCTTTTACTTAGTTATTGTGCTAAAATGCTTCAACACTGGCTACTTTTTTGCTATATTAGCATTAAAATGTAAAAATACAATAAATTAAAGGTTAGATGTTACAGCAAAATAAAACTCTTGAGAGGGTAAATGGATGCAGATCTATATATCACATGTGATATAAGAGGAAGGAATTAGAACGGCAAGGTCTTAAAAAAAAAAAAAGAAAAAAATATTGACCAATGCCTCCAAATGAGAGACAGTGGGAAAGAGTGTGATATGTATCTTTCTCTCTGGCTGAACAGACACAACACACATTATGTTTCTTCTATCTGCTCTATTTATTGACTGATATGCTGTTGGAGGGGATGTTGTGCTGGTTTGTTCTGTTAACTGTTAAAGAGAAACAAAACCTGGGAATTTCCGAGTGTAGGTCCTCTCAGACAGGGCATCCCAATTTGCCCTCCTGTGTGTATCCCCATGGTCCGCTGTAAAAACTCACCTTTCGGACATTCTACGGGCAGGGTCGGATTAAGTGTGGTGGAGGCCCCTGGGCACAAAATCTGGTGGAGGCCCCAGATACAGTATTTTTTTCCTTTAAAATAATAGTCCAGCCAAGTAACTGATTGGTTGTTGTCTGGCACCCGCCTACTTACTGGAACATCAGATCAAGTCCCTTGTGCCACCCTTGTGTGGGTGCGTGCTGCTCGGGAACTCCTGCTCTGCCATTCTGGGTGGAGGGTAGTGTAGTCGCCCGGCTGGTCCAGCAGAAAACAGTTCCCTGCATTGAGCTGCCAGTGGCTGTGCTTGGTGGCTTATGTGCAGTGACAGCTCTGCACGCACCCGTTACTGTAGTGTTGCTGGTGGCAGCTTTGCTGCTCTAGACTCTCCGTCCTGCCCTGTGGTGGCTTTGGCTGCCCAGGCACTCCCACTGCCACCGATAGCTTTGTTGCCGCCCTACAGCCCATCAGACCAAAGACTGATAAGCCTCCTGGACCAGACCATAACTCAAAGGTTGGTGGAGGCCCTCTTTGCAGGGCAAGTGATGGAGGCCCCGGGGTGCATGCCCCTTGCACCCCCCTCATAATCCAGCCCTGCCCACGGGGCATTGAGATCTGCTTAAATTGGACCAAAACCCACGGAGATTGATTCCCTCCAACCAGAATCGGGATGCCCTGCTGTGTGACACCCCTAAGGTAGCCCATAAACTCACTCTCCACTCGTATTAGACAAGCTCCTGGGTGAAGGGGCTTGAGCGGATCCGAGCGCGCTGATTGGACGAGCGGCTGCATCATAGGACCGGGAAGAGGGGAGTTTGTTCGGTTGACCTGGGGGGTTTCACACAGCACCCCCGATCAAGGTGCCCCAGGGCAAGAAGCAAAACCCAGGATAGTCAAAATGCTGGGTTTTGGTCCACTTTAAAGGAAAAACCTTGTCAGGTTTTTGGTGTTCTGTCTTATTGTTTTCCTCTTCTGGAATGTAAAATAAACATTTGTGTTAGGATTACACCTCCAGACCTGTGATTTACATCAGCATGCTGCACCCAAGTTTCTTATGTTCCTGTGTTGGGAGTGGCTTTGGCTGAATCAAGCAGTCCTCCTGAGCCAGCATGGCCGCCGCAGGAATAGAAAGAGCATCCCCGGGACACATGCTCCGCCGCCCAGGCGGAAATGAGTCGGGGGTGCGACTCCGTGTTTTAGTTATCCGGGCCCCTGGATAAGGTATGTTATTTCTTTGTAACCCCCCCCCCCCTTCTGCCTCAGCGCCAGGATAGGGTGGCAAGGCAGGGGGTTATATTGTGACTGGAATTCCTCTGTAATAATCTCCCCTGGTGAGATCGCTGTCAGTAACCCTTTAGCTTCTGGAAAACAAGATTGTGATCCCCCTATCTGAAGAGGTTGAATTAATGCAGATGGGGTAAAACCTATTGTCTCCGGCTTAGTCAATCATCTCTGCCTTAGTCAATGAGTTGAAGGAAGATTCCTGCAACGGACGGTGGCCTTCCCCCCGGGTATCCCTGATCGGGATGCCCCGCTGTGTGAATCCCACCCAGGGTGCCACAGCACTCACCTTCTTTTTGGCTCCCTTGCCGATGTAAACATTGGGTGGATGCATCCCCTGCATCTTTGAGCTATGCGCACGCCTGTGCACCCAGCCATTCAGATGGGCTGGGAGCGGGAGCGTGCATTCTGCAGGGGATGTGGCTGCTCATGCTCTGATTTCCATAAACAAGAGCGTTTTCCGAACATTTAATATGCACGGCAAACAGCTAGATTGGGCAAGAGCTCATGCATGTGCCTTGGGACTGGAAAGAGGTGAGTTGTCCTGCGTGATCTGGAGGGTTTCACACAGCTGGGTAACCCAATTCGGGATGCCCCTGGGACAGGGAGCAAAACCCAGGGTAATCAAAATCCTGGGTTTTGTTCCGCTTTTAGAAGGGGGGCTACTAATCATTTGCCTGCTTATTCAAAATATTGGGTATTCCCTTACACTGCCCAATTATTTAAGGCCTGGGGATATCTTCTTACCATTTGCAGAGATCAGATATACTAACTGAGAAACAGAATAGAGACACAGATTAATAGTTTGGGACAGACACACAATGGTGAAGCAGACTATTTGATCTGGGCAGAAAAGACGTTTGGATTGCTAGGTATGTTCTCTAGAGGGCATCTTGATTTGGGATGCCCCAAAGCATAAAACTTAATGAAAAGCCTGGTTTTGGACTGGTTACCTAGTTCCAGGATCCCATGGCAGCTGTAAATGTCACACGCAACCACATGTTGCAAAAAAGTGTCCCTTTTTGCGTGCCTGACTAGCCTATGGATGGTGACAGGCAGAGTGAAGGAGCAGGTGTGTGGAGCTCTAAAATGAGCTTTATGTTAAAGAGAATGTCCATGTCAAAAAGAAAAAAAAAAAAAAAAAACTATACTCACCTTTTGTCACCCGCAGCTCTTCCCTCTAGCTCCAGTGTTTTTAAACTTACAGATAACGAGCAATGAACACTGCGTCATCCTGAGTTTCAATTATTCGCCATCTCCAAGAGAGAATTATGCCCCTCCGCAGGCCCACTCCATTTATTGCAATAGAGGGGGAGTGCCAGAGCAGGGCTTTACCAGGTTGGCGCGCTCCCACCTTGGCACACCTCCTCCATTGAAAACAACTTGAGTAGGCGTGCTGCGGGTGTGTGATTTTGTCTTGATAGAGACTGTTAAACAATCTCAGAATCTCAGATTATATGTACATTTCTTATTGAATCTAAGCAAATCTGCGTTCTTTGCTTCAATTACTGGGTCAAGGCTGAGCTGGGAAGGGCATGTGCTGAGATGGAAAGGACATGTAATGAGCTTTATGAGTCATGCACATACTCTGCTGTGGTCAGAGACAGCTGTTGGAGTGGGACCACTGTGGTTTGCTGTGCTCATTTACAGTGAGAGCACCAAGGGATAGAGTAGCTGTTAGACCACTTTTTAGTGTGGTCCTGGAGGAATGAAATTGAAAGGAGTGGAAGAAGTGTGGAGCCCTGCTACAGCATCTAGCCTGAAATAGAGGTGAGACACATGGGACAGGCTCATTATTGCCATTGGGTTTACAGTCCCTTTAAGTTTTCTGCCTAATAGGGAACATACCTAGCAATCTAAAATTATTTTCTCGCTTTAATAGTTTTTGGGGTTACTTTTCAGTACTGTGAGTAGCGAGTAATGCTGGTTGTTGCAGTTGCACAGCGGATGTGCATTGCTGCCCCCAAGCAAGCAACCCACACCCATCACAGAAAAAAACTTGACTTGAAATTAAAAGCCCAACACAAGTCAGTCATACCTTGGTTGTATAGAATAGCTCCTCCCTCTTTACAACTCCCTGGGCAATCTTCTCCCGAAAGGCCGCACCGACAGCTTCCTCACCCAGGTAGGTATGAGCACAGTCCACATGGCGGTAACCAACATCAATGGCAATCTCAGTGGCTTTCTTCACGTCCTGGAAAATCTAGAAAGGTAAAAAAGTTTTTTTAGGGATGCCCAGGTGGTGTGTCTGGAGTGCATTGTGTCATGTGAGACTCAGAAGACTTAGGGGTTTATTTAAGAAGCGCTAAGGCCACGTACTGCCAGATGAGTGTCAGGTCCCAGTGCAAAAGGTGTGTATTTATCAAGTCAAAAATCCAGAGCACCTCTAATAGTTCCAGGTAGTGTCCCATCTATCATCAGCACTGGCGATGGGATGAGTGCCAGCGCCGAAATCCCTACAGTGCCACAAACAGGGACATGCAAAGAGAGATAAAATCCATGCATGACACTAAAAGATGGACACTTACAGAACTACCACCTAGAAGGAAAGTCATAGCCTGTAAATGGTCTTTTAAAGTGAAGTACAATACAGATGGCACAGTGGGGCGATACAAAATAAGACTCAAAGCCAAGGGATATTCTCAAAAATATGGAGAGGACTATGATGAGACTTTTGCTCCAGTACATGCTACAATAAGGACTTCTTACTGCTGATAGTAACCGCAAGGTAAATGCAAGTGAAAAACCTTGATGTGAAAACAGTGTTTCTACATGGTGGGTTAACAGAAGACATCTACATGGAACAACCATCAGGATTCAAAGATGAACAAAGGCCAGAGCTAGTATGCAAACTTCCAAGAAGTATATAGGATCTAAAGCAAACCTCCAAAGCATGGAATATAAAAATAAATGAAGTGCTTACACATGAGGACTATTAGAGAGGTGGAAATCAGATTCCTGCTCATACACAAAGAAATTGGCAGACAGACAGATGGATCTATGTGCTCGTTTATGTGGACGATATCCCGATTTGTTTTGAGCAAGAAGCGGATAAAGCAGAAATACTGCAAACCCCGAATCCCTATTTTGAGATTGAGAATCTTCAAGAGCAGGGGCTTCTTGAATTACTTTATTGCCCTTCTGAGGATATGACAGCAGATATCCTTCCCAAGCCTCTGACTGCTTAAAGTGGACCAACACCCAGGATTTTGACTATCCTGGGTTTTGGTCCACTTCGGGGGGGCACCCCGATTGGGGGTGCCCTGCTGTGTGAAACCCCCCAGAAAGCCCCAAAAACTCACCTCACCACGCTCCCTTGTGACTGCGCCGTCCAATCCCCGCCGACGGACAAGCGGGTGACAGTGACGGACAAGACAGCGCGTCCGCCGCCGCCTCCCGCACGTCACTCTGACAGGGCGCGCGCCCGCGCCGGCCATTCACAAGCGGGCACGCGGGAGGCGGCGGCCGCCGCCGATGAGGTAAGATTTTTGGGGGCTTTTGGGGGGTCCCTCACCGCGGGACATCCCGATCTCGGATGTCCCGCGGTGAGGGAGGTGATCGGCCTGGGAATCTTATAGATTCCCGGGCCGATCACCCCTGGGTGATGGTCCACTTTAAAGACACTCAAGGCTTTAAAGAAAATGGGTTTGTGGTACTGTGCAACAGCATACAGCTAGTCTCTGTATGTGATCTGCAAATATATTGCTGGTTTATTGTAGTTTACATTTATGACAGTAGATAGCGTTGTTACATAAAACTATGTGTAGGCTTTGTTGTCATTCTCTACTGCACGTTGTGTTTCCTGTACAATGAGCTGTGCTTTATTTCTTAATTTTCCTGTCTATGTTATCCACCATGTAAGTTGAACTTCTCTTACTGCACTTATATTCCAGTAAAGCCAGTTCCTGTTACACTGCAATAATAGAAGAGCATTAATATGTATGACGTGTAGTGATCAGTGCACAGATCTGTAGATCTGTAGGTGAATCTAAACCAATATATACCAAACTGCAGTTACACTGATGGGGTGCTTCTGCACCTATTGTCCTCCACAAATAATGCTTTGTAAACCCCTACCTGAAAGAGGAACAAAACCCACCCTGCCCGACCCCGGGGAATCTAAGGAATTCCAAGACTTGCCCCTGCCCTTCCCCCGGGACATCCTGAATCAGGATTCCCTGCGCATGGGGGGCTTTCGTCCAATGGGAGCCGTCTGCCTGTGTCATTCAGCAAACAGCTCTTATTGTTGTGAATGGGGAGCGTGCACTGCCGCATCCCCGGTGTCATGTGCACGCTCCCGCCCCAGCTATTCAGATAGGATAGAGCTGAAGCACGCATGCCACCAGGGATGTGGGGGATGCAGCAGTGCATGCTCCTCCATTCACAACAATCAGAGTCGTTTGCCAAACGACGTAGTCACGGCAGATGGCTCACATTGGATGAGAGCCTGCACATGCACCGGTTCCAATTCTGGATGCCCTGGGGACTGTAACAAAAAAACTGGAAAGTCAAACTCCTGGGGTTTGTCCCAGTTTAATACAGCCTCATAGCTCCAGTCATGCTGTTTATGGCACACAAAGGCTGTGCATTAGGGCTACTACTTTTTGCTGCTAAATTCCTAAACAAGTCATTCTGAATTTAGAAAGCAAATCTAATTGCCTTGAATTAGAGATACCTGTCAGAAAATTATATAATAACAAAATCAACAGATCTTTTCCTCATGGGAACTCCTGATCGCACATCAGAGCCCTTCAGCTTAAACTCATCTAAGGGGGGTATTTAAGTAAGGATAGCGCCAGGTAATGCTTAGTAGCGGCAGGCAGTACCTGGTGAATGCTGGGCGCTGCATGAGAAACCACATTTAGGAAGGGAATCTGGTGAGCGCCTCTAACAGTGCCTTGTAGCGTCCGAAGTATTATTAGAGGCGGCTCAGCGTATAGCACCGGCACTCTAGGTTCAAGAGCGCCAGGTATTACCTTTCGCTCAGTGTCGCTCTCCCATACATTTCTGCATAGCTCGAGGCATCACCAGTAGGAAGAGGGAGGTTGTGATGCCGCTGTATAGAGCCTTGGTAAGGCCACAGCTAGAATACTGTGTACAGTTCTGGAGACCTTACCTGCAAAAAGACATTATTCAAATAGAACGTGTCCAAAGGCGGGCAACAAAAATGGTGGAAGGACTTAAACTTAAAACTTATCAGGAGAGACATAAAGAACTTAATTTGTACAGTCTGGAGGAAAGAAGGGAGAGGGGGGACATGATTGAGACCTTTAAATATGTGAAAGGATTAAATAAGGTTCAGGAGGGAAGTGTTTTTAAGAAGAAACTTAATGATAGAACAAGGGGGCACAACCTGAAGCTAGTCGGGGGGAAGATCAGGAGCAATGTTAGAAAATATTATTTTACAGAAAAGGTAGTAGATACTTGGAACAAACTTCCAGCAGATGTAGTTGAAAAATCAACAGTCACTAAATTTAAACATGCCTGGGATAAGCACACATCTATCCTAAGATAAAGAGTACATACAGTATACACATAAGGGCAGACTAGATGGAGCGTATGGTCTCCTTCTGCTGTCGACCTTCTATGTTTCTATCAGCCTCTACGTCTTTAATATAACAAATTGTACCCCCCCACCAGGAGCACTATCCTGGGTAATGTAAAACATACAAGTCACACCCAAATATATAGGACATGACAGGTATGAAGAAGCATATGCTGGACAAATGTACCTCAGTTTCCCCTGTTGTAGCTGCCTTTAAAACAATGACATCACGAACCTGCAACAAAAAATATCAATGTTTGTTTTTGATTATTAGCACACAGCCTAAAAATGAAAGGAATACATTCCAATAAAAGCTGTGTAATTTCTTTAATGTTATGCGTTTATTTGGTCTCATCTATTGCAACTCAGGCTATTGAACCAAAGCCCAAAAGGTCACTGACAGGTTCTTACCCTGAAGCAGTTTTGTCTGCTTTATGGTGCTAAACGGCACCAAGGATCTGATTCATTGGAGGGGGGGTTGTAATAGTACATATAAATGGTACATTACATTTACATAAATGTATACAACTTCAAATGGTACATGCCATGTTTTAAAGAAAATAATATGGCCTGTAAAGCATTAAAAAGAAACTTTTCTTTGATCCAAGTTCTTGAAATCCTCCTCACTGCTAAATAAAAATGAAACATATTACCGCATCAGGCGAGAACGTTCCCAAGGCCAGCAGCGGCATTTTGTGGCCGTCATTGAGGACAACATAATGGACTTCATCATTCTGCATCTTGCGAGCTGCAGGAATATTTCTGAGTGTTATTTTGGTCTCTGGCTTCCTCTCTCATCCCTCTGTCCCAACCTCTCATGGAGGCGGAACTTGGGATGTGGTTACAATTTGACAAAAAATGCACCTTTTTTATATTCTGTATTTTTAAGCTTTAGGGTAAACAGATGAACACAGGGAAAATGCAAGTATAAGTCACAGAATAAAAGCCATGCCACAAATCACCTGCTGCAATAATTGAACAATTGATCATTAGTGACAAAATACATCACTGACTATTTACAACAGGCCGCTGCCAAGTTACAATGCACCCGCTGCATGGGAGGCTGATCATGTGACCATGGTAAACATTGTCATCTCATGGTGCTCCACAGGGTGAGGCGGAGATAGCAAAGAAGTTGTTACAGAATCACAGGTTATGTAATTGTGACATGACAGAGGGGTAACCAAGCTCTGGGGAGCACAGATGTAGCAATCCGCAAAGCAGGACAAACTCACCTGGGTCAGCCCTGAAATCTGAAAGAATTTGGAAGAATCCAGGGATGGCTGCTGGCCTTCCCCCCCGGGGCATCCCATATCAGGATGCCCAGCTATGAGAAACGCCCCGGGGAACCCATAAACACCTTTGCCTGCTCCAACAGCACATGCACAGGCTCTCTTCCAATGAGAGCTGTCTGCCGTGATTATGGCATTCGGCAAACAGCTCCAGTTGTTGTGAACGGCGGTATGTGCGCTCTCATTCCATCCATTCAGTTGGAATGGGGCAGGAGAGCGCATGCTCCCGGGGATACAGGGGATGCAGCAGCGAGGGCTCCCCATTCTAGTTAAAGAGAGCCCTTTTACCAAATGACATAGTCATGGCAGATGGCTCTCATTAAAATAAAAAGGGGCTGATTTCCCCCCCCTCTACTTACCTTTTGGATGTTGCCACATCCGGCTGCATCAGAGCCCAATCCTCACCCCAGCGCCTGCTTAGCCAGTGCTAACTGACAAGCACAGTGCACTTCAATGTCCCATGCTGCAGCTGGATTTTGGGCAGCTCCATTGCATCACATTCATGGGTGCTGTGCAGGTGCAAAATTGGGGGTCGTGTACACTGCCTACTGGGATGCAAGATGGCGCCTCCTGTCAGGAGATCACCCAGAATCCGAGGGACCCAGAAGATGGATCCCCTGGTGAGGTGAGTAAACACCCCCCAACTGTGAAACTGGAGAAGGAAACAGTCTGGTGAGGTTTGGGGGAGGTCTAAACCTCCCTCAATGTTCATCTTTAAAGGACCAGTCCAGAAAGATTTGCTGTTTCTCATTCAGTTGAATAGGCAAATGGGAGCGAGCACAGAAGCCACCCTGTGCCGCAGTTTGAAACATGCCTGCACCCAGTGGCAACAATCGTCACCGCATCCTGGGGAATGTGTGTTTGTTTAATGAAACCCCCTGCCCTGCTTCAGCACCAGTGGAGGGAGGCAGGGCGGGTGTTACATTTGGAATCTAAAAGATTCCAGGGCCAGCCACAGGAATGGCCTGCTGCGTGAAACCCCCCAGGGTGCCAATAATCACGTAACTTTCCAACGTCCAACGGTGCATGCGCGGGCTCTAATTGCTTTCAATGGGGACATAGAGTGGCCACATCCCCTGCATCCTCTGTCTGTGCACAAGCTCCCGCCCCTGCTTTTCAGATGGATGGGACGGGAGTGTGCACACCGTTGGAGATGCAGTGCTCTCGCTCCCCAGGGAAGGCAAGGATGTAAGCACGGCACAGCCATGTACAGACTATAGGGATGCAGGAGATGCCGCTGCTGACTGCCCATGCACTGTGGGAACATCTATGAAATATATAATAGGTGAGATTTCACAAAGTGGGGATGCGCCAACCAGACCTATAGTCTTTATGGCTCTAGTTCCATTTTTTATAGACTGCTTTAATGTTATGCCCACACAACACAATTTTGATTGTACAATTTATGTATAGCTTGAGATTTTTAAAAGCTATTTGCAGAGTTGGTGAGGATTTGTGCAGAGCCTGAACAATGAGAAATGTGTGGGTCAACATCAGACACTCTAAAATATATTCCAGTACTAGGCAGCCATTACACAGGTCCATCCCCAATGCGGCCATTAAGAGCTCTCCTATCCCCTTTCAAAGCCCCCTAGAGCAGGGGTACTCAACCAATTCTTGCAAAGGTCCATTAACAGACATCTGGTGAGAGATGAAGGTCCGGGCATCTGGGGGCAGGGGGCTGTCACGGAGGGGGGGGGGGGGGGGTAGTTGAAAATCAGCTCACTGGGGAGACACCCCAAGAATCCTGTTGGGCATTGGGGAAAAACAGGGAGGTCAGGGATTTGATAGGCAAAACTGGGAGGACAGGAATGGATAGAGCAGAGTGACTGGGCTGGATGGGCAGGGCTGAAGGGACAGGACTGGATGGGGCAGTGCTGAGGGGGCAGAGATTTGATGGGCAAAACTGGGAGGACAGGAATGGATGGGGCAGAGAGACTGGGCTTCATGGGCTTCATGGTGTATGGGAGTCATTGCACTGGCAGGGAGACTAAGCACTACATCTCGGTGGTTGGCAGACGGCAACAGATCCTTGCATGGTGTTGCGCTTCTTTCTCGCTTGTGCTCTTCTTTTCATTTTGCTGGTGGAGATGGATGTCCCTCAAATGCTGATAGTGTTGTCCCCGGCCAGCGGTGAAAAGAAGGTTGCACAGGCATCACTAATGCTGACAGTGACGGTATCAATGATGGGCAGAGCTGTGAGGGGGGGGGGGCAAAACTCAGCAGAGGGTGAGCAAGAATGCCCCCAGGGGATTAAAAAATCTATACAAACTGTGTGGCCGCCCCCGATCCCAAAGGCTGGCCCTGCTTTGCCACGGCTTCTGCTTGTCTCTGAATCTGATTTTGGGGACTTTTGCCAGATTCACTGCCGTTTATAGTTATGACGAGTTATGACAGTAGATGGCGCTGTTACCAGTGCATATCTGTAGTCTCTATGCTGTGTAGTCTCTTTTCTGCTGTGTTGTATTTCCTGTGTATTGAGCTGTTTTATAACTTGTTTTTCCTTTCTGTGTTAGCCACGATGTTAAGGTGACATCTCATACTGCATGCATGTTCCTATAAAGCCTGTTCCTGTTACACCACAATCTGGATTTGACTCCACTGCACCCAGCACTCACACTCTGCAACACTCCTCCCCTCCAGTGTCATAAGAGTCCAGGGCCGGATTAGGTGTGGTGGAGGCCCCTAGGCAAAAAATCTAGTGGAGGCCCCAGATACAGTATTTTTTCCCTTTAAAATAATAGTCCAGCCAAGTAACTGATTGGTGGTTGTCTGGCAACCGCCTACTTACTGGAACGTCAGATCAAGTCCCTTGTGCCACCCTTGTGTGGGTGTGTGCTGTTTGGGATCTCCAGCTTTGCCATTCTGGGTGGGGGGTAGTGTAGTCGCCTGGCTGGTCCAGCAGATAACAGTTCCCTGCATTGAGCTGCCAGTGGCTGTGCTTGGTGGCTTATGTGCAGTGAGCGTTTGCCAATTGAAAGCTCTGCACGCACCCATCACTCAGCGTTGCTGATGGCGGCTTTGCTGCACTAAACTCTCTGTCCTGCACTGTGTGGGCTTTGGCTGCCCAGGTACGGGGGGGGGGGGCACTGCAACTTATAGCTTTGTTGCTGGCCCTGCGGCCTGTCAGACCAAACCTGAAAAGCCACTTGGACCAGACCATAACCCAAAGGTTGGAGAAGGCCCCCTTTGCAGGGCAAATGGTGAAGGCACTGGGGCACGCGCCCCTTGCACCCTCCTCATAATCCAGCCCTGTAAGAGTCTCATAGGAAGGTTTCACAGAGGCTTCAGGGATGCCAAGGAAGGAAATGGGGGGGGGGGCTTTGTGTCTAAAGGACCCCTATAGTTCAAACAGCAGGGAGTGGCACAGGTCCAGTGCTCTGGGCTCTTTCACACCCCTCTAGTCATGGAGATTGCAGGTAATGGAGCAGGGCAGGTGGCTTGCTGACCTCCTGCCCTTTGAACTTGCATAGGGGTCATTTATCAATTTTACTATACTTACTGACATCTGCCATGAAGGAAGACACAGTTACTTTCTCCTCCTTTCTTGGAATTCTGCCAATGGTAATGCTGGTAGCCATGGTAGGGAAGCTTTCATACTACAGAGGTGTAGTCATGTGACTCATTGCATCATTTAAGAGGAGGTGTATGGAGGGGGATTACTCAGGACATCCCCTCCATGCCTCACCCCTCCAGTGACGCAATTAGTCACATAGGGCATTTTACAGAGTAGATCAAATAGATGTGCCCTTAGAATCTAGCTTTGGGTCAGATCTGAAGCCCATCGCCACCCTCACATTGCAGTCAGTTGTCAGATGTGAGTGAGCTGTGTAGCTGTTTACATTGTAGCGCAGCACACATGAGGGGCCATCCTTTGCTTAGATTATGAAAACAACCACTCACCTGACTGTTTACAACGTAACACAACAGGGTGTTGGTTTGCTTTTTGCAACAGAACAGCAGGACTCCTGCTTGTTACATTGTACAACCCGAGGAGAGAGCCAGTAATGTGAGTCACACATTTACTGGGCCCATTGTTATACTGATAAAGATAAAACAGTTTTTTTGCTGCAGGTGTTGCAAATCCTATTAAGGGAGGAGGCCATGGTGCTATATTGGGGAGTTTTTTATATGTAAATGTTTGTTTCAAAAAATTGAGTGGCTTATTTATTCCAAGACCATTGAAGTCCATGGCTTAGAGGCAGAAAATCTGCCCCCTAGCTATGGGGTCTTCTTGCTTGATACCAGGCATCTTTCTTTTGGTCTCCATGTTGATTAATGTACTGTATTTTCCACTCTCTGACATCTCAATTGCAATCTACCATAGAGCTATTCTGGCTTATATGCCTTCATTGGTGCTTGATTTGGCTTCTCCTGACTTGTTAGAAGTGTAGTGATCTTCATTGTTCTCCAGCGGTTCTCTAGTGCTTATACTCAGGGCCGGATTAAGTGTAATGGAGGCCCCTGGGCACAAGATCTGGTGGAGGCCCCAGATACAGTATTTTTCTCACCTTTAAAATAATAGTCCAGCCAAGTAACTGATTGGTGGTTGTCTGGCACCCATCCCCTTAAAGGAACGTCAGATCGAGTCCCTTGTGCCAGCCTTGTGTGGGTGTGTGCTGCTCGGGAACTCCTGCTTTGCCATTCTGGGTGGGGAGTAGTGTAGTCACCCAATTGGTCCAGCAGAAAACACTTCCCTGCATTGAGCTGCCAGTGGCTGTGCTTGGTGGCTTATGTGCAGTGAGCCGCCGCCGATTGACAGCTCTGCGCGCACCCATCACTGTAGCATAGCTGATGGCGGCTCTGCTGCTCTAGACTCTAGACATCCTGCCCTGTGGTGGCTTTGGCTGCAGGTTGTCAAAAACAAAAAAGACTTGCCTAGGAGTGGGGGGCCTCCACTGCCGCAGATAGCTTTGTTGCCGGCCCCGTGGCCCATCAAACCAAAGACTCAAAAGTATCCTGGACCCATAAACCAAATGTTGGTGGAGGCCCCCTTTTCAGGGCAAGTGGTGGAGGCCCTGGGGCACGTGCCCCTTGCGCCCCTCTCAAAATCCGGCCCTGCTTATACTCATGGAGTCGGTGGCTTCCTGGAATCCTCCTCTGGCCTTACTGTAATGCTAGGTAGAGACACCTCCTCTAGGTATAAATGGCTCTCCCCACACTGAGACTAATAGTTCTCTTGCGGGAAACTAGCGAAAGGAGATAGGGACTTATCCCTTATCCTCCTCTATTGAAGTAACTGCACAGACCAGCATCTCCCTAGGCAAGTCTGAAGACACTAAGAAAAGAACTGTGTTTTAACGAGAGTTTAAAGCCCAATTCCGGGCTGTTTTATTGTTATTGTTAAATTGAGTGCCGAAGGGTTATTCCATGTTGTTTTTTAGAAACTTCTCTTCCTGTCATTGGTGGCCAAACAGTTAAACAAATTAATATACCAAAAGGCCATTGGTGTCACTGAGACCAGAACAGTGTCACTGGCTCAAAAATTCTATGCTATATGCTGTAGATAGTGTTTGATTCAGATGACACAAATAGATTTTTGTTAAAGCAGAACAAAACCCAAGAGGCCAGCCCTGGATTCAAGGGGGACAGCCGCTGGCCTTCCCTGGAGCATCCCTCTCACCTTCATCCTTGCTCCCTCGCTGATGTAAATATTAACGGCCAAATCCCCAGCATCCTTGGGCTGTACAACAGCTCCTGCCCCTAGCCATGCAGATAGGCTGAGGGTGGGAGCGTGGGGTCTGCTGGGGATACGGCTGTTTTCACTCCCGAGTACCATGAATAGAGCAGTTTGCTGAGAATTAAATATGCATGGCAAAAGGCTCTGATTGGATGAGAGCCCACTCATGTGCCGTAGGGCCGGAGAAAGGTGAGTTTGTATGGGCGATCTGTGGGGTTTCACACAGCTGGGCATCCCAAATTGGGATGCCTTGGGGGCATGGAACAAAATTAATTTTTTTTCCACTTTAAAGCGAACCCCCCACCACTATTTTCCTGCATCCCCCGTACTTCATCCATCCATCCTGATAATCTGCCCGTCTGTATAAGCTTTATAATTAGTTAAGAATACTCAACACTTGGTCTTTGCTTGGTGGGCGTGAACGTGATGGAGAATAAAACAACCCTATGAACACTTTTAAATAAAACCTTGACTATGATAACCAAACAGGAAGTAAGTAGAGATCTCTTCTCTAAAACTAAATCTGCTGTAACTCTTCCCCGAGATGAGGGAATATTCTCTCTCTTGTGATGTATAAATCGACCTAAATAAATAAATCCATTATCTTTTTAAGTGTTTATTTTATCTCTTATTTATTGTATTTATCACAATGACATGCTATAAAGATATATATTATTTATGGCCCACAAAACTATGAGTATAGGAACAGTCTGTGTTGTCCCCCCACGAAGATGACAAAGAAACATGACACAAGTGTCTCGACGTCCATGCTGAGGTATGCGCACTTATTCTGCCGCTGCCTTGTATTCAGTCCACGTTGTTAAAGGAATAATTTGGGTGTTTCTCAAACCTGCATCACAGAAACATGAATCAGAAATAATATCTGTATGTGAACCCCTTTGTTGAGATTTAGAGCTGCTTGCTTTCTCACTTCAATGACCAAACAGTTAATCGTTATAGGGAAAGTCCACTTTTATGGACCTTACCACAGACCTTCAATTAGAGGGCACTCCCCGCTTACCTGCTACTCCGTTGGTTGTGGCAGGTAATCGGGGAGCTTTGTGTCCTGTGGGACTGTGTTTTTACTCCTGAAAGAATGTGTGAGAGAGTCTGGCTGCACCCACACCCCAACAATCAGTGGCACTCTGATCTCAGCACAGCAAGAGAAGCTGGATGATGTGAGTGTAGGGTTACCACCTGGCCGGTATTTTTATTTAATCTACTGCCCACTGGCCCAGTGGAGCTGGTATTTGTTTTTTTTACTGTTAATTGTAATTGCGGGTATACTTTTCCCATCCTCAATTACCAGTAAACAACAAATACCAGCACCGTCTGACCAGTGGCCAGTTAATTAAAAAAGAAAATACCAGAAAAGAAATTACTGGGTACCCGAACATTTGTTCAAAGTTTGGCCAAATAGGCCGAACCAGAACCACTAGGGCACATGTGTCAAACTGAAGGACGGGGGGCGGATGCAATCCTCCAAGCCTTTTTAAGTGGCCATCTGACAGCTTTCAGAGGGCAGTGGCTGGACAACCGGGTCATTCAAAGGCTACTGACACTGAAAGCATGAACACCTGTGTGTGGTGCTGCTGTGTGATGGATATCATGGGCAAAATAATTCTGCGTCTGCATCTGTCTCGGGCAAAATAATTTTGTGGATATCATGGGCAAAGTAATTCTGCATCTGCATCTAGTTAAAATAATTATGTGGCTGTCCTGGGCAAAACAATGTTGAGACTGTCTTGGCAAAATAATTCTGCGGCTGCATCTATCCTGGGCAAAATAATTCTGCGGCTGCATCTATCCTGGGCAAAATAATTCTGCGGCTGCATCTATCCTGGGCAAAATAATTATGCAGCTGCATCTATTCTGGGCAGAATAATTCTGCGGCTGCATCTATCCTGGGCAAAATAATTATGCAGCTGCATCTATTCTGGGCAAAATAATTCTGCGGCTGCATCTATCCTGGGCAAAATAATTATGCAGCTGCATCTATCCTGGGCAAAATAATTATGTAGCTGCATCTATCCTGGGCAAAATAATTCTGCATCTACATCTATTCTGGGCAGAATAATTCTGCGTCTGCATCTGTCCTGGCGAAATAATTGTGTATCTGTGTAACCATACAGTTGACTGGTCATGTTTTAATTTTGTTTTGCGTTTGTTATTATCTGGCTCTTTGAAGGCAATCAGAATTCAGATGTGGCCCTTGGTAAAAATGAGTTTGACACCCCTGCTCTAGGGGTTCGCCCAACACTATTCATAACCTGTTCTATATGAGTGAGCCTCACTGTGCTAGCAAAAACATAGATAAGTGAATGCTGTTTTGTTTGATTTGCATGCACAGCTCCACATTTAGTTAATCAGGGCCATTATCTCTGCCTCTTTTTCTTACCACTGAATAATCTGGAGCTCAACAACTAAAACGCAGCCTAAAAGCACTGTATCATTGTCCGCAGCAATGATATCCTGTATGTGTAATGATGAAATGCTGTCCAGCGCCTGTTAAATGCAGCCGTCAATCTATTCAGCTTGCCAAAAATTAATAAATATGTTGTGCAGTGTACAGAGTGGCATTCATTGCCGACTTTATTATCGCCATAAGGGTCCAATAAGCGCCGCCACAAGCTGCCCAATGCCTAGTGCACCAATCAAAGCTGATTATTCACCACTGAACGATGTGACTTGCAGTGCTATTTCTGTACAAACAGCAGCACCAAAATATAAATAGATGCCGGCGCACAAAAACGGGACGGACACCAGCAAAATTATGCTAAACGGTGCACTTCTTAAATGAGGCTCTTAATTTCATTGTCTTCTTCCCCTGCCCCGACATGCCTCTTCATCCATATCTTGTTAGAGGGCATTAACACAACAACATCTGTACCTTTTTCTGTTTTTTTTTACTATAGAATTAGCCGCACTGCCACCCTGCAGGTGGCCGCCCCATGCACAGGCCTAGTATTGCCTAATGAGAAATACGGCCCTGGCTACAGCACAATAATTATTGTGATGAAGCAAACCTAAATGTATCCAGTCCATTGCATTGTGACAGTCCAAAAAAAGATATATAAACAATCCGCTCCTCTTCAGGAAGTGCATGCAGGTCTGGCGCCAGCACTAGGTTTACCCGGGAAGGTGCCAGGGGGCCTACAATTTGGAAGGGCACACATCAAATAGTGATTATGTGATATACGGCATGATGATTTTTTTCTTTCCTGGCATCACCACAGCTCCTCCAGTGGTGTAAAACTTTCATTCATTCTTTTTTCTATCTTTCTTTATTTTCCTTTTTCTTTTCAATTATTTATTTATTTCTATTTCTTGCTATTGCTTCCTTGTAATCTTTTTTTTTCTTTTCATTCCTTCTATTTTTTTCTTTTTAGTCTTTCTTTAACATCTTTCTTTTTATTCATTCTTTCTTTTTATTTTTCATATTTCTATTTATTCCATTTTGTTATATCCTTATTTTATCTTTCATTTTATGTGTTAATATTTTTGCTATATTTTCTTTTTATTTATTCCTTCTTTATTCATCTATCTATCAGTCATATTTCCTTCCTTCTTTTTTATCTATCTATCTATCTATCTATCTATCTATCTATCTATCTATCTATCTATCTATCTGTTACAAACTGCACAAAGCAAGGAGTTGGCCAGCCAGAGGTGGAATAGATTGTGTGTAGTAAGTAGGTGAAATCTGTGATAATATCCACCATGCAGTCATTGTGCCGTGTGTGTCAAGGCCAACATAAACCTGGAGCTGGTGCATGCCCGAGAACTTCCCCTGCGGGCTCCCTCCTTTTGTAGGTGGTGGGGGTGTGTCTGGGGACTGACCTCGAGATGGGATGAGTATTAGAGACCCAGATTTTTCAGTAGTAAGTTTAGCATCAGATTTCTTCTAATTGGTTGTTAAGGCACTTGACTACTTACATTGGCTGGTGCCAGTAACAAAGATCTTTATTAAGCTTGTCGATAGATTTCATATCTTCTGCGCTGAGGATGAAGTCAAACACCTGACAGGAAGTAAAACAAAGTTTTATTATTTCTGCCTCTCGCCACTTATAATGTCTCTTGTTCACACACAGACCTACCATACGGTTATTAATTTATAACCATTTCTATCTGCCTTTTGATGTCTGTGTGACCTCATTGGGGAAGCCCCACTTCCTGTTTGGTCAATGGAAACAGGTAGTTAATCAAACAGAAAATCTGTTAGCAAAATAGAACCACCAGTGATGGGCTTCCTGTAGCAATGACACCTTCTTACCCAGTGGCCAGAACTGTTTCTATGGGGAGGGCAAGCAGGGAGGGGCCAAGACATATTCATGATTTTTTTTGTAGATGAGTCAGGGCCACTGTTGGCCATATTGGGCTCAGTCATGGGGAGGGTGCACTACCTGTTCCTAAGGAAAAGGTAGAGCAAAACATATACCGTAAGTATGGGACAGCAGCATTGCCACAGGATCGGTCAGATGGGGACAGAATATTCTTCTTCCTGCACAGAGCGATATTTTGGCTATAAACTGCCCTACCGTTTTTTTTTTCTTTCTGAAGATGAACTTCCTGCTTGGTCACCACTTACAGGAAGGGAGACCAGTCTCTCTAGCGGGGTCACGAACAACAGAAAGGCACTGTGATACATTTTTTCTATATTACTATTGACTCTAACACCCTTCTTCTCTGGGAAGATTAGGCCTTACTTCCTGTCTGTCATAAGCAAATAGGAAGTCCTTGTAAAAACCATCAAAACAAAACAATTGGTGTCTCTGAGATTAAATGGTATTGCACACTTAGGGCCTTATTCATCAAGCGATAGCGCCAGGTAGTGTCTCACTAGCGCCAGGTAGCGCCAGCTATCGGCGGCTACCGACTCCAGAACGCCCGACGGCGGACACAATCACGCATTTATCACGCTAAATGAGGCTAGCGCCGGCGAGAGCGTCAGCTAGTGCGGGATTCATCATGTAGCCGACTGCAATGAACAGCGCCGTTGCTAATCCCATCACAGCGCCGGGTATGACCTCTCGCTACCTGGCGCTCTCCCATACATTTCAATGGCAGACACTGCAATTATTTTTTTAAGTGGTTTTTGTGTTCTTGTCTTTTGGCAAAAATTCAACACATGTTGTTTCGGATATGTTTGATTAATCTGGCTTGTTTTTATTGTTTTTTTGATGAAAGATGTCAATTTTACACTGGAATGTTGTGAGTGAAATCTAAAATGCATCTCCTCCCACAAAACACATTAGGCTCAAATTAGCTTGCTTTCACAACACACATGGCTTGTAAAGCTACTTTTTAGTCACTCATGTTTGGCGCTCACGTTCGCTCATTGAAATTGTCAGCGCCCAAGCTATTCGGCAGCCCTGTCCTTGGTGAATCTGTGGTGGTCAGAGTTTGTGCAGTCGCTGTTTTGATTCGCTATGTGGCGGCGCTAGCGGCGCTGTGCTGCGCTGTGCTGTTCATACATGTGCCTTTCTGCCATTTTGCCTGAATTCACTTGCAGCGACCCCAGTCGTTCTTAATGAATACACTGTAGTTGTGAGCGTGCATGTCCACATTCTTCTGGATTTGTTCAGGCGTACAAGCTCATAACAACCCGTTATGCATTCTCCTGTGTGCAACATTATCATGTATTTGGATAGTTTGCTTGTGTTATTATTTTATGAAGGACTAAGATTGTTATTTGTAAGCAACCAGCTTTTTTTTTTCTCTGACCTATGCATTACAGGATATTGATCACCCAGCTGAATCAAGCTAATAATTAATGGCGTCTTGGCCAATAGCTTGTTGTAATGCGTAAAAATCCTCTTTCCACCACTTTGCTTGCACATAGCAGATATTAGCTAGTTCTGGTGCGCGTTTTTTTTTTTTTTTTTGGTCTAGCGCTTTCGTCATATCCACTTCCGGTTTCCTCCTTTGCGTTTCAAAGCAACATAAAGCTAAAAGTTATTTGCGCTTTGGCCAATAGCTTGTTGTAATGCGTAAATCTACTATTACCGCCACTTAGCTTGCACATAGCGGATATTAACTAGTTCTGGTGCGCGGATGTATCGTTTCAAAGCAACTTAAAGCTAAAAATTAATTGCGCTATGGCCAATAGCTTGTTGTAATGCGTAAATCGACTATTAGCTTGCACATAGCGGATATTAGCTTGTTCCTGGCGCGCGGAGCGTTTTTTTTTTTTCTGTTGCTTTGGTCATATCCGGTTCTGGTTTCCTCCTTTGCGTTTCCACCATGCTGCCCAGGAGACGGATTATGCGCCTCCCCAGCTCCTCCTCTGAATCTGGCCCCACCACCCCTCCCCCACCTACCTCACCTCCCCCACCTAACCCACCTCCACCCCCCCCCCGGGCATGAGAAAAAAAACGTAAGAGGGTGGATAGCCGCGTAAACGGCCAGGTGGTCAAAGTGAGTATGTTTATCTTGGATTATATGTTTAATCTGTTCTCAGTATAAATGTTTAGGCCATTGGTCTGATGTCATGTATTGATAATTGTTTTTTTTTTCATTTCTCATAGGATTTCTGCATCCAGCAATATGATTATGCCCGTGGGGGCAAGAAGAGAATAGCCCTGGAGGTGAAGGCCACAGTGTCCCGGCGCTTCAACACCAACCTAAGTGTCCGATCCATCATGCAAAAATGGTCGGACTTCAAGCGCCGGGACCCTGAAGGCGTGTACCGCCTATATGATGCCTACGCTTCAGGTAAGTTGAAGCTTATGCTATGTTTATACTTTAAAAAAAATAATATTCTAAGGTGTGTCCATTTTGGGTATTAATATTAATTCTTTTCATTCACCCCCTCAACACAGATAAGCGTCCTCCCCTGGGGAAACGTGGGAATGGATTTCTCCCCCGAACCAGACAGGCGGACTCGGGGGAGTCATCGGGGGAGGGTCCCTCTCGCGGGTCCTATTTAGAGGACCCAGGGGAGGAAGGGGATGACACCCCAGAGGAGTGTGCTGCTGAGGGGCTGGCAGGATCAAGCCTCAGCTCCTCACACTCTGACTCTGAGGAGTCTCAACAGCCAAGGGGCCACGCTCAAGTGGGGAGTCCAAGTGGGGTGGAAGTAATGGACTCTCCCACACTCCCTGAAGGAGCAGGGGAGTGAGAGGGAGGAGGGTGGCCCTTTGGCTGGGGGATCTTCGGAGCAGAGTGTGAGGAGCCGAGGCTCCCCGCCTCCTCCTCAGAGCCCTCCCTGGGCTTCAAGTGGCAGCTCATCCCCTGGTGAGTGCACATTTAGTCATTGTTAGTCTGTGACAGGTTTCATCTGGCCATTTGTACTTAGCCCTTGACATTCCTCTCTAATTTGCAGGGCATCATATAGGCGGCACCTCCAGGAGCTTTTGGCAACGCCTTCTCCACGGGCATAGCCATGGTAAGTGTTTGTTGTTATCCCTCACATTCCCTATGTTATGACATTCCTTAAAGTGGACCAACACCCATTGTTGATTGTGCTTGGAATCTCTAAGCTTCCCTGCCCAATCACCTCCCTCACCCAGGCCCCCCCCCAAAAGCCCACTAACTCCTTACCTCATTGGGGGTGGCAGAAGCCACCGCCGCAGCCTCCTGCGTGCCCCTCTAGATGTGTGTGCGCCTGCGCTCTCCGTTTCATAATGGCCTGCGCGTGCGCACGCACTGGAGGAGTGATGCGCGTAAGGCAGCGGCGGCGGACGGTGTCTCACTCAAATTGTTGGGCCCTGCCAAAGTGGACCAAAACACAGGATAGTATCAATCCTGGGTCTTGGTCCACTTTTAACATACACATGTTTCCTGGTCCATAGGCCAAGCTGGTTTGATAATGTACATTAACATCACAAGCCCCACTACAGTGCAATCCAACTGGCAACCACCCCTATGTTTCAGCCCACACCATGATGGGGGCTCGCAAATGTGTTATTTTTGTAAGTTGTTCCGGCTAACACATGTTGCACACTATTAACATTCTACAATCAACTGCAAATTAGTCCTTACCATTGGACTGTCAAGGTTAGAGGCACATTATCTTTATGTGTCCATGTTGCAACCAAAAATAATTTACATGAACTCATGGACCAGGAAATATGCTAATGTCGGACAACATGTGTGTAACCATGCAAGCATTTGATTTTGCAGACTCCATAACCAGATGGCTGACAAATAGTCATGTGTCATTGGCCCACTAATTTTGCTTTTCGATTTTGCTTTCTCCTGACAGATGTGGCCACGCAGACGGAGCCGGTGTACATCACCACCACACCTCCCGGGACGGCCAGCAGCATGGGCCCCAGCCACAGCTGCGATGGTGAGTACATCCCACTTCATATGCCTAAAGACTTGTGACCCCTATGTCTTATAGTAAATTCTGGAGACATTTACAATGTACCTATGTGTTTTCAAAACACACATCTAGGTTACATGTGTTTGGCCAACAATCCTACATGCATGTCTGCATGCTTGATTGTTGGCTCACATTCTTGATTTTGCACATCGAGGCAAATTGTGGTTTCTACCCAACCAAATTGGCCTGCTAAGGTGGTGACCTCTAATATGCTTGGCCCAACCAGTTTACTCGTTAGGACTTAGGCCCTGATGTTTGGCTGTAACTAAACAAATAAATGTCCACACTGGGACTTATACCTTCTTTTATTCCCAAGAGTTAAGAGTAAATGTATGCTTGGGATGTTGTGGCCACATTTAAGGCAGCCACTAGTACTCATATAATGGTAACACATAAGGGCACAGTTGCCAACAATGTGAATGTGAGCGTCATCTAATTGTAGGCACTTACATTACATTGCTACATCTGTGTCTGTAGAGGTCACATTCTAGATTTTGATTATTTTTTTTTTATACTCTCTACAGCTTGTGTGAACCAGCATCGCAGACTGTGGCGGTCGATCCGGCGTCTTCGCCTTATGCTGCTGGCCTTGAAGAGGCGTCGTTAGGGTGGGGGTGATTGATTGTAGGCACTTTGCGGCCAAATGTTGGGCCTGTTGCCCACCTTGTTTATTAAAAATTTTCTATTTTGGTAATTACAGTGTGTTGTGCCTTGTCAAGCATAGTTTAAGTGTCTACAAACCCATTCTTTGTTAAATTTTGGGGCACCTTTGTAGCCATTTAATGTGTAAACCATAGTAAGATATGGTCAACAATGTGTGTCCTAAATTTTTCCCTACATTTACATATCTAGATCAAGAGACTCATCCCTGACTGTGTTCTTAGCTATGTCTTAGGAAAAACAAAATTTCGAGGTGGGGTAATCAAATGTATTTAACACAAAATCAAAACAACCACAAACCAATTAATATTCTTGGCTTGGGGGCCGGGGAGGTTGGGAGTCATTGCTAGGGGTGGTGTTGGGGGCCAACAGTGCAGTAAAAAAAATAGACTGCTGTTGTATGAGCTGTTGTGTCAACAACAAACTTTGTTCCTGGCGCTGTAAAGATTGCTCCATCAGGTTTGCCAGCCGAGCCTGTTCCTGGTTCGTTTGTTGTTGGTGGCCTTGTCTCAAATCTTCGATCTGGCGCTGCAGGGCCTCATTTTGTTGCTGACACATCAGCACCTGATTTTCCAACGCCACAATGCACTCATTAGTTCCATCACGCGGCTGTTGGCGACTGTAGTCCTCCAGCATCCGGACCCCTAGTTCGTAAAACTCCGCACTGGTCGGTGCAACACCTCCTCTTGCTCTGGTTTCAGGCTAAAAAAACAAAATAAAAGATTTTAGTGAAACTGAAACAATGCAGGTATGCCCCTCCAAATCATTTCCATAAAGTGTAACAATCCAACTTACCCTTGCTTGAGCCTCTGAAGCTTGGCCACATGGCACTTGGGAAGAGGTCCCAGCTTAGGGTTCTGGTCTGGCCTCCTGCCAAAACAACAAAGAAAGAAAATGTGACATGTTGGTTCATGGCCTACCCACGAACATGGCAATGTGGTTATTGGTCCTCTAAATCAGCCATGTTACCTCCGTGACGTCCGGCAGATGTAGGTCCGGGGTCTGGCTGCCAGAGAGGGGCAAATCCACATCTGAGAGATCGGGCAAGTTGGCATATGCTAAACAGGAAAGTCATGTTAGTAGGTCAGTGGACCAAACTCAAATGTAACATGGATAGACTATCGAGGCCATACCTCCACAAAGTGCCAGATTACACACTAGGCAAAAGGTATCTGGTAAACTCAAATTGCTAACATGTATGTAAGAGGAAGATGAGCCAATAATTGGGCCAAAAAAGAACAGAGACATTGCGAAAATTACACATACCCGCACTCTCCCAGATGTCTTGAGATGGGCCCTCACTCGAGCTTTGCCCTTGAAAATACATGTTTAAACACAAGTTGGCCTACTAAAGTTCCACAAAAGTAGTGCCAAAATCCGTACTAAATAATCAAGCAAAACCAACTTACCCTCATCTCTGGTAGCCTCAACGTGAAGGGCCCTTTCTGGACAGCCACTTCCGAGATTCCGGCCAACTAAAATACACAATTAATGTCTCTAAATATTCCTACAACTACTCGGGTGAATGTTTGTCTTTAAATATACCCTAAAAATGCATTGCCTTCACTCTAAAAACTATACTAATTACCCTGGGGATGGCAAATCCAATACAAATAGCCATCTTCAAGTTGACATAGCAAACATGTAGATTATTAGACTAACCAAATAGAACCAGTGTCACATAAACAGCATAAAGGATACATTTTTTTAGCCAATACACACCAACAGGGTCCTGTTGACCTGCAACCTCGGAAGTGGTGTCCAAAGATGAACCAGTCACTTGGCCTACAAAGAAAAAACAGGAATGATAGACATGCACTTGTGTTAAAGCGGCTAAAGCAAGGTTGACACATGCACTTACCGACATCCAAAGAGTAGCTTGGCTCCTGAGGAGATGCTGGGGCCAATGGCGGTGCAGCTAGGCAAAAGCAAAGAAAACATTTAGCCATTGGTAATGTGCGGCACAAAATAAACCATGCATTAAGGTGTGTGTGAGCAGCTCAATCACTAATATTCCCTAATCAAGGCCAGTGTGGCTTCCACATGTATATGCAGATATATGGCCACACATCTCTGGCTTCCAACATAGCTACACATGTTAGGGCCTTGTTAGTTAGTTGCAGAGAGGGTTAAAGTGGACGTGTAAATAGTCGGCAGGCCAATATTATTAATCCTCAACAGTGGTCAAATCTATTGTTTGAGGTGCTACCACACCCATTTTTGCAGAAAACAACAAGCCCCTAAATTAGTGATAAATACCTTCAATGGCAGACTGGGTTAGGCTGGAGGTTGGTTGAAGGGCAGGATTTGGGGTGTCCTCCTCCTCCCCCGACTCATGGACAGCACCATGTGCACCTATGCAGAAAGCAACAGACCGGAAAGTAAAACATTTATGAGGTATAATGTACTACTTCACATGTCTTACTGTTAGTTGGCCGGAAAGAGACAAAGCAAATCACATACATTAACATTAGCTGCAAAAAATATGCAGAAAATATGTACCTTCAGTCCAACCTGTGGTGTCATCCCCAGGATCCACACCCTGCAGCCGAGCGAGTGGGATTTTGGCCTTCAGCATCTCCTCATATGGCCTGTAGGTACTTTTTGGACCCTGGATGGTCCCACTGTAGACATCAAGATCATGATTCATCTTTTGCGTAAGGGCCCTTTTCAAAGTGTAGAAGCGTTTCCTGCAGGATGGGCCACTACGTGGGTGTTGAGCACTGCTAGTAAGCTCTTCACCAATGGCATCCCACAATTTGCTCCTTTCTTGTTTGCCTATTGACTTGCTTTGGGAGCCAAATATCAGCTCCCATTTAGCAAGTGTAAGGCGCACAAGAGTATTATTCTCCGCCAAATTAAATTCTGGCTCCCTCTTGGCACCTGGGCGCTTAGCCTGGGGTGCTGCATCACCTTCAGCCTGGGCCCTTTTCCTTAAGGGAGGTCTGCGCACAGCACCCACCACACTCCTACTTGGGCCAGCTGTGGCTGGCAGATGTCCAGAATTTGGCTCCATCCTGTAGCTGCACACACACACCAATACACAACCAACAAGCACGCATGCAGACTACAGAATGGTATCACCGTTTGTGGGGTTTGGGCAGGTTTTATGTGCTCTAACAGCCAATCACAAACAGGTCCACTTAATTGATTAACACATACTGGCAAGGTGCTTGTAGCCACAGCTCCAATGCACTGATTGAACCATGTGTGGTAGCCAATTAACTAATTACAGACCTCATTAACCAAACAACACACAACCAAAGACAACAATGTACTCATGTATAGTAAACACTTGTGACATGTGGCTATACAAACGGCTATTTAAATCAAGAGCAGCTTACCTTTCATTGGTCCACCACAGAATTTTCAGCCATGTCCGTTAATGCACGCAAGTTTAGGCTCACGTACGCTAGTAGCGCTACTAGCGTGCGCGTGCGCACTCCGTTTCACGCACACCTGGGTCAGCTAATTGGAGACAGGAAATAGCAGAGCAACGCAAAAGGCGGCAAAGCGGACCTGTCCTTTTTCAAAGTGAAGTATAAATGGCTGGATTTGGCAACCTTCTGGTATTGTTACACTGTGGCAAAGGCTGTGGTGTGGTGCTTTGGTCCCTTAGCTCATTTGAGTGTCTGGCTGGGTTTTGTCCTCACTCTCTGTGGCTTGTTGGGTGATTTCTGACATCAGTGCTGTTTCTTTAGGAGATTGATTTTGTTGGCATATGCAAATATTGTGGAGCATACAGCAAGTGAGGCTTGATTTTGGGGCCTTTTGTGGGCTGTGCAGCAGCTCCCCTCTTGGTTGTGCCTAACTTAGAAAGCTGTTTTTCAGCAGTCTGGTGGTTCTGACCACTATACTTCTGGTTTTGTGGTGAGCTGCATTGTAGTGAGTGTGTGAGGAGTGCGCTTCCTTGTGTGTGTGGTGTGTTTGTGGTTTTTGGTTTTGTTTTGCTTCTTTTGTATATCTGCTGAGTGTGAGATGGATAAGAGGGTGATGTATGGGTTATGGGTGCAGGGATGTGTGAGAATGCTGGAAGAGCAGGAGGACAGGGAGGGGGGGTGATGTGAGGCTCCTTTGGAATCCGCCTTTCAGTGTGGGATTTAAATGACGAGCAGATCAGGAGCCGCTTCCGTCTGAATCGTGCTGCACTAGAGTCCTTATATGGTCAGATTAAGCACAAAATCGAGCCATCCACCAAACGCACTCATTCCATTCCAGGCATAGTACGCCTATGTGCCACTCTCAATATTTTGGCACGAGGGACCTTCCAGGCAACCTCTGCCCTCCTCAGCGGGATCAGCCAGGCTACAATGAGCCGCATATTTTTCCAGGTAGTACTGGCGATTTGTGATTTGATCCCTATTTACATCAATTTTCCTGAGGATGAGGATGAGGTTGCCAAAATAAAACATGCATTCTATCTCATGGGAGGGATCCCGAATGTGCTAGGGTGCGTTGATGGTACACATATCCCTTTCCGCCCTCCCCGTGCACAGAAGCTGCATTTTAGGAACAGAAAGCAATTCCATTCGCTGAACGTCATGGTCGTCTGTGACCATGAAATGAAGCTGCGGGCCGTGAGATCTGGCTTCCCCGGCTCATGCCACGATTCTTACGTCCTGCAGCGGACAGTCCTGTGCTGGAAGTTCGAGAACAACGAAATGCCAGCTGGCTGGCTACTGGGTAAATAATTAACCATGTCAAAGTATTTAGCATCAAATATGTGGGCTAGTAAGCTAAATTTTTGAAAATGAAACCAAAAACATGTACTAGTACTAATTGCTGTCTCTCTCATTGTGTTTTTCCCACAGCGGATAAGGGATATGGACAGAGAACGTGGGTGATGACTCCGGTCAGAAGCCCACAGACCTCTGCCCAAGAACGCTACAATGCAGCACATCGCAAAACCCGAAGCATTGTGGAACGAACCATCGGCCTGCTGAAAGCACGCTTTCTCTGTGTGGCACGCCCAGGAGGAGAGATGCTGTACAGTCCACAAAAGGTCTCCAAGATAATCCTCACCTGCTGTGTGCTCCACAATCTATGTATATGCCACAGAATCCAATCCCCTGAAGAAACAGCACTGGTGCCCGAAATCCCCAACTTGGCCGCAGAAACGAGTGAGGACACCCAGAGTGGCTTTGAGCTAAGGGAAAGCATGATCTCTTAGTTTTTTGCGGTAAGCTAACTACCCTTCACTCTAATCCAAGTACTGCACTACAGGGGAACTATTTGTTGGCTACAATCATAATTTGTCACAAACCACTATAAGGGGGGTGTAAGATGACCTAAACCACTATAAGGGGGGTGTAAGATGACCTAAACCACTATAAGGGGGGTGTAAGATGACCTAAACCACTATAAGGGGGGTGTAAGATGACCTAAACCACTATAAGGGGGGTGTAAGATGACCTAAACCACTATAAGGGGGGGGGGAAGTTGAGCTAACCCACTATAAGGGGGGGGGGGAAGTTGAGCTAACCCACTATAAGGGGGGGGGGAAGTTGAGCTAACCCACTATAAGGGGGGTGTAAGAGGACCTAACCCACTATAAAGGGGGTGTAAGATGACCTAACCCACTATAAGGGGGGTGTAAGATGACCTAACCCACTATAAGGGGGGTGTAAGATGACCTAAACCACTATAAGGGGGGGAGGAAGTTGAGCTAACCCACTATAGGGGGGGGGGGGGAAGTTGAGCTAATCCACTATAAGGGGGGTGTAAGATGACCTAACCCACTATAAGGGGGGTGTAAGATGACCTAACCCACTATAAGGGGGGTGTAAGATGACCTAACCCACTATAAGGGGGGTGTAAGATGACCTAAACCACTATAAGGGGGGTGTAAGATGACCTAACCCACTATAAGGGGGGTGTAAGATGACCTAACCCACTATAAGGGGGGGGGGGAGTTGAGCTAACCCACTATAAAGGGGGTGTAAGATGCCCCAAACCACTATAAGGGGGGGGGGGGGGAGTTGACCAACATAACAATTAGGGTTGTTGTGCAAGTTGGCCCTAAATGTTATTTAAATGTTATTGATTTTTTTTTTTAAATGCGAAAAAGTCAAATTAAATATAAATACTAACTGCACTTTTTATTCTTTTTCAGGCACCCCGATAACAATCCAGTGGATTCATAATTTTTCATTTTAAAACAAAACATTTAAAACATAAATAAAAAATCTAAAAATAAACATGTTGCAATGTGTTTACTTCTGAAGGTACTAACATTGATTTCAAGCCCACAGCAAAGCAAAGCGCAGGCGCTGTGTTGAATAGCGTGTGTCAAAATGACAGCGCCTACAAAGCTGATCTGAAACATCATATTCAGCAATGTAGGCATTGTTCCCAACAACGCCAGGTAGCGACTGAGGAGGCCTGCTATAGCGAATCGCTGACGCCCGTGGCGTACGCTAGCGGCGCTCATAGCGCCATACTTCAGTCGCTCATCTGTCGCTACCTGGCGCTATTACTGAATCGGCCTCCCCGTAAGCCCATATTTTTATGCTAATTCTCAAAAGAAGCACAGAGCAGAAAAGTTTTTTTTCTCAAGAACCAGTTTTACAGTCCAAATGGAGGATGATCCTGCAGTGCAGGAACTTCACAAAAACACACATGTGCCCTCCACCAATCCAATATACTCTTCCCAAACTTTAAATAATGCGTAGAAATATCATATAAACCTCCAGGAAAATGCTTCCAGTGAAAATTAATCAATGTTAATGCTGAAGGTGAACTACAGATGATAACGCTTCTTGCCTTGAAAGGGAAGCAGATATAAAGAAGTCTAGTGCAATCCCGTTTGTTAAAATAAGACAATATTTAATACTTTAACAATTGCACTTACAAATAAATAACTTTGATAAGCGAATATAAAAATCATACAAGAAGGCAGACAGACAGCTCTCACCGGTGTCTCCTACCACTACGGCCGCTCATGGCTAGAGGTCAGGGGTTTTTGTGAAGTGCATGCACCGCGGGATCATCCTCACCCTCCATTTGGACTGTAAAATTGGTTCTTGAGGAAAAACTATTCTGCTCTGTGCTTCTTTTGAGAATTTTCATCACTTGGACTTTTGAAATGAGTTGGTCCGGCGCGTTGAGCATTGTTTTAAAGAATTATTTTTATTGAAAATATTTATGATCAATTTCTAAGCAGTGTTTTACAATTTCATGTTGTTATGCTGGCTACCATCTTTTGGTCCAAAATCAGAACGTGAGGTTAGTGCTCCCCAGTGTGGTCACAGATAACACAAAAGCTTTCCTACGCTCAATTGTCACAAGTGACCCACATGCCAGCTCCCAGTGCTTGGTCCTTGGTTACCATTGAAGCAAAGCATACATTGTCAGCACATCCTAATTGTTGAGCACTAGCCCTGAGACTGACAACGGCTACATTGGCTTGCAAAATAAACACACACAGTCTCACACCGAAAGGATACAACTTGTTCCAGAACAGCAAAGAGACTCTGTTATGTCCTTAACCCCTTTACTATTTTGAGCAAAACCCATGCCTATGTGATAATGTTGCAATAAAGTGGATTCTCACTGTCCAAGGTTTTGGTCCAGCCCCCTGGTCATCCCGATTTGGGCTGTGGTCTCAGTTGGCAAAAAAGAATATTGGATGACTGCCCCAGGGGTCATGACTCATGACTGAGCTGGAAAGGGCATGCCATGCTGCAGATTTGTTAGTCATGAGCAGGGAGTGTGCTCAGCAGGGAGTGTGCACATCCACAGGAACCACAGGGTCCCGAAGGATGGAGGATAGAGGAAGCTGTGTAGGCTCATAGGCCTCTGTAAAGACTACACAGAAAGACACAAACATACATTAGAGTAAGGATCACTTATCAAGAGACTGGAGCACTGATCTAAATCTCTTCTCATACAGTATATCAAAATCAGCATGGCAGAATGGTCCAGAAGTAATTACAGGAGTCTCTAGTTCAATTCCCTGGTGATAGTAACTGAGTACCTGGAAATTTTGTTTGATACGATCAGAGTTGAAGCTCTTGATTACAGGTGCCACTCCCTTCTGAATTGTCCATCGAATGGAGACCTGAGCTGGACTTTTTTGGTACTTTTCTCCAATAGAGATCAGCACGGGATCCTTTAAGAGAGACGGTAAGTTTGCATCTCTCCTGAAAAACAAAAAAAAGGAGCAATTCTAGAAATACATATATTTATTTTTATATATTTTTTAAATAAATAATATTATTATAATTATTATAAATAATATATTATTAAATATATATTTCTTTTTTCTCTTCTAATTAGAAAGTTATTGATACACATCATATGATGTAAGGGCTCCTGTAAAAGGTCACTGTTGGGTCTTCATTTCTGTTTAGAGTCCTGGGAGCAGGAGAGTAGCAGGACAAAGTCCAGTCTTCTTCCAAGGGCCTAATCGACAACCCCATCAGTATTTATCACCATGACTCACTGGACTTATATTAGCAACTTTTCTATGAAATAAGGAATGTTTCCTAATGCAATATGTTAAAATACTGCTTGATTTAAAGTAAAGGATAATTATAGACAATAATGAACACTCATCACAACATCATCATTTTACATATTCATTGTATTGTTCTCTCCCTAGTGCCCATTTTGTGTTAATAAAAGAGAAAAAAACCAATAAGTGATACTGTGGGCAAAGGTAATTGTTAGACCATTGCCACCAATTTTAATCTACCTATCCTCTTGTAGGTAGAATGTTAGAGTAAAATAATAATTATAAGGTCTGCATAAGGTAGGTGGTGGGCCTGACCTTGAGATGGGGTAAGCATTAGAGATTTTTGAGTAGTAAGTTTAAATTCAGATTTCTTCTAATTGGTTGTTATGGCACTTGACTACTTACATTGGCTGGTGCCAGTAACAGAGGTCCATTTATTGAGGTACCATTTCCCATTGACAGAAGCTGAAGCTTCCAATTTAGAATCCTTGAACAAAGAAGTGACTTTTTTTACTTCTTACTAGTTCCCATGGCATTTTAAGGGGGTTATTTAAGAAAGGATAGCACCAGGCAGTGCTTCGTAGTGGCACATAGTGTCTTGTGAATGCTGGGCGCTGTACGGGAAACCACATTTAAGAAAGCGAATCTAACAGCGCCATGCAGCGTCACATGTATCACTAGAGGCGGCTCAGCGTATATCACCGGCGCTCTAGGTTCAAGAGCGCAACGTATTACCTTTCACTCAGTGTCGCTCTGCCATACATTTCAATGGGCTTTCATTTGGTTGTGTATAAATAGTGTAAATTTTTTTTTTTTTTTTTTGCTCAAATCATTGTGTGACCTCTCCTGGCTGCAAACAAACAATTTTATACATTTTTGGGGACTTTTTATATTTTTATGCAGAATTGTCATTACAGGGCTGGCACTAAAGTGTTATTGTCCCAGTGCTAAAACAATGTCATTCCATGTGTTTTCACTTTGTTACTGGTGTATATGTGTTCCAAAACAGACTTTGATCACACAGCGTCTGGCGCTCTATGCTACAGCGACCAGATCCAGAGCGCCGATGCTGTGTGTGTGTAGTTTTTGTTAAATATGGTGTGGAGCGCCGACTGCCGGACGCACTGACCTGGCGCTACCTCTCGCTCACTGCAGCGTTATACTGTTGTTAGAGCCCAACACACATCACATTCATCAATGCCGGCCAGGTTACTACAGAGACCAAAACGCTAGGTTACAGCACTCGATACCTGCTTACAGCGTCTACTAGCGGTCACTCTAAGCAAGACTATACAGATGCTCATCTGCCGATAACTGGCGTTAGTAGTAAATCAGCCTCCATGTGTTCCATTTTATAGATAATTTCCCAGGAAGCTGCAGAATTCATTTCTGTCAACTTGATATCATTAGCCAAAAAAACATTTAAAACTGTGATTTTTAAAGCATTTTTGGACTGGGTACCAGTGGTTGATCATACTTATGTGACATGTTGTCTTTCTAAGGGGATATATTAGAAAATTGCTTTAACTCCTTTGATTGGCTTAAATTAAATAACAGGACAGAGAATGTGATCAGTTACTTTTTTGTGGAAACTTTTGTGCACTTTAAATGTTTGTTTTGTGCATTTCTAGGTGAATGATAAGCCATTTGTACCTTTTACCTACCAACTCTCAGCACCAGGTGAGCCCAGAACTCCATAGGCCTGCATTATGATATTATTGGTTTTGCAAAACTCCAGCAAATTCTTCTTGGTGAGGTAGGGATGGAACTCAACCTGGAAGTAGGAGTAATATGGGATTATATAATAAAAACTGTATTTTCAAATAGTAAAGTTTGATATTAATACATGATCAGGAATATTGTAGCAGGGACAACGTTGTGTTAAATGTAAAGAAAATCCTATTTAGGGAGCCCAAGCAGCCTCTCCATTTTTTGCCAGCACAGCCAGCTGGCATCAAGAGGAGGAGCACTGGAAAACGGTCTGAAATATTAAGCCGGACCTTCACCCTGAATAAGAACATATTTTACCCCACCCTGTACATACAGATTGCCGACATTAAAAATCATCCTACCTGCATATACTGCATCATGCCGCCCTGCATTCTGGGATTGCTGTTCTTTCCTGACCCCAACTCTGCTCTATCTGTGCAAAGCACCGCTATAACCCACACCCTATACTTTTCACCCTCTCCTCTCCTCAGTGAGTGATGCTTCTGAGGCAAAATGGCGGTGCCCGTGTCTTAGAGTCCTGAACAGAGTCGAAGCCCAGTGGGGGAAAGAATAATAAGTAAGTGACTAAAAACTTAAAATATATTAATTTTAGATGCTGGGGAATAGTTTTGTTATGAGTTTGGACTTTTCATTAAATGAGGCTAAAGGTCAGATTTAAAGTCATTGCCCAGACAGGAATGTAAAAATCCCGTATTATCCCCCAAAGATGATCGCTCCTAGTTTGATGCTTTGACACTTACTGGATCACCTAATCCAAGTCCTGCACAACCTGGCCTGATTGGCTTCCACCTTCATAGTATTTAGGATGGGCCACCCCACTCAAGCCTTCCCAGGAACTATGGCACGCCCCTCCCATTCACTGCAGGTTACAAGAAGCAGAAAACTTGCTTAATTGGCCTAGCAGTGTGGCATGCCCAATAGGTGGCCAAGTCACTAGTGGTGTCACTGAGTACACTAATACCAGTTCTGAAAATCATCCACACTGACTTAATTATGCCTTCTGCCAAAAGATCTATACTATAAAACAGTGTGTGTGGGTGTGTGTGTGGTGTCTGGTAGGGGGTGTGGCACCGATGGGGCATGGCTTCTGCATTTCCCAGTGGTGAACATGAGGATGTGTTTGCTGTAGGAACATTTTGCATCACTTTCTAGGTGCTGTTGAAATCTTCCTCTCTCTGACACCCACTCTCTGCACCTCCTGAATCATCAACTGCGCTCTTCTCCTTCTGAATTGTGCCCAGAGGTCCATGAACCTACAGCTCCCATTTCTCCTCTCCTGTCTCCTCATTTCACATGCTACTTTCCTTTGAGTGCTGCCCTCACTTGTTACATACTGTAGTAATAGCCTGGGGACTCATTGCCTCCAGTAATTCCCTAACTCAAATAGCAGTGCTGTGCTTCACCAGGTCTTGGGAAAGTCAAGACCCCTAGACCACACCCTTGAGTGCTCCCCTGTTTGCAGACACATATCTCTACCTGATTGACAGCAGGTTTGTATTTCAGTTCTGGCTTGTTCAGGATCATTTCAAGCTGCTGTCTGGTGAAGTTGGACACACCAATAGATTTAACCAATCCAGCATCCTTACATTCCTCCAATGCCTGCATCAGAAAAATAAGAAAATCCTATTGGTCACACTGTAACTAAAGGTATCATACATAAGGTTTCATTCACAAAAGGTTTTTAGGAGGTTTTTCTAGACTGCCTTTCCTAACACATGACAATTAGAGGAGATATGTGGAAAACCACCTTGCCTACCAAAATAAGTCATGTGATAAAATAAGGAGTGATTCAAAGAAGGGAGAATGTTAAAGCGGACCTTCACTCTGAATAAGAGTCTTAGATGTTTTCCACACCCTGTACATACAGATTGGCCACATTAAAAATCATCCTACCTGCATCTACTGCATGTTATGAGCCTTTAAACATCCAAGATGGCGGCTTATGGAAGCCGCCATCTTAACAGGCAGCCTGCAAACAGGAAGTGCCTCCTGACTGTGCTGCTCTGCATTCTGGGACTGCTGACCTTTACCTGACCCCAGCTCTGCTCTGTCTGAGCAAAGCACAGCTATAACCCGCCCCCCTGTACCTTATCCCACTCTCCTCTCCTCAGTCAGTGTGATGCTTCTGAGTCAAGATGGCGGCACCCGTGTCCTAAATTCCTGAACAGAGTTGCAGCCCAGTGGGGGAAAGAATAATAAGTTAGTGACTAAAAACATAAAATATATTAATTTTAGATGCTGGAGAACCGTTTTTTAAGAGTTTGGGCTTTTCATGAAATCACGCTGAAGGTCCGGTTTAAAGGTGTGATTTATAACTAATACTTTCCATAGAGCAATGTGACAACTTATCAGTATTTAAGTCATCATTTAAAGCAATCATTAATTAATCATTGGTGCCCATCGGACAAAGCCAGTCTGGGTGTCTTTGGCAGTGTCTGCGGGCATGTCTGAGACTTCAGGAACCTGTTGCGTTTCCTCAGGCTCTTCCATTCGATGGATCATGCAGAGATTGTGTAGCACACAGCAAGCAAGGATTATCTTGAAGACCTTCTCTGGGCTGTAAAGCATCTCCCCTCCTTGCCGGGCCAAACATAGAAAGTGTGCTTTCAGCAAGCCGATGGTTCTTTCAACAATGGAAATGGTCTTGCGGTGAGCTGCATTGTAGCGCACTTCAGCTGAAGTATATGGATTCCCCACAGGGGTCCTGAACCACGTCTTCTGGCCATATGCCTTGTCAGCTAAATACAAACACATGGGTTAATGTTGTTTACAACACAAATGCAGACTCCAACCTGGTTTGGTGCATTTTGCCTTCAACTTCCCCTCCCCCTATTTCTACTGGTCGACTATTTGTAGACACAATGTGGCCACGTACTTTACTAGTAGCCATCCCGGCGTCATTTTGCTGTTCTCAAATTTCAGCCACAGGGTAGATTGGTGCAACACATAGGAGTCATTGCAGCATCCCAGACCTCACAGCACACAGCCGTATATCATGATCTAGCATATTTTAAAACGGACCACGGGGCATCCCAATTTCAGATTCCACGCTTTATGAAACCCCGTCCCATTCATCTGTAAAACTTCCGCGACCTTCGATCCAAAGGCACAGTCACACAGCAAATAGCCTCGAGCTGGGGGCATGCTCACAAATGCCTGTCTGGTTCCCCTCCAGCCCCGATTGCTGCCTGTCTGCCACTGATCGTGGCTCACTGAAGTTGACAGAAGGGGTGTGGAGGAGGTCAATGGACTATGATGCACTGAAACAATATTAAAGCAAAAACAAGAAACACATCAGCAACACACTTGTCAGTTCAACAATATTCAGCAACATTACTACACACAAAGGCTACTCACCAGGGGACAAGGTGCTGGCCTCTAATCAAGGAGGGCTGCGAGTGGAGCAAGTGAGAGCTTCACTGCTCCAATTAGGACAAGAGAAGCATAACTCTGAGGGGCCAGACTCCTCCAAATCACATCCTGGACCCTTATAGAGTGGTGGGGTGTCCATGACCTCCTCCACCTTGGAACTCCCCACCTGAGACTGGCCCCACCGGTAGCCAGACTCCGCCAAATCCTTCTTGGAGGAGCTGATGACCCACACAGCCCCCACCTCACCATCTGACTCCTCTGGGATATCATCATCCTTTTCCTTCCCTGGGCCCTTGACCACACCATGGTACGAAGGCCCTCTTCTGCTGATCTGGTGGGAACCTAGTCTCGGGGGCGGGGAGAACCTCCTTGACACGCTTGTGGAGGGGAGGCTGCTTATCTGTGGAGAAAAAAATATGAGGAGACATTAAGGACCAGTCCTTGGTGTAGTTCCAATCCAAGGTTGTCCTGCATTCTTAACTTACAGGAGGCATAGGCATCATAGAGCCAGTAGACCGTTGTTGGGTCCCAGCACTTGAAGTCCAACCACTGTTGATGGACTTTGACTGGAGCTTAACATTAAAGTGCTGGGACATGGTGGCCATGATCTCCTCCACAATCGTCCCCTTCCAGGTCGGGGGTCAGGCGTAGTCGTATTCTTGCTGGAACATGTCCTACATGTAAAAAAAAAGAAAAAAAATAATAATTGTTTCTAAAACAAACTAATAGATCTGTATTGACATAAAAATGCTTTGCTGCATACTAAGAGCTGAGAATAGGAAAACATGCAAAGAAAAATCCAAAAGATGCATGCAAAAAGCACAAGTGCAACACTAAAACATCTGTATTTAACAAAAAATGCTATGGTGCAGGCAAAAAACGCCTAAACCTGAAACACTCATAAAACTGGCATAAAGAGACTTCGGAAAAAAAGGAAAGGGGAAGGGAGCAGAAGGAAAGAAACACTCACAAGAATGTGCAACAGATGCACAAAAAACACTTACCTTAATTATCTGGTCATTTGCCCTTAATTATCTGGTCATTTGCACGGGGTCCACATGTTGGTCTTATGGGAGGGCCGAGCCGCCATCAGAGCCGGTGGAAAAAGAGCGGTTAGGGAAGCGATTTGACCTGCGTCTGGGGGGGCAATGTTGTCACTGCAGAAGCAAACCGGAAGTGCACAAAGCAAAACCGAAAGCAGAACAGTCATAGCGGAGCATAACTGACAGCTTTATAACCAATGTAAGTGCTGGATTGGATTGATTTACGAGAACACTAAGTTGCGCTAGCGCTAGCTAGCGGTTGCGCTAGCAGTGAATGCTGTGATGTGAATATTGCGTAATATTAAAAAAAAACAGGAGTCACTTATACACCCAAACTGAGCTTGTGGTTTATTTTCTCATGGTAGGAATAAAATCCAGGGATGACAGGTTTAATGTATTAGGGGAGACCCTGTCACCCCTGATTTCCTCTTCCTGCCAGTTAAATTAAAAAAAAAACAAGCCTGGCTGGATATTACTTGATGCCGGGTGTATATGTGTCCCGTCCTCCTGCCACCATCCAGCATATTTATATGGATTTTTATCATTAGACCATTTTTTCGCGACTTTTTAAGCTTTTTTAAGCATTGATCTACATACTCAAAATGCTACAGCTGTTAAAAGGTATCCGAGATAGACACACAAACACACAAAAGGAAGGGGGGAACTGCTTTTTCTAAAGAGGAACATTGGAGGCTGAATTCCACTCCTTGTGTAAAACCCTCCAGAAGCCCTGTTTCACTCACCTTGTCCCAGAGGACCCTGGTGGCATACCTCTAGCTGTGCGTGCACTGTGCCCAGCCTTTCTGAATGGCTAGGAGCCACCGCTCGAGCCGAGTAAAAGCAAGAGCACTGATTGGTTGAATGGGCCGCTCAGCCAAATCAGCTAGCTCATTCTCGCGTCAGCATTGTGGAAGCCACAGGAAAATGAGTGACCTAGGGGCATACACACAGCGGAATCCCAATTCGGTGTTACTCTTTGATACTTCATAATTAAACCAATGCTATTGTAAATGTAATAAGACCTCTAGAGTTCATATTAAAGTGCTACTATTGCTAATAAGGTGCAATTAGTGCTGTGCAATATAGTATATAACAACTAATCCAAAAAAAAGTAAACAGTACTAACAGTGTATCCGATTCTTATAAAGCTATGCAGCCCAAAAAAAAAAGTGCTAACAGTGCATTAGGTAAGAGCATCAGGGTACATATCTAGACAGTCAAAGTTCAATGGCAGTCACCCCCCTCCACATTCCTATGCGTTGTGTGGGGAAACTGTCCCACTGTCTCAGGAGATCTCTTACATTTATCTAGCACTTTATTTTTTCACACATGGATTGTGTTGCCTATTAAGGTGAGTGTATATTTCCCTGGCCAGATTTATTCTTTTGTTGCTGGGATTTGCTCTCATTATTTTATAATACTATCCTATTGCAGTCAGGGAGGGGTATGCTCTCCCCTTTTTAATGTTAGCTACTTACGTAATACATTTTGTGAAAATGATTAGTATTTGGGTGTGGTCCCCACACTGGCTATGGTTTGATGCTAACATTTTTATTATTTAATGAAATAAACAAATAAGAGCACAGAATTACAGTACCTCCCAAGTCTGTCGGAGATCAACAGAATCAAGCATGGCATCTCCATTCTCATGTAATGGGAGGGTGTCGTCTCCGGGCTAAGTAAAGAAGACAATAATTACTATGTATACTATACAAATTTAAAAGCAATCAGGTTCCTAGGAGAATGATAAGCCTCCAGACCTTAACAAGAAAAACACAAGCCACCCAACCATTCTCACCATCTGGGGCTAGGCTGAAGATGGATTATGCTAACTGACCTGTGATCACTTGTTCCCAGTCTGTGTCTCTGACTGCCTTTTCCCAGTATATTCCCTGTTCCTTGTCTGGGACTCAGCCCCTGTCCATGTTTGCTTTGTGGCTCCGCCTGTACTGTTAACCTATTACCAAGCAGACCTATGGCCTTTATAGACAGGGATGGGTTATTCTCTTACCTAAAGGCTGCCACTGTTTCCACTGTCCTGGCTCATAAACCAGAAGATTCATAAATTCCCTAAAGTGCGGTTAGTGACGTTGCACGCCTAGGTGTAACAGTTATGACCCGTGTATGCTTAGCTATTATCGAATCAGAAATCGCTAAAGTGGCCACAATAAAACAATAACTGCTCAGTGGAAGCATTCGCTGCAATAAAATGATGAATGAGATGCAGGACAGGCTAGATTTCTGCAAAGACCGGTGGTAAATAAAAGGTAAGTATGGGGGGGATATAAAAAAAACAATTCTGTGAGTACTCACCTGTAGAATTTTTTGTTCTTGCATGGCACGGTCCGCTTCCGTATTCATAACTGATGGGTATTCCGCCACCAGGTGGCGCAGCAGCACTGCAGAAAGCTGTGGCAGCTCCCGGCTCCCTATGAAAGCGGGACCAACCAACAAGTTCCCAGCATAGTCGAGCAGTGAGACAAGAAGCCGGGAGAGAATAAAGGTAAGAATGTAAAAAAAAGGTAAAAAAAAAACAATGTAACTTGGAACAATCACCAGAAAGAGGCAACCAAGAACAACTATAACAAGGGTGGGGCGAAGCGGGCCGTGCAAGAACAAAAACAATTCTACAGGTGAGTACTCACAGAATTGCTTTTTTCTTTAATGCATGACACGACCCGCTTCGGTATTCATAACTGATGGGACATCCAAAAGCAGTGTCCAAAGTAGGGTGGGATCCCCAATGAGTAACAGCCAGTAGTTCAAGTCACTACCGCTTGAAAACCTTGCGGCCCAGAGCAGCATCAGCTGAGGCCTAAATATCAACCATGTAAAAAACTTAGAAAAAGTATGAACAGAAGACCCAAAAACGGCCTTACAAACTTGTTCCACAGAAGCTTGGTGCTGACAAAGCTCCAAGATAGTCCAATAGCACGCCTGGAAAGAGCAGTCACCCTAAAGGGAGGAGTCTACCCCTTAGCAGAATAGGTTTGAACCATCACCTGATGTATCCACTTACCAACAGTGTATCCAGCAGGAGGCAAACCATTCCCATTGCCTCCCAGTCTCAAAGAGAAACAAACAGAAAATTAGACTTCCCAAAAATCTCCATAGCACCAAAAAGAACATCAGAGCCCAGACCACATCCATAGAATGCAGAGTCCGCTCCATGCAAGTAGCTAGATTGGAACACAATGAAGGCAAGACAATGCCCTGAATAAGATGAAAGGCATACCCAACCATAGGCTGAAATCTGGCCTAAGTCTAACATCGCCTAACTCTAAAGACACTCAAAATAAGTATTTTTGATGAAAAAAACACTGCTAATTCAGGACTCGCCTTACAGAGGTGATAGTCTTAAAAAAAGGGGGGCTACTCTAGGAGTCAACAAAGGGGCAAGGCGGCCTAACAGACAGACTCAAAAGGAGGCCCCTGCATAACCAGTAGCCCCCAGATTCAGATCCTAGACAGATAGCAAGGCTACCTGGGGGGACGCACGTGAAAAAACGCCCTGGAAAAAACCTATGCACCAGCAGATAATGGCAAGGGCCCATTGGAAAGACTTTTCCAGAGCTTCAAACATGGCCCTAGAGTGTACTTAAGACGAAGGTCCAAATTCAACCAAGTTGCAAGAATTCCAGGATCCTGGGAATAGAAAAAACAGCCTACAGGAAAAAGACTTGGAGTTCTACCAGTCAATGAAAGCATGCCAGACCCTGTAATAGGCGAGGCACGAGGACTTCCTCCTGGCCCCAATCCTGGTATCAACAACAGAATCAAGCAACTGCTACACCATAAGATGGAAGCTCTCAACAGTCAAAAAGGCCACCAGGGTGGCAGGTACCCACTCTTGGGTTATGGAACCCATAACCCTGCTCAGGAGAGGAACAGAGGGAACTCATAGAGAACCCAAACTCTGTCCAAGGGAATGCCAAGGTATCCGAAGTGAAGACCATAGGATCCTGAATCAGAGACAAATTCTGAAGATGTATGATTATGGCAGGACACCACCGTTCCATGACCGGATGATCCCAGCGGTGAAACTGGAATAGAAGCTCCCATTAGTTGCGGGACTATATCCTCAGCTGAGGCAGCCCCCTATCTCAGGTCCGCCTCCCAGTTGTCCACCCCTGTAATGTAGACCGCTGAGATGCAGGGAACAGTCTGTTCCGCCCAAGAGAGAATCAGGGAGAATCCCTTAAAGGCTAACTTGCCCCAAGTAACTCCCTGACGAATAAAATAGGCAACAGCCTACTGGACGTCTGAGTGGACAGAACAGTCTAACCCTGAAGATGAGCGGACAGGAAGAAGAAGCAACCTGATCATCCTCATTTTCAGGGAGTTGATGGGAACCTGGGCCTCCAGTGGGCCCCACCGTCCCTGGAACCTCAGGGCTTTTCAGAAGTCTCCCCCAAACGGCAGACTGGCATCTGTGGAGACCATCTCCCAACATGAGGGCAGAGAGGACCTAACCCCGAAAGGTACCAGGAGTTCAGTCTACACCAGAAGGACCATCTTGCCAGAGAAGACAGATCAAAATCCTGCTCCAAGGACGCAGGGTCCCGATTCCAAACTGACAAGAGGACTCACGTGAAAAGAGCAAAGAGGATTACCTAAAGCAGGACACCAACAGACCCACTAACTGCATCCCTTGACAATGTAGGTGTTAGGACACTATAGCAGAGCCTAAGCCTGCATCTGAAAAACCATTCCCCTATTACTGAGAAAGGAACACCCTGATCTGGGAGATACTCAGAAAAGACAGCATCCAGGATGGGAACAGATAAAACTAGGAATGGCAGATTACCCAGCAGATGGATTCTAAAAAGAAGATAACCAGCTGAGTAACTTGAGCGACCCGAGAAAGGGACTTGGCCACAATCAGACTGACGTGCAGGTCAGGAATGGTGAGGATGCCTTGGATCCTTAACAGAGCCATCACCCTTGCCATTGTCATGGTGAACCATCTGGTGACCCTAAAGGGCCATAAATTGGAATGCTAAGTCTCAAGCGCTAACCGCAGAATCTCTGACAAACCCAAAAAATAGGCACCAGAAAATAAGCCGCCATGATGTCCACACTGGACCTGAAATTGTCCAGATGAAGGGTACTGACAGCAGGCTAGCAGCTTAAAGCAGAAAAACTTTATGAATCAAACAACTTGGTTGAGGCCCATCAGGGCCAGAATGTGCCTCAAAAAGCCTTCCTGTTGGGGGACCATGAAAAGACTCCTGAATCTAATAGTCAAGGAGCCAGAAGAAACATCCCTTAATAAGACATGGGATTTAAATGACATCCAGGATCAATGAATTCTGGGGGCGGCCAGGCAACAAACTCTATCTTGGAAGCAGAGGATACAATCTCCTGAATCCACCGGATTGAGACATGAAGTCTCCAGATATGAGTAAAAAGCCAAGGCCATCCCCCCACCCAGATGGGTGAGGGCGCCCCTTCATGCCTGAGGGGGCTTGGGAGAGGGTTTGGTCTTGGTATTCCAGGAAAACCGGGACAACGATGGGATCTGCCACGGCCCCAAGAACCTCTGTGGCCACTAGATAAGAGGGAGCCATTAGCTCCTCTGGGAGTACAGAAAGAAGAAAGGGGGACAGAGGACCCCCTAAAAGGCAGAGACTGCCTCATATGCGGAGGCAGCCTGCCATCCTTAGCTAAAGCATCAAGACGCTCCCCAAAAAGCCGCAGCTCCGCGAAGGGGAGACCAGTGAGAGCTTTCTTGGCTGCAGCGTCAGCTGCCCATTGGCGCAACCAGACAGAACGGCACATAGCCACCAAAAGGGCAGAGGCCGCACACAACTTCATCCATAGCGGTAAGGATAAAGACCACAAAATCAGAGCAAAGTAATAGGGTCCTATGTCCCCCCCCCCCCGCTACCAGCAGTAGCACCATCCTGTAGACGCTTGAGAAGCCTCTTAAGGGCAATAGCAGTGATGGCAGCAGCACAGGCCGGGCGCAAACCAGCCCCCACACAGGTAAAGCCAGCTGATCCGTGCGCCTGTCCTCACTGTCCCTCAGCGTGGTAGTGTCAGGGGAAGGACCGAAGTATTGGACAAACCTAGCACAGGAGCGTCCACTTCAGGAGGAAAGGACCACCTTTTGACAAGATCAGAAGGAAAGGGATACCTTTTATCCAGCCCCTTGGGCACAGCAGGCAGTCTGTTGGGACATTCCCATTTATTAAGCACAAGGGAGGTGAAGTGTTCCTGCTCAGGGAACTCTAGGCACTGTTTACCAGGGCGAAAAAGCTCCCCTTGATTTCTCTTAGCAACCTCGAGAGCAGCAATGTGCAAAATTTCAAAAATATGTGACAGCAGATTATCAGTGTCTTCAGAATACCATGAATCCTCTCCGGACGCAGAACCAGGGTCACGATCGCAACCCTCCTGTTTGCTCCCAGAGGAGTCAGAATCCTGGGAAAGCTCCTCCATCTCAAGGGGGTGACATTCACCAAATTCATCAATCCCCACATACATTTCAGGAAGAGGGGAGGATCTGGGATCCAGGTGCTGCGTCTTACCAGAAGCCTTCCTAGGAGCAGACTTGGCCAGTTGTTTCTCAAGTTTGGCCACTTGCATAGCCACATCAGAGCTAGACTCCCTGCTAGTGTCCCCCTCATTGGGTCCCAATTGCAGTTGTGGGGGAGTAGGTGAAGCCAAGGGAGGCGCAGGTGTAATGGGCAGAAACCTGTTGCAACACTAGGAAGGATTAGAACCCTGTCAGAGGAATAGCCCTGATGGTGTTAGAAATCTTTCAGATGCAGTTCTTGGGCCCATTACATCATGGAACCACATGATGGCAGTGTTGCCTAAGAAATTGGTCACTTAGATTCAAGTAGTTTAAGGTACTTCTTGAGGTTAAGTAAACAAGGCCTTGACCAGATGGCATTGGCAAAATTAGCTGTCCTGCCATTGGCCGAGCTTTGCAACTGTTGGTGTAAATGGAAACCTTACAGAGGTTATATAAAGGGAAGACCAACCCTTCTAGAGAGTTCTTAGTTCTGTTCTTCTAGTCTGTTCTATGCTGTTGAGTTCTAATAATGTAGTGAGGAGCGAAGATGGAATGCTGCTGTGATTTGCTGGATTGGATACCGAGGATGGATGCATCAAATAAAAGCCAAGTGGATTCACCAAAGACTGTCGTTTCTGGATGCAAGCAGCTATTGTAGAAGTAAGTGCACCTCCACCCACACATGTCCGCACCAATATGGGATACCCTACCCTATGTCCAAGAATCCCCCTCACTCCCCAGGTGCGTGCCCCCGGCCAGGTATGCGCCGGCTACACAGAGCTGGGAAGCGAAGCAGGCAAACCAGCTTGGAGCGCACAGACACTCTCAGCGCACGGCACGCACACCGTGACACTGTTACTCACAGGGGATACCCCACACATGGAACACAGCCGGGCTTGCCCCAAAGGGTCCGCTATCTCCAGAAGCCTCCATATGGTGATTAATACAGGCACAATAGGCCAGCAGTGGGCAAAGGCTATACAAAGGCCGCCAAGGGATGCCCTCCCACAGGATACCCCCAGAAATAGTGAAGGGGGATGAGGAGAGGGAAGGAGTGGAGCCGGGATATGCCACAACCCAATGGCATCCCGCCTGAAAGACACAAGTAAAGAAACATATAAGTATCCCGCAGCATATGCACTCTGAATAAAAACCCCCCCAAGGGGGACTCACGGACCAAAGACACAACTGGGTCACTCAGGCCCAGACCGCAGCATAGGCGACACCCCGGAGGAAGCAGCGCCACAGCCGGGAAGGGAGAAATCCAGACACGCAGCTCTCTCAAAATGGCGCTGGCAGAGGTACCTTGAGGGGCGGGCCGCGGGGAGACGTCGCGATACGCATCACCAAGCAGCCCCGCCCCCCCGAAGAGCGCGAAAACGGCGCTCACGTGACCCGGCCGGCGCCATGACAAGGCAAAATCACCTCAGGTTATAGCGGCCACAGCCGCGGAGCGTAGTACAAAGCGTCGTAGCAGCTAAAAACACCAAACAACACCCAAAAAACGTCAAAACACCACAGATATTACTCCTCGTCGCTACCCCCCCCCCCCCCCCCCGAACAAGTCAGAGAGGGGAGGGGGATAAGTGAGGGACAAGGAGGCAGCGGCGAGCAGCCGTGGGGAAGGGGGGGGGGAGGGACCCCAAAAGGAAAATAAGGGGACACAGTCTCCAACAACTCACCCCCTCAGAAGCTAGGGCAGGAACTCCTTATCCCAAGAAGGCTCACCATAAAGCCTATGGTCGGCTACCCTTTGTGGCACAGGGTCTGCGGCTTGCAGCTGCGCTCCAGGAGCACTTGACCCTAGTGCTCTTCTACCTTCACCAGATCTGTCAGCCAAGGCTGGGAGGCAAGTAGGGTCCAGAAATGTATGGAAATAGACATGCAGGGCCGCAGGCTTGGTTGCCCCGCTCACCTGCGCAAGAGAGAGAGCCATCTTCTAACTCCGCAGTGTCACTGCAGAGACAACACTGGGAACTTTGGTTGGTCCCGTTTGTATAGGGAGCCGGGAGCTGCCACAGCTTTCTGCGGTGCTGCTGCGCCACCTGGTGGCGGAATACCCATCAGTTATGAATACCGAAGTGAGCCGTGCCATGCATTAAAGAAAATAATACATTTTTTGTTATGTGTCACCAGACCTGCAAAGCTGGTGCCGGGCTGGTTTTACTGGATAAGGGGAGACCCCACACTATTTTTTTTTATTTTTTAAGGGTTTAGGGTGGTCCCCCCCATTCTGGAGATGGGGACCGTATGTTGTTTTTGTTTAACCCTTAAAAATTAAAACAAAATGACATAGGGCCGCCCTCTTCAGCAGAGGGAACCCCACACTTTTATAAAAAGTTTTAGGGTTAAACATTGAAAAAACATTGAAAAATAAAATGGCTGGGGTCCCCCCATCCAGTAAAGCTAGCCCAGGCAACAGCTATGCAGGTCTGGTGACACATAACAAACAATGATAGGTAAGGCAAGTCAGGATTTCAAGGAAAGTTTGGCACAAAACCAAAAAAAATTGTGTTTGTGATGAATCCCTGAATTTGGATCGAACTCCAGTTCTAGGAGTTTGGTTCGCTCATCCCTAAGTGATGGCATAAACTTCCTTTCTGTGTATAGGATCACTTTGACACAGCACTAGAAGTCCCAGACAATAGGTGTCACAGCCCCCCGCCTATATTCAATCTAAAGCTAAGCTATTACATAAGCATCACTGGTCTTTGCCCAGAGTATACCTGGAGGGACACAGGAGTATGGATGATGTACAGGTCAATGTAGTCCAGATTAAAAGCATTCAGGGCATTTTCCAGAGCTGTACGGACAAGATGGGGTCGATGGAAGGTGCTCCATAGCTGTAGAAAATAGCGTAAAATAAAATGTAATTTTTTATCCTGCAGACTATAGGTTTACAGCACACATCTTCTATAGCATTTACTAGACCAATGCTCCTCTACTAAGGTCTATATGAATTTTGTTAGAACTAGTAGATCTGTTGAGAGCTGGTAAAGTGGACCAAAACCCACCGTGATCAGCCTGGGAATCTATAAGATTCCCGGGCCGATCGATTCTCTCCCCCCAGGGCATCAAAAAAATCGGGATTTCTATCCCTCTAGCAGGGCGCACTCCCTGCTAGAGGGAAGCGGAGGATGCGGCTGCCATCGTGCACGGAACTGCTGGACATTGGGCAAAGACTTAGACGTTGTGACGTCAGCGGATGCGAGTGCGCTGTTTGGACGAGCGGCCAAACATACGCCGAGGGACAGATAAGATCTTGCATGGTCTCAGTGGGTCCCTTTGTGGTGAAGAGTCGCATTACATTACACTGAGGAACGTCACAAATATGGATGCCCCCTAAGGATCAAGCTATTTAGACCAAAACTCTAGTTTTGGTCTACTTTGCAGCACACCAAACCCCTTTAAACCTGACCTAGGAGTCTAAATGAATCTAGATTCTGCTGATTTTGGATGCCCCTGTGTGTGACCCCTCCCCTTTGTTCATTACTTTCCTGAAACTGATGAATGCACTGTGGGGTCACCAGTTTGAGTTAACGGCCTAACCAGGGGGGTTGTTTCACAAACAGGGCATCCAAAATTGAGATGCCCCTGTAAAGCGGACTTTGGAATTGCTTGCATAATGGGTATGCCAGTGATCCCATGGGGTTTCACACAGGAGGGTATCAGATAGGGATGCTCCAGGGATAGGTAATCAGCTGGGGTGGGCAACTTAAAAGCAGAGCAAAACCCAGCACCTCCACCCCTGGAATCTAAATAGAGATGCCCCGTTGTGTGGAACCTGCCATTCGAGGAGATGTGGGCACCAGCTGCGGCAGTGCCCTCCCAGCCCGCCACCGGCCAAGCGCCATTGCACACCCCAAGGGCCAGTCCTGTCAGTGGGCCCCCCCTGGAGGGTGGGGCCCCCAGCAGCTGCCCCACCTTGCCAGGTGCTGACGCCGGCCCTGGCCGCATCCATCTATCTCTCCTTCTCCTAGCTGTTTTTATCTATCCCTCCTTCTCTCAGCTGCATCTAACTATCCATTGCTCTGTCTCCAAGCCACACCCATCCATCCTTCCTTTTTTCAGTCACCTCCATCTACCCTCTTCTCTTAGCCAAATCCATCCCTCACCCCTTCTCTCAGCTGCTTCTATCTATCCATCCCTCCTTCTCCCAGCTGCATATATTACTCTGTCCAGCCACATTTATCCATACTTCCTTCTTTCATCTGCATCCATATAACCATCCTTTTCTTTGTCTCCAACCATATATCCTTCAGTTGCATATATCCATCCCTCCTTTTCCCAGGCCACATCCATTCACCATATATATAGGTAAACCCCACAGCATTAATTTGGACCCAGTCCAGCCGTGCTCACCTTTGCTTAGGATCCCATGGTGCAAGCATGGCTCTATGGGAATAATCTGACTTGACTAGGTTTATTCCAAAACATATAAATGAAAAAACAACCTGGCAATAAGTCATACCTTGGTTGTGAAGAAGAGGTCTTCCCTCTTAACAATCCCCTGGGCAATCTTCTCTCGAAAGGCCGCACCAACAGCTGCTTCCCCCTGGTAGGTATAAGCACAGTCCACATGGCGGTAACCAACATCAATGGCAATCTGGGTGGCATCCTTCACTTCCTTGAAAACCTAGAAAGAGGTTATAAAGGTCATTTTATTAGGATATGTCTACCCTAGTGGTTCCACATAAAATCACATAGTAGAGCTCATTGTGTTATGTGGGAACCATGTTCATGCTTTGAATCTTATACCTTCCAGTATATGCTGGCTCACTATTGGCTAAGACTGACATTATGTATATATTTATACATACGTACTCTTGGTAAATGGAACTTAGAATAATGAAGATGTCAACACCGTTGACTGCCAAGTTACCCTTGTGGTCATGCTTACATTCTGACCTGCTTCTTGACATTTTTCAGATGTCAGGTTTGCAAATTACATATTAGCCTCTGAAGACACCAAAAGATGGCGAAACACGTCGGAGCATCGATATATTTTCAAACATCGATTTTTGCATAAAGTCACTGATCACTATGACTACTGATATTGACTATCTCTGGTTTTGCTCCCTGCTCTGGGGGCACCCCAATTTGGAATGCCCTGCTGTGTGAAACCCCCAGATTTCCCCGAAAAACTCACTTATCTGGGTCCTATGGTGCATGGGCGGGTTCTCATCCAATCAGAGCCGTTTGCTGTGCAAAATGAATGCTCAGCAAACAGCTCTGTTCATGGCAATCTGGAGAACAAGATGCTGCATTCCTAGTAGCGGATGCACTCCCAACCCCAGCCTATCTGAATCGCTGAAGGTGGGAGCGTGCGCACAGCCCAAATATGCTGTGCGACAATGGAGAAAGGAAGATGGGAGATTTACCAGTGCCAGGGAGGGGGGATGCAACTGGGAGAGGTCAGCAATCTTTAGGAGATCAGGACCGGTCACAATGGGTTTTGTTCCACTCCACAAAAACAAAGGCATTTACCTTCCCGTCTTCAGGCTTAAGCCCCATAGATTTGCTGGTTGCCGTGCTGTTATTTCTGGTGCCGACAATGTTTTCCTATGTCAGCCTCGCTGCATGTTCCTGCTGCCGATTACTTGGCAGCAGGGGGTACTAACCTTAAACCGGACCTTCACCCTGAATAAAAACATATCTTATATGTTTCCCTCACCCTGTACATACAAATTGCCCACATTAAATTCATCCTACCTGCATCTACTGCATTTTCTGAGACTTTAAACATCCAAGATGGGAGCACATGGAGTCTTAAGCTGCCTGCAAAATAGAAGTGTCTTCTGACTGTGCCGCCCTGCAATCTGGGATTGTTGGCCTTTTTCTGACCCCAGCTCTGCTCTGTTTGTGCAAAGCACAGCTATAACCCGCCCCCTGCACTTTTGCCTCCTTTCCTTAGTATTTGATGCTTCTGAGGCAAGATGGTGGCTCCCGTATCCTGAACAGAGTTGCAGCCCAGTGAGGGAGAGAAATAAAAAGTAAATGACTAAAAACTTTTTAGATGCTAGGGAATAGTTTTTTAAGGATTTGGGCTTTTCATGTAATGATGGTTTAAAGTGGACCTTCAGTGACATTTATTGAAAAGCCCAAACCCTTAAAAAATGATTCCCCAGCATTTAAAATTAATATTTTCCCAGCATCTAAAATGAATAATATATTTAACGTTTTTAATCACTTTTTATTATTTTCCCCACTGAGCAGCAACTCTGTTCAGGACTCTAGAATATGGGTGCCGCCATCCTGGCTCAGTAGCATCACATACTGAGGAGAAGGGTCAAAAGTGCAGGTGGGGCGGGTTATAGCTGTACTTTGCACAGACAAAAGCAGAGCTGGGGTCAGGAAAAGGTCAGCAGCAAGGTGAGAACAAACTTCCTGTTTGCAGGCAGCCTGAAACTCCATATTGAATGTTTAAAGGCTCAGAAAATGTAGTAGATGCAGGAAATATAATTTTTAATGTGAGCAATCTGTATGTACAGGGTGGGGGAAACATATAAGATGCGTTCTTATTCAGGGTGAAGGTCCAGTTTAAAGTGGACCAACACCCAGGATTTTGACTATCCTGGGTTTTGGTCCACTTCGGCGGGGCACCCCGATCGGGGGTGCCCCGCTGTGTGAAACCCCCCAGAAAGCCCCAAAATCTTACCTGTCCCCGCTCTCACGTGCCTGGACGGTCCAATCCCCGCCAACGTCCAGGCGGGGATCAGGAACGTCCAAGCGGCTGCCGCCGCCGCCGCCTCCCTCGCGTCACTTTCGGCGCGCGCGCGCCCCCGCCGGCCATTCGCAGACGGCCGGCGCGGGCGCGCGCACGCCTACAGGGGCGCGAGGGAGGCGGCGGCGGCCGGCCGCCGCCGAAGTTCAGGTAAGCGATTTGGGGTGTCTGGGGGGGTTTCACCCCGCGGGACATCCCGATCTCGGATGTCCCGCGGGGTGGGAGGTGATCGGCCCGGGAATCTTATAGATTTCCGGGCCGATCACCTCTCGGTGTTGGTCCACTTTAACTTCCTGGCGCTGGGCCAACAATTTAAAAGATACTTATAGATTGTAGCTCTGGTCTTCAGATACAGGGAAAATACAACAAGGCTGTGGCTGGCTCCCCTACTGCACACAGATGATATTACTAAAACACCGGTGAGATAAGAGGTGGGTGAGGTATGATAAGTGTCCTTTAGTTTTGACCTACATATCCCCTATAAGCGATAGATTCCAGCATAGTGGCTGGCTGTAGTCCCACAATGTCCCCGGTGTAGGAACAGTCGATTAAAGCATTTTTGTTTGGTGTTAGTTATGAGTGCTGAAAAGTACAGTAACCAATCAGATGCTAGATTTTATCTTCCACAAAAGAGCCCTTTAATATGGTTGAAATATTTGGGTTTTTATGGCTTTTACATCATATTATATGACTGACTGCATAAATGCCTACCCCTGTTTCCTCAGCTGCAGCTGTTTTTGTAACGATGACGTCCCGAACCTGCAAAGAGAAAAAAAGCCTACAAATAAAAGGAAATGGCAAAACATCTTTTGTTTCTCATACTTAAAGGAGCAACATCTTGAAGTTGTGTAATATTAAAAATCCAGTCATTTACCTTAATTCTGAATCTCTTGGGCCAATGACCCGAGCCCTCTCTAGGTCTCACGAACGGTCTGCCCTACATGACGGGTTATGGTTCCCTCCCCTCAAGGCTTTCCGCCACATGATCGCATTCTACTGGGGGAGGGGCTTACCCCACCCCGCAGGTGTCTTTGGCACTTAGTATCCAGTGAGTGAACATAAGCTCTACTGAATCTATTGAAACCATCCCGACAGATTATGTGGGGTGGCAGATAAATGGGAGCCATCTCCTCATGAGACTATATGGCGAGACTACCTGAGGAGGTATGTGGTTGTGTGGTTATGTGGTTGATGATGAGGGGCATGGGGTTTCGAGGGGGGGCGGGGCTCGTAAGATGTACCTGTGAATATGTTGGGGCAACATGTACTCCTGATTCCCCCCTTTTTTGTGCCTCTGTATCTTTATTCCTGTATTGTTTTTACGAAAAAAAATCACTTATACACCCAAACTGAATAAAACTCGACCAAGCTTTTTGTTTTCTTCCTAAAAATCCAGGAGTGACAGGTTTAGCTTATCAGGGGTGACAGAACCTGTCACCCCTGATATTCTTTTCCTTCCATTAAAATACAAATAAAAACAAGCCTGGTTGGATATTTCATGATGTTCGGTGTATACGTGACCCCTCCTCCCGCCATCCAGCATATTTACCGGTATATGGATTTTTATCATTGGGCCATTTGTCGCGATAGAGCTCCTTTAAATTTAGTTACATCATTACATTACATCAAGTCAGGTTTTTGGTGTCCTGCCTTATTGTTTTCCTCTTCTGGAATGCAAACTAAACATTTGGGCTAAGATTGTGTCCCCATCCCTCACCCTGGGAAGTGGCATGGGAGCCGCATGCACGGGTGTATAATTGTGTTTTGACCCCTGATTGATCTGGACCTATGGGCTGCCCTTGTTGTACTTTATTATTATCAGTATTAGTATCAGTATCAGTATTAATCAGGGTGTGATACTATTTGGGAGTGTATTAGCCCGTAGTTCTCTCATTATTTTCATTATCCTGTTGGATTGAGTATATACTTTGTATTTGTATTTCAGAGCAGATAGGGGTCTTTTCAGTGTATTTTAAAATGTCTTGTGGTTTATGTGTGTGTTTTAATGGGATTTTTGATGCATTAATAAAAATTATTTAATATTTTTCCTTATGGGTTGGTGCTCCTCTTTGGGAGAAAGGTGTGCCTTGTGGCAAGTCCACTTCATTATCCAGGTTTGACTTTTAGAGTGAGCACAAATATCTCAGGATCAGTGGTGCACCCCCCTCTTGTTTGCAGTTGACCATCCATGTGATGTCCAAGTTTTTTATATTGCTGTCGCTCTGAGAGTCCACAGTGGGATTGGCTATACTGGCCATGAGTAAATCCACTAGTAATGTTTTTGCCTACATATCCCAGAATCCCCCTACTGTAACAGGTTAGATCACCAGCAGCTTTAGCTATATCAAACAGCAGTAATGACCTCACCAGATGAGAATGCTGCAAGTAACTGGTTAGCTACTGGAACAAAAGACTGTGATCCTCTCACCCGAAGAGGCTGAATTATAGCAGTAGGGAGTTAAACCTGTGAGCTCAGGTGTGTGGAGAATTGTATCTGCCTCAGCCAATCAGATGATTAGCAAGCCAGGGTCAGAAAGTCTTGGCTCTGTACATCAAACACACCACTTTGGTGTATGTTGCTAGAGAAGGTGTTAAGATTGTGTCCACATCCCTGTGATTTATCCTAGAATCCTTCCACTGTAACAGGTTAGATCATTAGCAGCTTTAGCTATATCAAGTAGCAGTAATGGCCTCCTCAGGTGAGAATGCTGCCAGTAACTGGTTAGCTACTGGAACAAAAGCCTGTGATCCTCTTACCTGAAAAGGCTGAATTACAGAAGTAGGGAGTTAATGTTTTTGGTATCCTACTTTATTGTTTCCCTCTTCTGGAATGTAAACTAAACATTTGTGTTAAGATTGTGTCCCCATGCCTGTGATTTACATATCAGCATTCTGTTTCCAAGTTTCCTATATTCCTATGGGACTTTCTAAAGTTGGATCGGCTTTACTGGCCACACGTAAACCGGCATGTATTGTTTTTGCCTACATATCCCAGAACAGGTTAGATAATCAGCAGCTTTAGCTATATCAAGAAGCAGTAATGACCTCCCCCATAACTGGTTGGCTACTGGAACAACATACTGTGATCCTCTCACTCGAAGAGGCTGAATTATAGCAGTAGGGAGTTAAACCTGTGAGCTCAGAAGTGTGGAGAATTGTCTCTGCCTCAGCCAATCAGATCATTAGCAAGCCAGGGTCAGAAGGTCTCTGCTCTGTACATCAAACACACTACTTTGGTGTACATTGCTAGAGAAAACAGTTTTCTTTGGAAACGAACAAAGAAGAAAAAACAGATAAACTCAGCACCTTGAGCACATCATATTGGCACACAATAATGGTAACTTTTAAAAATGCCATTGAAAGCGGAATTACCCTTTAATTTTATAAACCAAAGATGGGGGTTATTCAAATGATTCTGTGATTTTTCAGGAGGGGCTGCACTTTGAGATGCAGTGAAAGCTTTTCTTACCTAGTACAAAATATAATCTAATAAAAAAATAAAAACCCTCTGCATATGTGATGGAGCAAATTCACAAACGTGCAGATTATTTTTAGTAGGGGTGGATATTTTATTTTTGAATTAATAAAACAACAGCAGCCACGAGGAACCCCAAACATTTTAAAATTCCCCATAGACTGCTGTTATGTTGTAACTTCTAATATAAAATATCTATATCAAAGGGGTGGGGGGAGATCGCCAATTCAAACTACTCGATTTGTGCAATTTAGCTGCGTGGGACTATATGTGAGTATATGTTGTTTATTGTGGTTGCCCTTACAGGGACTTTAATGCGGACCTCCAGTAAAGAAAATAAAGTTTAGTCATTTTCTGCCCCAAAGCCAGAGCACCCCTTTGATGATCACTAGCATATGCTGTTTTAAAGGGCTTAAACCCAAGCAGATATTGTGGAATAGCTGCACTTCTAAAATATGGGAGTGGCCATGTTGGAGCCCTGCTTATACATGACCATAAATGGGAGGGATAGGGCAGAGCATTTACTAGCATAGACACGCTACAGATGAGCTGGGAGCTTCCTTATGATCAGTCAGAGAGAGATTTTATCACACAGAATGTTAAAAGGAAATAAAATCCTTCTCTCTGTGGCTGCTTTGATGTAGCATTGGTCAGCATGGTTGCCATGTCCCTGTGTGATATTGTTTCTCCACACTATGCAGACTGTCTGGAGCATGGGATTTTGCTATAAGCAACCCACATCAAACAGAGAATTTAAATGGTGGTTTGAGACTGCACCGGGGATAACTACCTAATAAGGTCAAGATAAACAACCCGCGGTGTGCACATATGGGTGTTTGAAATACTAGAAACTCTATTGAGGGAAGTCCCACTCCTTACCCACACACCCTACAAGTTATGGCACCACCGCTATTTAATAAAAATGTAAATCACTTTATTAATAGAAAAGACATACACTTAGACATCGCTAAAAAACATATAAGACAGTGGGCAGGTGGTCGTCTCAGCATGTGAGTTTACTTTCTCTGTTGGATGGGGATTGTTTCTTTGGTTTTCCCCCCTGGCTTTGTGTTCACTTTTTGAGCCTCACAGTTGTATATAGTTTGTAGGGCTACAGGCCCTATATATATTTGTTTTATTTTTTCATATTATTTACTAGATTTAATTGCACTACTATGTAGGATCATTGATCAGAGGATAGGTTGTAGGCTAGTTTGCACATAGCACTGTATGCACTTTATATTCCAGCCAGGATTTATGTATATGAAATTTGGACCATTATAGATTTTTACTACCGCCCCCACTGCCCCTGCAAGTTTTCCCTTCCTTTTGTAGATATTTTGTCTTATATGTTTTTTAGCGATGTCTAAGTGTATGTCTTTTCTATTAATAAAGTGATTTACATTTTTATTAAATAGCGGTGGTGCCATAACTTGTAGGGTGTGTGGGTAAGGAGTGGGACTTCCCTCAATAGAGTTTCTAGCACATCAAACAGAGATTTGCCTCAGAAAAGGGATCAGCATGGCTGCCATGTTACACTCACACACTGTAGTTGCTGGAGGGGATGCATGTAACTATGTATCAGTGTAAGTCAATGGCCGTTGCCATGGCAGATCATTGCAACAGTTGTGTATGATGTTTTAATAACTTTCTGAGCAGTGATGAATAGGGATGAGCGAACTGGTTCAAGTTCAGGTTCGGCGGAACTTTAAACAAAAGGGTACCAAACTTGACCCGACTCCAAACCTGTTCTCCCTTCAATAGGGATCCAAACTTTGTCACCGAAAAATGTCAGGGGCCTCCATCCGCCCCCCACCCTCCCCATGCATCACTTTCAGACTACAATCTGTCCATCAGTGGTATTCCACTGTCAAATTTCCAAAACTGGGACAAAATGGCCGCCCCCATAGGTGAGGACACTTTACATTGTAAACCGTTGGAGGTGTTCCTACTCATGGGAGCTGACAGTTTTTTGAAGCCCCTGGCATGGACATTTTGACAGTGGAATGCTGATCACCTATAGATGGATCCTGGGGCTGAGGTAAGTTGTACAGCAGCTTCAGCTCAGCAACCAGCTTTTCTGGGCTCAGGCCGAACGCCTAACTAGACTGGATATTTAAACTGGACCAACACCCGTTTTTTCTCTAACAGGTGTTGGTCCCACTGACAACATAAAAACAAGCTAGGGGGGCATCCAGAATGCTGGAGCCCCCCCCCACCCATAACCCCCCGAGAACGCCTGATATTCTTACCTTCACCTCGAGCCTGTACCAGAAAAGGAGTCCTGCAATTGGCCGCTGGGCGGTCACATAAGCCATGGTCACGTCCTTGGCTCCAGCCACCAACACCAATGGCCAACTCGCTCCAGCACTCCCCCGCACATAACCCCCCAGAACAATCTATATTCTTATCTTCACCTCAAGCCTGAACTGCAAAAAGAAGTCCCGCAATTGGCCTTCAGTCTTGGTAGCCAGAGCTGAGGACGCGACCATGGCCCATGTGACCACTCAGCGTCCAATCGCAGGACTACTTTTTCAGTGCAGGCTTGAGGTGAAGGTAAAGGTAATAATATCGGGTGTTCTGGGGGGGTATGTGAGGGAGGGGAGTGCTGGAGCCCTCCCACACATAACCCCCGGAGCTTGTTTGTATTTGGTGTCAGTGGGACAACACCTATTAAGGAAAAAATGGGTGTTGGTCTGGTTTAAGAAGCAGCTCTGTAAAGATGGCAGCTCCCATGCAGTTCTGGAGCATAGAATCTGCCTGCTGTTCCACGAAATCAGCATCTAGTTCTTCCCTCTCAAATAGCTTACATCACTGATTGCGAGAGAGGGGGTTCATGAGAATAACTTACTAAACTTAGATTTTTTCACTGGAGGTACGTTTTAAGTGTGGGTAGGGTGTAGATCCACTTTAAAGCAGACCTTCAGTCAAAAATAACTAGAGATCTGCTCAACTCTCACAGACAGGACATCCTTTGCCCCAATAGCAGAAAAACAAAGTCCCACGTGACAGTCAGTTGCCAATGGATTTTACAAGGAGTTGTAGAGGAAATATGGCTGCTAAAATAAAATTATCTCTAACCCAAGATTTATGAATGGAGCAAAACAATGAAGAGAAATATGACTCACCACATCAGGAGAGAATGTCCCCAATGCTAGCACTGGCATTTTCTGCCCATCGTTGAGGACAACATAGTGGTCATCGTTGCTTGTGGTAGATGAAGACATCTTTTGTGCAGCAGCAGTGCTCTTCTCATTTTTCTGCATCTTACTTTCAGAGTTCTCTTTGTCTGTGTGTCTCTCGTATTTCTTCTCTTGTCCCCGCCTGACAATTCCCTCTGGTAGCATGTGGGATGTGGTTACAGGATGGCAGTCAGCACAGTTTTTATTAGCAATTTAACAAGTGCCATGGTGTTATCTCAATAAACAAACTAAAAGGGTTTGAACCTGCTTTAATAGTTGCAGATCCTATAGCAGAGTTGGCACCGGCCATTCAGAAATACCTGGGGGGGGGGGGGGGGTACATGCAAGGCTGAAGGTAAAGCCTGCATGCAGCATGGCATTGGTGAGAGCACTGGACCATCCCTGGGGATACACCAATTTGGGATGCCCCTTAAAGAGGCAGTATACCAGGCCTTATTATAGTATTATAGACACTAGGGAGTTGGTTGCTCCTCTTTAAAGCATACCTACAATAATTTGTCAATCTATGGCACGGGCTTTCCTTTCCCCATTTCCCCTAGCTGAACAGTAAGCAGATGCAAGGTTGCCTCTGGTGGCGGACTGGTCACAGTTCACAATGCAGCAGCCAGTGCTTTCTACTGAAGGAGGTGCTGGTCACTGCAGTGCGTGCTGCAACTTCCAGTCCTTAGACACATGGAACCCACTGAGAAATGGGTTTCTCTTCACTTCGGGCTGGAGGGTGCAAATTAAGGTGGAACAAAACCTGGCCTTTTGCTTTACTTGGGTTTTGGTCAGTGACCTTGGGGCATTCTGACTTGGGATGCCCCAGTTTGTGAAACCCCTGGATTGAGGCCATTTAGATAGGCCTAGTGCGGGAGCAGCTAGCCGGCATGGGATGGCCAGATAGGTAAGTCAACTCATTGTTTCGGTGGCGTCAGGGCTGCTCCTAATTCAGTACAACTTACTGCCAGCAAGGGGAGAGCCCAGCTCCCAGCCACTGCTGCTCTAATCATTAACCCCTTCAGCTACAGAGGACCCGAACAGATCAAAGAAGGATGAAAGGTCCCTGACTTGTCCGTTCCTTGATGTGTGCAGCATGGAGTCTTGTCTCATGACACCCCTCCCCCAGACCACTATCAGCTCACAGTTATCAGTGTCTCTCCTTCCTTCTCCGGCATGAAAACCCGCCTGTTGCCTTTTAAATTCCTCTCTGAAGCGTGGAGGACAGAGACTGCTCCTGATTGGCCAGGGCGGCTGCCTGTCACAGGCTTCTTCTCCCCTGCGTGTGACACATTGCAAGCAGCAGCGTTTTTGATAGGCAGAACAAAGCACTGCTTGTAGTCTCCCAAATTCAAGTTAGTGTGAGGGGTGGCCTCAGGTCGGTCCTGCATTACCACATTAGTGTGTGTGTGTGTGTGTGTGTGTGTGTGTGTGTGTGTGTGTGTGTGTGTGTGTGTGTGTGAGAGCGGGGCCGGTGGGGGTGGGCAGAGCGGCCTCCACCCATTCCACTTCTCTCCTCATCGGCCACCACACCTCCTCCCGCTGTTGCGGCCTTCCCATGTGCCGGCCTACCGGGATTCTGCCCGGTATGCCCTATGGCCAGCCCGCCCCTGCCCTCAAGCCAGTGTGCAGGTAAACCTTATTTCAACAAACCATGCATATTTAAAGGGTAAATCCACTTTTAATTACATTTTTGAAAGTATATTTATCTATGCAAAAATTATGTTCTCAAGGTGCTGAGCTGATTTAGTGCTTTTTTAATTTTTTTATGTTAGTAAATGTTTGCGTTATATGGAAGCAGATATCACTACATGCAATCTGTTGCATTTATCAATGTACACCAATCATTTCAGTCCATTGGTGACAGCCCTCAGATGCCGCAGGTCACTTGCTATTAACCCCCATCCCCACATTACCTGCCTCATCAAAGCCTGGGGGGGGGCAGAAGAGCCAGCGACTCACAAAGTGTGTGCGGGCTTGTAGCCTCCAGGGCTGGTGGCCACCAAGGCTGGCCCCTGCGCCCTGGTCTACAAGCCCTGCATAGTTGGTGCCCGGGCTGGTTATTATGGGAAGGGGGGACCCAATGCTATTTTTTTTTTTTTTTCAAATTCTTTTTATTTGGGTTTTCAACATTTTCCAACAATGAGTTACATAGTTTGATCTTTTCAAGAGATTACAGCATAATAAAATGTGAAAAAAGGGTACAGACATGACATTGCAAGAATGGACATCATTTCCTTTTCTTATTAGCATTATTTGTCAAATCCAGGTAACCAGCATTAGAGCATCTGATCCGAGGCATCATTGCTTGGTAGCAAGACTTCACCCACTTGTTCCTGCCGCTCAGGGTGAGGGCCGCGCACGTCCCCCCCCCCCCAGATCAATTGGATCGTCTCCCTCCACCAGTCTGGTCAGATACCAAGTGGTGTCTCGAAATGTCTGGTATAGTTTTTGTTTGGTTTCTGTATTTAAGGTCTCAATAAAGCTTTCCCATGTGTTAAAGTGGACCAACACCCTCCAAAACAACATCGTTTTATTAGCTTTAATATAAAAAAACACTTACCTTTTGATGACTGTTGGAGCCATCTGTTCCTCGCAGCGCCTGTAATTTTAATATTTACCTCGCCGGAAGTCCCACCCTCCAGGTCTTGTCCGATGTCAATCATGCTTTTCCGTCATTTGCATATTTTGTCCGTGGAGCTTCTCCTCTCTTCTCTCGCGCAATTTTGCTGTGTCGTCTTGATGTCATCTGCGGGCGTGTCCTCAGGAGCGTGCACGTCTCCCAGCTCTATTTGTCTGTGATTGGTAGAGCTGTGCTCAGCCATGATTGGCTGCAGACACATGACTCCGCCTCCCCTCCTCTCACTCCCCTCCCTCCCTCCACTCACTCATATTTTCAGCGCCTTCCCTCTCGTCTCGTGCTGGTTGTAGGACAGGTGAGTTTGTTTATGATTTGTTTAATGGTGCAGTTTTTTCATTCCGGTTGACCCTGTGTGTGTGTGGGCAGAAGTTTTGTATGGCCGCCCGTGCTCCGTGCGCCCCCCCCCCCCCCCGGTCAGCTGCTCTGAAGTTGGGCGAGACAGCGCACGCAAATTCTGTGATGCCTGGATGGATGGTGTGGGTCTGCATGGATGGTGTGGGTCTGCATGGATGGTGTGGGTCTGCATGGATGGTGTGGGTCTGCATGGATGGGGTCGGTCTGCATGGATGGTGTGGGTCTGCATGGATGGTGTGGGTCTGCATGGATGGGGTCGGTCTGCATGGATGGTGTGGGTCTGCATGGATGGGGTGGGTGTGGGTCTGCATGGATGGGGTCGGTCTGCAAGGATGGGGTCGGTCTGCAAGGATGGGGTCGGTCTGCAAGGATGGGGTCGGTCTGCAAGGATGGGGTCGGTCTGCAAGGATGGGGTCGGTCTGCAAGGATGGGGTCGGTCTGCAAGGATGGGGTCGGTCTGCAAGGATGGGGTCGGTCTGCATGGATGGGGTGTATGTGCACGGATCGGGGGTGTGTGTTCACGGATGGGGTGGGTGTGTGTGCATGGAACAGGTGTGTGTGTCTGTACGGATCGGTGGTGTGTAAAAGATCGGAGGAGTGTGTCTGTACGGATCGGAGGAGGGCAAAAGATGAAAGGGAGGAGCTGAAAGGCGGGGATGAGCCACGTCATTGGCCTATCCCCGCCTTTTACTATCTCGGCCATTCAGTTAGATTAGAATGAGCGCGCATGCGCGGTAGATAGGTGAAGCGCCGCTTGCATCGGGAGCGAGCGGCGCTTCACCTATCTACCGCGCATGCGCGCGATTTTAACAGGAAGAGGTCAAAGGATCTCTTCCTGTCAGGAGGAAAATTAAGATGGCGGCCGATTTTTTAAAATCTAGCGACGCGCTGAGGGAACATACAAGGTAAGTTTTTTTTTTATAACTTTGTTATTCGGGTCTTCCTGGTTTATTTACATATTTTTAAAGTAAACATTTAAAAAAAAAGGGGGCAGGGTGTTGGTCCACTTTAAAGAATTTGGGCGTTTTCTTTTCTTTATCTAATGTTGCCTCAGCCCATTCAAATTTAAAGAGCTGTTGCAATTTTTCCATAAAGTGCTGGAATGGGGGCGGGTTACTCCCTATCCACCCCTGAAGAATAACTTTTTTTGCCACTGTGGCTATCAGTAGGATTAATTTTCTAGTTCCTCTGTCTATCCTCTGAGTGCTATTGTCTATGGAGCCGAAGATTGCCCACCTTGGAGTGAGGGGTAAGTAGCTTGTTAATTTTGTAACCATATATCTGTGCACTTTCCTCCAGAACCGATTAATCACCGGACACTCCCACAAACAGTGGTATAAATCTGCTCCCTCTTTCCCACACTTTTTGCATTGGTCGGAGTCAGACAGCTTCATCTGTCTTGAACGGGCTGGCGATACATAATTGTAGTGGTACAATCTGAGCAGCATTTCTCTATAAGAGGATGCCTGCAGAGTTGTCCAGGAGTAGTTATACATTTGGAGCAGTTCAGCGACATCCAATTCTGGAAAATGAGCGCACCACTTGATCATACCTGTACTGAGTTCTTCATAATGAAGAGTATGTCTTAAAAATTTGTAGTGTGTTGCTACGGCTTTGTCACTTGGTGGTGTTATGTTCAGCAGCGTATCTAGCTCGTTTTCCCAATCATGAGTGGAAAAACTTTTGATTGTTTTTTTGATATAAGATGATATTTGAAAGTATGCAAAAGTATATGGGGCCGTGAATGGGAATTTTTCCCTGACTTCTTGGAGTGTAAGTACTCTTTTGCCATTCCGTTTCAGTAATTGACCAATATGTGTAAGTCCTGCTTTTTCCCACTCTGTGAATGGGCGTGTTTGGGTCCCGTGCAAGAAATCTAGGTTGCCCGTGATGGGTAATAATACTGATGAGTGAGGGTTTAGTTTATATCTTTTCCTCAGTTTTTGCCAAAGACCCCAGATGGACATCAATAGCGGGTTTGAGGTGACCCGCTCAGGCAGTCCCGTTTTTGGCATATGGATCAGATAAGTTAGTTTAATATCTGGAATCATACTCTGGTCTAATTGTGGGTCTGTATGTATGTGCGTATTCTTAATCCAGTCTCTCAGCACTCCGAGCAGTGCCGCTATGTTGTAATTGAGTGGATCTGGGAGGTTTACTCCAGCGTTCTCCCGTGGCTGCTGCAGCACCCTTCTGCTTATTATTGCTCTTTTTTTGCCCCAGATGAACTCTCTGAACCTTTTATGTAGTTCTGTGATTTCCTTGTATTTTAGTAGTATAGGGAGTGTTTGTAAGTAAAATAATAGCTTCGGGAACGCTATCATTTTTATTAAATGGATTCGCCCCAAGTATGAAAGGGTCAGGCTAGCCCAGGTTTGTAGGTTTCTTTGAATTTCCCTTATGACAGGTTTAATATTGATGTCATAGAGCAAGTGTTGGTTTTTGGGTAACAGAACACCTAGATATTTAACATGTTGTTTATTCCATTTGAAGGGGAAGCCCTCTCCCCAGGTCGGTTTTGTACAATCACCAAGGTATAATGCTGCCGACTTTTCTAAATTAATTGAATAACCCGTGATAGTACCGAATTGGGTTATGATTGCTAATATTCGCGGGAGAGTGGTTTGGGGATTCGCTATGTATAATAGAACATCGTCTGCAAAAGCCGTTATTTTTATTTCCTCCTTACCTATTTTTATTCCCTGAAAGGCGGTTTCCTTTTCCAGTAATCTAAATAGTGGGTCAATGGCTAGGTTAAATAAGAGTGGTGACAAAGGGCATCCTTGCCTGACTCCTCTCCCCAGTCGGATACCATTCGTGAGTTGTCCATTGACTAGCAATTGACAAGTTGGTGTTTTGTATATATATTGTATTAAGGATTTGAACGTGTTACCGAAGGCTCTTTCCGCTAATATAGCGTTAAGCCATGGCCACGCGATTTTATCAAATGCTTTTTCAGCATCCAAACTGAGGAGGAGACTCTTAGATTTACCATTGGTAGTGATTGCTGCTATTGCTGTTCGAATTCCTATTGAGATGTGTTTGCCCCTGACAAAGCCCAGTTGGTGCTTGGTGAGCAACCCCGGGAGAATACACTGGAGCCGATCCGCCATTATTTTAGAAAGGATTTTATAATCTGTGTTTAATAATGATATTGGTCTGTAGGATTGGACTAATTCTGGGTCTCTGTCTGGTTTTGGTAGGAGAATCGTATAAGATTCTGTGAATCGGGGCATTGGAGTCCCGTGGTGCGTGATGTTATGAAATACTTCCCGAAGCGTGGGTATTATTGCGGGGTTCAACAGTTTGTAGAATTCGGTTGTGTAGCCATCTGGGCCCGGGGTCTTTTGGTTTTTAAGATTTCTGATTGTGTTTTCTATTTCCTGATCTGTTATGTCCGCTTCCAGCATGCTTCTTTGTTCTGTTGTAAGTCGTGGGAGTTGTGTCCTGTCAAGCATGTCTTGTGTGGTGGCGTAGTTCGTTGCAGTGGGAGAATATAATTCTTTGAAGTATCCTTCAAATTGTTTTGCTATTTTGTCAGGGTCATGTGTCCTGTGTCCCGTGGTTGCATCCTTTATAGTGTTTATAGTTCTATTGTGTCCTTTTGTTTTTACCATATTGGCTAATAGTGACCCAGCCTTATTGCCGAATCTAAAGTATTTGGCATTTTGAAACTGTATTCTGTTTTTAGCTTCCGCTCCTAAATATGTGTCTAGTATTAGGGAGGCTTCCAACCAGCATTTTTTATTCTCTGGTGTATTGTGTTCTATGTAGGTTTTATAGGCTTTGGTAAGCGCATTATAAAGGAGTGTGTGTTTTGTCTTTGCTTCCTTCCGCTGTTTGGCAGTGTATGCTATAATCTGTCCTCTCAATACGGCTTTCGCCGTTTCCCATAGTAGTGTTGGGTTATTCATATGTTGAATATTGTCATCTAGGAAGTCGCCCCAGCTCTTTGTCAGATATTCTTTAAATTTCGGGGATGTGTATAGGTAATTTGGAAATCTCCAGATTCTAGAGCGGGTCTGTATTGTTTCCAGTTTAATTGTCAGTGAGAGGGGTGCATGGTCTGACATTGTGATTGGCCCGATGGAGGCATCCGCCACCCCCCCCATCAGTTGTTCATCTATTAGGGTATAGTCAATTCTCGATAGTGTTTTGTGAGCTACTGAGTAGCACGTGTATTCCCTGGCTGTGGGGTATAGGAGCCTCCACGGGTCAACCAATGTCGTATTCTGTAGTAAAAACCTGAGCGGGTCTCCCATGGATTGTGTAGTTCGTGATTCCTGCCTGTCCATCTTGGGGTCTATAGTAGCATTGAAGTCTCCTATTACAATTAGGTTCTGCGCTTGTATCGCTAGTAACTTTTGTGTGAGGTCTGTGTAAAAGTCCACATTAGAGCCATTAGGCGCATAGATGTTGGCTAGGGTGAAGTTCTGTCCTGCTATGTTAATTTTCAGGATTATATATCTACTTTCGGGATCAACATGCTTTTCTGTTATATTATATCGCAGGTGTTTGCTGATCAGTATGGCGACCCCTCTTTTTTTTTTTGTGTAAGTGGTGGCTATTTCCTCCCCTATCCAATTAGCTTTGAAACTGCCTTTTTCCCCAGTTTTCCAATGGGTTTCCTGTAGCCCGACAATGTCTGGGTTAAGGCGGCGAATTGATGCCAGGGCTTTCCTACGTTTGATGGGGTGATTCAAGCCCCCTACATTCCAGGAAACCACTTTAAGTGTGTCTTTCACTATAGTGTCTGTCATTGCTTTATCGGGTGTCATGTATTAGGTATATTGGTAAGTTGAATGGGGCATACCTCCCGTTCTTTGTCTCTTCCTCTAAGTGCTTATCCTGCTTACAGGATTTCAAGAGTCGCGGCCCCCACCCTGAGCGGCGCGCACCGCCCATCTCAGCATCCCGGAGATCATCACAACTCTTCCTGGAAGAAATAGCTAGATGTACAGTATTAAAACCATGCATAATTATATCAACAATTACCAACTTCGCTTTGCAACGGCTGGTGTCTATTAGTAAACCTTTCATTAACAGTGCGAATTTTTTCAAACTCAAACTCTTGGCCCCATAGAGGGGTAACAACTGCATCCTGTGTTTGTTCTTGTTCTCCTATTCCATTATCAATTACATTTTCCTTAAATTTTCGTCTATCAACGGACAGATCTCCAACAACATAAACTTTTATAAACCTGTTATTCTGAAATGGGTTATCCCATAGCCCCTCAAAGTTAACAGCAATCGTTTTAGGGTCTAGAATAAAGGGGAGGTAACCTTTTAACCATGTGCCCAGTCTGGGCAGCTTTGTCATATCAAGTATTGGGTGGCAGTAGATCCAATTTAGCTTTTTTAACGTCATCATAAATTTTGGTTTCTCCTGAGACTGTGATTTTCAGCTTTGCTGGGTACAGCAGGGCAAATCTTATTCCCTGTTGCACAAGGTGTTGGCATATAGGGGAGAATTCTTTACGTTTCTGGGTTACCGCTACGGAGAAATCCTGAAATATTAGGATTCTGCTACCCGCCACTATCACTTCCTTTTGTTTACGGTAGGCTCTAAGAATTTCTTCTTTGTCTTCAAAATGTAGGTATTTGGCTATCGTTGCTCTTGGCCTAGCGCCTTCGGATTGTCTATCGGGGCCCAGTCTATGTGCTCTTTCTATTTTCCTTGGGTCGCATGTTGGCAGCTGCAATGCTGTCATAAGGTCCCCCGTTAGAAAGGCTTTCAACCCAGGGCCTTTGTAACTCTCCGGGACGCCTACAAATCTAAGGTTCGATCTGCGACTCCTATTTTCTAAGTCCTCCTGCTTTTCACATAGTGTGGTTAGTAGTTTCCTTTGTTTCTCTATTTTTTCGCTATATGTCGCATTACAGTCCTCCAGGTCACTGACCCTCTGTTGGAGTTCAGTTATCTGTTGAGAGTGGGAATTTATTTGTTCCATGGCTCCCGTAAGAGTGTGGTGTAGAGTATCAAATTTTTTGTCAAAGTAGGGTATCAGGGTGTCCATGACTTCTTGTGCTATAGATTGGTCTTTCCCACCTACAGGTGAGCCAGGCCGTTCTCGTTGGGGGGACATGCCTAGATCAAGTGCAGGCGGTGAAGGTGGTGGGGAACCAGTTTGCCCCGTGTCCACCTGGGGATTTCGTTTTGATTTAGATTTAGACTTGCTCTGAGTTGCAGGGGTAAGTTTTTCTACGTACCTATCCATGCCCCTGGTTGTTACCTGGCTCATATTGTTTTGAGCTATTTTTTTGGATTGGAGTTTGGTTCTGTACCTGGAGGTTGCAACGCGGTCACAGCTTTCAAGACAGATTGATATGTTTTTATCTAGTAATCACTTATAGTTATTGGATGACTATAGTGGCTCAGAGTCGGTTTTACTTTTAATTGGTAGGTCATATATTTTCCCAACACTAGATGTCAGGAGAGGGCCCACCCCACCTCCAGGTAATTGGATTATAAAATTCCACCACCAGGTGTCAGCAATCTCAACAGGGGTGAAGGGTCAGCACCTCTCCCCATCCACCATACATCACAGGCCACAAGGCCCCAATTCAGTAGATTATCAAGCCTTAATCTTATCAATACTTTATAAAGGAAGAGATGGGTAAAGAGGGACAGCAGCTATTTGTATCACAGACACACACTTATTCATTGGTGAGCTCAGCAGCTCAGCTTGTCCTGGACGAATGTGTTATTCCACTGCTGGGCCCAAAAGTGCAGCTTGCTCGTGCCAGGAGTCACTGGTATAGCAATGGAGAGATGGAGCGAGCGGGGGGGGGGGGGGGGGTTTAGGGTAGGTCGCTGGTGTTGGGGATTTGAACAATCCGTGGGGGTTTTGCTCTGGACCGTGGGGCCAAGGGAAGTCAATTCTGGAGCTTGCAGGAAATGTCACACTGGGCAAGTTCACAGCAGCGGTTGGGGGGAGGGGGGGTTGGCCCGTCTGGAAGTGGGTGGCTAGGCAGCCCTGCGGCCTTTCCCCAGTCCCCAATCCCGGGAGCAAAGAGGGGGTGCGGGGTATCGGGCAGCAGGAGGGGGGGATAGGGTTATTCTTCTCAGCCCTGCTCAGTAATAGCGAGTTCAGAGGGCAGCGTTGAGGGGGGGGTATAGCAGAGGGGGCGGTAGGGTCAGCCCGTGTGGAGGGGAGTAAGATGGCGGGATCGATCTCCCGATTACCTCGTGGTCGTTCCTGCGAGATCGGGTGCGTTCCGGTCGGCTCCCGCAGTCACTCGCACAGGCGTAGGTTGGGTGGATTCGTCCGGCGGTTTTCCTCTGGCGCTTCGCCAGGCCACCGGTGTCGGGTGCAGGATGAGCAGCCTTCACGGTCGCTAGTGTAGGTGTGGGCTGGGCGTGCGCGGTGTCAGCAGCCTCCCTCAGACGCCGTACCAGGTTCTCAGCGTCGGACGGTCGCGGCCTCCACCCGATCTCCTGTGGCGAGTCCTCCAAGAGAAGGTGGAGGGTGATGGGTATCTCTCGCGTCACGATCCGCCGTCACCACGAGGTGAGTTCAGCGTAGCGGGTGTCTTCCTTCTCAGCTCGGCGGTTGCAGAGGAGCTAGGGGAGAGGGCGTCCTCAGTGGTTCTTCCCGGCACCAGCTCGCAGACGCCAGCATGCAAGTTTTCCCGCTCCTGTGTCGTGGCGATGGCCCTGCACAACACGGTAAGTGGTGTCACCGTTTAGATTTGTGCGCTTTCTCGCCTCTCAGCCTTCAGATTCGGTTATTCGATGTTGTGCTGCTGGCCTTCAGTTTCTTGCCACCTTTATAGCTCTATTTCTTGGATCGTAGGTACGATAGTGTCCTGCCCCAGCCTTTCATATATGAAATGCCTTGCGATGGCCGCCGTCCCTCGTGCTCGGTACGTGGCTCCGCAGAAACGGGCAGGGGCTCCCGGGTTTCTCAAAATGGGGGTAGCCAGTGAAGCCTTGTTGTTCGGCGACCTCACTCCCTCAAGTTTTGTGCTTTTTCCTCGCTCTCAGCGTCAGGATGGTTTCTGATTTTGTGGTGCAGTGAAGGAGCACTGCTAAAACGCGGCCATGTTAGTTGGCTCCGCCCCCGGAAGTCCAATGCTATTTTTTTAAAATAAACCCATTATGTCCTGTGCCCAGCAGGTATTAAAGGCTTCCAGCAGGAGAGCAGAAATCAGACTGCTCAGCTTGGGACACAGTGCTCAAGGATGGATGGGAGGTAAGTATCAAAAAATAAAATGCCGAAAAAACAATATATAATTTTCCTGAAAGTTCCTGGAAATTCCTGCAAAAATCACAGGGCAGTTAAAGCGGACCTTCACTCTGAATAAGAGTCTATCTTATATGTTTCCCACACCCTGTACATACAGATTCCCCTCGATTCAAAGAGCAAAAGTTAATTGATTTCGGATCGAGAATCGTAAATTTGGGTGGGTGTTAGTCATTTTTTCCTGTTTTTTTGGCCATTTCCGACTCGCACGAGCCTAGGTACGAATGCGTATATGCTCTTACGATCATCGCAAGTTCGTTCCTAAATTTTAGGATCAAAACGTAAAACTTAGGATAATCCAATGTGTTTAGGTGTGATTCAGAGAACAGTTTTCAAACCTCTAAATACGTTTTAAAAGAAAGCCACTGCCGACACCTTTTAGCAGTCGGATTGCTGTTCTTGAACAGGTTTTTTGGCTATGTGGAGGAGTCTGCGCGTCTTGAGCTCCAATGAACTGCATGTATCAGCATGGCCGAGGCCATAAATTGTATGGCAATGCATACCTGATTCATGTATGCCTTATAAAAGCATTTTAATGTGGACCTTAATTAGTCCTTTGCATGTAAACCTTTATTTTGCAATATATTTGCGTTAATTAAAGAAACTTATGTCCTTTGTTATTTATTTTTAAATTGATGTACTAGAATAATATTTTTAGATTGCATTTATTGGTGTAGTTGTTTACCTTTGCTTTGTTTAATTATTTAAGCACATCTTTGGTCAGATGCATCACACTTACTGAGGAGAGGAGAGCGGGATAAAGTGCAGGATGTGGGTTACTGCTGTATTTTGCACAGACACAGCAGAGCTGGGGGCACGGAAAGGTCAGAAATCAAAGAATGCAGAGCAACACAGTCACAAGGCCCTTTCTGTTTGCAGGCTGCCCGAGAATACCTGAGCCGCCATCTTGGCTGTTTCTAGACTCATAACATGCAGAAGTTGCTGGGTGTTTTTTTATATTTGAGAGCAATCTGTATGGAGAGGGTGTGGGTAACCACACACAAAATTTTAAGTTGTACCATTTGAAGCCAAAATATTAAAATTAAATCCACAAGTAAAAAATGCAAGTTAACTAAAAATTAAACAAAGTAAGATTTACTTATGCAAATGCATTCATTAATGGTTGGTTACTACAAAATGAATGAAATAAAGAAAAATAAGACCAAATATTTAGAATGCACTTTAATGAGGTAAGTTTGTAGTGCGCAGAAGGATTTACGTCCAGACAAAAAAGGAAAAAGGGCAAAACCAATGTTGCAACCTGAGAAATGAAACGGAAAATTCAGGATGGAAACTGACATAGGTCTGATTCCCGAACTGCCATACGAACGGACGTACATTTTAGGATAGAAACGTATTTGCTTATAGAATCACTCGCAAGTTCATACGAACGCACGAGCGTACGGGAAAAATAGGAGGATCGGCACCCAAATCCAAGCTGTTACATGTTTCTTTGAATCGACCCTATTGTCTACATTAAAAACATGCATCTACTGCATGTTATGAACTTATGAGCCTTTAAACATTCAAGATGGTGGCTTATGGAAGGTGCCATCTTATCAGGCAGCCTGCAAACAGGCAGTGCCTCCTGACTGTGCTGCTCTGCATTCTGGGACTGCTGACCTTTACCTGACCCCAGCTTTGCTCTGTCTGCGCCTCCTGCGCCTCCCTCTTACAGGGAGCGCGCCCGCACCGGCCATTCACAAACAGCCGGCGCGAGTGCGCGCCCTGCTAGAGGGACGCGCGGAAGGCAGTGGCGGCCCGCGCATGCGCGGCTGGAACGAGGGTCAGGTAGGATTTTCGGGGATCTGGGGGGGTTTCACACAGCGGGGCACCCCCGATCGGGGTGCCTCGCAGTCAGGGAGCTGATCGGTCCCGGAATCTTATAGATTCCCGGGCCGATCAGGGGAGGGTGTTGGTCCACTTTAATGTGCAAAGAGGAGCTTAGTAAAGCTGAATGCTGCCCTGGCTGCTCCCCTTTAGCTGGGCGTACCCATGCCAGCCATTCAGAATTAACCCCTTTTGGAGTCTTTTAGACTCATGTGAGGCCGCTGTTCCTCTGGTTTCATCACTGTCAGTCCAGGTACCACCAGCGCACTCCTCTGCATTATTCTGCTGCTAGGCACAATCAGATCAGATGAGCAGAATCCCATATTGATTGGCAGCAGGGGTGCATCATGTGACCTACCACAAGCCTCCACTGGTTATACGCATACCTCCCAACCGTCTCGTTTTTCCCGGGACTGCCCCGATCTTTATTACCTGGTCCCGCGGCGCATGCTCTTGTCCCGCGCCGTCATGTCCCACGCTGTCGCCAGGGGCTTGCGTCGGCCTCTCAGACGCCCCCCGGCGCCGGCCAAGAGTGTAAGCGCTCAGCCTCACGCTCAGGGCTGGTGGCAGGGGGCGTCCAAGAGGCAGCAGCAGCTGGGAGTCTGAGAGGTAGGGTTGTTTTTTTAATATTATTATTTCATTAAAGTGGACCAACATCCAGGATTTTGACTATCCTGGGTTTTGGTCCACTTCGGTGGGGCACCCTGATCGGGGGTGCCCCGCTGTGTGAAACCCCCCAGAAAGCCCAAAAAAATCCCCGCCGACGGACAATCGGGAGGCAGCGACGGATCTTATAGATTCCCGGGCGATCAGCATCGGGTGTTGGTCCACTTTAATGGTTCAGTGGGTGGGGGCGGGACTCCAGGAAGGAGCCTGTCCCTGCCACTGAACTGCAGGTGGGCGGAACTTCACCAAGGAGCCTCGCACAGGAGGGGAAATGGTCACACTGGTGAGTGTATTTGTCTGTGTGTGTGAGTGTTTGTGTGTTTATGTCTGTTTGTGTGTGTGTGTGTGTGTCTGTGTCTGTGTGTGTTTGTGTCTGTCTGTGTGTCTATGTGTGTGTGTGTGTGTGTGTGTGTGTGTGTGTGTGTGTGTGTGTCTGTGTGTTTGAGTCTATCTGTGTGTCTGTGTGTGTCTATGTGTGTCTGTGTCTGTGTGTGTCTGTGTGTCTGTGTATGTGTGTCTGTGTGTCTGTGTTGCCCCTAACTAATTGTGTAACGAGGGATGCCCTATTTAATTCTTAGGTGGTTTTTCCCTTTAAGAGTGTGGCTGAGGGTGTGGCAAGGTGTGGCTTCTTTTGTCCCTCTTTACGGCTTTCAAAAAGTTGGGAGGTATGGTTATACGTGGTTATATCTGGGAGCTTGTAAGCATGACAGAGGGAGGTTGAACACAGCTTGCAGCTTCTCCGGGGATTCAGGTTTGAATAGCCTGGACAACCCCACCCCCCCCCCCGGGTTCAGCTCAAGGCATCTGGTCTCGTCAGCTAAAGCCCAAATGGAGCAGCGCCCACTGATGGCCACATCGCTAAAGGTTTAGTGGAGCATGGTCACGGCTCATACATGTGCTGTTGAGTTGGCAGTGAAATAAGTTTTACCAGTGACCTGGGGGGTTCCACACAGTGGGGCATCCTAAATCAGGATGCCCTAAGTAGAGGTAGCAGGCCCTGGAGTCTTATAGGCGACATAGAATACACAGCATAGAGAGTGGGGAGTGGATGGGTGCACATCAGACTAGGGAAGCCAGGGATGCAACTGTGGTCAGCACATGCACTGCGGGATCACGAGCGAGTAGAGTATACAGCTGATCTCAGAGGGTTTTACACAGTGGGAACTCTCAGGAATGGGGAATTGGCTAGGGCTGGAGTTTTTAAACTAAGATGGGTTTTTTTAGCCCAAGACGGGTTTTGGTTATCTTTAAAGAGAAACGTCCACCTCTGTGGCCAGCCATAGAGTCTAAAAACCAGGCAGCTGACTTACAACCCCTGGGCATCCTTATTTTTTTCGCTGCTGTGTCAAACCCCTGGGAACCCTCACAAACACTCACCTTTCCGGGGGTCCCATGCCTCATTTGTGGGTCCCAGCGCATCCCCGGCCTTCCTGCGGTCTGTGGTGCACTCCCATGCCCAGTCTATCCAAATGGCTGGGGGCAGGAGCATGCTTCACCAGCGAAGATGTTGGGAATGCCCTGAGAAGGTGCCATGAGACCCCGGAAAGAAAGGTGTTTGTGGGGGTTCCCCGGGGGGGGTTCACACAGCCGGGCATCCCAAATCAGGACACTCCAGCTGATGTAAGTCACCTGGCTGGCTTTTAGAGTTGCCGGGTCTTTCTTTTATTCTACTGTATACAGGGCCGGATTATGAGAGGGGCGCAAGGAGCGTGAGCCCCGGGGCCTCCACCACTAGCCTTGCAAAGGAAGCCTCCACCAACCTTTGGGTTATGATTTGGTCCAGGAGGCTTTTCAGTCTTTGGTCTGACGGGCCATGGGGCCGGCAACAAAGCTATTGGCGACAGTGGGGGCAAACCTGCAGCCAAAGCCACCACAGGGCAGAATGGAGAGAGCAGCAAAGCTGCCATCAGAAATTCTACAGTGATGGGTGGGTGCAGAGCTGTCAATCTGCACATAAGCCACCAAGCAATGCAGAGAATGGTTTTCTGCTGGACCAGCTGGGCAATTACTCTACACCCCCCACCCAGAATGTCAAAGCAGGAGTTCCTGAGCAGCACGCACCCGCACAAGGGACTCGATTTGATGTTCCAGTAAGTGGGCGCGTGCCAGACAACCACCAATTAGTTACTTGGCTGGACTATTATTTTAAAGGAAAAAAAATACTGTATCTGGGGCCTCCACCAGATTTTGTGCCCAGGGGCCTCCACCACACTTAATCCGGCCCTGACTGTATAACATGAAATAGTCACTGAATGTCAAAGCAAAAGGGAAAATCTACTTTTACTGTTCCATTTCAAATCGTGCATCTTATCAATGATGACAAAGTTCCTTTGTTTATCTTTTACACAGTTTTTTCTATTGCAAGGCTGGAGGTGCCAGGAGACAAGGCACAGTGCATAATGCCCATCTCTGAACACATGGTAAAAAGAAAGCACTGCTGCAGCTTGGTATTCATCTGGGTTGCCTGCCTTGTTTTTCAAACACATGAATGTCCCTAATGTGCAGGATTCTGTTGCCATGGATACAGTGACAACAAACTATCCTCATGGGGCCTATGTGCAGAATATTGTGTTAAAGGACAACTATCATTTGAAACCTATGAACGTTTTATGATCTTACATTATAGACAACATAACGGGTGTTGGTCTGGGTCCCAACGCATCCAAAAGGCTCAGGGGGCATCCAGAATACTGGAGCCTCCCCTCTGCGCATCCCTTTCCTGCAATTCTTACCTCCTTCTGGATCCTTAGGCAATAAGGCAGCCCTGCGATTGGCTATCTTCAGCCAATTAGACCACCGGCCTTTTTTGGAGCTCCATTCCTGTCTGAGGATTCAGGAAGAGGTAAGAATTGCAGGTGTTCTGGGGGTTGATGTGTGGGGAGCTCCAGCATTCTGGATGCCCCCCTGAGCCTGTTTGAATGCACCGGAACCTGGACCAACGCCCATTAGTGGGGAAACGGGTGTTGGTCTGCTTTAAAGGCTTTATTATGGGCACTGCATGGATTGGTAGATGCCAGCACCGGTGGTAATGAATACTGAGTGGGGATGGGGGGAGATGCATGGTTTACTTCCTCTGCATTGTTCTCCTTGTCACCTTGGGGGAAGGGCTGAGGGAGACACGTTACTTAGAAGCTCCACCTCTTGCACATGTCTTCCTGGCTCTAAGGGACACATCATAAACATATAGGCATCACGTGACAGCAATGAAAGACATGTCATCATTATGCTTTGATGTGCACAGGCTAGGCAATGCAGAGGAGCCAGCACTTGTATATAAACAGCATATTTCCCCCTCACCTCACCTGTCAATGGCCCCCAGTCTGCACATAAGAGTTTTCAGAGCCAGAACCCATGAGGAATTATTGATTCCCAGACTGGAGCAAAACTTTCATGGCATAGGGCAACCCAAGATGCACCAACAATCAATGAGGTTGGTTACTAAAACCACATGCAGATTTACTGTTCCAGTAAATGCAATACAGATGGGCACAGATGAGTGGTATTATACACCCAGTAAATGCAATACAGAGGGGCACAGATGAGGGGTATTATACACCCAGTAAATACAATACAGATGGGCACAGATGAGTGGTATTATATACCCAGCAAATGCAATACAGATGGGCACAGATGAGTGGTATTATATACCCAGTAAATGCAATACAGATGGGCACAGATGAATGGTATTATATACCCAGTAATGCAATACAGATTGGCATAAATGACTTGTATTATATAGTCAACAATTGATAGAACAGGGGTTTGGGCAGAACTCAAAATCTCCCAACCTCGCCTGAAAACATTATTTCATATGGTAAAAATTAAAAACAGACACACATCTTATCACATTGAAAGAGCAGCTGAATACAGAGAATATACCACACATTATCTCTGTATACAAAATCTATAGGTTACATGTACTTTACAATTTTATATCAGTTTGTTCAGGGTAATCAAGGTTTCATGAGGCGTTCGTGGAGCGGACTAGTTTCGCCTTCCAAAAGGCTTCCTCAGCACCCTGTCGAACGTTCTACATATATACAAGAACATGAACAAAAATAAGTATGTACAATAAATGGCATATGACATCAAATTATTTCACCACCTGTAATTACCTGATGTCTTAAAAAATGGCCTGAGTGTCCCCTGGTGCATAAATAGTATATGCTTGTTGGTTTCTTTTTAAGAAAATACAAGGGTTCGTTTGTGCATTTCACAGTGCAGTCACGGCAGATTATTGTTCTGTTAGGAAAAAGCCAACAAGAGGAATTTTACGGGCACCTAAAGGTGTTAAACCAGGAGGAGAAACCCCGTAGGGGCAGAGAAAAGTGGATGCTGGCAGACGGATTTGCCTTCATTGGTATTAGTATAAACAGTACTAGAGAAGTATGTGCAATGCCAAGCTCTTAAATAGACTAGCAAATATAGAAACCTCATAAAGAAAACATACCTGCGATGATGAATACAGTGCGACATGGAGGGGGGAAAGGAAACTTCCACCCCCCCATCCCCGCAGGCGTTGGGTGCTGACGACATCTTGGCGCCGGTCTGTGTCTCAGTAAAGGAGCAGCCGCCATGTTTGTGGAGACCGTGATGACGGACAGTTTAATAAAATGAATATATATATTAAAGCCCTCTTTAATTAAATGAGTTTACCAAAGCGTATGATGCAACATAAGTATAAAGGCTCTGCCTGAGGGAACTATTCCTAATATATCTATCAGTTAATGAAGAGTAAAAAGGAGAGATTCCTGCAATTACACTATCCCCTCGATTCAAAGAGCAAAAGTTAATTGATTTCGGATCGAGAATCGTAAGTTTGGGTGGGTGTGTCATTTTTTCCTGTTTTTTTGGCCATTTACGACTCGCACGAGCCTACGTTCGAATGCGTATATGCTCTTACGATCATCGCAAGTTCGTTCCTAAATTTTAGGATCAAAACGTAAAACTTAGGATCAAATCCTAAAACTTAGGATGAAAACGTAAAACTTAGGATAATTGGATGTGTTTAGGTGTGATTCAGAGAACAGTTTTCAAACCTCTAAATACGTTTTAAAAGAAAGCCACTGCCGACACCTTTTAGCAGTCGTATTGCTGTTCTTGAACAGGTTTTTTGGCTATGTGGAGGAGTCTGCGCGTCTTGAGCTCCAATGAACTGCATGTATCAGCATGGCCGAGGCCATAAAATGTATGGCAATGCATACCTGATTCAATACATTTCATGTATGCCTTATAAAAGCATTTTAATGTGGACCTTAATTAGTCCTTTGCATGTAAACCTTTATTTGGCAATATATTTGCGTTAATTAAAGAAACTTATGTCCTTTGGTATTTATTTTTAAATTGATGTACTAGAATAATATTTTTAGATTGCATTTATTGGTGTAGTTGTTTACCTTTGCTTTGTTTAATTATTTAAGCACATCTTTGGTCAGATGCATCACACTTACTGAGGAGAGGAGAGCGGGATAAAGTGCAGGATGTGGGTTACTGCTGTATTTTGCACAGACACAGCAGAGCTGGGGGCACGGAAAGGTCAGAAATCAAAGAATCCAGAGCAACAGAGTCACAAGGCCCTTTCTGTTTGCAGGCTGCCCGATAATACCTGAGCCGCCATCTTGGCTGTTTCTAGGCTCATAACATGCAGAAGTTGCTGGGTGTTTTTTAATATTTGAGAGCAATCTGTATGTAGAGGGTGTGGGTAACCACACAAAAAATTTAAAGTTGTACCATTTGAAGCCAAAATATTAAAATTAAATCCACAAGTAAAAAATGCAAGTTAACTAAAAATTAAACAAAGTAAGATTTACTTATGCAAATGCATTCATTAATGGTTGGTTACTACAAAATGAATGAAATAAAGAAAAATAAAAGACCAAATATTTAGAATGCACTTTAATGAGGTAAGTTTGTAGTGCGCAGCCGCAAGATCAGAAGGATTTACGTCCAGACAAAAAAGGAAAAAGGGCAAAACCAATGTTGCAACCTGAGAAATGAAACGGAAAATTCAGGATGGAAACTGACATAGGTCTGATTCCCGAACTGCCATACGAACGGACGTATATTTTAGGATAGAAACGTATTTGCTTATAGAATCACTCGCAAGTTCATACGAACGCACGAGCGGACGTGAAAAATAGGATGATCGGCACCCAAATCCAAGCTGTTACATGTTTCTTTGAATCGACCCTTATGTCTATATATTTAAGGCTTCCCACTTTTTTCATCCAATATCTCACAACGGTAACACTGGTATAGTATAAAGCTAAATTAAAGAGAGGGTAATGAAATGGATAACGTTGAGTATTTGTTTCCTAAAGATTTTTTGAGACACAGAAAGTTCCACAAAATAACTCCCCATACCCCATGTGGGTATTTCCTCCTGGTTACAGAATGGTTAGTATAGGGAAAATATTGGAATGCATTTATGTATACTCGTCGATCATAAATTAATGTTATTGCACAGCGGGTCAGTCAGGCTCATGAAAATTACAGTTAACAATGCAGAGGGTTGCATAAAAAAAAAAAAAATTCACAGAAAGGGTACATAACTTATAGATTCATTCAAACCGGGGTAGCAGTGGGCTTTATAATGATGTATCCACTGAGTCTCCCGTTGAAGGTGAATTTTTTCTACATCCCCCCCCCCCCCACGTGGGCTAGGGTGTACTTGTACTCTTGCAATTTATAAAATGTTTCAATTTGAAAGGTGGTAACTTCCCCAGGGCCACAGTTTTAATTTGTTTGATAAATTGACACATACTGCAGGATTGACACTTGTATGTTCCAACAGTGTTGCAACAATTTAGTCGTTTAGTCTTGAAATAATGACTTTGGACTAATCGGTCCTTTAAATTTTTTGACCTTCGAAACACAAGTTTTGGTTTGTTAGGAATCAATTTGTTTAAACTTGTATCATTTTGCAACACGTGCCAATGTCTTTGAAATATTTTTTTGATAAGGCGATGATGGTTTGAATATCATAATCATGGAGAGGGAGGAATCATTCCTGTTTGTTCTCGGCTTATACAATAACTCATCTCTCGATCTACTTTTAGCTCGTTTGTATGCTTGTCGTAATACTGAGGTGTTATAGCCCCTGTTGGTTAGTCTATGGAAGATGTTATTGGCTGCCTGTTGGAAATCGACTTCCGATGTACAGTTACGGTGAGCCCTAATATATTCACCATAAGGAATGCTCCTTAACAGGGGTTTGGGGTGAGCACTAGATGCCCTCAACATTGTATTGGCAGCAGTAGATTTAAGGTAAAATTTAGGGGTCACTTGCCCCTCTTGACTCAGCATGATTGTAAGATCCAGAAAATTAATCACTGTTTGACTAAACTCAACTGTAAATTTTAAATTCAGATGGTTTTTATTTAATTCTAAAACACATTTTTCAAGATTTTTTTGTGTGTCAGTCCAGATAAAAATGATATAATCGATATATCTGTGCCACGTAACTCCCGCCAGATTGTCCTCAGCCCACAACCCCCTCTCCCAACCTCCCAGATACAGGTTGGCATATGATGGGGCACAGGTAGTCCCCATCGCCGTGCCTTGTATCTGGTGGTAGAGAGTGTTGTTGTATACGAAGAGGTTGTGGGTGAGGACAAAGTGCAGTAAATGTAACAGAAAAGTGTTGTGGTCGTGATTATCGATAGGTAGTTCATTTAGGAAACGGTGGACATTTTGTAGGCCCAGATCATGGGGTATACTAGAGTATAGGGCCTCCACGTCCAGGCCCACCAAGAAGGACCCAGGGGCCACACTCATACCATCCAGGACACGGAGCAAATGTCCCATGTCCTTTAGGTATGAGGGTAGCTGATGAACTAACGGCTGGAGGTGGTGGTCGACGTTGCGGCTGGCCCGATCCGTGAAGGATCCCATGCCGGACACAATTGGTCTGCCCGGAGGTGCCGTGGGGGATTTATGGACTTTGGGCAGAGCATAAAAAGTAGGTGTCACTGGACATGGGGCCTCCAAGAAGGAGCCAGTTGCCGCGTCGACCACACCGTTCTCAACAGCCTGTATAATCAGGGTATGTATTGTATTATATACCCAGTAAATGCAATACAGATTGGCACAAATGACTTGTATTATGTACCCAGTCACTGCAATACAGCTGGGCAGAGATGACTTGTATTATATACCCAGTATATGCTATGCAGGGGGGCAAAGGAGACTTGGATTATATACCCAGTCAATGCAACACAGCTGGGCAGAGATTACTTGTATGATATACCCAGTATATGCTATGCAGGTGTATCCAGATGTTTTAAATGTGCCCCAACAGCTGCCCATCCCATTGTACTCCGACAATGAGGACAACAGGCAGATGTACTTTTATGTGCTTTCCTACCTCTTCCTTCAACAACCGTTGCTTACTCTCTCTAACTAGCTATCCCAATCGATGCAATACAGCTGGGCAGAGATGACTATCTGTCCCTCACTCAGCAGCAGCAACCTCTCACTACCTAACTGACCCCTGCACTGCTGTAGGACACGTGACAACTGGCATCACGGGGCCCCATCAGCAATCCCCTCCCCCGGGGCAGACACTCACCGGCAGATAGAGGAGTGCAGTAGACACACGGTGCGCACTGCGATGATGGTAAGAAGAGACGTGTTCATGGCTGCATCGGAGAGTTGCATGGTGTGCATGGCTGGGGGAGAGAGGTGCACAGCACCGTACACAATAATGAGGGAGGTGCGCAGGGCAGGCACCCCAACAAGGGAAACAAGTGGTTTGCAGTGCAGCAAGCCAGGAGGAAGGAGGCGGCATGGCTGGGTAAGTATGTGCCAACAGTACATACTACAGAGGCAGTGGAGACAACTTGCAAAGGGGGCCTCCTTGTTCCATGGGCCTGGGGGTACATGCCGGCACTGCCTCTATGGTATGTACACCCTTGTGCGTGACAACACCTTTTATACAACTGGGTCACGTGTCCAGCCTGGCCGGTCACAGCCATACCCAGTATGGTTTAGAATGCCGAACTTGAGCATGGACTTCTTGCTGAGCTTGGGCTAACTCATCCCTACCCCTCAGCTCAATGGTAAGGCCAGAGAGTGGGTAGGTAGTGTGTATTGCACCTTGCATTGTATTGCCTCCTGTAAAGCAGACCTCAATCTGCTGTAGCTGCTTCACTCTAAAGTAAGGCAATGTTAATGACCACTTCCTTGTCCTTTTTCTCACCCAAGTTATGGCCTCCCACCTTACACAATCTGCCCATTTTCTTACTCACCCAAAGAAGGCCTTACCAGTGGTTGTCCCTTTCTGCTTAGCATCTGTTCAGTGAGTGTAGGTGTGCTTAAATGTTGCTTTTCTCTTGACCTGTGTGCTTCCATCAATGTCCAATGTGTTGCAGGTCCTGACCTAAGGTTTATGAGCAATATGGCTGGATTTCCGACCCCCTTCCATGATGCCTTCACTATTCAAGCCTCTATGGCCATTTTGAGTGTGGGGAGTTGTCTGGCGGTGGCTACTTAGTAAGTCTTATCAATATTAGTCCTTTATAGTGTTTAGTATAAAGTGTTTGCACCCGCCTCACTAGGGGAAGATGGCGACGTGCCTGAGGCCTCATCCTCTTCCCCAGGTAGGGACACTTGCAGCTGGAGCTGTACTTGGCCTTTCCAGATGTGTTGTGCTTGATGTGAGTGTTGGGAACTACTTGGCAGCAGAGCTGGCCCATGGAGGTGATGGCTGCAGCTGCTCATCACGCTCCAGCTTTTGGTCACACTGGAGCTGTGGATCCATCTGTGGCAGCAGAGTAAGTGGGGGAGGCATCCGCTGCAGAGGGAGTGGGGGAAGCAGCTGCTGCTGTTGTTTCAGAGGGAGTGGGGGAGACATCTGCTGCTGCAGTTGCAGCTGTTGAGGCAGATGTTGGGTCTGAGGGTGGTGGGTAGGCAACTGCTGGAGCAGAGGGTGCTGATGCTGCGGTTGTTGTAGATGCAGATGTAGTGGATCCTCCTCCTCCAGTTACTGTATGCCAGTCAGTAGTGGGGGTATCTGTAGGGCCATACAAATCAGTTAGCTTGCTGCTGTTTGACACACATGCAGTGCACAAAAATATGGGCTGCATGGGGATCCAGGGGTCTCCACTTTGGCCACATGACACTTACCAGATCCAAGTTATCCATTGGTGCTGTCCTTGTAGCCCCAGCACTAGTTTGTGCATGTGCTTGGGTGGCCATGTTTAGTTGCTGTTTTTTTTTTCCTGCAATGTGAATAGGGCATAAGCTTATTCAAGCCCCATACCTTGTGTGCCTAAGCAATGGCTAGCCCGTCTTGTTTCATGTTGTAAAAGTAAGCAAGATGTGGCACATAACCAGTGGTAAGACTTGTTATAGTTTGGCACAGGGGGGAGTAGGCCAACCAAACATGCCATTCTCCAACCTTAGTTCCCAAATATGCAGTTGATTTTGAGAGCTTGCCTGCACAACATATGTTGTGTGACTACACACACTAAGTGTATTAGGCAACCTTTATATGTAACTTCTAACATGTTTGTGAGCAAACCACAATTTGGGGACACACGTCGATGTGGGATCCAGTGTGTATCCCTTGTAGAGATTTTTAAGGGCCACATATACTGGTAATAGACTAAACTACCAGTGCATTTACCTTGACTTTGCAGTGACACCCCAGGGAGCAGCACCTTGCCCAGAGGACCCGCCACCTACAATTACATCAGTTAGCTTGCTGCTGTTTGACACACATGCAGTGCACAAAAATATGGGCTGCATGGGGATCCAGGGGTCTCCACTTTGGCCACATGACACTTACCAGATCCAAGTTATCCATTGGTGCTGTCCTTGTAGCCCCAGCACTAGTTTGTGCATGTGCTTGGGTGGCCATGTTTAGTTGCTGTTTTTTTTTTTCCTGCAGTGTGAATAGGGCATAAGCTTATTCAAGCCCCATACCTTGTGTGCCTAAGCAATGGCTAGCTCGTCTTGATTCATGTTGTAAAAGTAAGCAAGATGTGGCACATAACATGCATTAAAAAGTGCCAAGTGGCACTATTCCCAGATTGGCCTGGTTGACAAACCTGTCTGTCATGGTCCACCCACGACATTTAGGCCTTGCTGGCATCATAAACTTGGCCATTGAAATGACGCAGACATCAAACACAACAAGCCAAACAAAGCCACAGCTTACCAATTCCTGCAGCAGCATGCATGTCAATGTCGATGGTCCCTGGCAAGCCCTGGAGTGTTGCTGGGTTCAAGAGGCCATACAATATTTCTTCTGCTGCAGTAAATTCAAGAGTGTGGGGTATTCCACCTCCAGTTTGCAAGCAGAAAAAACATACAGAAAGGATGTAGGCATGCAAAGGTCAGGACCCACACCAACATCACCAATAGCACAGTCCCTTAGCCTTGTTGCCTACTTTTGTTGATTTTTTCCTCAAAGAATATTTCCTGTCAGCAAACTTCTGTTGCACTTGGTACACATCCTTTCGCTCTGGGCCAGCACTATTAACCTGTCTGGTGATGGTGTCCTACATGTCTGATTTGACTGCTTTGGGTGTGGCTCTAGAGCAGCGTCCATAGAGCTGATCAAAACAGTCAGACAACCCAGTCATTAAAAAATACATTGAGCAGCATTAAACCTGCCGCTCAGGGTGCCCCGCAGGTGGCGGCCAACATAGAACTGGCTATCATCTCCCTGTGTTCTGGGGGGAATAGGGGACATCAGCGCTATGGGTGGTTAGCCGGATCCTGAGGGGCTATATTGCTGACCGGCTGGTGACTGCCTTGGGGGGGGCAGTACCCAAGGATGGTGCCCAGACCAAGAAAAAGTGAGACGACCCGAAGGTGGTGGTTCAGAGGAAACTCAGCACTAGACGGGACAGGTAACATTGGACAATTAACTAAATCCACCATTTCCTTTGTTTGAATCTAGCTTGAAAACTGGTGGCGGACTTCCCAAAATTCACAGGCTTACCCATTATGAGAAGCGGGTGTTGGGGATGCTTCACGCCAACACCTACCAGATGTGTCAGGCATCATGGACACTGATAGACGGCATGTGCCTACCAGTGGTAAGACTTGTTATAGCTTGGCACAGGGGGGGAGTAGGCCAACCAAACATGCCATTCTCCAACCTTAGTTCCCAAATGTGCAGTTGATTTTGAGAGCTTGCCTGCACAACATATGTTGTGTGACTACACACACTAAGTGTATTAGGCAACCTTTATATGTAACTTCTAACATGTTTGGGAGCAAACCACAATTTGGGGACACACGTCGTTGTGGGATCCAGTGTGTATCCCTTGTAGAGATTTTTAAGGGCCACATATACTGGTAATAGACTAAACTACCAGTGCATTTACCTTGACTTTGCAGTGATACCCCATCCAGCAGCACCTTGCCCAGAGGACCCGCCACCTACAATTACAGCTGGCACCTCTGGTCTGGCTACCACCAAGAAAACCTCAAGACTGGGCCCACCCACCAACCAGGGAGCAGAGTCCAAACAGTGATGAGGAAAATGAGTTATAGGCAAATCGCAAGGGGCAGGGTGGAACCCAGGGTACAATTTGGGGCCCTAGAGACTGTGTGTTAACATTGGGAAAAGCACACTAATGTTGACCTTTCTCCACACAGACAGCACCTCTCCTGGTTGAAATTAACGAGCTGGAAGGGCACTCTGAACATCTGGATGAGGCCCCACACTATTAACTGGGCACCTCCACCAGCTGTGGGCACCATGAACACTGGCCATCACCACTCCATCTTGCAGCTCCAGCTTCATTCTGCCACAGAGCACCCAGGAGGAAGACAGGCAGACCAGACGTCACCTGTCTTTGGTAAGGCGGTGCCAAATCATAGAGGAAAACTGATGGTTCAATAGCACCACTTTTAGGCAAAATGACAATAGATATTTTAAGGTAGTGCAATGGAGCACCAGTTTGCTCCAAAAAGACCTGTCTGCAGTGGTTGTGGAACAGCAGTGTCACCACCAGCAGATGGAAACGCTGGTTGGGGTTCTGGTAGAGGCCAACCAGGTTGGCCTTCAAAGGCTGGATAGGCTTGAGGCACAGCAAGCTGCAAACACCAATGATGGGCTACATTCCCCTAACCTGTCATGCTGTGTTGTGGGGGGGAGGGTTCCAAAGCTTTAGTTATGCCGGACATGTAGCAATTTTCTGTTGTCCTCCGTCCACTATTGTGCCATAACCCAACAGCGTGTGACCATTAACATGTAATTTGAGAATAAATACCAAAAAAATAAGTTTGTTTGGACACTATTTAATCATACCCAGACAAGTCGAGGGATATAAGAGACAAAAACTGACATCATTGGAGAAAAACAAATAATACATTAGGAAAAAGTGGAGTCCCCCAAATGCTGGAGAATGGTTTGACATTTAGAATTGTATATTGTGCCATATTTATGGGATTAGATTGATATATGACAACTATTATTGTTCATCAGTATAGGGTCTCCCTGCTGTTTGTCTATGACTTAGCAGTTTTTTTTTCTGTTCCGTTGGGTCTGTTAAGGCCAGCTTGCTGTAATACCCTACTTTAACAATAAACAGAATTATCCACTAACCAACCACCAGTCAGCTCGCCACTCTCAAAATGGGTGTTTAAACCAGAACTCCTCAATATAAATGCTTTGTAGGAGGAGCCAGGGAAGCTGGCAAATACACTGAAAAACCGACATATTGGACGTTAAGGGAGTGGGTCATCTTGCGGTTGCTAAAAAGAAGGCACAAATAAAAAAGGGTCACTAGACTGGCAACAACAAATGAACAGCAAAGATAAAGTAAAACAAGGTCAAATGGGACACAGGGAAGCGATACATCCCAACTGTCCCTCGTAGATCTTTTTTCCCTCATTGAGGTTTAACATGCAGATCTGCATCAATAAATTATTCATTTGCCTATTCAAAGTGTTTATATTATTGTAACTGTTACAACATATCCCTAACAGTTGTCTCTCGTTCCCACCCTGAAAAGTTGGAAGATATGGGGAAGCTGTTTGGGGGGGAGGGCAAGTTAGGCTAGCGCCATTAGAAAAGAGTGGGCTACAAGGGGGAGCTATGTGGACCTAAACATAGCAAAACATATACTCCTGTTAGGGAAACCACTGCCACATACAGACAATCCATGGCACCCATGAAATTTGGCATATTTGCAATGTTGAAAAAACCCAACCTCACCTGCCATGCTGTCAGGAAAAGAGATGTATTTCTCCTGCAGGACAGCCATACCATCAAAAAAATTAGTAAAGGGTGCAGATGAGTGAAGGCTGGGACATGCCAACTGACTGTGCCCCAGCCTCTGAAAGGAGCCATTCGTTAAAAATTGGAGGCAGCCAAGCAATTTGGTGAGAGCTCCTATTGCATGCCTCTTTCTTGTTGCCGGGAGCCAACCATGGCCACAACTCTGATTCAAGCTTCTCAAGAAAAAGGCAGTTCAGTTGGGTCAATTCGAACATCTGTTGATCAGTCGTCTGATCGATATCCAGGCAAATGAGAGTATGCCTAGGCTCTGGAAGGTGCATGGTTAACAGCTCTTGCTGCTGCAGACACTTAAACTCTTCACATAACTTGTCAAGGGGCTCCATCGTAGGTCTGAAGGATGGAGGCTGTATTTTCACTAGCAACAAAAGACCATCCAAGTTTTCCCTCTAGCAAAAAGATGTCATAAGTTTGAACCGGAAACATACAGCTTTTATAGGTCCGAAAACCCACAAATCAGGGCTCTGAATCACGTGCAAGTGCATGCAAAACCTGTAAAATTACAGACGCCTTGAGCCTTATTTATACGACAAACTCTCGGTTTGGTTTACGCATAGCGTAAATTCCCACAAAAAGGACAACTTGGCTCTGAATCAAGCAGATTGTTATGAAAAGCTGATTATCTTGCAGCACTCATTTCACACCATATTTAGCTTTGAGAAAACGTCTCTAACTGGTATAACATTTTTTCTATTACATTAAGGCTATACAGTATGGCCCATAATATCATTTATTGAGAGTCAGAGCATTGACTAAGCTTCCATTCTCTCACCAGTGCTGCTTTTTTGTGACATCACTTTGTCTATTCTATGTGTCTGCAGCTTCATGAACATGAACAAGTAATCCAATTTATACATAGTTGGCTGATTAACCCAAAACAGAGGCTGGTGCTATGTATTAACTTGTCACGGATCACGGTTCCTCAACACAATATTAACAGGGAGCTTCGGGTGGTCTTCCACCCCACATTGACCTGAGCACTAGCTCTCTCCCTAAAAGAGGGCAACACATGGTAGAGAAAGACAAAAGGGGAGCCTCTCCACTCCCAGAGCAAACAGTCACAGCACAGGCTCAGTATATCCACTGGTCACATCAATCAGGGCAATCAGGCCAATTACAACTTTTGGGCCAGGTGCCTTCAGACATGGACAGCCACATCTTACCAGAGTTTAGGTACTGCATCACAGCCTCACGGTCCTGAGGGATCCACTCACTACTTAGGGGTGTCTCGTCTCTATTCTCTCAGTGTAGACCCCTGCTTTTCATTCTCCAGCCCAATTATTGCCGCGCCACAACGACCCTCATTTCCTAAGTAGCGGGGTTTTGTACTTAGTCACACCCCCTGGACTTACTCTGATCTCCGCCCCCTATCTCCTCGTTCTTAAGGAAACGCCACCCCTCTAGTTGAAGGAGATGCCCCACCCCTATGTCCTCCTCTTAAAGGGAAATCACACCCCTTTTCTCTGGCTTTAAGGGAACTTCTCCCACTATATATCTGTTATAAGAAAACACCTGCCTGCTCTCTCCTCTACCACCCTAATGGTGGATAGCAGAAGAGAGGGGAGGGGGCTGTGTCCAGGAATGACCCCGGATCCACAGGGGCATTCCAAACCTGGGAACGCTGGGTAATCTCAGCTACCTAGGTATGAATGAACCTGTCTGGCTGGACCAGGCTCTGCCTCCCTTGCTGTCCTGGGGCTCCCGTAGCCTTGCACTGCCGGGTGGGCCAGGCCATGTGAGAACTCTCTGAGACATGCCCATAGCAGGAAAATGGGGAACCCAGCCACCTCCCATGTCCAGACCCAGGGACAGAGACCCAGCGCGGACATCCCTCTCCATGGGTGAGCTATTCTCTTGCTACCCTACTACTGGCCAGGGGGTGCCACTGTACCTTCCTACTTTCCTTTACCTATCTAGACACAGATGCAGACAGCCACTGACCCGAATCAGAGGGGGACACCCAGGGATGCCACGAGGGACCCCAAGACAGTAAGGGATCTATATCGTCCTAGGACCACCCACCCATGTCTCCCTTCCAACACCCATCTAGTGAGTAACTTCCACATTTATAGTGGGTTGCCTGGGTGGGACACTAAACCATGTTCCCAGTAACTAAGTCACTTTATTTTGGGTTGACGGGCATCTGCTTCCCTCAAGCGTTCCCACTGCCAGAAGAAAGAGGCCCCAGTGGAGCCCATTAAATGCAGTAGGTTAACTTTAGCTTTATTAAAGCGGACCTTGAATAAGAGTTTATCTTATATGTTTCCCCTACCCTGTACATACAGATTGCTCACATTATTTATCATTAAAAATCATCCTACCTGCATCTACTGCATGTTATGAGCCTTTAAACATCCAAGATGGCAGCTCATGGAGCATCAGGCTGCCTGCAAACAGGAAGTGTCTTCAGGGCTTGCTGTCCTTTCCCTGACCCCAGCTCTGCTCTGTCTGTGCAAAGCACAGCTATAACCCCACCCCTATACTTTATCCCACTCACCTCTCCTCAGTATGTGTAATGCTTCTGAGACAAGATGGCAGTGCTCGTATCACAGAGTTAAATCCCTGTGGGGAAAGAATAATAAGTAAGTGACTAAAAACCTTAAATATATTCATTTTAGATGCCGGGGAATAGTTTTTTAAGGGTTTGGGCTTTTCATTAAATCATGCTGAAGGTCCAGTTTAAATGGATTGTCCAGGCATAGTGTAAAAACAATCCATTGTTTCTTACCTACTACGCAGATGATTCACCCTAGTAAACTGATGTCACTGAAATCTAGCCCCTATTCTTTAGCCCAGCACATTTTATTTTATTTTGACAGCCTTTTTTTAGTCCTGAGAGGTGGAAATTAACAAAAAAGCAGGGAAAAAACACATACAGCATTTGTGTGTCTGATAAACTGGGAATGGAGATAGGTCCACATCTCAAGGTGAAAAAGGTGGTCATGCATAAATAAAATCTAGGGCAGGGGATCCCAACCAGTGGTACTAGTATTCAAGAGCCTTTCAGAGAGGTTGCACACTGACCTGTACACCAACCTCATCTGCCATCCATACTTTACTCAAGCCTAATTTGCTCAGTAAGCACATAACTGCTCCAAATGTTGATACAAACTATTTATGTGCATGTGTGCAATTTTTAGATTTTAGTAAATGACAACCCTAATGTATCAGTCAGGTGGTACTTAAAAAAAGAAAAATGAAGAGAATGGTACTTGATGATTAAAAAGTTGAGAACCCCTAATCTAGGGTTTGGGCTAGAAGAAATCTGTATCTGAATCTAAGCGTTAACATCTTTATTCAGCAGCACGCGGGCAGGCTGATTCATCACTAACGCCAGGTAGCGACAGATGAGCGTCTGTAGCAGGCATTTTCAGAGCGCCCGCTAGTAGTCACTGTGCTCAGCCGTGGGTTGCTACTTCATAGCGACTCAGTCGCTGTCCAGTAATGTTGAATACATTGTGAGGAGTCGCTATTTGACCAGTACAGATCTGTATGGGAGCGCATGATAGCAACTGCTCATAGCGACCGACTCACACCATATTCAGCAAAAAAACAGCCTCACAAATCTCTGGCGCTGAAAATGCTTTTTTCCAGCATCTATCAACTAGTAACAAAGCGAAAACATATGGAATTACATTGTAGCAACATGTAACACTTGTAACATGTAACACTTTAATGGCAGACCTGTAATGTCATTTCTGAAGAAATATATAAAAAAAAAAAAAATGTGAAAAAACTGCTTATTCAATGCCAGGAGAGGTCACAGAATTATTTGAGATTAAAAAAAACAAAAAAAAAAAAACAAAAACACAGTTTAAAGAGAAGGAAAGGATCGTCCATTGAAATGTATGGCAGAGCGTCAGGTAGCGAGAGGTCATACCTGGCGCTGTGCAAGGCTGAACGCCGGCGCTGTTCGCTGAGGCTGTGAAAATGATGAATCAGACGCTACATGGCGCTATCCCAGTCGCTAAACAGATTCTGCTTGATAAATGTGTAATTGCGTGCTGTGTCCGGCGTTCACCAGTCGCTACCTGTCGCTACCTCTCATTAACCAGCCACTACCTGATGCTGGTGTTTGTTTTTACACTTAGCCTGGACAACGCCTTTAACCAACCTCAAACACAGTGGCCTTGAGTCAACAAAGGCCCTTATTTATGAAGGAATAGCGACAGGTAGCGACTGGTGAGCGACCGGTAATGACGGGCACCGCCACGAGAACGCCGGTTCCCCACCACAATCACACATTTATCAAGCCAATCCTGCTTAGCGACTGAGATAGCGCCAGATAGCCACTCATTCATCATTATTCCTGCCTCAGCCCACAGCGCCAGCGTCCGACCTTGAACAGAGACAGGTATGACCTCTCGCTACCTGGCGCTCTCCAATGCATTTCAATGGAACAATCTTTAAATATTAATAATTAATTGCTATTAATGTTTTTTTTTTTTAAATGTGAAAAATTCTGTGACCACTTCTGCCATGTTAGATATTTTTTTTAAGGTAAAAAAAAAAAATAAAAACAAATTGTGAAGAATTGATATTACAGGTCTGATATTAATGTATTCATATTACAAAATTATTTAAAAAACTTTTTTTTTTGGTTTCCAAAAATATGGTTGTTTGGGGGTTAAAAAACTACTTTTAACCCATCGCCGCCAGTGCTCTGGGGTTTAAGCATGCATTTCAGAGCGCGAGAATTTTTTGAGCGTGATTTGTTAATGAATATGGTGGGAGCCGGTCGCTATGGCCAGTCGATATCATGCGCTCCCATACAGCGCGGAACCTGTCAAATAGCGACTCCTCACCCAATATTCAACATTACTGCACACCGACTGAGTCGCTGTCAACAACCGAACAACGGCCAAGCACAGCGAATACTAGCGGGCGCTGTGAAAATACTGCTACAGTCGCTACCTGCCGCTATTTAATGAATCGGCCTCAAAGTCTGTAACAAGAAATTTGGATGTTTTTTGAGAAAAAATAAGTTTTTTAGCTTTTTTAAATTCATGTGATACTTCAACACGTTTCACAAGTCATCCAGCTGCCTTTCCTAATAGTGGGATGAATAACAAACATGTCAAGCAAAAGAAAACAGAAAGTCTGGTTGCTTTGATCTATTAATAAATACATATCTAGCATATGAGCAAGGCAGCTTAATTAAAGAAGCATTGTGCAAAGGAGATGCGTTACTGCGGCCGGGAACAAGTATCGCCATCATTGTATAGAAATAGTCATTGTGCTATAGAATCGTCTATACAGTAAAGAGGACCTAAACTGAACGTCTTGCTTTTAAACAAATCTATTGGTGATTATATGGAAACAAAGAATAATTTAATGATATAAAGAAAGATTATCCCTTTGGTCATATGGATACAAACCAATAAGGAAACAATTGATGATACATTGAGAAGCGCATTGCCAACTTATATCTGGTGCGTGTGTGGTGTGTCAGGTGGTGGATACACATTTAATCAATAAGTCTGGAGATTCACGTGGTGAATTGGATTGAATCTATTTGAACTGTCCCGTGGAGAATTGCACATTGGTGTGTGTTTGCATATACGTTATTGAGAGTGTCGGTGACATACTCGGTTTCATTTCTCCCTGCGTTGAGGACTATGCTATTTTATTTTATTTAATTATTATATTTGATTATATAAAGCCTAAATTAGAGAGAATACATTTGAGCGCGGTTCCTTAATATTTTAATATCTAGCATTACATGGCTCCTCAGAGTCAGAGTGTGAGGAGCTGAGGCTTGATCCTGCCAGCCCCCAGCAGCACACTCCTCTGGGGCGTCATCCCCTTCCTCCCCTGGGTCCTCTAAATAGGAGCCGCGAGAGGGACCCCCCCCCCCCGATGACTCCCCCGAGTCCGCCTGTCTGGTTCCCACGTTTCCCCAGGGGAGGACGCTTATCTGTGTTGAGGGGCTGAATGAAAATAATTAATATTAATACCCCAAATGGACACAGCTTAGCAGATTATTTAACCAAAAGTATAAACATAGCATAAGCTTAAACTTACCTGATGCGTAGGCATCATATAGGCGGTACACGCCTTCAGGGTCCCGGCGCTTGAAGTCCGACCACTTCTGCTGGATAGCTCGGACTTAGAGGTGGGTGTCGAAGCGCCGGGGCACTGTGGCCTTCACCTCCATGGCAATTCTCTTCTTGCCCTCACGGGCATAGTCATATTGGTGGATGCAGAAATCCTATGAGCAATGAAAAACAAACACAAATCAATACATGACATCAGAACAATGGCATAAACAGTTATACTGAGAACAGATTAAAGTGGACCAACGCCCTGGATTTTGACTAATCTGGGTTTGGGTCCACTTTGGTGGGGCACACCAATCGGGGGTGGGCCGCTGTCTGAAACCCCCTGGGAAGGCCAGAAATACACCACTGACCACGCTCCCACGTGACTGCGCCAGGCTAGCACAGCGCTCTGCGCCGCTGTGGTATGCGCGTCCAAGCCCGCTTGGACGTGCATACCAGCTCAGCTGCCTCTGAGCGCTGTAGTACGCGTGTGGCGTTTCACTCTAACAGGGAGGGCGCCTGCGCAGGCCATTAACAAATGTCTGGCGCAGGGGCCCACCCTGCTAGAGGGAAGTGCAAGACGCATCCGCGGATCACGCGTGCAGAGATCGGACGGGGCTGAGGTAAGTTTTTTGGGCCTCCAGGGGGGTTCATCCACGCAAGACATCCAGATTTGGGATGCCCTGCGGGGAGTGATCAGATTGGTCCTGAAAACTACGAGATTTCAGGGCCAATCCCCCCTGTGTGTTGGTCCACTTTAAACATAAAATCCAAGATAAACATACTCACTTTGACCACCTGGCCGTTTACGCGGCTATCCACCCATTACGTGACGTTTGGATTTTGCTGGCCCAGGAGGGGAAGTGGTGGGAGGGGGGTTAGGTGGGGGAGGTGAGGTAGGTGGGGGAGGTGGGGGAGGGGTGGTGGGGTCAGAATCAGAGGAGGAGCTGGGGAGGCGCATAATCCGTCTCCTGGGCAGCATGGTGGAAACGCAAAGGAGGAAACAGGAACCGAATATGACCAAAGCGACAGGGGCAAAAAAAAAAAAAACGCTCCTCGGAAAAGGAACAAGCTAATATTCGCTATGTGTAAGCTAAGTGGCGGAACTAGTCGATTTACGCATTCCAAAAAGCTATTGGACTAAGCGCTAGTAATTTTTAGCTTTATGTGGCTTTGAAACGCAAAGGAGGAAACAGGAAACGGATATGACCAAAGCAACTGGGAAAAAAAAAATAAAACAAACGCTCCGCGCACCAGGAACAAGCTAATATCAGCTATGTGCAAGCTAAGTGGCGGAAAAACACAATTTACACATTAACACAAGCTATTGGACAAAGTGCCAGAAAGTTAAAGCTTTATGGGGCTTTGAAACACAAAGGAGGAAACAGGAACCGGATATGACCTAAGCAACTGGGAAAAAAATAAAAAAAAAAAAAACCTCCGCGCACCAGGAACAAGCTAATATCAGCTATGTGCAAGCTAAGTGGCGGGTTAAAGTAAATTTACGCATTACAACAAGCTATTGGCAAAGACGCCATTAATTATTAGCTTGATTTAGCAGGGGGTTCAAGATCCTGTAATGCATAGGTCCTTGAAAACCAAAAAGCTTGGTGCTTAAAAATAAAAAGCTTATTCCTACATAAAATAATAACACAATAAAACTATCCAACTACATGATAATGTGGCACACAGGAGAATGCATAACGGGTTGTTATGAGCTTGTACGCCTGAAGAAATCCTGCAGAATGTGGACATGCACGCTCACAACTACAGTGTATTCATTAAGAACGACTGGGGTCGCGGGAAGTGAATTCCTGGAAAATGGCAGAAGGGCACATGTATGAACAGCACAGCGCAGCACAGCGCCGCTCGCGCCACCACATAGCGAATCAATACAGCGACTGCACAAACTCTGACCACCACAGATTCATCAAGGACAGGGCTGCCGAATAGCTTGGGCGCTGACAATTTCGATGAGCGAACGTGAGCGCCAAACATCACTGACTAAAAAGTAGCTTTACAAGCCCTGTGTGTTGTGAAAACAAGCTATTTGGAGCCCAATGAGTTTGGTGGGAGGAGATGCATTTTAGATGTCACTCACAACATTACAGTGTAAAAATTACAACTTTCATCTAAAAAAGAAAAATAACAAGACAGATTAATAAAACATATCCCAAGAAACATGTGTTGAATTTTGGGCAAAAGACAAGAACACAAAAACCACTTAAAACAATCATTGCAGTGTCTGCCATTGAAATGTATGGGAGAGCGGCAGGTAGCGACAGGTCAGACCTGGCGCTGTGATGGGATTAGCAGCGGCGCTGTTCGTTGCAGTCGGCTACATGATGAATCCCGCGCTAGCTGACGCTCTCGCCGGCGCTAGCCTCATTTAGCTTGATAAATGCGTCATTGTGGCCGACGCCGGGCGTACTTGAGTCGGTAGCCGCCGTTAGCTGGCGGGACATGGCGCTCCTCAGACACTACCTGGCGCTATCGCTTGATGAATAAGGGCCTAAGTTTGTCACGTTAAATACAAGCCCACCTTAGTTTAACCCATGTACGCAGCTACAAACTAGGCTACATGCAGATAGAAGAACTAGGGCAATGTGAGGCAGCAAGAGGTTAATAAAGTGACTTTAGTTAGGCCAGGAAACTTGTTAATGTATTTTGTGGATTAATGGTGGGTCCTTGTATCTTTTTTTTACACATGATGCTGCGGAATCGTTTTTTAAGAGTTTGGGCTTTTCATTAAATCACGCTGAAAGTCCGGTTTAAAAAGGGCCCCAAAAAAAACACGCCCAACCAAACCATAAAAACAATGCTAAACTAATGTTGTTTATCATTCACAGATACTAGAAAACCACAGGCACAAGACCCCGAGGCATAATGTTTTTTATTTTGCATTAAAATTTTAATTGTTTTTTAGTTTTGCCAAAATAAATAAATAATATGAAAAATCCAAATCCAAACAAAAAAAAAAAACAACGTTTGAATAAAAAACACATAAAAAGATTTTGTGTGCTGTCTTTCCTGCAAATGTACAATCACACAACATCATCACACATTTACATGACACAAAAGGTTTAGATATGGGGCAATAAATCAAAAACAATCAGAAAGAATTAAGGTATGCATTAATGGCAAGGAAAAAGGAACACAAAGGAGATTAAGGTATGCATTAATGGCAAGGAAAAAGGAAGCAAGCCCGGTGACGTCACAGCGCTATTTAAGGCCGGCGGCCATCTTGCTTTTCTTCATTTCTGTATTGCATTCGTGAGAGACAGAACGCTGCTGTAGGCAGGGAGAGAGACAGTTAGACAGACAGGGACAGACAGGGACAGGCTGGAGACAGGCAGGAGACAGGCAGGAGACAGACAGAAAGTCAGCGAAAAACAGGGAAAGTTAGGAAAAATCGGAGGCAGTCACAGGGAGATTTTTTTTTTTTCATCCAGCCTGAGTGTTTGTTACTGGCTGGCTGACTGGCTTTGTTAGCGTTTTCAGGCTGCTTATACACTAACTGTGCATATATACTGAACTGATCTTAAGTCTGCTGTGAGGCATCCCATTCTGTGACTACACCAGCCTCTATTTAAGACCATATAACCATTTGCACTTATTCTAATTGAAATTAGGCCTGATAAAGACACTTTTGCTGTGCATAGCACTACTGGTCCCTGCCAGGTGCACTGCTGGTTTTTGTGGCATCCCATTCTGTGACTACACCAGCCTCTATTTAAGACCATAACCATTTGCACTTATTCTAATTGAAATTAGGCCTGATAAAGACACTTTTGCTGTGCATGCTACTACTGGTCCCAGGTGCACTCCTGTTGTGGCATCCCATTCTGTGACTACAACAGCCTCTATTTAAGACCATAACCATTTGCACTTATTCTAATTGAAATTAGGCCTGATAAAGACACTTTTGCTGTGCATGCTACTACTGGTCCCAGATGCACTCCTGTTGTGGCATCCCATTCTGTGGCTACAAGCCTCTATTTAAGACCATAACCATTTGCACTTATTCTAATTGAAATTAGGCCTGATAAAGACACTTTTGCTGTGCATGCTACTACTGGTCCCAGGTGCACTCCTGTTGTGGCATCCCATTCTGTGACTACACCAGCCTCTATTTAAGACCATAACCATTTGCACTTATTCTAATTGAAATTAGGCCTGATAAAGACACTTTTGCTGTGCATAGTACTGCTGCCTGCCAGGTGCACTCCTGTTGGTTTTTGGGGCATCCCATTCTGTGACTACACCAGCCTCTATTTAAGACCATATAACCATTTGCACTTATTCTAATTGAAATTAGGTCTGATAAAGACACTTTTGCTGCGCATGCTACTACTGGTCCCAGGTGCACTCCTGTTGTGACATCCCATTCTGTGACTACACCAGCCTCTATTTAAGACCATAACCATTTGCACTTATTCTAATTGAAATTAGGCCTGATAAAGACACTTTTGCTGTGCATAGTACTACTGCCTGCCAGGTGCACTCCTGTTGTGGCATCCCATTCTGTGACTACACCAGCCTCTATTTAAGACCATAACCATTTGCACCTATTCTAATTGAAATTAGGCCTGATAAAGACACTTTTGCTGTCTGCCAGGTGCACTCCTGTTGGTTTTTGGGGCATCCCATTCTGTGACTACACCAGCCTCTATTTAAGACCATAACCATTTGCACTTATTCTAATTGAAATTAGGCCTGATAAAGACACTTTTGCTGTGCATAGTCTTACTGCTGCCAGGTGCACTGCTGGCTGTTGGGGCATCCCATTCTGTAACATAGCATACCCCTCTTTATTTACACTAAGCAGCTCTCTTATTTACACTAGGCAGGCCTGTTGGAGGCTGAGTGTTACTGCTCACTTTTGGTGTGCATTATATTCTGTTTCATATAGACCCACCGCTGCCTGGGGGTTCTTAAAATATCACCTACTACCACGCCAGTTAGACTATGTCGGGCAGACAAGTGCCTGGAAGTGAAAAGAGGAGTGGCAGAGGCCAAGATTCCGCAGGCAGAGCTCGCAGCAGACTGGGGGCCAGTAGCAGCAGGAGTCCCGCTGAGAGACCTAATCTGCCAGTATCTGCTAGCGGTCGGGTCTCCACCAGTAACGCATCTGCCGTGGTAGATTGGTTGACGCGCTCATCAACAACATCATCACAACTTACGTCTGAGACCCCCAGTCTAGGGTCGGTAGGTTCCTCTGACACAACCCTGAGTTGGCATGCCCCGAGAGCAGTCCCTGTCCTCCCATTGCCTCTGTCCTACGCCGTTCCCTCCCCCAGAGACGTATCCAATGCTTTGGGTTCAGCTCCACTCTTTAGTGAGGAGGACGATCAGATAGAGGACAGTCAGCAGCTACTGCCCAGCCAAGAAATGGAGGTGGCTTCTTTAGCTAGGCAGACAAATAGTGATGTGGACAGTGTCGTGGGTGCTGCGAGCGTTCCAGCTCCTGCGCCAGACACTGTTGACGAATCCACGAACATCAGTGACGTACAGCCACAACTCGGTGATAATGATGATGACGATGAAGCCGATCGCACTTGGGATCCGGGTGATGAAGGGGCTTCATCGTCATCATCAGGAGAAGAGGGGCGCAGGTTGCCCCGGAGTCAGCAGCTGAGGCAGCAAGGTGGTAGCAGTCAGCATGGGGGCACAATTCCAAAGGCAGGAGCCGGCCGGGGCCGGGGTAGAGCACCTGCTGTGCGGCAGTCTACCTTATCGGGAGGTAGTGGAGCAGGGGTTCCTGGAGTTGGCAACAGCAGCATTGAATCAGTGAGGCCAGGGGGTGGGAAAAGTAGCTACTCGGCAGTGTGGCAGTTTTTCCTGAAGCATCCGCAGGAGGGTAACATGGCCACATGCAAGATATGTAGGCAAAAGGTGAAGCGAGGCCAGGGTCCAAATGTTGGCACCACGGCCCTGCGTCAACATATGATGCGTCACCATAAAGCGACCTGGGAGAACCGAGGCTCCCAAGGGGTGGTACAGTCTGCTTCCTCACCAAGTGGCACGCCGCTCCCAATTTCTGCCAGCCAAGGCTCCAGCACCTCAGCCGAAGGCAGCTGTGCGTCATATCCATCCTCTGTCGCTCCTGCTCCTCCTCCTCCAAGTCATGCATCCCGCCAGCAATCCATCAGCGAAGCCATGTCCAAGAGACAGCAGTATGCGCCCACTCATCCTACGGCGCAGAAGCTGAATGTGCTCCTGTCCAAGTTGCTGGTGCTGCAGTCGCTCCCTTTTCAGGTGGTGGAATCTGCACCTTTCAGAGAACTGATGGCTTGTGCCGAGCCGAGGTGGAGAGTCCCAAGCCGTCATTTCTTTGCCAAGAAGGCAGTACCAGCGCTGCACACTTTTGTTGAACAGAAGGTGGGCCAGTCCTTGAGCCTGTCGGTGTGTAGCAAAGTGCATGGCAGTGCCGACATCTGGAGCTGTAACTACGGTCAGGGACAGTACATGTCGTTTACGGCCCACTGGGTGAATGTGGTCCCTTTGCAGAAGCAGCAGCAAATTGGACAGGTCACGCCGCTTCGGCCTCCGCGCTCCCTGCCCGTTGGGCCTGTGACACCGTGCAACTCGGCCTCCTCATCCTCCGCCATCTCCTCACCCTCCACTGTAGGCTCAAGTCTCAGTGCCCCTCCAGTCTACCATGTGTGCAGGGCACGGAGGTGTCACGCAGTGCTTCACATGGTTTGTCTTGGCGAACGGAGTCACACAGGGGAGGAACTGCTTAAATGTATTCATCAGGAAATCCAAACATGGCTTACTCCAAGAAAACTTAAAATGGGAATCATGGTTACTAGAGATGAGCGAACTTTTGAAAAGTTCGATTCGGCCGAATCGAACTTTTACGAATTTCCCCATCAAAAATGCCGGCATGGTGGGAGCGGGCCGGCCGGTTCCGCTGTCAGCGGGCCGGCCGGCGGGCCGATAAAGCCGGCTGGCCCGCTCCCACCATGCCGGCATTTAAAAAACAAAAAAAAAAAAAAAGCATTTTTGCCGGCATGGTGGGAGCGGGCCAGCCGGCTCCGCTGTCAGCGGAACTGGCCGGCCCGCTCCCACCATGCCGGCATTTAAAAAAAAAAGCAAACACTTACCTGCAGGTCCGGAGCGTGGAGGCCGGCGCCGCTCTCAGCTGTCATCTGAGGGCGCGTCACCAGAGGCGCCTCTGATGACGCGCCCTCAGATGACAGCTGAGAGCGGCGCCGGACTCCACGCTCCGGACCTGCAGGCAAGTGTTTGCTTTTTTTTTAAATGCCGGCATGGTGGGAGCGGGCCGGCCGGTTCCGCTGACAGCGGAGCGAGCCGACCGGTTCCGCTGACAGCGGAGCCGGCCGGCCCGCTCCCACCATGCCGGCAAAAATGCTTTTTTTTATTTTCTTTTTAAATGCTGGCATGGTGGGAGCGGGCCGGCCGGCTTTACCGGCCCGCCGGCCGGCTCCGCTGTCAGCGGAACCGGCCGGCCCGCTCCCACCATGCCGGCATTTTTTTTTTTTAATTTCAGGAAAAATTCGATCGGCACGAAGCACAAAATATTCGGGTTCGTGCCGAATCGAATATTTCCTGAAATTCGAAACGAATTCCGGTTCGTCTGAACCGGTTCGCTCATCTCTAATGGTTACCGACAATGGGAAGAACATTTTGTCTGCGCTGCGCCAAGGAAGCCTGACCCATGCCCCCTGCATGGCTCACGTCTTCAATCTGGTTGTCAAGCGGTTTCTGAAGTGTTCCCCCCATCTGCAAGACATCCTAACAACTTCAAGGAAACTTTGCATGCACTTCAGCCACTCATACACCGCCAAACACACCCTTCTTGAGCTACAGCATCAGAATGGTATCCCCCAACATAGTCTGATTTGCAATGTTTCCACCCGTTGGAATTCCACCCTTCACATGTTGGACCGATTATATGAACAGAGAAAAGCCATCACGGATTTCCTGATGATCCAAGCAGATAGGGGGACTCCCCTGTGTAACTTCAATGTCAACCAGTGGCAGCTCATACGTGACACCTGCCGTTTGCTCAGGCCCTTTGAGGAAGCCACTTTATTTGTCAGTCGGCAGGATTACGGGATGAACGACGTGATTCCACTGCTTCATGTACTACAGCACATGTTGGAAACCATGGCTGGTCAGGGCACTGGAGACATGGCGTTTACATCTTACGGCCACATGAACCCCGTTGGAGCTGAACTGGAGGAGGAGGAGGAAGAGGAGGAGGAGGAGGAGTTGCCCAGCGAAACACAGTTTAGGCTTGGCGAAATGGCTGGTTTATCTAGTCAGCGGACAGGAGAGGAGGAGCAGGAGCAGCCAGAGGAGCTAGAGGTTTTTGAGGAAGGCGAGACAGAGGACCCGGGCACACCGTGGCAGTATGCAGTGGAGATGGAGACAGGTAGTCCATCCGAGTCACTTGCGCAAATGGCACGAAGCATGCTCACGTGCTTGCGTAGTGACCCCAGAATTGTTTCCATCTGTCGGCGGGATGACTTCTGGCTGTCCACCTTATTGGACCCTCGCTTCCGGCACAAAATGGGGGCATTTTTTAAACCCACCGAGAGGGAGGACAAACTGAACTACTACAAAGACATTCTACGTAGGCAGTTGGCCGATGCCTATCTGCGCCATGTTCCATACTCTCGCAGGTCTGACTCGAGGGGACCTCTGCCCTCACCTTCCACTGCCATGGCCGCTGGGGGGGTTGGCAGGAGCAGCAGCAGCAGCTCCATCAGCAGCAGCAGCCTCAGTCTTCAGTCACTAATGAGTAGCTTTCTACACCCGCATAGTGAGGCTACTCATGAGCAGCAGGAAGACCTGGAGCAGGACCTGAACCAGCAGGTCATGTCATACTTTGACATGACCATGCCAACACACCTTGAGGATCCGCTGGACTTCTGGGCAGCCAAACTTGATTTGTGGCCGCAACTAGCAGAGTTTGCCCTGGAAAACCTGTCCTGCCCGGCAAGTAGCGTGCCATCTGAGCGGGTGTTTAGTGCGGCGGGGGCCATAGTTACGGCGAGGAGAACTCGTCTGTCAACTAAAAATGTGGAGAGACTCACCTTTGTCAAAATGAATCAGGGATGGATCAGCCAGGATTTCCACCCACCAATGCCTGATGCATGCGACTAGATTCAGCATGGTGCCACGTTTTACACTTTCCAAATGGTGCAAAACATATTTATGTCTTTAGGCCAATTTTTGGGCTCCTGCTGATGCCAACTCCAGGGTGTGAATCATCCAATTTTTGGGCTCCTGAAGCCAACTCCAGTGTCTCTTTAAAGTAATGTTTGGGCTCCTGCTGCTGCTGCTGCCAACTCCTGCCAACTCCAGGGTGTGAATCATCCAATTTTTGGGCTCCTGAAGCCAACTCCAGTGTCTCTTTAAAGTAATATTTGGGCTCCTGCTGCTGCTGCTGCCAACTCCTGCCAACTCCAGGGTGTGATTCATCCAATTTTTGGCCTCCTGAAGCCAACCCCAGGGTCTCTTTAAAGTAATATTTGGGTTCCTGCTGCTGCTGCTGCCAACTCCTGCCAACTCCAGGGTGTGATTCATCCAATTTTTGGGCTCCTGAAGCCAACCACAGTGTCTCTTTAAAGTAATGTTTGGGCTCCTGCTGCTGCTGGCATCTCCAGGGTGTGATTCATCCAATTTTTGGGCTCCTGCTGCCAACCCCAGTGTCTCTTTAAAGTAATGTTTGGGCTCCCGCTGCTGCTGCTGCTGGCAACTCCAGGGTGTGATTCATCCAATCTTTGGGCTCCTGCTGCCAAACCCAGTGTCTCTTTAAAGTAATATTTGGGCTCCTGCTGCTGCTGCCAACTCCAGAGTGTGAATCATCCAATTTTTGGGCTCCTGAAGCCAATTCCAGTGTCTCTTTAAAGTAATATTTGGGCTCCTGCTGCTGCTGCCAACTCCTGCCAACTCCAGGGTGTGATTCATCCAATTTTTGGCCTCCTGAAGCCAACCCCAGTGTCTCTTTAAAGTAATACTTGGGCTCCTGCTGCTGCTGCTGCCAACTCCAGGGTGTGAATCATCCAATTTTTGGGCTCCTGAAGCCAACTCCAGTGTCTCTTTAAAGTAATATTTGGGCTCCTGCTGCTGCTGCCAACTCCTGCCAACTCCAGGGTGTGATTCATCCAATTTTTGGCCTCCTGAAGCCAACCCCAGGGTCTCTTTAAAGTAATATTTGGGCTACTGCTGCTGCTGCTGCCAACTTCTGCCAACTCCAGGGTGTGATTCATCCAATTTGTGGGCTACTGAAGCCAACCCCAGTGTCTCTTTAAAGTAATGTTTGGGCTCCTGCTGCTGCTGCCAACTCCAGGGTGTGATTCATCCAATTTTTGGGCTCCTGAAGCCAACCCCAGTGTCTCTTTAAAGTAATATTTGGGCTCCTGCTGCTGCTGCCACCTCCTGCCAACTCCAGGGTGTGATTCATCCAATTTTTGGCCTCCTGAAGCCAACCCCAGTGTCTCTTTAAAGTAATACTTGGGCTCCTGCTGCTGCTGCTGCCAACTCCAGGGTGTGAATCATCCAATTTCTGGGCTCCTGAAGCCAACTCCAGTGTCTCTTTAAAGTAATATTTGGGCTCCTGCTGCTGCTGCCAACTCCTGCCAACTCCAGGGTGTGATTCATCCAATTTTTGGCCTCCTGAAGCCAACCCCAGGGTCTCTTTAAAGTAATATTTGGGCTACTGCTGCTGCTGCTGCCAACTTCTGCCAACTCCAGGGTGTGATTCATCCAATTTGTGGGCTACTGAAGCCAACCCCAGTGTCTCTTTAAAGTAATGTTTGGGCTCCTGCTGCTGCTGCCAACTCCAGGGTGTGATTCATCCAATTTTTGGGCTCCTGAAGCCAACCCCAGTGTCTCTTTAAAGTAATATTTGGGCTCCTGCTGCTGCTGCTGCCAACTCCTGCCAACTCCAGGGTGTGATTCATCCAATTTTTGGGCTCCTGAAGCCAACCCCAGTGTCTCTTTAAAGTAATATTTGGGCTCCTGCTGCTGCTGCTGCCAACTCCAGGGTGTTAATCATCCAATTTTTGGGCTCCTGAAGCCAACCCCAGTGTCTCTTTAAAGTAATATTTGGGCTCCTGCTGCTGCTGCTGCCAACTCCAGGGTGTGATTCATCCAATTTTTGGGCTCCTGAAGCCAACCCCAGGGTCTCTTTAAAGTAATATTTGGGCTCCTGCTGCTGCTGCTGCCAACTCCTGCCAACTCCAGGGTGTGATTCATCCAATTTTTGGGCTCCTGAAGCCAACCCCAGTGTCTCTTTAAAGTAATATTTGGGCTCCTGCTGCTGCTGCCAACTGCAGGGTGTGAATCATCCAATTTTTGGGCTCCTGAAGCCAACTCCAGTGTCTCTTTAAAGTAATATTTGGGCTCCTGCTGCTGCTGCTGCTGCCAACTCCTGCCAACTCCAGGGTGTGATTCATCCAATTTTTGGCCTCCTGAAGCCAACCCCAGTGTCTCTTTAAAGTAATATTTGGGCTCCTGCTGCTGCCAACTCCAGGGTGTTAATCATCCAATTTTTGGGCTCCTGAAGCCAACCCCAGAGTCTCTTTAAAGTAATATTTGGGCTCCTGCTGCTGCTGCTGCCAACTCCAGGGTGTGATTCATCCAATTTTTGGCCTCCTGAAGCCAACCCCAGGGTCTCTTTAAAGTAATATTTGGGCTCCTGCTGCTGCTGCTGCCAACTCCTGCCAACTCCAGGGTGTGAATCATCCAATTTTTGGGCTCCTGAAGCCAACCCCAGTGTCTCTTTAAAGTAATATTTGGGCTCCTGCTGCTGCTGCCAACTCCAGGGTGTGAATCATCCAATTTTTGGGCTCCTGAAGCCAACTCCAGTGTCTCTTTAAAGTAATATTTGGGCTCCTGCTGCTGCTGCTGCTGCCAACTCCTGCCAACTCCAGGGTGTGATTCATCCAATTTTTGGGCTCCTGAACCCAACCCCAGTGTCTCTTTAAAGTAATATTTGGGCTGCTGCTGCTCCTGCTGCCAACTCCTGCCAACTCCAGGGTGTGATTCATCCAATTTTTGGCCTCCTGAAGCCAACCCCACGGTCTCTTTAAAGTAATATTTGGGCTCCTGCTGCTGCTGCCAACTCCAGGGTGTGAATCATCCAATTTTTGGGCTCCTGAAGCCAACCCCAGTGTCTCTTTAAAGTAATATTTGGGCTCCTGCTGCTGCTGCCGACTTCAGGGTGTGAATCATCCAATTTTTGGGCTCCTGAAGCCAACTCCAGTGTCTCTTTAAAGTAATATTTGGGCTCCTGCTGCTGCTGCTGCCAACTCCTGCCAACTCCAGGGTGTGATTCATCCAATTTTTGGGCTCCTGAAGCCAACCCCAGTGTCTCTTTAAAGTAATATTTGGGCTCCTGCTGCTGCTGCCAACTCCAGGGTGTGAATTATCCAATTTTTGGGCTCCTGAAGCCAACTCCAGTGTCTCTTTAAAGTAATATTGGGCTCCTGCTGCTGCTGCTGCCAACTCCTGTCAACTCCAGGGTGTGATTCATCCAATTTTTGGCCTCCTGAAGCCAACCTCAGGGTCTCTTTAAAGTAATATTTGGGCTCCTGCTGCTGCCAACTCCTGCCAACTCCAGGGTGTGATTCATCCAATTTTGGGCTCCTGAAGCCAACCCCAGTGTCTCTTTAAAGTAATGTTTGGGTTCCTGCTGCTGCTGCTGCCAACTCCAGGGTGTGATTCATCCAATTTTTGGGCTACTGAAGCCAACCCCAGTGTCTCTTTAAAGTAATGTTTGGGCTCCTGCTGCTGCTGCCAACTCCAGGGTGTGATTCATCCAATTTTTGGGCTCCTGAAGCCAACCCCAGTGTCTCTTTAAAGTAATATTTGGGCTCCTGCTGCTGCTGCCAACTCCTGCCAACTCCAGGGTGTGATTCATCCAATTTTTGGGCTCCTGAAGCCAACTCCAGTGTCTCTTTAAAGTAATATTTGGGCTCCTGCTGCTGCTGCTGCCAACTCCTGCCGACTCCAGGGTGTGATTCATCCAATTTTTGGGCTCCTAAAGCCAACCCCAGTGTCTCTTTAAAGTAATGTTTGGGCTCCTGCTGCTGCTGCTGCTGCTGCCAACTCCAGGGTGTGATTCATCCAATTTTTGGGCTACTGAAGCCAACCCCAGTGTCTCTTTAAAGTAATGTTTGGGCTCCTGCTGCTGCTGCCAACTCCAGGGTGTGATTCATCCAATTTTTGGGCTCCTGAAGCCAACCCCAGTGTCTCTTTAAAGTAATATTTGGGTTCCTGCTGCTGCTGCTGCCAACTCCTGCCAACTCCAGGGTGTGATTCGTCCAATTTTTGGGCTCCTGAAGCCAACCCCAGTGTCTCTTTAAAGTAATATTTGGGCTCCTGCTGCTGCTGCCAACTCCAGGGTGTGATTCATCCAATTTTTGGGCTCCTGAAGCCAACTCCAGTGTCTCTTTAAAGTAATATTTGGGCTCCTGCTGCTGCTGCTGCTGCCAACTCCTGCCAACTCCAGGGTGTGATTCATCCAATTTTTGGGCTCCTGAAGCCAACCCCAGTGTCTCTTTAAAGTAATATTTGGGCTGCTGCTGCTCCTGCTGCCAACTCCTGCCAACTCCAGGGTGTGATTCATCCAATTTTTGGCCTCCTGAAGCCAACCCCACGGTCTCTTTAAAGTAATATTTGGGCTCCTGCTGCTGCTGCCAACTCCAGGGTGTGAATCATCCAATTTTTGGGCTCCTTAAGCCAACTCCAGTGTCTCTTTAAAGTAATATTTGGGCTCCTGCTGCTGCTGCTGCCAACTCCTGCCAACTCCAGGGTGTGATTCATCCAATTTTTGGGCTCCTGAAGCCAACCCCAGTGTCTCTTTAAAGTAATATTTGGGCTCCTGCTGCTGCTGCCAACTCCAGGGTGTGAATTATCCAATTTTTGGGCTCCTGAAGCCAACTCCAGTGTCTCTTTAAAGTAATATTGGGCTCCTGCTGCTGCTGCTGCCAACTCCTGTCAACTCCAGGGTGTGATTCATCCAATTTTTGGCCTCCTGAAGCCAACCTCAGGGTCTCTTTAAAGTAATATTTGGGCTCCTGCTGCTGCCAACTCCTGCCAACTCCAGGGTGTGATTCATCCAATTTTGGGCTCCTGAAGCCAACCCCAGTGTCTCTTTAAAGTAATGTTTGGGCTCCTGCTGCTGCTGCTGCCAACTCCAGGGTGTGATTCATCCAATTTTTGGGCTCCTGAAGCCAACCCCAGTGTCTCTTTAAAGTAATGTTTGGGCTCCTGCTGCTGCTGCCAACTCCAGGGTGTGATTCATCCAATTTTTGGGCTCCTGAAGCCAACCCCAGTGTCTCTTTAAAGTAATATTTGGGCTCCTGCTGCTGCTGCCAACTCCTGCCAACTCCAGGGTGTGATTCATCCAATTTTTGGGCTCCTGAAGCCAACTCCAGTGTCTCTTTAAAGTAATATTTGGGCTCCTGCTGCTGCTGCCAACTCCTGCCAACTCCAGGGTGTGATTCATCCAATTTTTGGCCTCCTGAAGCCAACCCCAGGGTCTCTTTAAAGTAATATTTGGGCTACTGCTGCTGCTGCTGCCAACTTCTGCCAACTCCAGGGTGTGATTCATCCAATTTGTGGGCTACTGAAGCCAACCCCAGTGTCTCTTTAAAGTAATGTTTGGGCTCCTGCTGCTGCTGCCAACTCCAGGGTGTGATTCATCCAATTTTTGGGCTCCTGAAGCCAACCCCAGTGTCTCTTTAAAGTAATATTTGGGCTCCTGCTGCTGCTGCTGCCAACTCCTGCCAACTCCAGGGTGTGATTCATCCAATTTTTGGGCTCCTGAAGCCAACCCCAGTGTCTCTTTAAAGTAATATTTGGGCTCCTGCTGCTGCTGCTGCCAACTCCAGGGTGTTAATCATCCAATTTTTGGGCTCCTGAAGCCAACCCCAGTGTCTCTTTAAAGTAATATTTGGGCTCCTGCTGCTGCTGCTGTCAACTCCAGGGTGTGATTCATCCAATTTTTGGGCTACTGAAGCCAACCCCAGTGTCTCTTTAAAGTAATGTTTGGGCTCCTGCTGCTGCTGCCAACTCCAGGGTGTGATTCATCCAATTTTTGGGCTCCTGAAGCCAACCCCAGTGTCTCTTTAAAGTAATATTTGGGCTCCTGCTGCTGCTGCCAACTCCTGCCAACTCCAGGGTGTGATTCATCCAATTTTTGGGCTCCTGAAGCCAACTCCAGTGTCTCTTTAAAGTAATATTTGGGCTCCTGCTGCTGCTGCTGCCAACTCCTGCCGACTCCAGGGTGTGATTCATCCAATTTTTGGGCTCCTAAAGCCAACCCCAGTGTCTCTTTAAAGTAATGTTTGGGCTCCTGCTGCTGCTGCTGCTGCTGCCAACTCCAGGGTGTGATTCATCCAATTTTTGGGCTACTGAAGCCAACCCCAGTGTCTCTTTAAAGTAATGTTTGGGCTCCTGCTGCTGCTGCCAACTCCAGGGTGTGATTCATCCAATTTTTGGGCTCCTGAAGCCAACCCCAGTGTCTCTTTAAAGTAATATTTGGGTTCCTGCTGCTGCTGCTGCCAACTCCTGCCAACTCCAGGGTGTGATTCGTCCAATTTTTGGGCTCCTGAAGCCAACCCCAGTGTCTCTTTAAAGTAATATTTGGGCTCCTGCTGCTGCTGCCAACTCCAGGGTGTGATTCATCCAATTTTTGGGCTCCTGAAGCCAACTCCAGTGTCTCTTTAAAGTAATATTTGGGCTCCTGCTGCTGCTGCTGCTGCCAACTCCTGCCAACTCCAGGGTGTGATTCATCCAATTTTTGGGCTCCTGAAGCCAACCCCAGTGTCTCTTTAAAGTAATATTTGGGCTGCTGCTGCTCCTGCTGCCAACTCCTGCCAACTCCAGGGTGTGATTCATCCAATTTTTGGCCTCCTGAAGCCAACCCCACGGTCTCTTTAAAGTAATATTTGGGCTCCTGCTGCTGCTGCCAACTCCAGGGTGTGAATCATCCAATTTTTGGGCTCCTTAAGCCAACTCCAGTGTCTCTTTAAAGTAATATTTGGGCTCCTGCTGCTGCTGCTGCCAACTCCTGCCAACTCCAGGGTGTGATTCATCCAATTTTTGGGCTCCTGAAGCCAACCCCAGTGTCTCTTTAAAGTAATATTTGGGCTCCTGCTGCTGCTGCCAACTCCAGGGTGTGAATTATCCAATTTTTGGGCTCCTGAAGCCAACTCCAGTGTCTCTTTAAAGTAATATTGGGCTCCTGCTGCTGCTGCTGCCAACTCCTGTCAACTCCAGGGTGTGATTCATCCAATTTTTGGCCTCCTGAAGCCAACCTCAGGGTCTCTTTAAAGTAATATTTGGGCTCCTGCTGCTGCCAACTCCTGCCAACTCCAGGGTGTGATTCATCCAATTTTGGGCTCCTGAAGCCAACCCCAGTGTCTCTTTAAAGTAATGTTTGGGCTCCTGCTGCTGCTGCTGCCAACTCCAGGGTGTGATTCATCCAATTTTTGGGCTCCTGAAGCCAACCCCAGTGTCTCTTTAAAGTAATGTTTGGGCTCCTGCTGCTGCTGCCAACTCCAGGGTGTGATTCATCCAATTTTTGGGCTCCTGAAGCCAACCCCAGTGTCTCTTTAAAGTAATATTTGGGCTCCTGCTGCTGCTGCCAACTCCTGCCAACTCCAGGGTGTGATTCATCCAATTTTTGGGCTCCTGAAGCCAACTCCAGTGTCTCTTTAAAGTAATATTTGGGCTCCTGCTGCTGCTGCCAACTCCTGCCAACTCCAGGGTGTGATTCATCCAATTTTTGGCCTCCTGAAGCCAACCCCAGGGTCTCTTTAAAGTAATATTTGGGCTACTGCTGCTGCTGCTGCCAACTTCTGCCAACTCCAGGGTGTGATTCATCCAATTTGTGGGCTACTGAAGCCAACCCCAGTGTCTCTTTAAAGTAATGTTTGGGCTCCTGCTGCTGCTGCCAACTCCAGGGTGTGATTCATCCAATTTTTGGGCTCCTGAAGCCAACCCCAGTGTCTCTTTAAAGTAATATTTGGGCTCCTGCTGCTGCTGCTGCCAACTCCTGCCAACTCCAGGGTGTGATTCATCCAATTTTTGGGCTCCTGAAGCCAACCCCAGTGTCTCTTTAAAGTAATATTTGGGCTCCTGCTGCTGCCAACTCCAGGGTGTTAATCATCCAATTTTTGGGCTCCTGAAGCCAACCCCAGTGTCTCTTTAAAGTAATATTTGGGCTCCTGCTGCTGCTGCTGCCAACTCCAGGGTGTGATTCATCCAATTTTTGGGCTCCTGAAGCCAACCCCAGTGTCTCTTTAAAGTAATATTTGGGCTCCTGCTGCTGCTGCTGCCAACTCCTGCCAACTCCAGGGTGTGATTCATCCAATTTTTGGGCTCCTGAAGCCAACCCCAGTGTCTCTTTAAAGTAATATTTGGGCTCCTGCTGCTGCTGCCAACTGCAGGGTGTGAATCATCCAATTTTTGGGCTCCTGAAGCCAACTCCAGTGTCTCTTTAAAGTAATATTTGGGCTCCTGCTGCTGCTGCTGCTGCCAACTCCTGCCAACTCCAGGGTGTGATTCATCCAATTTTTGGCCTCCTGAAGCCAACCCCAGTGTCTCTTTAAAGTAATATTTGGGCTCCTGCTGCTGCCAACTCCAGGGTGTTAATCATCCAATTTTTGGGCTCCTGAAGCCAACCCCAGAGTCTCTTTAAAGTAATATTTGGGCTCCTGCTGCTGCTGCTGCCAACTCCAGGGTGTGATTCATCCAATTTTTGGCCTCCTGAAGCCAACCCCAGGGTCTCTTTAAAGTAATATTTGGGCTCCTGCTGCTGCTGCTGCCAACTCCTGCCAACTCCAGGGTGTGAATCATCCAATTTTTGGGCTCCTGAAGCCAACCCCAGTGTCTCTTTAAAGTAATATTTGGGCTCCTGCTGCTGCTGCCAACTCCAGGGTGTGAATCATCCAATTTTTGGGCTCCTGAAGCCAACTCCAGTGTCTCTTTAAAGTAATATTTGGGCTCCTGCTGCTGCTGCTGCTGCCAACTCCTGCCAACTCCAGGGTGTGATTCATCCAATTTTTGGGCTCCTGAACCCAACCCCAGTGTCTCTTTAAAGTAATATTTGGGCTGCTGCTGCTCCTGCTGCCAACTCCTGCCAACTCCAGGGTGTGATTCATCCAATTTTTGGCCTCCTGAAGCCAACCCCACGGTCTCTTTAAAGTAATATTTGGGCTCCTGCTGCTGCTGCCAACTCCAGGGTGTGAATCATCCAATTTTTGGGCTCCTGAAGCCAACCCCAGTGTCTCTTTAAAGTAATATTTGGGCTCCTGCTGCTGCTGCCGACTTCAGGGTGTGAATCATCCAATTTTTGGGCTCCTGAAGCCAACTCCAGTGTCTCTTTAAAGTAATATTTGGGCTCCTGCTGCTGCTGCTGCCAACTCCTGCCAACTCCAGGGTGTGATTCATCCAATTTTTGGGCTCCTGAAGCCAACCCCAGTGTCTCTTTAAAGTAATATTTGGGCTCCTGCTGCTGCTGCCAACTCCAGGGTGTGAATTATCCAATTTTTGGGCTCCTGAAGCCAACTACAGTGTCTCTTTAAAGTAATATTGGGCTCCTGCTGCTGCTGCTGCCAACTCCTGTCAACTCCAGGGTGTGATTCATCCAATTTTTGGCCTCCTGAAGCCAACCTCAGGGTCTCTTTAAAGTAATATTTGGGCTCCTGCTGCTGCCAACTCCTGCCAACTCCAGGGTGTGATTCATCCAATTTTGGGCTCCTGAAGCCAACCCCAGTGTCTCTTTAAAGTAATGTTTGGGTTCCTGCTGCTGCTGCTGCCAACTCCAGGGTGTGATTCATCCAATTTTTGGGCTACTGAAGCCAACCCCAGTGTCTCTTTAAAGTAATGTTTGGGCTCCTGCTGCTGCTGCCAACTCCAGGGTGTGATTCATCCAATTTTTGGGCTCCTGAAGCCAACCCCAGTGTCTCTTTAAAGTAATATTTGGGCTCCTGCTGCTGCTGCCAACTCCTGCCAACTCCAGGGTGTGATTCATCCAATTTTTGGGCTCCTGAAGCCAACTCCAGTGTCTCTTTAAAGTAATATTTGGGCTCCTGCTGCTGCTGCTGCCAAATTCCTGCCGACTCCAGGGTGTGATTCATCCAATTTTTGGGCTCCTAAAGCCAACCCCAGTGTCTCTTTAAAGTAATGTTTGGGCTCCTGCTGCTGCTGCTGCTGCTGCCAACTCCAGGGTGTGATTCATCCAATTTTTGGGCTACTGAAGCCAACCCCAGTGTCTCTTTAAAGTAATGTTTGGGCTCCTGCTGCTGCTGCCAACTCCAGGGTGTGATTCATCCAATTTTTGGGCTCCTGAAGCCAACCCCAGTGTCTCTTTAAAGTAATATTTGGGTTCCTGCTGCTGCTGCTGCCAACTCCTGCCAACTCCAGGGTGTGATTCGTCCAATTTTTGGGCTCCTGAAGCCAACCCCAGTGTCTCTTTAAAGTAATATTTGGGCTCCTGCTGCTGCTGCCAACTCCAGGGTGTGATTCATCCAATTTTTGGGCTCCTGAAGCCAACTCCAGTGTCTCTTTAAAGTAATATTTGGGCTCCTGCTGCTGCTGCTGCTGCCAACTCCTGCCAACTCCAGGGTGTGATTCATCCAATTTTTGGGCTCCTGAAGCCAACCCCAGTGTCTCTTTAAAGTAATATTTGGGCTGCTGCTGCTCCTGCTGCCAACTCCTGCCAACTCCAGGGTGTGATTCATCCAATTTTTGGCCTCCTGAAGCCAACCCCACGGTCTCTTTAAAGTAATATTTGGGCTCCTGCTGCTGCTGCCAACTCCAGGGTGTGAATCATCCAATTTTTGGGCTCCTGAAGCCAACTCCAGTGTCTCTTTAAAGTAATATTTGGGCTCCTGCTGCTGCTGCTGCCAACTCCTGCCAACTCCAGGGTGTGATTCATCCAATTTTTGGGCTCCTGAAGCCAACCCCAGTGTCTCTTTAAAGTAATATTTGGGCTCCTGCTGCTGCTGCCAACTCCAGGGTGTGAATTATCCAATTTTTGGGCTCCTGAAGCCAACTCCAGTGTCTCTTTAAAGTAATATTGGGCTCCTGCTGCTGCTGCTGCCAACTCCTGTCAACTCCAGGGTGTGATTCATCCAATTTTTGGCCTCCTGAAGCCAACCTCAGGGTCTCTTTAAAGTAATATTTGGGCTCCTGCTGCTGCCAACTCCTGCCAACTCCAGGGTGTGATTCATCCAATTTTGGGCTCCTGAAGCCAACCCCAGTGTCTCTTTAAAGTAATGTTTGGGCTCCTGCTGCTGCTGCTGCTGCCAACTCCAGGGTGTGATTCATCCAATTTTTGGGCTACTGAAGCCAACCCCAGTGTCTCTTTAAAGTAATGTTTGGGCTCCTGCTGCTGCTGCCAACTCCAGGGTGTGATTCATCCAATTTTTGGGCTCCTGAAGCCAACCCCAGTGTCTCTTTAAAGTAATATTTGGGCTCCTGCTGCTGCTGCCAACTCCTGCCAACTCCAGGGTGTGATTCATCCAATTTTTGGGCTCCTGAAGCCAACTCCAGTGTCTCTTTAAAGTAATATTTGGGCTCCTGCTGCTGCTGCCAACTCCTGCCAACTCCAGGGTGTGATTCATCCAATTTTTGGCCTCCTGAAGCCACCCCAGGGTCTCTTTAAAGTAATATTTGGGCTACTACTGCTGCTGCTGCCAACTTCTGCCAACTCCAGGGTGTGATTCATCCAATTTGTGGGCTACTGAAGCCCACCCCAGTGTCTCTTTAAAGTAATGTTTGGGCTCCTGCTGCTGCTGCCAACTCCAGGGTGTGATTCATCCAATTTTTGGGCTCCTGAAGCCAACCCCAGTGTCTCTTTAAAGTAATATTTGGGCTCCTGCTGCTGCTGCTGCCAACTCCTGCCAACTCCAGGGTGTGATTCATCCAATTTTTGGGCTCCTGAAGCCAACCCCAGTGTCTCTTTAAAGTAATATTTGGGCTCCTGCTGCTGCTGCTGCCAACTCCAGGGTGTTAATCATCCAATTTTTGGGCTCCTGAAGCCAACCCCAGTGTCTCTTTAAAGTAATATTTGGGCTCCTGCTGCTGCTGCTGCCAACTCCAGGGTGTGATTCATCCAATTTTTGGGCTCCTGAAGCCAACCCCAGGGTCTCTTTAAAGTAATATTTGGGCTCCTGCTGCTGCTGCTGCCAACTCCTGCCAACTCCAGGGTGTGATTCATCCAATTTTTGGGCTCCTGAAGCCAACCCCAGTGTCTCTTTAAAGTAATATTTGGGCTCCTGCTGCTGCTGCCAACTGCAGGGTGTGATTCATCCAATTTTTGGGCTACTGAAGCCAACCCCAGTGTCTCTTTAAAGTAATGTTTGGGCTCCTGCTGCTGCTGCCAACTCCAGGGTGTGATTCATCCAATTTTTGGGCTCCTGAAGCCAACCCCAGTGTCTCTTTAAAGTAATATTTGGGCTCCTGCTGCTGCTGCCAACTCCTGCCAACTCCAGGGTGTGATTCATCCAATTTTTGGGCTCCTGAAGCCAACTCCAGTGTCTCTTTAAAGTAATATTTGGGCTCCTGCTGCTGCTGCTGCCAACTCCTGCCAACTCCAGGGTGTGATTCATCCAATTATTGGCCTCCTGAAGCCAACCCCAGGGTCTCTTTAAAGTAATATTTGGGCTCCTGCTGCTGCTGCCAACTCCAGGGTGTGATTCATCCAATTTTTGGGCTCCTGAAGCCAACTCCAGTGTCTCTTTAAAGTAATATTTGGGCTCCTGCTGCTGCTGCTGCCAACTCCTGCCGACTCCAGGGTGTGATTCATCCAATTTTTGGGCTCCTAAAGCCAACCCCAGTGTCTCTTTAAAGTAATGTTTGGGCTCCTGCTGCTGCTGCTGCTGCTGCCAACTCCAGGGTGTGATTCATCCAATATTTGGGCTACTGAAGCCAACCCCAGTGTCTCTTTAAAGTAATGTTTGGGCTCCTGCTGCTGCTGCCAACTCCAGGGTGTGATTCATCCAATTTTTGGGCTCCTGAAGCCAACCCCAGTGTCTCTTTAAAGTAATATTTGGGTTCCTGCTGCTGCTGCTGCCAACTCCTGCCAACTCCAGAGTGTGATTCGTCCAATTTTTGGGCTCCTGAAGCCAACCCCAGTGTCTCTTTAAAGTAATATTTGGGCTCCTGCTGCTGCTGCCAACTCCAGGGTGTGATTCATCCAATTTTTGGGCTCCTGAAGCCAACTCCAGTGTCTCTTTAAAGTAATATTTGGGCTCCTGCTGCTGCTGCTGCTGCCAACTCCTGCCAACTCCAGGGTGTGATTCATCCAATTTTTGGGCCTCCTGAAGCCAACCTCAGGGTCTCTTTAAAGTAATATTTGGGCTCCTGCTGCTGCCAACTCCTGCCAACTCCAGGGTGTGATTCATCCAATTTTGGGCTCCTGAAGCCAACCCCAGTGTCTCTTTAAAGTAATGTTTGGGTTCCTGCTGCTGCTGCTGCCAACTCCAGGGTGTGATTCATCCAATTTTTGGGCTACTGAAGCCAACCCCAGTGTCTCTTTAAAGTAATGTTTGGGCTCCTGCTGCTGCTGCCAACTCCAGGGTGTGATTCATCCAATTTTTGGGCTCCTGAAGCCAACCCCAGTGTCTCTTTAAAGTAATATTTGGGCTCCTGCTGCTGCTGCCAACTCCTGCCAACTCCAGGGTGTGATTCATCCAATTTTTGGGCTCCTGAAGCCAACTCCAGTGTCTCTTTAAAGTAATATTTGGGCTCCTGCTGCTGCTGCTGCCAACTCCTGCCAACTCCAGGGTGTGATTCATCCAATTATTGGCCTCCTGAAGCCAACCCCAGGGTCTCTTTAAAGTAATATTTGGGCTCCTGCTGCTGCTGCCAACTCCAGGGTGTGATTCATCCAATTTTTGGGCTCCTGAAGCCAACTCCAGTGTCTCTTTAAAGTAATATTTGGGCTCCTGCTGCTGCTGCTGCCAACTCCTGCCGACTCCAGGGTGTGATTCATCCAATTTTTGGGCTCCTAAAGCCAACCCCAGTGTCTCTTTAAAGTAATGTTTGGGCTCCTGCTGCTGCTGCTGCTGCTGCCAACTCCAGGGTGTGATTCATCCAATATTTGGGCTACTGAAGCCAACCCCAGTGTCTCTTTAAAGTAATGTTTGGGCTCCTGCTGCTGCTGCCAACTCCAGGGTGTGATTCATCCAATTTTTGGGCTCCTGAAGCCAACCCCAGTGTCTCTTTAAAGTAATATTTGGGTTCCTGCTGCTGCTGCTGCCAACTCCTGCCAACTCCAGGGTGTGATTCGTCCAATTTTTGGGCTCCTGAAGCCAACCCCAATGTCTCTTTAAAGTAATATTTGGGCTCCTGCTGCTGCTGCCAACTCCAGGGTGTGATTCATCCAATTTTTGGGCTCCTGAAGCCAACTCCAGTGTCTCTTTAAAGTAATATTTGGGCTCCTGCTGCTGCTGCTGCTGCCAACTCCTGCCAACTCCAGGGTGTGATTCATCCAATTTTTGGGCTCCTGAAGCCAACCCCAGTGTCTCTTTAAAGTAATATTTGGGCTGCTGCTGCTCCTGCTGCCAACTCCTGCCAACTCCAGGGTGTGATTCATCCAATTTTTGGCCTCCTGAAGCCAACCCCACGGTCTCTTTAAAGTAATATTTGGGCTCCTGCTGCTGCTGCCAACTCCAGGGTGTGAATCATCCAATTTTTGGGCTCCTGAAGCCAACTCCAGTGTCTCTTTAAAGTAATATTTGGGCTCCTGCTGCTGCTGCTGCCAACTCCTGCCAACTCCAGGGTGTGATTCATCCAATTTTTGGGCTCCTGAAGCCAACCCCAGTGTCTCTTTAAAGTAATATTTGGGCTCCTGCTGCTGCTGCCAACTCCAGGGTGTGAATTATCCAATTTTTGGGCTCCTGAAGCCAACTCCAGTGTCTCTTTAAAGTAATATTGGGCTCCTGCTGCTGCTGCTGCCAACTCCTGTCAACTCCAGGGTGTGATTCATCCAATTTTTGGCCTCCTGAAGCCAACCTCAGGGTCTCTTTAAAGTAATATTTGGGCTCCTGCTGCTGCCAACTCCTGCCAACTCCAGGGTGTGATTCATCCAATTTTGGGCTCCTGAAGCCAACCCCAGTGTCTCTTTAAAGTAATGTTTGGGCTCCTGCTGCTGCTGCTGCCAACTCCAGGGTGTGATTCATCCAATTTTTGGGCTACTGAAGCCAACCCCAGTGTCTCTTTAAAGTAATGTTTGGGCTCCTGCTGCTGCTGCCAACTCCAGGGTGTGATTCATCCAATTTTTGGGCTCCTGAAGCCAACCCCAGTGTCTCTTTAAAGTAATATTTGGGCTCCTGCTGCTGCTGCCAACTCCTGCCAACTCCAGGGTGTGATTCATCCAATTTTTGGGCTCCTGAAGCCAACTCCAGTGTCTCTTTAAGGTAATATTTGGGCTCCTGCTGCTGCTGCTGCCAACTCCTGCCAACTCCAGGGTGTGATTCATCCAATTTTTGGCCTCCTGAAGCCAACCCCAGGGTCTCTTTAAAGTAATATTTGGGCTCCTGCTGCTGCTGCCAACTCCTGCCAACTCCAGGGTGTGATTCATCCAATTTTTGGGCTCCTGAAGCCAACTCCAGTGTCTCTTTAAAGTAATATTTGGGCTCCTGCTGCTGCTGCTGCCAACCCCTGCCAACTCCAGGGTGTGATTCATCCAATTTTTGGGCTCCTAAAGCCAACCCCAGTGTCTCTTTAAAGTAATGTTTGGGCTCCTGCTGCTGCTGCTGCCAACTCCAGGGTGTGATTCATCCAATTTTTGGGCTACTGAAGCCAACCCCAGTGTCTCTTTAAAGTAATGTTTGGGCTCCTGCTGCTGCTGCCAACTCCAGGGTGTGATTCATCCAATTTTTGGGCTCCTGAAGCCAACCCCAGTGTCTCTTTAAAGTAATATTTGGGTTCCTGCTGCTGCTGCTGCCAACTCCTGCCAACTCCAGGGTGTGATTCATCCAATTTTTGGGCTCCTGAAACCAACCCCAGTGTCTCTTTAAAGTAATATTTGGGCTCCTGCTGCTGCTGCTGCCAACTCCAGGGTGTGAATTATCCAATTTTTGGGCTCCTGAAGCCAACCCCAGTGTCTCTTTAAAGTAATATTTGGGCTCCTGCTGCTGCTGCTGCTGCCAACTCCAGGGTGTGAATCATCCAATTTTTGGGCTCCTGAAGCCAACCCCAGTGTCTCTTTAAAGTAATATTTGGGCTCCTGCTGCTGCTGCTGCCAACTCCTGCCAACTCCAGGGTGTGATTCATCCAATTTTTGGGCTCCTGAAGCCAACCCCAGTGTCTCTTTAAAGCAATATTTGGGCTCCTGCTGCTGCTGCTGCCAACTCCAGGGTGTGAATCATCCAATTTTTGGGCTCCTGAAGCCAACTCCAGTGTCTCTTTAAAGTAATATTTGGGCTCCTGCTGCTGCTGCTGCCAACTCCTGCCAACTCCAGGGTGTGATTCTTCCAATTTTTGGGCTCCTGAAGCCAACCCCACGGTCTTTTTAAAGTAATATTTGGGCTCCTGCTGCTGCTGCCAACTCCAGGGTGTGAATCATCCAATTTTTGGGCTCCTGAAGCCAACTCCAGTGTATATTTGGGGTCCTGCTGCTGCTGCTGCCAACTCCAGGGTGTGATTCATTTAATTTTTGGGCTCCTGAAGCCAACTCCAGTGTCTCTTTAAAGTAATGTTTGGGCTCCTGCTGCTGCTGCCAACTCCAGGGTGTGATTCATCCAATTTTTGGGCTCCTGCTGCCAACCCAGGTGTCTCTTTAAAGTAATGTTTGGGCTCCTGCTACTGCTGCTGCCAACTCCAGGGTGTGATTCATCCAATTTTTGGGCTCCTGCTGCCAACCCCAGTGTCTCTTTAAAGTAATGTTTGGGCTCCCGCTGCTGCTGCTGCTGCCAACTCCAGGGTGTGATTCATCCAATCTTTGGGCTCCTGCTGCCAACCCCAGTGTCTCTTTAAAGTAATGTTTGGGCTCCTGCTGCTGCTGCTGCCAACTCCAGGGTGTGATTCATCCAATTTTTGGGCTCCTGAAGCCAACTCCAGTGTCTCTTTAAAGTAATGTTTGGGCTCCTGCTGCTGCTGCCAACTCCAGGGTGTGATTCATCCAATTTTTGGGCTCCTGCTGCCAACCCCAGTGTCTCTTTAAAGTAATGTTTGGGCTCCTGCTGCTGCTGCTGCTGCTGCCAACTCCAGGGTGTGATTCATCCAATTTTTGGCCTCCTGAAGCCAACCCCAGGGTCTCTTTAAAGTAATGTTTGGGCTCCTGCTGCTGCCAACTCCAGGGTGTGATTCATCCAATTTTTGGGCTCCTGCTGCTGCCAACTTCAGTGTCTCTTTAAAGCAATGTTTGGGCTCCTGCCCCTCATAGTGATGCCAATTCAACTCTCTGCAATTGTGCCGCTCTGCGATTTTATTAGCGATGCCTCTGATCTGCATGGGATATTTATTCAAAGTATTATTTAACTAACCCAGCACGCATCCTGTGCGTGTTACAGCAAGGCAGAATGGTTTACAACCCTATTGAGGCTCTAGGAGGCTCAGAAACAGCCGTTTTTCATAGCGATTCGTCGCGAATAAATTCGGATCGAAACGATTTTTGTCGGAAAATTCCGCGAATCAGTCGAATCGAATTTTTCAAAAGTTCGCTCATCTCTAACTGGCTCCTAAGTGACTACATTCAGGATTATGTAACTATGCATAATATTCTAAGTGACAGCCAGCACGGTTTTACTAAGGGCAGACGCTGTCTGACTAACCTAATTAGCTTCTATGAGGAGGTGAGTAAAAGCCTGGACAGAAGGGTGGCTGTAGATATAGTTTTTCTGGATTTTACAAAAGCATTTTACATTGTCCATCATAGATGCTTATTGGGGAAATTGAGGAATTCAGGGTTAGAAAATACAGTTTGTGAGTGGATTAAAAACTGGCCAATGAACCGTGTGCAGAAAGTTGCAGTTAATGATACCAAGGGCCTTATTCATAAAGGGATAGCGCCAGGTAATTACTGTACAGCGGCAGGTAGTGCCAGGTAGCGGCAGGTAGCGGTAGGTGAACGCCGGAGACCGCACGCAATTACACATTTATGAAGCCGAATCTGGTGAGCGACTAGAACAACGCCATGTAGCGTTCAATTCATCATTATCCCAACTAGGGATGAGCGAATCGATCCGGACGAACCCGGATTCGATCCGAATTTCATGAAAAATTTGATTCGGATCGAATCCGAATTTCCCCGCTTTTCGATCGCTCAAAGTTTTCCTTTAACATCCATTCATTTACATTACAGGCATTCTAAGATAGCGGACGGGACATGTCCAGACATCTACCCCGCGCCAGTGCAAGCTGGGGCAGTCACATGCAGCCTATCAGCAGCCAGCAAGCCCGGTGACGTCACAGCGCTATTAAAGGCCGCCGGCCATCTTGCTTTTCTTCATTTCTGTATTGCTTTCGTGAGAGACAGAACGCTGCTGTAGGCAGGGAGAGAGACAGTTAGACAGACAGGGACAGACAGGGACAGGCTGGAGACAGGCAGGAGACAGACAGAAAGTCCACTAAAAACAGGGAAAGTTAGGAAAAATCGGAGGCAGTCACAGGGAGATTTTTTTTTTTTTTTCATCCAGCCTGAGTGTTTGTTACTGGCTGGCTGACTGGCTTTGTTAGCGTTTTCAGGCTGCTTATACACTAACTGTGCATATATACTGAACTGATATTAAGTCTGCTGTGAGGCATCCCATTCTGTGACTACACCAGCCTCTATTTAAGACCATATAACCATTTGCACTTATTCTAATTGAAATTAGGCCTGATAAAGACACTTTTGCTGTGCATGCTACTACTGGTCCCTGCCAGGTGCACTGCTGGTTTTTGTGGCATCCCATTCTGTGACTACACCAGCCTCTATTTAAGACCATAACCATTTGCACTTATTCTAATTGAAATTAGGCCTGATAAAGACACTTTTGCTGTGCATAGACTTACTGCTGCCTGCCAGGTGCACTCCTGTTGTGGCATCCCATTCTGTGACTACACCAGCCTCTATTTAAGACCATAACCATTTGCACTTATTCTAATTGAAATTAGGCCTGATAAAGACACTTTTGCTGTGCATGCTACTACTGGTCCCAGGTGCACTCCTGTTGTGGCATCCCATTCTGTGACTACAACAGCCTCTATTTAAGACCATAACCATTTGCACTTATTCTAATTGAAATTAGGCCTGATAAAGACACTTTTGCTGTGCATGCTACTACTGGTCCCAGGTGCACTCCTGTTGTGGCATCCCATTCTGTGACTACAACAGCCTCTATTTAAGACCACAACCATTTGCACTTATTCTAATTGAAATTAGGCCTGATAAAGACACTTTTGCTGTGCATGCTACTACTGGTCCCCGGTGCACTCCTGTTGTGGCATCCCATTCTGTGACTACACCAGCCTCTATTTAAGACCATAACCATTTGCACTTATTCTAATTGAAATTAGGCCTGATAAAGACACTTTTGCTGTGCATGCTACTACTGGTCCCAGGTGCACTCCTGTTGTGGCATCCCATTCTGTGACTACACCAGCCTCTATTTAAGATCATAACCATTTGCACTTATTCTAATTGAAATTAGGCCTGATAAAGACACTTTTGCTGTGCATGCTACTACTGGTCCCAGGTGCACTCCTGTTGTGGCATCCCATTCTGTGACTACACCAGCCTCTATTTAAGACCATAACCATTTGCACTTATTCTAATTGAAATTAGGCCTGATAAAGAAACTTTTGCTGTGCATGCTACTACTGGTCCCAGGTGCACTCCTGTTTGGGGCATCCCTTTCTGTGACTACAGCAGCCTCTATTTAAGAACATAACCATTTGCACTTATTCTAATTGAAATTAGGCCTGATAAAGACTCTTTTGCTGTGCATGCTACTACTGGTCCCAGGTGCACTCCTGTTGTGGCATCCCATTCTGTGACTACACCAGCCTCTATTTAAGACCATAACCATTTGCACTTATTCTAATTGAAATTAGGCCTGATAAAGACACTTTTGCTGTGCATGCTACTACTGGTCCCAGGTGCACTCCTGTTGTGGCATCCCATTCTGTGACTAAACCAGCCTCTATTTAAGACCATAACCATTTGCACATATTCTAATTGAAATTAGGCCTGATAAAGACACTTTTGCTGTGCATGCTACTACTGGTCCCAGGTGCACTCCTGTTGTGGCATCCCATTCTGTGACTACACCAGCCTCTATTTAAGACCATAACCATTTTCACTTATTCTAATTGAAATTAGGCCTGATAAAGACACTTTTGCTGAGCATTCTACTACTGGTCCCAGGTGCACTCCTGTTGTGGCATCCCATTCTGTGACTACACCAGCCTCTATTTAAGACCATAACCATTTGCACTTATTCTAATTGAAATTAGGCCTGATAAAGACACTTTTGCTGTGCATGCTACTACTGGTCCCTGCCAGGTGCACTGCTGGTTTTTGTGGCATCCCATTCTGTGACTACACCAGCCTCTATTTAAGACCATAACCATTTGCACTTATTCTAATTGAAATTAGGCCTGATAAAGACACTTTTGCTGTGCATAGCACTACTGGTCCATGCCAGGTGCACTGCTGGTTTTTGTGGCATCCAATTCTGTGATTACACCAGCCTCTATTTAAGACCATAACCATTTGCACTTATTCTAATTGAAATTAGGCCTGATAAAGACACTTTTGCTGTGCATAGTACTACTGCCTGCCAGGTGCACTCCTGTTGTGGCATCCCATTCTGTGACTACACCAGCCTCTATTTAAGACCATAAAGATTGGCACCTAATATAATTGAAATTAGGCCTGATAAAGACACTTTTGCTGTGCATGCTCTCTGGTTTTTGTGGCATCCCATTCTGTGACTACACCAGCCTCTATTTAAGACCATAACCATTTGCACTTATTCTAATTGAAATTAGGCCTGATAAAGACACTTTTGCTGTGTATGCTACTACTGGTCCCAGGTGCACTCCTGTTGTGGCATACCATTCTGTGACTACACCAGCCTCTATTTAAGACCATAACCATTTGCACTTATTCTAATTGAAATTAGGCCTGATAAAGACACTTTTGCTGTGCATGCTACTACTGGTCCCAGGTGCACTCCTGTTGTGGCATCCCATTCTGTGACTACACCAGCCTCTATTTAAGACCATAACCATTTGCACTTATTCTAATTGAAATTAGGCCTGATAAAGACACTTTTGCTGTGCATAGCATTACTGGTCCCTGCCAGGTGCACTGCTGGTTTTTGTGGCATCCCATTCTGTGACTACACCAGCCTCTATTTAAGAACATAACCATTTGCACTTATTCTAATTAAAATTAGGCCTGATAAAGACACTTTTGCTGTGCATAGCACTACTGGTCCCTGCCAGGTGCACTGCTGGTTTTTGTGGCATCCCATTCTGTGACTACACCAGCCTCTATTTAAGACCATAACCATTTGCACTTATTCTAATTGAAATTAGGCCTGATAAAGACACTTTTGCTGTGCATAGCACTACTGGTCCCTGCCAGGTGCACTGCTGGTTTTTGTGGCATCCCATTCTGTGACTACACCAGCCTCTATTTAAGACCATAACCATTTGCACTTATTCTAATTGAAATTAGGCCTGATAAAGACACTTTTGCTGTGCATAGCACTACTGGTCCCTGCCAGGTGCACTGCTGGTTTTTGTGGCATCCCATTCTGTGACTACACCAGCCTCTATTTAAGACCATAACCATTTGCACTTATTCTAATTGAAATTAGGCCTGATAAAGACACTTTTGCTGTGCATGCTACTACTGGTCCCAGGTGCACTCCTGTTGTGGCATCCCATTCTGTGACTACACCAGCCTCTATTTAAGACCATAACCATTTGCACTTATTCTAATTGAAATTAGGCCTGATAAAGATACTTTTGCTGTGCATAGTACTACTGCCTGACAGGTGCACTCCTGTTGTGGCATCCCATTCTGTGACTACACCAGCCTCTATTTAAGACCATAACCATTTGCACCTATTATAATTGAAATTAGGCCTGATAAAGACACTTTTGCTGTGCATGCTCTCTGGTTTTTGTGGCATCCCATTCTGTGACTACACCAGCCTCTATTTAAGACCATAACCATTTGCACTTATTCTAATTGAAATTAGGCCTGGTAAAGACAATTTTGCTGTGTATGCTACTACTGGTCCCAGGTGCACTCCTGTTGTGGCATCCCATTCTGTGACTACACCAGCCTCTATTTAAGACCATAACCATTTGCACTTATTCTAATTGAAATTAGGCCTGATAAAGACACTTTTGCTGTGCATGCTACTACTGGTCCCAGGTGCACTCCTGTTGTGGCATCCCATTCTGTGACTACAACAGCCTCTATTTAAGACCATAACCATTTGCACTTATTCTAATTGAAATTAGGCCTGATAAAGACAGTTTTGCTGTGCATAGTACTACTGCCTGCCAGGTGCACTCCTGTTGTGGCATCCCATTCTGTGACTACACCAGCCTCTATTTAAGACCATAACCATTTGCACTTATTCTAATTGAAATTAGGCCTGATAAAGACACTTTTGCTGTGCATAGTACTGCTGCCTGTCAGGTGCACTCCTGTTGGTTTTTGGGGCATCCCATTCTGTGACTACACCAGCCTCTATTTAAGACCATAACCATTTGCACTTATTCTAATTGAAATTAGGCCTGATAAAGACACTTTTGCTGTGCATGCTCTCTTGTTTTTGTGGCATCCCATTCTGTGACTACAACAGCCTCTATTTAAGACCATAACCATTTGCACTTATTCTAATTGAAATTAGGCCTGATAAAGACACTTTTGCTGTGCATAGTACTACTGCCTGCCAGGTGCACTCCTGTTGTGGCATCCCATTCTGTGACTACACCAGCCTCTATTTAAGACCATAACCATTTGCACTTATTCTAATTGAAATTAGGTCTGATAAAGACACTTTTGCTGTGCATAGTACTGCTGCCTGCCAGGTGCACTCCTGTTGGTTTTTGGGGCATCCCATTCTGTGACTACACCAGCCTCTATTTAAGACCATAACCATTTGCACTTATTCTAATTGAAATTAGGCCTGATAAAGACACTTTTGCTGTGCATGCTCTCTGGTTTTTGTGGCATCCCATTCTGTGACTACACCAGCCTCTATTTAAGACCATAACCATTTGCACCTATTATAATTGAAATTAGGCCTGATAAAGACACTTTTGCTGTGCATAGTACTACTGCCTGACAGGTGCACTCCTGTTGTGGCATCCGATTCAGTGACTACACCAGCCTCTATTTAAGACCATAACCATTTGCACCTATTCTAATTGAAATTAGGCCTGATAAAGACACTTTTGCTGTGCATAGTACTGCTGCCTGCCAGGTGCACTCCTGTTGGTTTTTGGGGCATCCCATTCTGTGACTACACCAGCCTGTATTTAAGACCATAACCATTTGCACTTATTCTAATTGAAATTAGGCCTGATAAAGACACTTTTGCTGCCCATGCTACTACTGGTCCCAGGTGCACTCCTGTTGTGACATCCCATTCTGTGACTACACCAGCCTCTATTTAAGACCATAACCATTTGCACTTATTCTAATTGAAATTAGGCCTGATAAAGACACTTTTGCTGTGCATAGTCTTACTGCCTGCCAGGTGCACTCCTGTTGTGGCATCCCATTCTGTGACTACACCAGCCTCTATTTAAGACCATAACCATTTGCACCTATTCTAATTGAAATTAGGCCTGATAAAGACACCTTTGCTGTGCATAGTACTGCTGCCTGCCAGGTGCACTCCTGTTGGTTTTTGGGGCATCCCATTCTGTGACTACACCAGCCTCTATTTAAGACCATAACCATTTGCACTTATTCTAATTGAAATTAGGCCTGATAAAGACACTTTTGCTGTGCATAGTACTGCTGCCTGCCAGGTGCACGCCTGTTGGTTTTTGGGGCATCCCATTCTGTGACTACACCAGCCTCTATTTAAGACCATAACCATTTGCACTTATTCTAATTGAAATTAGGCCTGATAAAGACACTTTTGCTGCGCATGCTACTACTGGTCCCAGGTGCACTCCTGTTGTGACATCCCATTCTGTGACTACACCAGCCTCTATTTAAGACCATAACCATTTGCACTTATTCTAATTGAAATTAGGCCTGATAAAGACACTTTTGCTGTGCATAGTACTACTGCCTGCCAGGTGCACTCCTGTTGTGGCATCCCATTCTGTGACTACACCAGCCTCTATTTAAGACCATAACCATTTGCACCTATTCTAATTGAAATTAGGCCTGATAAAGACACCTTTGCTGTGCATAGTACTGCTGCCTGCCAGGTGCACTCCTGTTGGTTTTTGGGGCATCCCATTCTGTGACTACACCAGCCTCTATTTAAGACCATAACCATTTGCACTTATTCTAATTGAAATTAGGCCTGATAAAGACACTTTCGCTGTGCATAGTCTTACTGCTGCCAGGTGCACTGCTGGCTGTTGGGGCATCCCATTCTGTAACATAGTATACCCCTCTTTATTTACACTAAGCAGCTCTCTTATTTACACTAGGCAGGCCTGTTGGAGGCTGAGTGTTACTGCTCACTTTTGGTGTGCATTATATTCTGTTTCATATAGACCCACCGCTGCCTGGGGGTTCTTAAAATATCACCTACTACCACGACAGTTAGACTATGTCGGGCAGACAAGTGCCTGGAAGTGAAAAGAGGAGTGGCAGAGGCCAAGATTCCGCAGGCAGAGCTCGCAGCAGACTGGGGGCCAGTAGCAACAGGAGTCACGCTGAGAGACCTAATCTGCCAGTATCTGCTAGCGGTCGGGTCTCCACCAGTAACGCATCTGCCGTGGTAGATTGGTTGACGCGCTCATCAACAACATCATCACAACTTACGTCTGAGACCCCCAGTCTAGGGTCGGTAGGTTCCTCTGACACAACCCTGAGTTGGCATGCCCCGAGAGCAGTCCCTGTCCTCCCATTGCCTCTGTCCTACGCCGTTCCCTCCCCCAGCGACGTATCCAATGCTTTGGGTTCAGCTCCACTCTTTAGTGAGGAGGACGATCAGATAGAGGACAGTCAGCAGCTACTGCCCAGCCAAGAAATGGAGGTGGCTTCTTTAGCTAGGCAGACAAATAGTGATGTGGACAGTGTCGTGGGTGCTGCGAGCGTTCCAGCTCCTGCGCCAGACACTGTTGACGAATCCACGAACATCAGTGACATACAGCCACAACTCGGTGATAATGATGATGACGATGAAGCCGATCGCACTTGGGAGCCGGGTGATGAAGGGGCTTCATCGTCATCATCAGGAGAAGAGGGGCGCAGGTTGCCCCGGAGTCAGCAGCTGAGGCAGCAAGGTGGTAGCAGTCAGCATGGGGGCACAATTCCAAAGGCTGGAGCCGGCCTGGGCCGGGGCCGGGGTAGAGCACCTGCTGTGCGGCAGTCTACCTTATTGGGAGGTAGTGGAGCAGGGGTTCCTGGAGTTGGCAACAGCAGCATTGAATCAGTGAGGCCAGGGGGTGGGAAAAGTAGCTACTCGGCAGTGTGGCAGTTTTTCCTGAAGCATCCGCAGGAGGGTAACATGGCCACATGCAAGATATGTAGGCAAAAGGTGAAGCGTGGCCAGGGTCCAAATGTTGGCACCACGGCCCTGCGTCAACATATGATGCGTCACCATAAAGCGACCTGGGAGAACCGAGGCTCCCAAGGGGTGGTACAGTCTGCTTCCTCACCAAGTGGCACGCCGCTCCCAATTTCTGCCAGCCAAGGCTCCAGCACCTCAGCCGAAGGCAGCTGTGCGTCATACCCATCCTCTGTCGCTCCTGCTCCTCCTCCTCCTCCTCCAAGTCATGCATCCCACCAGCAATCCATCAGCGAAGCCATGTCCAAGAGACAGCAGTATGCGCCCACTCATCCTACGGCGCAGAAGCTGAATGTGCTCCTGTCCAAGTTGCTGGTGCTGCAGTCGCTCCCTTTTCAGGTGGTGGAATCTGCACCTTTCAGAGAACTGATGGCTTGTGCCGAGCCGAGGTGGAGAGTCCCAAGCCGTCATTTCTTTGCCAAGAAGGCACAGCGCTGCACACTTTTGTTGAACAGAAGGTGGGCCAGTCCTTGAGCCTGTCGGTGTGTAGCAAAGTGCATGGCAGTGCCGACATCTGGAGCTGTAACTATGGTCAGGGACAGTACATGTCGTTTACGGCCCACTGGGTGAATGTGGTCCCTTTGCAGCAGCAGCAGCAACTTGGACAGGTCACGCCGCTTCGGCCTCCGCGCTCCCTGCCCGTTGGGCCTGTGACACCGTGCGACTCGGCCTCCTCATCCTCCGCCATCTCCTCACCCTCCACTGTAGGCTCAAGTCTCAGTGCCCCTCCAGTCTACCATGTGTGCAGGGCACGGAGGTGTCACGCAGTGCTTCACATGGTTTGTCTTGGCGAACGGAGTCACACAGGGGAGGAACTGCTTAAATGTATTCATCAGGAAATCCAAACATGGCTTACTCCAAGAAAACTTAAAATGGGAATCATGGTTACCGACAATGGGAAGAACATTTTGTCTGCGCTGCGCCAAGGAAGCCTGACCCATGCCCCCTGCATGGCTCACGTCTTCAATCTGGTTGTCAAGCGGTTTCTGAAGTGTTCCCCCCATCTGCAAGACATCCTAACAACTTCAAGGAAACTTTGCATGCACTTCAGCCACTCATACACCGCCAAACACACCCTTCTTGAGCTACAGCGTCAGAATGGTATCCCCCAACATAGTCTGATTTGCGATGTTTCCACCCGTTGGAATTCCACCCTTCACATGTTGGACCGATTATATGAACAGAGAAAAGCCATCACGGATTTCCTGATGATCCAAGCAGATAGGGGGACTCCCCTGTGTAACTTCAATGTCAACCAGTGGCAGCTCATACGTGACACCTGCCGTTTGCTCAGGCCCTTTGAGGAAGCCACTTTATTTGTCAGTCGGCAGGATTACGGGATGAACGACGTGATTCCACTGCTTCATGTACTACAGCACATGTTGAAAACCATGGCTGGTCAGGGCACTGGAGACATGGCGTTTACATCTTACGGCCACATGAACCCCGTTGCAGCTGAACTGGAGGAGGAGGAGGAAGAGGAGGAGGAGGAGTTGCCCAGCGAAACACAGTTTAGGCTTGGCGAAATGGCTGGTTTATCTAGTCAGCGGACAGGAGAGGAGGAGCAGGAGCAGCCAGAGGAGCTAGAGGTTTTTGAGGAAGGCGAGAAAGAGGACCCGGGCACACCGTGGCAGTATGCAGTGGAGATGGAGACAGGTAGTCCATCCGAGTCACTTGCGCAAATGGCACAAAGCATGCTCACGTGCTTGCGTAGTGACCCCAGAATTGTTTCCATCTGTCGGCGGGATGACTTCTGGCTGTCCACCTTATTGGATCCTCGCTCCGGTACAAAATGGGGGCATTTTTTAAACATTCTACGTAGGCAGTTGGCCGATGCCTATCTGCGCCATGTTCCATACTCTCGCAGGTCTGACTCGAGGGGACCTCTGCGCTCACCTTCCACTGCCATGGCCGCTGGGGGGGCTGGCAGGAGCAGCAGCTCCATCAGCAGCAGCAGCCTCAGTCTTCAGTCGCTAATGAGTAGCTTTCTACACCCGCATAGTGAGGCTACTCATGAGCAGCAGGAAGACCTGGAGCAGGACCTGAACCAGAAGGTCATGTCATACTTTGACATGACCATGCCAACACACCTTGAGGATCCGCTGGACTTCTGGGCAGCCAAACTTGATTTGTGGCCGCAACTAGCAGAGTTTGCCCTGGAAAAGCTGTCCTGCCCGGCAAGTAGAGTGCCATCTGAGCGGGTGTTTAGTGCGGCGGGGGCCATAGTTACGGCGAGGAGAACTCGTCTGTCAACTAAAAATGTGGAGAGACTCACCTTTGTCAAAATGAATCAGGGATGGATCAGCCAGGATTTCCACCCACCAATGCCTGATGCATGCGACTAGATTCAGCATGGTGCCACGTTTTACACTTTCCAAATGGTGCAAAACATATTTATGTCTTTAGGCCAATTTTTGGGCTCCTGCTGATGCCAACTCCAGGGTGTGAATCATCCAATTTTTGGGCTCCTGAAGCCAACTCCAGTGTCTCTTTAAAGTAATGTTTGGGCTCCTGCTGCTGCTGCTGCCAACTCCTGCCAACTCCAGGGTGTGAATCATCCAATTTTTGGGCTCCTGAAGCCAACTCCAGTGTCTCTTTAAAGTAATATTTGGGCTCCTGCTGCTGCTGCCAACTCCTGCCAACTCCAGGGTGTGATTCATCCAATTTTTGGCCTCCTGAAGCCAACCCCAGGGTCTCTTTAAAGTAATATTTGGGCTCCTGCTGCTGCTGCTGCCAACTCCAGGGTGTGATTCATCCAATTTTTGGGCTCCTGAAGCCAACCACAGTGTCTCTTTAAAGTAATGTTTGGGCTCCTGCTGCTGCTGCTGCTGCTGCTGCCAACTCCAGGGTGTGATTCATCCAATTTTTGGGCTCCTGCTGCCAACCCCAGTGTTTCTTTAAAGTAATGTTTGGGCTCCCGCTGCTGCTGGCAACTCCAGGGTGTGATTCATCCAATCTTTGGGCTCCTGCTGCCAACCCCAGTGTCTCTTTAAAGTAATATTTGGGCTCCTCCTGCTGCTGCTGCTGCCAACTCCTGCCAACTCCAGGGTGTGAATCATCCAATTTTTGGGCTCCTGAAGCCAACCCCAGTGTCTCTTTAAAGTAATATTTGGGCTGCTGCTGCTGCTGCCAACTCCAGGGTGTGAATCATCCAATTTTTGGGCTCCTGAAGCCAACTCCAGTGTCTCTTTAAAGTAATATTTGGGCTCCTGCTGCTGCCAACTCCTGCCAACTCCAGGGTGTGATTCATCCAATTTTTGGCCTCCTGAAGCCAACCTCAGGGTCTCTTTAAAGTAATATTTGGGCTCCTGCTGCTGCTGCTGCCAACTCCTGCCAACTCCAGGGTGTGATTCATCCAATTTTTGGGCTCCTGAAGCCAACCCCAGTGTCTCTTTAAAGTAATGTTTGGGCTCCTGCTGCTGCTGCTGCTGCCAACTCCAGGGTGTGATTCATCCAATTTTTGGGCTACTGAAGCCAACCCCAGTGTCTCTTTAAAGTAATGTTTGGGCTCCTGCTGCTGCTGCTGCCAACTCCAGGGTGTGATTCATCCAATTTTTGGGCTCCAGAAGCCAACCCCAGTGTCTCTTTAAAGTAATATTTGGACTCCTGCTGCTGCTGCTGCCAACTCCTGCCAACTCCAGGGTTTGATTCATCCAATTTTTGGGCTCCTGAAGCCAACCCCAGTGTCTCTTTAAATTAATATTTGGGCTCCTGCTGCTGCTGCCATCTCCAGGGTGTGATTCATCCAATTTTTGGGCTCCTGAAGCCAACCCCAGTGTCTCTTTAAAGTAATATTTGGGCTCCTGCTGCTGCTGCTGCCAACTCCAGGGTGTGAATCATCCAATTTTTGGGCTCCTGAAGCCAACCCCAGTGTCTCTTTAAAGTAATATTTGGGCTCCTGCTGCTGCTGCCAACTCCAGGGTGTGAATCATCCAATTTTTGGGCTCCTGAAGCCAACTCCAGTGTCTCTTTAAAGTAATATTTGGGCTCCTGCTGCTGCTGCTGCGAACTCCTGCCAACTCCAGGGTGTGATTCATCCAATTTTTGGCCTCCTGAAGCCAACCCCAGTTTCTCTTTAAAGTAATATTTGGGCTCCTGCTGCTGCTGCTGCCAACTCCTGCCAACTCCAGGGTGTGATTCATCCAATTTTTGGGCTCCTGAAGCCAACCCCATTGTCTCTTTAAATTAATATTTGGGCTCCTGCTGCTGCTGCTGCCAACTCCTGCCAACTCCAGGGTGTGATTCATCCAATTTTTGGCCTCCTGAAGCCAACCCCAGGGTCTCTTTAAAGTAATATTTGGGCTCCTACTGCTGCTGCCAACTCCAGGGTGTGAATCATCCAATTTTTGGGCTCCTGAAGCCAACCCCAGTGTCTCTTTAAAGTAATATTTGGGTTCCTGCTGCTGCTGCCAACTCCAGGGTGTGAATCATCCAATTTTTGGGCTCCTGAAGCCAACTCCAGTGTCTCTTTAAAGTAATATTTGGGCTCCTGCTTCTGCTGCTGCCAACTCCTGCCAACTCCAGGGTGTGATTCATCCAATTTTTGGCCTCCTGAAGCCAATACCAGTGTCTCTTTAAAGTAATATTTGGGCTCCTGCTGCTGCTGCCAACTCAAGGGTGTGAATAATCCAATTTTTGGGCTCCTGAAGCCAACTCCAGTGTCTCTTTAAAGTAATATTTGGGCTCCTGCTGCTGCTGCTGCCAACTCCTGCCAACTCCAGGGTGTGATTCATCCAATTTTTGGCCTCCTGAAGCCAACCCCAGGGTCTCTTTAAAGTAATATTTGGGCTCCTGCTGCTGCTGCTGCCAACTCCTGCCAACTCCAGGGTGTGATTCATCCAATTTTTGGGCTCCTGAAGCCAAACCCAGTGTCTCTTTAAAGTAATGTTTGGGCTCCTGCTGCTGCTGCTGCCAACCCCAGGGTGTGATTCATCCAATTTTTGGGCAACTGAAGCCAACCCCAGTGTCTCTTTAAAGTAATGTTTGGGCTCCTGCTGCTGCCAACTCCAGGGTGTGATTCATCCAATTTTTGGGCTCCTGAAGCCAACCCCAGTGTCTCTTTAAAGTAATATTTGGGCTCCTGCTGCTGCTGCTAACAACTCCAGGGTGTGATTCATCCAATTTTTGGCCTCCTGAAGCCAACCCCAGGGTCTCTTTAAAGTAATATTTGGGCTCCTGCTGCTGCTGCTGCTGCCAACTCCTGCCAACTCCAGGGTGTGATTCATCCAATTTTTGGGCTCCTGAAGCCAACCCCAGTGTCTCTTTAAAGTAATGTTTGGGCTCCTGCTGCTGCTGCTGCCAACTCCAGGGTGTGATTCATCCAATTTTTGGGCTACTGAAGCCAACCCCAGTGTCTCTTTAAAGTAATGTTTGGGCTCCTGCTGCTGCTGCCAACTCCAGGGTGTGATTCATCCAATTTTTGGGCTCCTGAAGCCAACCCCAGTGTCTCTTTAAAGTAATATTTGGGCTCCTGCTGCTGCTGCCAACTCCTGCCAACTCCAGGGTGTGATTCATCCAATTTTTGGGCTTCTGAAGCCAACCCCAGGGTCTCTTTAAAGTAATATTTGGGCTGCTGCTGCTGCCAACTCCAGGGTGTGAATCATCCAATTTTTGGGCTCCTGAAGCCAACCCCAGTGTCTCTTTAAAGTAATATTTGGGCTCCTGCTGCTGCTGCCAACTCCAGGGTGTGAATCATCCAATTTTTGGGCTCCTGAAGCTAACCCCAGTGTCTCTTTAAAGTAATATTTGGGCTCCTGCTGCTGCTGCTGCCAACTCCTGCCAACTCCAGGGTTTGATTCATCAAAATTTTGGGCTCCTGAAGCCAACCCCAGTGTCTCTTTAAAGTAATATTTGGGCTCCTGCTGCTGCTGCCAACTCCAGGGTGTGAATCATCCATTTTTTGGGCTCCTGAAGCCAACTCCAGTGTCTCTTTAAAGTAATATTTGGGCTCCTGCTGCTGCTGCTGCCAACTCCTGCCAACTCCAGGGTGTGATTCATCCAATTTTTGGGCTCCTGAAGCCAACCCCAGTGTCTCTTTAAAGTTATATTTGGGCTCCTGCTGCTGCTGCCAACTCCAGGGTGTGAATCATCCAATTTTTGGGCTCCTGAAGCCAACTCCAGTGTATATTTGGGCTCCTGCTGCTGCCAACTCCAGGGTGTGATTCATCCAATTTTTGGGCTCCTGAAGCCAACTCCAGTGTCTCTTTAAAGTAATGTTTGGGCTCCTGCTGCTGCTGCCAACTCCAGGGTGTGATTCATCCAATTTTTGGGCTCCTGAAGCCAACCCCAGTGTCTCTTTAAAGTAATATTTGGGCTCCTGCTGCTGCTGCTGCCAACTCCAGGGTGTGAATCATCCAATTTTTGGGCTCCTGAAGCCAACCCCAGTGTCTCTTTAAAGTAATATTTGGGCTCCTGCTGCCAACTCCAGGGTGTGAATCATCCAATTTTTGGGCTCCTGAAGCCAACCCCAGTGTCTCTTTAAAGTAATATTTGGGCTCCTGCTGCTGCTGCTGCCAACTCCAGGGTGTGAATCATCCAATTTTTGGGCTCCTGAAGCCAACTCCAGTGTCTCTTTAAAGTAATATTTGGGCTCCTGCTGCTGCTGCTGCCAACTCCTGCCAACTCCAGGGTGTGATTCATCCAATTTTTGGGCTCCTGAAGCCAACTCCAGTGTCTCTTTAAAGTAATATTTGGGCTCCTGCTGCTGCTGCCAACTCCAGGGTGTGAATCATCCAATTTTTGGGCTCCTGAAGCCAACTCCAGTGTATATTTGGGCTCCTGCTGCTGCTGCTGCCAACTCCAGGGTGTGATTCATCCAATGTTTGGGCTCCTGAAGCCAACTCCAGTGTCTCTTTAAAGTAATGTTTGGGCTCCTGCTGCTGCTGCCAACTCCAGGGTGTGATTCATCCAATTTTTGGGCTCCTGAAGCCAACCCCAGTGTCTCTTTAAAGTAATATTTGGGCTCCTGCTGCTGCTGCTGCCAACTCCAGGGTGTGAATCATCCAATTTTTGGGCTCCTGAAGCCAACCCCAGTGTCTCTTTAAAGTAATATTTGGGCTCCTGCTGCTGCTGCCAACTCCAGGGTGTGAATCATCCAATTTTTGGGCTCCTGAAGCCAACCCCAGTGTCTCTTTAAAGTAATATTTGGGCTCCTGCTGCTGCTGCCAAGTCCAGGGTGTGAATCATCCAATTTTTGGGCTCCTGAAGCCAACTCCAGTGTCTCTTTAAAGTAATATTTGGGCTCCTGCTGCTGCTGCTGCTGCCAACTCCTGCCAACTCCAGGGTGTGATTCATCCAATTTTTGGGCTCCTGAAGCCAACTCCAGTGTATATTTGGGCTCCTGCTGCTGCTGCTGCCAACTCCAGGGTGTGATTCATCCAATTTTTGGGCTCCTGAAGCCAACTCCAGTGTCTCTTTAAAGTAATGTTTGGGCTCCTGCTGCTGCTGCCAACTCCAGGGTGTGATTCATCCAATTTTTGGGCTCCTGCTGCCAACCCCAGTGTCTCTTTAAAGTAATGTTTGGGCTCCTGCTGCTGCTGCTGCCAACTCCAGGGTGTGATTCATCCAATTTTTGGGCTCCTGCTGCCAACCCCAGTGTCTCTTTAAAGTAATGTTTGTGCTCCTGCTGCTGCTGCTGCCAACTCCAGGGTGTGATTCATCCAATCTTTGGGCTCCTGCTGCCAACCCCAGTGTCTCTTTAAAGTAATGTTTGGGCTCCTGCTGCTGCTGCCAACTCCAGGGTGTTATTCATCCAATTTTTGAGCTCCTGAAGCCAACTCCAGTGTCTCTTTAAAGTAATGTTTGGGCTCCTGCTGCTGCTGCCAACTCCAGGGTGTGATTCGTCCAATTTTTGGGCTCCTTCTGCCAACCCCAGTGTCTCTTTAAAGTAATGTTTGGGCTCCTGCTGCTGCTGCTGCCAACTCCAGGGTGTGATTCATCCAATTTTTGGGCTCCTGAAGCCAACCCCAGGGTCTCTTTAAAGTAATGTTTGGGCTCCTGCTGCTGCTGCTGCCAACTCCTGCCAACTCCAGGGTGTGATTCATCCAAATTTTGGGCTCCTGAAGCCAACTCCAGTGTCTCTTTAAAGTAATATTTGGGCTCCTGCTGCTGCTGCCAACTCCAGGGTGTGAATCATCCAATTTTTGGGCTCCTGAAGCCAACTCCAGTGTCTCTTTAAAGTAATATTTGGGCTCCTGCTGCTGCTGCTGCCAACTCCTGCCAACTCCAGGGTGTGATTCATCCAATTTTTGGGCTCCTGAAGCCAACCCCAGTGTCTCTAATATTTGGGCTCCTGCTGCTGCTGCCAACTCCAGGGTGTGAATCATCCAATTTTTGGGCTCCTGAAGCCAACTCCAGTGTATATTTGGGCTCCTGCTGCTGCTGCTGCCAACTCCAGGGTGTGATTCATCCAATTTTTGGGCTCCTGAAGCCAACCCCAGTGTCTCTTTAAAGTAATGTTTGGGCTCCTGCTGCTGCTGCCAACTCCAGGATGTGATTCATCCAATTTTTGGGCTCCTGCTGCCAACCCCAGTGTCTCTTTAAAGTAATGTTTGGGTTCCCGCTGCTGCTGCTGCTGCTGCCAACTCCAGGGTGTGATTCATCCAATCTTTAGGCTCCTGCTGCCAACCCCAGTGTCTCTTTATAGTAATGTTTGGGCTCCTGCTGCTGCTGCTGCCAACTCCAGGGAGTGATTCATCCAATTTTGGGCTCCTGAAGCCAACTCCAGTGTCTCTTTAAAGTAATGTTTGGGCTCCTGCTGCTGCTGCCAACTCCAGGGTTTGATTCATCCAATTTTTGGGCTCCTGCTGCCAACCCCAGTGTCTCTTTAAAGTAATGTTTGGGCTCCTGCTGCTGCTGCTGCCAACTCCAGGGTGTGATTCATCCAATTTTTGGGCTCCTGAAGCCAACCCCAGTGTCTCTTTAAAGTAATATTTGGGCTCCTGCTGCTGCTGCTGCTGCTGCCTACTCCAGGATGTGATTCATCCAATCTTTGGGCTCCTGCTGCCAACCCCAGTGTCTCTTTAAAGTAATGTTTGGGCTCCTGCTGCTGCCAACTCCAGGGTGTGATTCATCCAATTTTTGGGCTCCTGATGCCAATTCCAGTGTCTCTTTAAAGTAATGTTTGGGCTCCTGCTGCTGCTGCCAACTCCAGGGTGTGATTCATCCAATTTTTGGGCTCCTGCTGCCAACCCCAGTGTCTCTTTAAAGTAATGTTTGGGCTCCTGCTGCTGCTGCTGCCAACTCCAGGGTGTGATTCATCCAATTTTTGGGCTCCTGAAGCCAACCCCAGGGTCTCTTTAAAGTAATGTTTGGGCTCCTGCTGCTGCTGCTGCCAACTCCAGGGTGTGATTCATCCAATTTTTGGGCTCCTGCTGCTGCCAACTCCAGTGTCTCTTTAAAGCAATGTTTGGGCTCCTGCCCCTCATAGTGATGCCACTTCAACTCTCTGCAATTGTGCCGCTCTGCGATTCTATTAGCGATGCCTCTGATCTGCATGTGATATTTATTCAAAGTATTATTTAACTAACCCAGCACGCATCCTGTGCGTGTTACAGCAAGACAGAATGGTTTACAACCCTATTGAGGCTCTAGGAGGCTCAGAAATAGCCGTTTTTCATAGCGATTCATCGCAAATAAATTCGGATCGAAACGATTTTTGTCGGAAAATTCGGCGAATCAGTCGAATCGAATTTTTCAAAAGTTCGCTCATCTCTAATCCCAACCTCAGCGTACAGCGCCGGCATTCATCCTTGCACAGCGCCACGTCTAACCTGTCGTTACCTGGTGCTCTCCCATACATTTCTATGGACGATCCTTAAATCCCTTTCCTGATCCCAATTTTTTTTTTTTCCCCTAAAAAAAAAAAAACCTTCTGACATGTATTCTGGGCAAGAATTGACATTGAATGACATTTTTTCAAAACTTTTTGGATTAATAATATTTTTATGCAGAATTGTCCTTATAGGTCTGGTATTAAAGTGTTCATGCCACAATGTTATAACAATGTAATTCCATATGTTTTCACTTTGTTACTAGTGGATACATGTTCAAAAATAGACTTTAGAGGGGCGTTGCTTGCGTATGGAGGGATAGGACGCCGAGATTCTTGGCTCCCCACTTAACCCCCTTAATACTAATTATCTGGCGCACAGGCAGCAATCGGACCGAATGTCCAAACGTAGGAAGATGAGGAGCACACCCCGGGCCCGCAGAGGAGCACCCATCACTGCTTACTTTGGGGCGCACACTCCTGGAAGCCCTGATCCCCCCGTGTACCAAGATGGCGACGCCAGGTGTGGAAATGGAGGAGGTGGGGAGCGCTCCCCCCCATGCGGACGCGGAGACGGACTCACCTGCTGACATGTTCGTGGCGAGGGGGGCGAGAGGCAGCCCATCAGAGGAGCCGGAGAGGAGTCGGGCTTCAGAGCCGCAGCAGCCCCCGTGTCTGGGGAGAGAGAGAGAAGTGGAGCCGACCGCGGTGAGGCGGGGGCGGAGTCCCGCCATGCCGGGATCCGGGCCGGAGGATGACCCCACCGCATCTGTGGGCCCAGCCAGGGGAGAAGACGAGCAGAGCCGTGGAACCGGGCTCCTCCCGCACCCTGCGGGAGTGGAGCACATGCTGCACTGCCGAGAAGAAGAGAGGCAGAGAGCGGGCGGCTGCGAGCTGTTCTCCTTAGAGGAGCCATCCCCTACCCAGCAACAGGTGACGTCATGCCCTGGCCCTGCAGCATCTCAGGCTGACAGCATACGACAAATGGATCCTGAGACACACAGAGAAGAGATCACTCTGCAGGTGGGTGCCAGCAGCCCTGTGAGGGGGAATGGGGCGGTCAGGGGCCCAGACCCAGGGGAGGACACCATGATCCCTGGAGGAAACCCAATGGGAAGAGAGAGCCTGCAGCTGGATATGCCACTGGGGAGGGGGTCACGGATAATGACCACAGCCACAATACATAGCAGCCCGAGGGGGCAGAAAGCTCGGGGGGCCGGACTAGATCCCGTGGAGTGGGGGCCCACACATGGGTGTGCGGGATACCCGGGCTCGTGGACTCCTGAACCCAACATGATGGCTAGTGGGCGGGGGACCCAGAGGACCGCATAGGAGGGGTGGGGGACTGACTCATGCTATGCCAGCTATGCAGAGATGGCCCGGCCCGCGGGAGGACGTAGGCCCACAGCACCTCCCTACGAACACCATACTATGACACCGCTGGGGACACAAAACACAGAGTGGTCGCCCAGGATAGATGAGAGACTCCCAGAATGTGATTTCTTGAATAATGCATGTCCTGAAACTGCTTTGCCCCTATCCTTGATCTCAGCTATTGCGGAGTCGGTCCGGACAAACATCGCGGATGCCCTCAAATCGCTGCCATCCCGTTCAGACTTTGAAACTTACATAACCAGGATGGAAGGCACGTTTCGCAGGGAGATAACATCCATGCAGAACTCAATGGCAGACCTGTCGAGTAGAGTAGATGCCAATAATGCCGCACAACTAGACGTCCAAGCCAGAATTGAGGCTCTAGAACGTGAGCAAGATGTCACCAGACGACTGCTCTCCGAGTTTCAACTGCAACAAGACGATCAAGAAAACAGAAATCGCCGTAACAACATCCGGCTGCGGGGTCTCCCCGAATCGATAACTCCACCAGAGCTAAAGGCAAAAGTCACGAGACTGTTCAATAATATGCTGGACCGCCCACCCTCGGACCACATCGAGATAGATCGAATTCATCGAGTCCAGGGGCCCGCGCGGCTCGACCTCAGAGGTCCAAGAGATGTACTCTGCAGAGTGCACTACTACCAGGTCAAAGAAGCCATAATGCAGAAAGCCTGGAGCCGAGATCCAGTGGAGATGGAGGGAGCGCGGATCACCTTGCTACCAGATTTATCACGCCGAACCCTCCAGATGAGGCGATTGCTGAAACCCCTTTTGGAGCTAATACAACAGAAGGGAGCGACATATCGCTGGGGTCATCCGTTTCAACTGATTATACGAAAGGATCGCAGATCGTTTGTCCTGAAAGCACCGTCCCAGCTGGCGTAGCTGTTTGATTTTTTGGAGGCTGCACCGATCATGATTCCGAACTGGTTGGCGTGGGAGCTGGACCGCAGAGAGGGCCCGCTTCCTCAGCGCCCGAGAAGAAGAGGCCGAGATCGAAGAAGGCGCCGGGGGGATCCTCCTGGCCCGGTCCGGGGGGCTGACTTTGCTCCCCCGGGAGCCGAGTAGCGATACATCCACCCAAATGGACATAGAGGGGACACAGTTATGGCTAGAAAAGCTGATGTGATGTCCTCTCTTTACACTTTACACTTTACATTTTACAGTTAATTTGTTTGTTGGTTAAAGTTGTTGTTGTTCTTATGGCCGAGTATGTGGTTCCCGGGGGAGTTTGGGATCTGCGGGTGGGTTGGCGGGGGGGTTCTGGGGCCTTGGGCGGGGGGGGTCCCCCTCCCAGAGTGGGGGGGTGGCGCCCCCCCCGGCCTGGGGCCTCCGCCCCTCTCCCCCCCCTAGAGAAGGAGGGCCGGCCCTTGCGACCCCCCTGGGGATGGACCGCGCTCACGGTGATAACACGAACCGGAGCTGGGGCGGGTGATGATACGACCCGGATTTGGTAGATGAAAGGGGGACGTCTGACTCCCCCCGCCCCGGTGGAGTAAGACCTACTCGCCTTATGTGGGATCCCTTGGGAGGGGAGGATGACTAGACTTTGTTGGTGCGTGCCCTCTGCCCCGGGGGTGGACGGTCTCCCTCTGATTGGAGGGGGGGATATGTCCTTCCCGTCGAGACGACTGAGCCATTCGGCAGACGGCGGCCTGGCCCTCTGGTGGGGGCGGATTCCCCCCTTCGCCCGGAGCTCAGCCGGTGCGGGTGCGGCCCTCCCCATCCCCTTCAGAGGTGGCCCGGAGCTGGGGATGGGGGGAGATATCATCGGGCGGGTCTCGGGGGTTCCTCGGCTTGGTGTGGCTTCGCGCCTGGGAGACCGACTCCCGTGTCGGGGGTGTCCCCGACGTGCCGGGGGTGTGGCCTGTGCCCCGCATTCGGTGACGAGTTCCTATGGGGGACCCCGCTACTGGACCCTGACTGCTGTGGCGTGACTACTGGGGGGCGGTCCGCTCGCCCGGCACTGAGGGGACGGGCTCGAGGGGGTGGGGGGGCCCCGGGTTTAGGGGATGGCCCCGCGGATGAGCTGGCTGAGAAGGAGAAGAGGGAGGAGACGGCCTTGTTCATAGAGACATAGAGAGGTCGGTGGGGGGTCTTAGATCAGCCGGGGGCCTGCTGAGGGGGCCTTGCCCGCCGGACTGGGGGGGTGTCTTGGGCTGGGGCCCATGGGCTGGCCGGTCGGGGTGCCTTTCCGGGACGGCGGCTGGGTCGTTCGGGGGTCGGTCGGTCACTTGATCAGCTGACCGTTTCATTAAATGCCCTGCGCGCCTGGATTTCTCTGGGAACCGGTTAATTTAATCTATATTGCTGCCTAACTGTTTATGTGTTATGAGGGAAGGGAGTGGGAGATGCCTGAGTGTTGGTTGGAGTTAATTATTTGCAAGTGCGGACTGAATCTTGGCTCCTTTTCGCCGGGCTTCCACTTCCCCCCAGTGGTCCGAGTGTCGTCCCGGGAGAGGTTACCGGAGACTCTCGCGGGGACACCGGACTAGACTCCCTTATATTAGGGGAGTTAGTATAATCGCTTGACTGTTACCCAAATTATTCTTGGGTCTCTCCGGAATTCACAATTTCAAATTTGTTGGTTTGTATTCCTTGTTTTGTTGTGACTCCTACTATTTTCTTGCTTTCTCTCGCATCGATTCACCTACGCTTTACCCGACCCTTCCTCCTTCATACCTCTTAGTTGCCGGTTGTCTCGCGTCCGGGGCTCGGGCGTCCGGGGGGTGGCTGGTGGGGGGCAGGCGGGGGGGATGGCGGGGCCGGGTGGTGTCCCGGGCCCTCAGAGCGCCTCCTTACGGGTGGTCTCCTTGAACTGCAGAGGGCTTAACATACCAGAAAAGCGATCAGCGGTGATCGCTGAGCTAAAACGACTAAAGGCCCAGGTGGTGTTTCTTCAGGAGACCCATTTTTAAAAAGATGGCCGCACGAGACTCTCCTCCAAACTATACTCCCAGGTGTTCATGAGTTCGTCTCCCAGCTCGAAAACTAAGGGAGTGGCGATACTCCTGTCCAGGACCATGCCTTTCCATCTTCATAGCGTGAGCGCAGATGGAGAAGGCAGATATGTTATGATCAAAGGCAAGATTGCGGAGGAGACTTACACACTTGCCTCGGTATATGGACCTAACTCTGGTCAGGTAGACTTCCTCTTGGGGTTCCTTGCCAAACTGGCCGAATTTCAGGAGGGAAGTGTAATTTTGGGTGGGGATCTAAACCTCGCGCTGGAGCCCCTCTTGGATTCCTCCTCGGGAAAATCATCCATCCCCTACAAGGGATTGAGGAAGGTGAAACAGGCCCTCCACAGCCTGCAGCTATGTGACATCTGGAGGATCTCCAATCCTACCGGTAGGGACTTTTCCCACTATACTACAGCCCACACAACATATGCCAGGCTAGACTATGTACTCCTGTCCCACAATTTGCTGCCCAGGGCCCACGATGCCCTTTATAGGGGTTGCGTCATTGTCAGACCATGCCCCGGTAGGCGTAGCTCTGGTGACGCAGGAAAGAAGTGGTAGAGCATGGACTTGGCGTCTGAATGAGACCCTATTGAAGGACCCGGTGGCAACAGGGGCAGTGCGAGAGGCCCTCGCCGACTACTTCCAGCTAAATGACACGGAGGGGATGAAGCCTATGACCTTATGGCTAGCTCATAAGGCTGTGGTCAGAGGAGTTTTAATCCAACAGGGGACTAGGCTGAAAAGGGCGGATATTACCAGACGAGATCGCTTGCTGACCCAGATTCAGACCCTGGAGAAACGGCATAAGGAAACCCAACTAAGAGACACCTTGAAAGAACTGACGGCGTGTAGAGAGGAATTGAACTCCATCTTGCTGCAAAAGGCGGCGTTTGCGATAAAGAAATGCAAACGCTTCTACTACGAGTGGGGGAACAAAAGCGGCAAGCTTCTCGCACGGGCCTTGAGGAAACAACGCTCCTTGAACTTTATTGAGGCAATTAAAGACGGACAGCAACAGAAGTGGCATAAGACGCGGGACATCGCTAAGGTGTTCCGCGAATATTATCACTCACTCTATAATTTACGTCCACAAGGCATGGGGGACCCTCAGGGTGGTTTAGAGAAGAAAAGGAGATATATCACAACGTCAGGTATGCCCCAGCTGAGTACGGAGGCGATCAGTAGATTGGAGGAGCCGCTTTCAGAAGCGGAGTTGCAACAGGCGCTCAAGCAGACCCCAGCTGGGAAATCACCAGGTCCGGATGGTCTGACTGCCGCATACTACAAAGAATTCCTCCCTGTCCTGGGTGGCCACTTTCTCCGAGCCTACAATACGATAGGGAGCGGGGATGACCCGGGGCAACTCCCTGGAGAGGCACTCGAAGCTCATATAACAGTGATCCATAAGGCAGGAAAGGATCCGTTATGCTGCAAAAGCTACCGCCCCATATCACTCTTAAATGTCGACCTCAAATTATTCACTAAGATCCTGGCTAACCGACTGGCAAGGTATTTGCCAGATCTAATAGAGGAAGATCAATGTGGCTTTATCCCGGGTAGGGAGGCAAGAGACGATACGGTCCGAACCCTAAACCTCATACACCGTGCCCGCTCGGATAGAACTCCGATCATGCTGCTATCAACGGATGCCGAAAAGGCGTTTGATCGCGTGGACTGGGAGTTCGCTTTCGAGGTGCTGAGACATGTAGGATTGGGAACGAGAGCACTGGGATACGTCACTGAGTTGTACTCTAGACCTCAGGCCAGAGTGAAGATTAACAGCGATCTCTCCTCACCCTTCCCGATTTCGAACGGCACCAGACAGGGATGCCCACTGTCGCCGCTCATTTTCGCGTTGATAGTGGAACCCTTCTTACGATATGTAAGAGAGAATGTTGATATCCGAGGGATAAGAGCTGGCGGTCTGGAGCATAAGGTCGCCGCATATGCGGGTGACCTCCTGTTCTTTATATCAAACCCAGTGATAGGACTACCGGTTCTCATGAAGGAGCTAGAGGGATTTGGTAAACTCTCTAACTTCAAGATCAACCTCGATAAGTCCGAGGCACTCGGCGTGGATCTTCCGGACGACATCTCCACACACCTCAGGGCCTCTCTCCCGTTCAGATGGGTCTCCCTGACATTGAATTATTTAGCGGTGAAAATACCAAATAATATTGATGATGTCTTCCGTTTCAACTTTATACCAATGTTGAATAAGACTAAGCTAGATCTGGCAAACTGGAATGTCCCGACATTCACATGGATGGGACGCATAAATATAATAAAGATGGTGGTCCTGCCAAGAATTTTATATCTACTCCAGACTCTCCCGTGTCATGTCCCGAAGAGTTACTTCAAGAACCTGAACTCGATTTTTAGGAAGTTCATATGGAGTAACAAAAAGCCTAGGTTGAGACTCACCCTACTGCAGTGCCCTAGGAACAGGGGAGGTCTGGCAGTGCCAGACTTGATGAAGTATTGGCAGGCGACCCACTTGCAGCGGATTGTAGACTGGAATAGGGGACTAGGCAGGAAAAAATGGGTTGCCATAGAGGCTGGGGGAGTGGAGGCCTCGTTGAGAGATTTGCCCTGGGCGTCCAGGGATTCGGCTAAATGGGTGAGGACCAGCCCCATGGTCAGGGAGACCCTCGAGGTTTGGGATGGACTGAGATCGAGGGAGGGGATATCCCCTTGGCCATCGCCGCTAATCCCGTTGCTAGACAATCCCGAACTTCCGAGTGGTCAAAGACTCCGGACAACGGTGGGTTGGGGAGAATTGGAAATGGTGAGAGGGCAGGACCTGATACAGAGGGGGACATGGTGCTCCATAGACGAACTTAGAGATAGGTGGAGCAATCCACGACTAGACCCTTGGCGACTACTGATGTTCCAGCATTATTTGCAACAAACAGGCCCCAGAGACTCCTTCACAGGGAGCCTTACAGGTTTTGAAACCCTTATCACGAGAAAGGACCCCCCGTCGGGGCTGATCTCACAGATTTACCAATTGCTGGGAAAGGAACAGGGACCCAGGCCACCATACTGCCAGCGGTGGGAGAAAGACCTAGGAAGAGAGTTCACGGAGGAGGAGTGGGAAAAGATTTTCACTCTTGCCCACAAATCTTCAATAGCAGTACAAACTCAGGAGACAAATTACAAATACCTCTCCAGGTGGTATTACACCCCAAAATATATGGCAGCATGTTTCCCCGGAACCTCGCCTAGATGCTGGAGGTGCGGAGAAGAGGATGGGTCCTTCTTCCATATCTTCTGGACGTGCCCGAGAATAAAACCCTTTTGGACTGAAGTGATCCCACTTATGACAGAAGTCACTGGCTCTCAGGTTCCGAGTTGCCCGGCTCTCATGCTTCTACACTACAGAACATGTAGCGTTGCTAGCTACAGGAAGTCAATACTGATGCATCTGATTAATGCGGCGAGGACACTGATCCCCAGATTTTGGAAGTCGGAACACACCCCTACAAAGGGGGAATGGATTAGAGAGGTTAACAGAATCAGGGAAATGGAGGAACTGACGGCGGCCTCCCATGACAGAGGAGAACAGTCCAGGGCGATCTGGACGCCATGGTATCTCTTTAGGGATTCGGCAATCTGAGCCGGGGGCCTGGCGCCGGGTCCCTCTTGTCTGTCTGCCCCCATCTGCCTCCCCCCCCCCTGGCCCTGGGCGTGGGAGAGACGACTTTCCTCCCCTTTTTTTTTTTTTTTCTCTCTTTTCTTTCTCTTTAGTTGTCTCAATCCTAACCAATTGTTCTGCAATCTCTCCCTCACTATTCCTATCCTTCCTTTAGTTCTACTTATCTCGTAACAATGCAGTGGAGTGGCAACCTCAGCCCGGTGGAAAGCAAGAGACGGGGCCCCTGACGGACCCGTAATGCAACTTGGGCTTAGTACGACTACCCGGTCCTAGAACTAGCCACTCGGACCCCACCTTCACTGAGGAGTGACCGGGGCCCCCCTGGGGTGCCCCCTCCTCTCATATTACTCCTCCCACACTGTGGACACAGCGAACAGGAGCCAACCTCGGGGTGGGGGGGAGCCCTTCGGGCCCGATCCGAATGATCAACGACACTATTACCCGGTGGAACCCGTTGGGTGCAATAATGGAGGTGGAGGATGGGAGGGATGGGAGAGCCGGCTTCGCTGTATTGTACTTCTTGTTTACACTGTTTTACTCTGCAATGTCACTGGGTTATTTGTTCCTGTAATGTCTGTAACGTATTGAAAAATAACAAAATAAAGAGTTAAAAAAAAAAAAACAAAAAACAGACTTTAATCACACAGCCTCTGGCGCTATGGGCTACAATTACATGATTTGGAGCGATATTTGTGGCTGTTTTTTTGATGAATGTGGTGTGAGTCAGTCGCACTGAGTTGTCGTTACGATTTGCTCACATACAGCGTAGTATAGCGAATCACATATCATATTCATCAATGCCGGACAGCGACTGAGGCGCTCTGAAACAATGATCCATGGCTGAGCACAGCGACTACTAGCGGGCGCTCTGAAATCCGCTCTACAGACGCTCATCTGTCGCTACCTGGCGTTAGTAATGAATCAGCCTGCCAGTCTAAATGCTCCCTGGTTGTAAGAGGTATACTCCAGTGCTCAGTGCTGGGCTCTCTATTATTCAATTTGTTTATAAATGATATAGAAGATGGCATTAAGAGCACTGGGAGAGTCACTAGTTAAGATGGATCTGGGGGTACTGGTAAACCACAGGTTAAATAACCGTATGCAATGCCAAGAAGCTGCTTCTAAGGCAACCAAGATATTATCGTGCATTAAACAAGGCATGGAATCATGGAACAATGATGTAATATTGCCTCTTTACAAGGCACTGGTGCACCCTCACTTGGAATATGCCGTCCAGTTCTGGGGACCCATTCCTAGAAAGGACACCCTGATTTTGGAAAGGGCGAAGAGGAGAGCCACCAAACTAACAAGAGGAATGAAGGATCTTAGTTATGAAGAAAGATTACGGGAATTTAATCTGTTTTGATACTTGAGACTTAACTTGTATAAATATATAAATGGCCATTACCGCCGTCTGGAAAAAAAAATTCAATATCCGGAGGCGACAATCATTTTTTACCAAAAGAACTATGAATCTGTGAAATATCCCCCCCACAGAAGCTTGTCACAGCATCATCAGCTGCCAGTTTAAAAAATGATTAGTTGCTTTTTTAGCAGAAAGTAACATTAACATTTGCTATTAGATATTATCAGTTTAAAAAAGTGAATGAATAAAAATACATTTCCCCTACCCAGTCCCTTGGTTGAACTTGAGGGTCATATGTCTTTTTTCAACTGTATTAACTATGTAACTATATAATGTTGACTTGCAGTGAACCCCACAGCTGCTGGAGGTTATGTGTGGGAGAATCGAGCAAACATGAAGATGGAGGCAGTCCCACAGATGCTCAGTTCGGCTCAAGTCTATGTATTTAGGGGGCCAGGGTAGTACTTGGAAGACTTGGTCATTTTCTTCCAACCACTGTCAGCAATTACTAACCATGTATCATGTCATATTGTCTTGCTGGAAGTTCCCCTCTGCACCAGGAAAGACAATCAGCATGTATTGGTGTAAATGATCTGAAACGATGAATTCCTACCCAAATTGGCTGAGAGAAACTTCCATGTGCCGCTGGCCTTAGACAAACGCTTAGACGACGTGACTTCAGCGGCTCCGAGCGTGCTCATTGGACGAGCGGCCATGCATGCACCGTAGGACCAGGAAGAGGTGAGTTGGCTTTGGCGATCTGGAGGGGGGGGTCTGGATCGGGGTGCCCGGGGGAAAGGACCAAAACCCAGGATAGTAAAAATCCTGGGTTTTGGTCCACTTTAAAGCACAATTTTATCCGAGGCTAGGTTCCCTCAGAGTTTTATATAGGCTTGAGATTACGACCACACCCAATTATTTATGAAACATACACATTTATTAGATAAATATTTTAAAAAATGTATAAATGAATAACTATGTTACAATGATATCATTACATCCATGTGGTTAAACCACTCACTACAGAGTTGTGTCACAGGTTAATGTAAAACTTCTATACACTGATTCTCATCGTTTCTTTATGGGGCAGACATGTATCATGTTTCTCCAATTTTGGCTTTTTCAATGCCCTAGGAGAACTGTGACAGACAGATATAAATCGTTAACATATTTGTAATGTTAGTATTCCTTGATTATAATAAATAGATTGTAAGTACAAGTTCAAGTAGGAAAACTATAGATATATAGAAAACAAACAACTATAAATCGTTAACATATTAGTAATATTAGTATTCCTTGATTATAGTAAATAGATTGCAAGTACAATTTCAGGTAGGAAAACTATAGATAACAATTTTTGGGAGACAAGAAAAAAGAGAGTACCTTTCTTGTATAGTGTATTGCTCATAAAATCATCTTGTTCAAACATAGCTTATATTTTCCCCCAGGGAGAGTTGGTGGGTCGCCCACTGTTCTATTTGTATAATAAAAAACATGTATAGAGTTGTTGAGAATGTATGTCCTGTAATCCTTACGATTATGTATACAAGTTTTGTTAAAATATATGCAGGGCTATGTGTATAGAAAAAAAGTGTACCTTTTAATATTGATGATCTGCGCTTGGTGGTCGCAGCAGCCAGTAAGTAGTCAGCTCGTGTCCAGGGGTTAGTAACTGCCTCCAGACTCCCCCCAAGAGTAGCCCGCAATGTTGGTTATGCGGGCGCTGAAATACTTACCCGCCTCCGCCCAACGACGCCTCTTATGCGCTCCATTGCTGGGTGCGCGTCTGACTTCCTATCCGGCTTCCGCCGGATATGAGGTCATGTGTCGCTGGTTTGGCCCACATGTCTCCATTGGCGGCGCCATTTTCCTGAAGACTCCCATTTTGTTGGTAACATTTTTATGTTCTATTAAGGCGCCATTTTGTTGGAGATCCACCACTTTGTTGGTGGCAAGTTTCTATTGTAATCCGGCGCTACTATGCCAGCCGTCAATCTTTTGTCCCTCCCTGTGGGCTGATATAAGAAAGGGCCACACTGCCCTAGAATTGGTTATGATCGCGTGTTATTTACAGGGCATTAAGGATTGTTGTTATATAGATGCTTAAATCTAAAGTCTATTTGCCTTAGTGTATAGTGCATATAGTGTCAGGGCCAGAACACACCAGGCGCAGTGTCAGAATCAATATACCTATTGATATTGATGTATCAATTTTTATCTAAGCAATAAGTAATAGGGTGATATCCCACCATCTCTCCCCAGGTTTACAGTTCGCATCCTTACTATTATTTACAACTGTTGTACATAAACAAGTATCTAGACTATTGTTTACAGCTATATTATGCATAAACCGGTACCATACAAAAATGGTAGAACCTAATAGGTGAGTCTATTAGTTTATTATAGGTATTAGGTTCTACCATTTTTCTAGCAAAATAAGGTTTGACCCCTTATTCTAGGCTGCTGCTACCCCAACCTGAGGCGCTTCTTTCACTAAAAAAACCCCTTCACGGTACCATACAAGTGTTTGCATGTATCCATAATTATATGCACAAATTCCTCCCTTTAGATCATTACAATACTATGAACTGGGCCTAATATTGTCTATATTTTTATATAATCTCTTTATATAATCTCTTCTTTTTAATTTTTTATTTGTTCTAATTTGTTTACCGATGTCCCACTTTTGTGATGGGGCACTAGTTCCTATATCCCCATCTAACACCCTCACTTCTGTGGAAATAGTGTTAGTTTCTTTAGCCCGCCTCCATGCGACGGCCCTCCTTTAGTTTCGCCGTCAATTAAGTCTCTTTCTAAAAAATACCTTTTCTGTGTTTGTGTTTCCTCCATCTCCTCTAAGGGAACACTTCTACTATCCATCTTCCGCTTTGTGTTCATTCCTAGTTCTTCCCTGGGTAGGGGGGTATCCCTTCTTACTGGTCCTTTCCAGGGCATCCTTTCTTTGGATGCCCGGGGTTTGGATCTTTTTTGGAATTGTTGGTAGGTCCCCTGGGGATCCATTCTCCCTATAATAGTTCTTTCTCTCAAGGAAGAAGTGTCAGTTGAACTATACCCTCGACCAGGATATTCCCTCCTACCTCTTCCCTGGTTGAGTGCATCTGGCCATACATAGGCCTCCTTATTTTGGTAGGCAAGTTTATCTCTAACTAACTTTCTCTCTTTCATTTGTATTATTTCTTTGTTCAGTTTCTTGATTGAACAAAAAACATGAAAGGGTCACTCTGGTATGCCCCATACATGCACCAAAATATTTTAGCCGCACTCACCCTAAATAACTAGTGCAAAACAATCAACTATGAAAAGTTGTCACTAATTTTATTGAATTCACCAATAGATCAACAAGGACAAAATGGACATTACATGATTAAAAACATACACACAAAACAGTAAAAACAAGAAGGTGGGGGGACTCTAGGCAAGGCAATTATAAATGATCAATAATCTAATTTTGCATCTGCAATATCATATTCCAAAGGATATGAAAATATAAACTTGCATGGTATCAGACACCTAGCCAGTCAGTGTGGATTCAAGTAATAAATCAAAACACCGTTTTTAGTGTTAAAAAAGAGGAAAACCAGTGTGTGACTGTGTCTAAAGAAAGAAGAATACAGGCAGAGTGCTAAGAGTGAAAAAAGCAGTGCTCAGAGAATACTGTGCAAGAAAGCTATATGGCAGTGTGTGTGCTACATGTATAATCTAAACACTGGCTGGCTTTAGTGAATGACCCAATGCTAGCTGGACGTCCCGTCCAGGTGATTGGATGATGAAGTTGTTCTAAATGTCACGGTTCAGGCCTTGCTTAGTGAGGAATGAACATGTTGCTAACTGGTTTGAGTGCTGTGGCCCCTTTAAGACTTTTGTATTCTAATTGCCCTGCTACTGTGCACCTCCTGGTTAGTTATAAAATGGTCTGAGCGGCTGCCACCCCTCTTTTGTTTCTTTTGAATTTGTGCAAGCACATGGAGTGTGGGGTCTAGGCTGTATTGCAAGGTCTTTGATCCTTCCAATTTATCTATTGCATTGTATGTCCCAAATGGGGCTCTTAGAGACTAGAATTAGTACTAGAGTTAGGACTGCACCTCACAGGGGCACCTTGGCGCTGGTGGTGCAGCTTAAGCATACTTCTACAGATGTGTGTGACCGAGCCCCCTGTTTTTAACCTAGTTTAGAGACAGATTGTAGGTTGGTCAGCAAGCTAACTGGTTTGAGTGCTGTGGCCCCTTTAAGACTTTTGCATTAAGTCCTGCTGCATTGGAACTAGACTAATACAAAGATTTAATGTCTAAACTGATGAGTAAGAGACTGTCATCATGGCCCAAAATAGGGCTTACTACTAACCTTGTGATACCATATTGCTTTACATTGTCTGTCCCCAACAAATGTGTTGTAACCAAATGTTAATATATTCCAATCTTTAGAAGTATGTGCTGTGACCTAACAAGCATAACAAACAAATAAAAAACATTACATTTTAAAAACATTGACTAATTTTCCAGGGCCATTCAGTTTGTACCAGTATGTCCAGGGCACTAAAGTCATTTTAACCAACCCAAAAATACCCCCTCGTCCTGAATCATGGCTTAAATGGCGACATCTCCCTGAACCCACCCAAGCTCAGGCAGAGATAGTATTAGTGAGACAGTGAGGGTGATGCTATTTTTTTTGTAAGGTAAGCTTAACTCTTTACTCTGCACCTGTATCATTGTAATAGGATTACTAGGTAGGCCCCCATAGAATAAGGAGTGTAGTGCAATTCCCTAGGTTGGTCTGGTGGAGGGCAGCAGAGGGTCAGAGAAGGCATGTTAGCCTTAGAGAGCACCCCCGACACAGACAGTGTCCCCGCTCTGGCTTCGGGCTCATGTAAGTATACTGTTTTTTTCTGGGGGAGTTGGGGGGATTGCCATACTGATTAAGAGGAGGGAGGGGTGCCGCACTGCCTATGGGAATGGGAGGGGGGTGGGAAATGCCACACTGCCTATATTGGGGAATGAGATGGGGGCAGGCTACACTGACTATGAAAATGGGAGGGGGGAATGCCACACTGCCTATGGGAATGAGAAGGGGGAATGCCACACTGCCTATGGGAATGGGAGGGGGGAATGCCACATTGCCTATGGGAATTGGAGTGGGATGTCGCACTGCCTATGGGAATGGGAGGGGGGGATGCCACACTGCCTTTGAGAATGAGATGGGGAAATGCCACACTGCCTATGGGAATGGGAGGGGGGATGCCACACTGCCTATGGGAATGGGAGGGGGGAATGCCACATTGTCTATGGGAATTGGAGTGGGATGTCACACTGCCTATGGGAATGGGAGGGGGGAATACCACACTGCTTATGGGAATGGGAGGGGGGAATGCCACATTGCCTATGGAAATTGGAGTGGGATGTCGCACTGCCTATGTGAATGGGAGGGGGGGATGCCACACTGCCTTTGAGAATGAGATGGGGAAATGCCACACTGCCTATGGGAATGGGAGGGGGGATGCCACACTGCCTATGGGAATGGGATGGGGGGATGCCACACTGCCATTGGGGAATGGGATGGGGGGATTTGCCACACTGCTTGTAATGGGCGTTTTAGCACAACATTTGCTTTAGAATATTTTTTTCTTGGTTTCCTCCTCTATATCCTAGGTGCGTCTTATGGGCATGTGCGTCTTATAGGGCAAAAATGCAGTGCCTTTTTTATTTTAAAAAAATGTTACAAAATGTAAAATAGATTTTTAAAAAATCCACACATTTCACCCCAAAATATTGAGAAAGCACTGAAAAAATTACAAATTGCAAGACATTTCATGTTAAAGCTCTGCTGAAAAAAACAAACAATATACTGTATTGTTTTCCAGGAAATCACAGTTTAAAAAAAAATATATAGCGCAAAATGCAGAAAAATGGTCTGGCTACAGAGGATGACAAGATCTCTAGGTAGGCTGGTAATGAAAGGGTTAAAGTTGTTTAAACATTATTATTAGGGATGAGCGAATCGATCCGGACGAACCCGGATTCGATCCGAATTTCAGGAAAAATTCGATTCGGATCGAATCCGAATTTCCCCGCGATTCGATCGCTCGAAGTTTTCCTTTAACATCCATTCATTTACATTACAGGCATTCTAAGATGGCGGACGGGACATGTCCAGACATGTAAGCTGGGGCAGTGTATGCTGGGACAGTCACATGCAGCCTATCAGCAGCCAGCAAGCCCGGTGACGTCACAGCGGTATTTAAGGCCGGCCATCTTGCTTTCCTGCCTCATTTCTCTATTGCATTCGTGAGAGACAGAACGCTGTGTAGCTGAGGGAGAGACAGTTAGACAGTTAGACAGGCAGGGACAGACAGGGACAGGCTGGAGACAGGCAGGAGACAGACAGGAGACAGACAGAAAGTCAGCGAAAAACAGGGAAAGGTAGAAAAATCGGAGGCTGTCAGCCTGTCACAGGGAGTTTTTTTTTTTTTTTTCATCCAGCCTGACAGGCTTTGTTAGCGTTTTCAGGCTGCTTATACTAACTAACTGTGCATATATACTGAACTGATCTTAAGTCTGCTGTGAGGCATCCCATTCTGTGACTACAGCAGCCTCTGTTTAAGACCATATAACCATTTGCTCTTATTATATTTGAAATTAGCCTGATAAAGACACTTTAGCTCGGCATAGTACTTCTGGACCCTGCCAGGGCATCCCATTCTGTGACTACAGCAGCCTCTGTTTAAGACCATATAACCATTTGCTCTTATTATATTTGAAATTAGCCTGATAAAGACACTTTTGCTGGGCATAGTACTTCTGGACCCTGCCAGGGCATCCCATTCTGTGACTACAGCAGCCTCTGTTTAAGACCATATAACCATTTGCTCTTATTATATTTGAAATTAGCCTGATAAAGACACTTTTGCTGGGCATAGTACTTCTGGACCCTGCCAGGGCATCCCATTCTGTGACTACAGCAGCCTCTGTTTAAGACCATATAACCATTTGCACTTATTATAATTGAAATTAGGCCTGATAAAGACACTTTTGCTGGGCAAAGTACTTCTGGACCCTGCCAGGGCATCCCATTCTGTGACTACAGCAGCCTCTGTTTAAGACCATATAACCATTTGCTCTTATTATATTTGAAATTAGCCTGATAAAGACACTTTTGCTCGGCATAGTACTTCTGGACCCTGCCAGGGCATCCCATTCTGTGACTACAGCAGCCTCTGTTTAAGACCATATAACCATTTGCACTTATTATAATTGAAATTAGCCCTGATAAAGACACTTTTGCTGGGCATAGCACTACTGGATCTTTTTTGGGGCATCCCATTCTGTGACTACAGCAGCCTCTGTTTAAGACCATATAACCATTTGCACTTATTATAATTGAAATTAGGCCTGATAAAGACACTTTTGCTGGGCATAGCACTACTTGTCCCTGCCAGGTGTACTTACTGCTGGTTTTTAGGGCATCCCATTCTGTGACTACAGCAGCCTCTATTTAAGAACCTAACCATTTGCACCTATTCTAATTGAAATTAGGCATGATAAAGACACTTTTGCTGTGCATAGTCTTACTGCTGCCTGCCAGGTGCTCTCTGGTTTTTGGGACATCCCATTCTGTAACATACCATTAGCCTCTGCATTTACTGTAAGCTGCACAGTTATTTAAAGAAATTTGGCCTGTATGAGCCTGCTAACACACTGCTGCTGTGTGCATATATACTGATCTCAAGTCTGCTGGGGGCATCCCATTCTGTAACATACCATTAGCCTCTGCATTTACTGTAAGCTGCACAGTTATTTAAAGAAATTTGGCCTGTATGAGCCTGCTTACACACTGCTGCTGTGTGCATATATACTGTTCTAAAGTCAGCTTTGGGGCATCCCATTCTGTAACATACCATTAGCCTCTGCATTTACTGTAAGCTGCACAGTTATTTAAAGAAATTTGGCCTGTATGAGCCTGCTAACACACTGCTGCTGTGTGCATATATACTGATCTCAAGTCTGCTTGGGGCATCCCATTCTGTAACATAACATAACCTACCTACCATACTAAGCAGCTCTCTTATTTAAACTAAGCAGGCCTCTTGGAGGCTGGTTGTCCACTTTTGGGTGTGCATTTATATTCGGTTTCATATACAGTGGGGTATCCCAATTTGTAAGATAACCTACCCCAACCATGTAAACTAAATAGGCCTGTTGCAGCCTGAGTTTCTCTGCTTGCGTATGGCCTGCATTACAATCTGTCTCTTTCAATGACACTGCTGCCTGGGGTATCCCAATTTGTAAGATAACCTACCCCAACCATGTAAACTAAAGGTTACGTCCTTCCAGAAGGAAAACTTATGCCGAACACTATTTTTGTTAGGGGCATTGACCTTTGGATTGATCGGCATGAAATTAATTTTTTTTTTCAAAGTATGGCGCTGTAAAGAAGGTCAAAATGATGTCTCATACTTGGATTATTGTTACTTTTTGTTCAGCTTGAAATATAACAGGCCACACGGGCATCCCAAGGCACATGCTATTTTAAACTAATAATCTGTTATACAACATAAGCGTTGATCAGGCTACTTCAGTTTGCACTTGTTTTTGACTGCTTTTAATAAACCAGGCCGCAGGGCACCCCAAAGCTGCACCTTGCACCCTATCTGGTATACAACATAAGCGTTGATCAGCATCAGCTTCATTAAGCTACTTCAGTTTGCACTTCCTTTTTGACTGCTTTCATTTAACCAGGCCGCAGGGCACCCCAAAGCTGCACCTTGCACCCTACCTGTTTATACTAAATAAGCATCTACAGCCTCAGCTTTATTAAGTTATTGCATTTTGAATTGGTTTTGGTCTGCTTTAAATACACCAGGCCGCAGGGCATCCCAAACCTGCATGTTGCACCCCATCTGTTATACTAAATAAGCGTTGATCAGCATCAGCTTTATTAAGCTATTGCATTTTGCATTGGTTTTTGTACTGCTGCCAAAACACTAGCCCATATGGGCATCCCTAACCAGCACATGTCACCCTATCTGTTATACTAAATAAGCTTCTACAGGCCCTTTTTTTATTTATTTATTTTTATTTATATAGAGCTGCAATAGCTTATATTGTGAGGTTAATTTGCCATTTTGCAGCATAATATAGAGCAGCCCCTGTGTAAATCTGAGGGGCAATAGCTTATATAGTGAGGTAAATTTGCCATTTTGCTTCGTTATATAGAGCAGGCCCTGTGTAAATCTGAGGGGCAATAGCTTATATTGTGAGGTTAATTTGCCATTTTGCAGCATAATATAGAGCAGGCCCTGTGTAAATCTGAGGGGCAATAGCTTATATTGTGAGGTTAATTTGCCATTTTGCAGCATAATATAGAGCAGCCCCTGTGTAAATCTGAGGGGCAATAGCTTATATTGTGAGGTAAATTTGCCATTTTGCAGCATAATATAGAGCAGGCCCTGTGTAAATCTGAGGGGCAATAGCTTATATTGTGAGGTTAATTTGCCATTTTGCAGCATAATATAGAGCAGGCCCTGTGTAAATCTGAGGGGCAATAGCTTATATTGTGAGGTTAATTTGCCATTTTGCAGCATAATATAGAGCAGGCCCTGTGTAAATCTGAGGGGCAATAGCTTATATTGTGAGGTAAATTTGCCATCTTGCAGCATAATATAGAGCAGCCCCTGTGTAAATCTGAGGGGCAATAGCTTATATTGTGAGGTAAATTTGCCATTTTGCAGCATAATATAGAGCAGCCCCTGTGTAAATCTGAGGGGCAATAGCTTATATAGTGAGGTAAATTTGCCATTTTGCTTCGTTATATAGAGCAGCCCAGTTGCCATCTAAATCAACTACTGTCCGGCCAGTACAGCTTTTCCAGGGCAAACTCTGCTAGTTGCGGGCACAAGTCAAGTTTGGCTTCCCAGCAAATCCAGTGGATCTTGAAGGTGTGTTGGCATGGTCATGTCAAGGTATGACATGACCTGCTGTTTGAGGTCCAGCTCCAGGTCTTCCTGCTGCTCATGAGTAGACTCACTATGCGGGTGTAGAAAGCTACTCACTAGCGACTGAAGACTGAGGCTGCTGCTGATGGAGCTGCTGCTGCTGCTCCTTCCACCCCCCCAGCAGCCATGGCAGTGGAAGGTGATCGCAGACTTCCCCCCGAGTCAGACCTGCGGGAGTATGGGCCATGGCGCAGATAGACATCGCCCAACTGACTACGTGGGATGTCTCTGTAGTAGGTCAGTTTGTCCTCCCTCTCAGCGGGCGTAAAAAATGCCCCCATTTTGTGCCGGAAGCGAGGGTCCAATAAGTTGGAGAGCCAGAAGTCTTCCCGCTGACAAATGGAGACAATTCTGCGCTCACTAGTACGCATGCATGTGAGCATGCATCGTGCCATTTGTGCAAGTGACTCGGAGGGACTACCTGTCTCCATCTCCACTGTAAACTGCCATGGTGTGTCTGGGTCCTCTGTCTCGCCTTCCTCACAACCCTCTAGCTCCTGTGGCTGCTCCTGCTCCTCCTCTCCTGTCAGATGACTAGATAAAATGGTCATTTTGTGAAACCTAAACCGTGGTTTGCTGTGCCCCACCCCCTCCTCCTCCTCCACTTCAGCCCCCACAGGCTTCATGTGGCTGTGAAATGTATGTGCCATGTCTCCAGTGCCCTGACCAGCCATGGTTTCCAACATGTGTTGTAGTACATGAAGCAGTGGAATCTCATCGTTCATCTCATAGTCCTGGCAACTGACTAATAACGTAGCTTCCTCAAAGGGCCTGAGCAAACGGTCGGTGTCACGTATGAGCTGCCAATGGTTTACATTGAATTTACACAGGGGTGTCCCCCTATCCGTTTGGATCATCCAGAAATCCGTGATGGCTTTTCTCTGTTCCTATAGTGCAGTGGTCCTCAACCCTGTCCTCAAGGCCCACCAACATGTCATGTTTTTTGGATCTCCAAATAGCCAGCTCTATTGCTCTGCAGCTGCACTAATTACTCCACCTGTGCATCTTTGTGGAGATCTGCAAAACCTGGCCTGTTGGTGGGCCTTGAGGACAGGGTTGGGGACCACTGCTATAGTGGATCCTGCATATGGAGGGTGGAATTCCAACAGGTGGAAACATCGCAAATCAGACTATGGTGGGGTACACCGTTGTGACGCTGAGGCTCAATAAGGTTGTGCTTGGTGGTGTAGGAGTGCCAGAAGTGCATGCTAACTTTCTTTCCTGTTGTTCTTTCAGATGGGGGCAAGACTTAAAAACTAGACTGAACACGTGTGCCATGTCAGGACGCATGACTCTGGCTTCCTTGTCGCAGCGCAAACAAGATGTTCTTCCAAGTGTAATGCAGCAGGCTGGACTTATGGTGAAGCTGTCTGAGAGGAGAAATCCCTCAGACATCAAGATTAAAAATTCCAAGAATTTTTGAGGGCTAATTATTCAGAGGCAAATGATAGCTACAAAACTTCACTTTGGCAATACTATTGCATTTGTCTATTCATAATTTTATGTATATACACTAACTAACCTACTTTTTCTCCACAGGATGCTGCATGAAACACTGCCACATCGCTGAGTAGCTGATTTTTCCGAACAACAGTCCGCAATAATCTGCTGCTGCTGCCGCCGCCACCGCCGCAGACTCCAGGGACCCTCTTCCACTACCTCGGCTTGCAACACCTCCTCCCACGACACTCTCCTCATCACTAATTGCCGGCTAGTGGAAGAAGAGGCGAGTGTCTCCTCCACTTCTTGGCTGGGCAGTAGCTGCTGAATTTTATGATTATCAGATCTTCATCAATGGATAGTGGAGCTGAACCCAAAGCATAAAAGACAGACAACAGACAGTTGACTGGGGGTGTCAGATGCCACTTGTGATGCAGTGGACTGCTTTTGCAGCACTTCCAGACAAAGTTGCTTCATTGGCTGACACAATGACTGGTAAAGCTGTGGAACATATGGTTTAAAAGCAAAAATAACCATTTGTTTTTATATGAAAAAGACCCTGGTTTATACATAGTTTTTTTTTTTCCAGAGACTGCCCTGCGTGGAAATGAATGGCGCATGGATCATCCAAGCTTTCCTCCCAACAATGCCTGATGTATTCCAGTAGATTGATGACGGGGCCAGACCTACACTAAAGAAAGATGGATCGTGCAAAACAGATTTAAGGCGCTGCTCTCCAGTTACAGACATTCCTCCGCATCGGACCACAAGTAAGTATTAATAAAAAATCCTTTACGTTACTCTTACTTTTTATTAATATTCTTCGGATAAGACGGATCAGACATGATTCCAGATTAAAAATTCCAAGAATTTTTGAGGGCTAATTAGTCAGAGGCAATGATACCTTCTTGTTTCTGATTTAATTAAAAGGTGGAAACACACCCTCAAACAAAACTTCACTTTGGCAATACTTTTGCATTTGTTTATTCATAATTTTATGTAGATATTACTAACTAAGCTACTTTTTCTCCACATGACTCTCCACAGGGTGTGATTCATCCAATTTTTGGGCTCCTGAAGCCAACCCCAGGGTCTCTTTAAAGTAATGTTTGGGCTCCTGCTGCTGCTGCTGCTGCCAACTTCTGCCAACTCCAGGGTGTGATTCATCCAATTTTTGGGCTCCTGAAGCCAACTCCAGTGTATATTTGGGCTCCTGCTGCTGCCAACTCCAGGGTGTGAATCATGCAATTTTTGGGCTCCTGAAGCCAACCCCAGTGTCTCTTTAAAGTAATATTTGGGCTCCTGCTGCTGCTGCTGCCAACTCCAGGGTGTGATTCATCCAATTTTTGGGCTCCTGAAGCCAACTCCAGTGTATATTTGGGCTCCTGCTGCTGCTGCTGCCAACTCCAGGGTGTGATTCATCCAATTTTTGGGCTCCTGAAGCCAACCCCAGGGTCTCTTTAAAGTAATATTTGGGCTCCTGCTGCTGCTACTGCCAACTTCTGCCAACTCCAGGGTGTGATTCATCCAATTTTTGGGCTCCTGAAGCCAACCCCAGGGTCTCTTTAAAGTAATATATGGGCTCCTGCTGCTGCTACTGCCAACTTCTGCCAACCCCAGTGTCTTTTTAAAGTAATATTTGGGCTCCTGCTGCTGCTGCTGCCGCCAACTCCAGGGTGTGATTCATCCAATTTTTGGGCTCCTGAAGCCAACCCCAGTGTATATTTGGGCTCCTGCTGCTGCCAACTCCAGGGTGTGATTCATCCAATTTTTGGGCTCCTGAAGCCAACCCCAGGGTCTCTTTAAAGTAATATTAGGGCTCCTGCTGCTGCTGCTGCCAACTCCAGGGTGTGATTCATCCAATTTTTGGGCTCCTGAAGCCAACCCCAGTGTATATTTGGGCTCCTGCTGCTGCCAACTCCAGGGTGTGATTCATCCAATTTTTGGGCTCCTGAAGTCAACCCCAGTGTCTCTTTAAAGTAATATTTGGGCTCCTGCTGCTGCTGCTGCCAACTCCAGGGTGTGATTCATCCAATTTTTGGGCTCCTGAAGCCAATCCCAGGGTCTCTTTAAAGTAATATTTGGGCTCCTGCTGCTGCTGCTGCTGCCAACTCCAGGGTGTGAATCATCCAATTTTTGGGCTCCTGAAGCCAACCCCAGGGTCTCTTTAAAGTAATGTTTGGGCTCCTGTTGCTGCTGCTGCCAACTCCTGCCTACTCCAGGGTGTGATTCATCCAATTTTTGGGCTCCTGAAGCCAACCCCAGTGTATATTTGGGCTCCTGCTGCTGCCAACTCCAGGGTGTGAATCATGCAATTTTTGGGCTCCTGAAGCCAACCCCAGTGTCTCTTTAAAGTAATATTTGGGCTCCTGCTGCTGCCAACTCCAGGGTGTGATTCATCCAATGTTTGGGCTCCTGAAGCCAACCCCAGTGTCTCTTTAAAGCAATGTTGGGGCTCCTGCTGCTGCTGCTGCCAACTTCTGCCAACTCCAGGGTGTGATTCATCCAATTTTTGGGCTCCTGAAGCCAACCCCAGTGTCTCTTTAAAGTAATATTTGGGCTCCTGCTGCTGCTGCTGCCAACTCCAGGGTGTGATTCATCCAATTTTTGGGCTCCTGAAGCCAACTCCAGTGTATATTTGGGCTCCTGCTGCTGCTGCTGCCAACTCCAGGGTGTGATTCATCCAATTTTTGGGCTCCTGAAGCCAACCCCAGTGTCTCTTTAAAGTAATATTTGGGCTCCTGCTGCTGCCAACTCCAGGGTGTGATTCATCCAATTTTTGGGCTCCTGAAGCCAACCCCAGGGTCTCTTTAAAGTAATATTAGGGCTCCTGCTGCTGCTGCTGCCAACTCCAGGGTGTGATTCATCCAATTTTTGGGCTCCTGAAGCCAACTCCAGTGTATATTTGGGCTCCTGCTGCTGCTGCTGCCAACTCCAGGGTGTGATTCATCCAATTTTTGGGCTCCTGAAGCCAACCCCAGTGTATATTTGGGCTCCTGCTGCTGCCAACTCCAGGGTGTGATTCATCCAATTTTTGGGCTCCTGAAGCCAACCCCAGGGTCTCTTTAAAGTAATATTTGGGCTCCTGCTGCTGCTACTGCCAACTTCTGCCAACTCCAGGGTGTGATTCATCCAATTTTTGGGCTCCTGAAGCCAACCCCAGGGTCTCTTTAAAGTAATATTTGGGCTCCTGCTGCTGCTACTGCCAACTTCTGCCAACTCCAGGGTGTGATTCATCCAATTTTTGGGCTCCTGAAGCCAACCCCAGTGTCTCTTTAAAGTTATATTTGGGCTCCTGCTGCTGCTACTGCCAACTTCTGCCAACTCCAGGGTGTGATTCATCCAATTTTTGGGCTCCTGAAGCCAACCCCAGGGTCTCTTTAAAGTAATATTTGGGCTCCTGTTGCTGCTGCTGTCAACTCCTGCCAACTCCAGGGTGTGATTCATCCAATTTTTGGGCTCCTGAAGCCAACCCCAGGGTCTCTTTAAAGTAATATTTGGGCTCCTGCTGCTGCTGCTGCCAACTCCTGCCAACTCCAGGGTGTGATTCATCCAATTTTTGGGCTCCTGAAGCCAACCCCAGGGTCTCTTTAAAGTAATATTTGGGCTCCTGCTGCTGCTGCTGTCAACTCCTGCCAACTCCAGGGTGTGATTCATCCAATTTTTGGGCTCCTGAAGCCAACCCCAGTGTATATTTGGGCTCCTGCTGCTGCCAACTCCAGGGTGTGAATCATGCAATTTTTGGGCTCCTGAAGCCAACCCCAGTGTCTCTTTAAAGTAATATTTGGGCTCCTGCTGCTGCCAACTCCAGGGTGTGATTCATCCAATTTTTGGGCTCCTGAAGCCAACCCCAGTGTCTCTTTAAAGTAATGTTGGGGCTCCTGCTGCTGCTGCTGCCAACTTCTGCCAACTCCAGGGTGTGATTCATCCAATTTTTTGGGCTCCTGAAGCCAACCCCAGTGTCTCTTTAAAGTAATATTTGGGCTCCTGCTGCTGCTGCTGCCAACTCCAGGGTGTGATTCATCCAATTTTTGTGCTCCTGAAGCCAACTCCAGTGTATATTTGGGCTCCTGCTGCTGCTGCTGCCAACTCCAGGGTGTGATTCATCCAATTTTTGGGCTCCTGCTGCTGCCAACTCCAGTGTCTCTTTAAAGCAATGTTTGGGCTCCTGCCCCTCATAGTGATGCCACTTCAACTCTCTTGAATTCAATTGTGCCGCTCTGCGATTCTATTAGCGATGCCTCTGATCTGCATGTGATATTTCTTCAAAGTATTATTTAACTAACCCAGCACGCATCCTGTGCGTGTTACAGCAAGGCAGAATGGTTTACAACCCTATTGAGGCTCTAGGAGGCTCAGAAATAGCCGTTTTTAATAGCGATTCGTCGCGAATTTATTCGGGTCGAAACGATTTTTGTCGGAAAATTCGGCGAATCAGTCGAATCGAATTTTTCAAAAGTTCGCTCATCTCTAATTATTATAGCGGCAGCTGATAATTCTTACAGTTATGCAGAATGAAACAGACATAACTTTACTGGTCTCTTTAATGTTAATAGTTAATTTGATCTGTAAGATTCTGGCACTGGGATCTGGAACTAGATTACACGCCCTTTGAAATATTTGAAGTATTTGCGGTACTTGGCAGAAGTAAAAGTTCATCTGAACTTGCTTTCCTTGGCCAGCCTGCCTGAACTGAAAGGGGAGCTTCACTGAATTAATAAAACCCCGGACTTCTCATCATAAACCAGCAGAACTTCTGGCTACATCTAAACTTGCTCATCATGGCGCTGACCAGAGACACTCGTGTCCTGCTGAATGATGGAAACAAGATGCCGGTGATTGGACTGGGCACCTATGCCCCCCAGGAGGTAGGTAGGAGTACACAGCTGGCCAGTGGTGGACAAAAGCCAAAATTCAGCCTGGGATTTTACCAGCACCCGGCCTGCCCATGACCAGCCAGTGGCATCTTTACTGCTTCCTGGCCAGTCAACCAGTGTGATACAAGGCTTAGGCTGCATCATTAGGGGGAGGGCATGGGCTGGGACTGCTTGGGTGAGGGGGTAGAGTGGGGAAGGGGGGCTGAGATACGCAGGCATTGGATGGGGCATTAGTAAAGGTAGCAGCCCAGACTGCCCCAAAGCCATGTGGCCCAATTACCCAGGCCTCCCTATGGCCTGTCCGCCCCTACAGATGGCACCTACCAGCAAAGTATGGTACTGACAGATACAGTACTGTGCTTGAAATCTTTGTGAGCAGACAATTGCTGCCCATGCTGCGTCTGTCTGATGCATTCATTTACTAAAAGGGTCAGGCCAATCATGCACAACAGCAAGATAGTGTGCAGTAGTTTGTGTGCAGGATAATTTGCAGTACTTTGTGTGCAGGATAGTGCGCAGTACTTTGTGTGCAGGATAGTGTGCAGTACTTTGTGCGCAGGATAGTGTGCAGTACTTTGTGTGCAGGATAGTGCCCAATACTTTGTGTGCAGGATAGTGCGCAGTACTTTGTGTGCAGAATAGTGTGAAGTACTTTGTGCGCAGGATAGTGTGCAGTACTTTGTGTGCAGGATAGTGTGCAGTACTTTGTGAGCAGGATAGTGTGCAGTACTTTATGTGCAGGATTGTGTGCAGTACTTTGTGTGCAGGATGGTGTGCAGTACTTTGTGTGCAGCATTGTGTGCAGTACTTTGTGTGCAGGATAGTGAGCAGTACTTTGTGTGCAGGATAGTGTGCAGTAATTTGTGCACAGGATAGTGTGCAGTACTTTATGTGCAGGATTGTGTGCAGGATAGTGTGCAGTAATTTGTGTGCAGGATTGTGTGCAGTACTTTGCGTGCAGAATAGTGTGCAGTACTTTATGTGCAGGATTGTGTGCAGTACTTTGTGTGCAGGATGGTGCACAGTACTTTGTGTACAGGATAGTGTGCAGTACTTTGTGTGAAGGATAGTGTGCATTACTTTATGAGCAGGATAGTGCACAGTACTTTGTGTACAGGATAGTGTGCAGTACTTTGTGTACAGGATAGTGCACAGTACTTTGTGTGCAGGATAGTGTGCAGTACTTTATGAGCAGGATAGTGCGCAGTATTTTGTGTACAGGATAGTGTGCAGTACTTTGAGCAGGATAGTGCGCAGTATTTTGTGTGCAGGATAGTGTGCAGTCCTTTGTGTGCAGTACTTTGTGTGCAGGATAGTGTGCAGTACTTTATGAGCAGGATAGTGTGCAGTACTTTGTGTGCAGGATTGTGTGCAGTACTTTGTGTGCAGGACAATCCCCTCGATTCAAAGAGCAAAAGTTATTTGATTTCGGATCAAGAATCGTAAGTTTGGGTGGGTGTTAGTCATTTTTTCCTGTTTTTTTGGCCATTTCTGACTCGCACGAGCCTACGTACGAATGCGTATATGCTCTTACGATCATCGCAAGTTCGTTCCTAAATTTTAGGATCAAAACGTAAAACTTAGGATCAAATCCTAAAACTTAGGATCAAAACGTAAAACTTAGGATAATCGAATGTGTTTAGGTGTGATTCAGAGAACAGTTTTCAAACCTCTAAATACGTTTTAAAAGAAAGCCACTGCCGACACCTTTTAGCAGTCGTATTGCTGTTCTTGAACAGGTTTTTTGGCTATGTGGAGGAGTCTGTGCGTCTTGAGCTCCAATGAACTGCATGTATCAGCATGGCCGAGGCCATAAATTGTATGGCAATGCATACCTGATTCATGTATGCCTTATAGAAGCATTTTAATGTGGACCTTAATTAGTCCTTTGTATGTAAACCTTTATTTTGCAATATATTTGCGTTAATTAAAGAAACTTATGTCCTTTGGTATTTATTTTTAAATTGATGTACTAGAATAATATTTTTAGATTGCATTTATTGGTGTAGTTGTTTACCTTTGCTTTGTTTAATTATTTAAGCACATCTTTGGTCAGATGCATCACACTTACTGAGGAGAGGAGAGCGGGATAAAGTGCAGGATGTGGGTTACTGCTGTATTTTGCACAGACACAGCAGAGCTGGGGGCACGGAAAGGTCAGAAATCAAAGAATGCAGAGCAACACAGTCACAAGGCCCTTTCTGTTTGCAGGCTGCCCGATAATACCTGAGCCGCCATCTTGGCTGTTTCTAGACTCATAACATGCAGAAGTTGCTGTGTTTTTTTATATTTGAGAGCAATCTGTATGTAGAGGGTGTGGGTAACCACACACAAAATTTTAAGTTGTACCATTTGAAGCCAAAATATTAAAATTAAATCCACAAGTAAAAAATGCAAGTTAACTAAAAATTAAACAAAGTAAGATTTACTTATGCAAATGCATTCATTAATGGTTGGTTACTACAAAATGAATGAAATAAAGAAAACTAAGACCAAATATTTAGAATGCACTTTCATGAGGTTAGTTTGTAGTGCGCAGCCGCAAGATCAGAAGGATTTACGTCCAGACAAAAAAGGAAAAAGGGCAAAACCAATGTTGCAACCTGAGAAATGAAACGGAAAATTCAGGATGGAAACTGACATAGGTCTGATTCCCGAACTGCCATACGAACGGACGTACATTTTAGGATAGAAACGTATTTGCTTATAGAATCACTCGCAAGTTCATACGAACGCACGAGCGGACGGGAAAAATAGGATGATCGGCACCAAAATCCAAGCTGTTACATGTTTCTTTGAATCGACCCTATTGTGCAGTACTTTGTGTGCAGGATAGTGTGCAGTACTTTGTGTGCAGGATAGTGTGCAGTACTTTGTGTGCAGTACTTTGTGTGCAGGATAGTGTGCAGTACTTTGTGTGCAGGATAGTGTGCAGTACTTTGTGTGCAGTACTTTGTGTGCAGGATAGTGTGCAGTACTTTGTGTGCAGGATAGTGTGCAGTACTTTGTGTGCAGGATAGTGTGCAGTACTTTGTGTGCAGTACTTTGTGTGCAGAATAGTGTGCAGTACTTTGTGTGCAGGATAGTGTGCAGTACTTTGTGTGCAGGATAGTGTGCAGTACTTTGTGTGCAGGATAGTGTGCAGTATTTTGTGTGCAGTACTTTGTGTGCAGTATTTTGTGTGCAGTACTTTGTGTGCAGGATAGTGTGCAGTACATTGTGTGCAGCATAGTGTGCAATACTTCGTGTGCAGGATTGTGTGCAGGATAGTGTGCAGTACTTTGTGTGCAGGATACTGCGCAGTACTTTGTGTGCAGGATACTGCGCAGTACTTTGTGTGCAGGATAGTGTGCTGTATTTTGCGTACAGGATAGTGTGCAGTACTTTGTGTGCAGGATAGTGTGCAGTACTTTGTGTGCAGGATAGTGTGCAGTACTTTGTGTGCAGGATAGTGTGCAGTACTTTGTGTGCAGGATAGTGTGCAGTACTTTGTGTGCAGGATAGTGTGCAGTACTTTGTGTGCAGGATAGTGTGCAGGATAGCGTGCAGTACTTTGTGTGCAGGATAGTGTGCAGTCCTTTGTGTGCAGGATAGTGTGCAGTCCTTTGTGTGCAGGATAGTGTGCAGTACTTTGTGTGCAGGATAGTGTGCAGTACTTTGTGTGCAGGATAGTGTGCAGTACTTTGTGTGCAGGATAGTGTGCAGTATAGTGTGAAGTACTTTGTGTGCAGGATAGTGTGCAGTACTTCGTGTGCAGGATTGTGTGCAGGATAGTGTGCAGTACTTTGTGTGCAGAATACTGCGCAGTACTTTGTGTGCAGGATAGTGTGCGGTATTTTGCGTACAGGATAGTGTGCAGTACTTTGTGTGCAGTACTTTGTGTGCAGGATAGTGTGCAGTACTTTGTGTGCAGGATAGTGTGCAGTACTTTGTGTGCAGGATAGTGTGCAGTATAGTGTGAAGTACTTTGTGTGCAGGATAGTGTGCTGTACTTCGTGTGCAGGATTGTGTGCAGGATAGTGTGCAGTACTTTGTGTGCAGAATACTGCGCAGTACTTTGTGTGCAGGATAGTGTGCGGTATTTTGCGTACAGGATAGTGTGCAGTACTTTGTGTGCAGGATAGTGTGCAGTACTTTGTGTGCAGGAAAGTGTGCAGTACTTTGTGTGCAGGATAGTGTGCAGTACTTTGTGTGCAGGATAGTGTGCAGTACATTGTGTGCAGCATAGTGTGCAGTACTTCGTGTGCAGGATTGTGTGCAGGATAGTGTGCAGTACTTTGTGTGCAGGATACTGCGCAGTACTTTGTGTGCAGGATACTGCGCAGTACTTTGTGTGCAGGATAGTGTGCTGTATTTTGCGTACAGGATAGTGTGCAGTACTTTGTGTGCAGGATAGTGTGCAGTACTTTGTGTGCAGGATAGTGTGCAGGATAGCGTGCAGTACTTTGTGTGCAGGATAGTGTGCAGTCCTTTGTGTGCAGGATAGTGTGCAGTACTTTGTGTGCAGGATAGTGTGCAGTATAGTGTGAAGTACTTTGTGTGCAGGATAGTGTGCAGTACTTCGTGTGCAGGATTGTGTGCAGGATAGTGTGCAGTACTTTGTGTGCAGAATACTGCGCAGTACTTTGTGTGCAGGATAGTGTGCGGTATTTTGCGTACAGGATAGTGTGCAGTACTTTGTGTGCAAGATAGTGTGCAGTACTTTGTGTGCAGGATAGTGTGCAGTACTTTGGGTGCAGGATAGTGTGCAGTATAGTGTGCCGTACTTTGTGTACAGGATATTGTGCAGTACATTGTGTGCAGGATTGTATGCCTTACTTTATGTGCAGGATAGTTTGCAGTACTTTGGGTACAGAATAGTGTGCAGTACATTGTGTGCAGGATAGTGTGCAGTACCTTGTGTACAGGATAGTGCGCAGTACTTTGTGTACAAGCTAGTGTACAGTACATTGTATGCAGGGTAGTGTGCAGTCTTTTGTTTACAGTACTTTATATGCAGGGTGGTGTGCAGTACTTTGTGTGCAGGACAGTTTGCAGTACTTTGTGCAGGATAGTGTGCAGTACTTTATGTGCAGGATAGTGTGCAGTACTTTGTGTGCAGTACTTTGTGTGCAGGACAGCTTGCAGTACTTTGTGTGCAGGATATTGTGCAGTACTTTATATGTAGGGTAGTGTGCAGTACTTTGTGTGCAGGACAGCTTGCAGTACTTTGTGTGCAGGATAGTGTGCAGTCTTTTGTGTGCAGTACTTTGTGTGCAGGATAGTGTGCAGTACTTTATATGCAGGGTAGTGTGCAGTACTTTGTGTGCAGGACAGTTTGCAGTACTTTGTGCAGGATAGTGTGCAGTACTTTATGTGCAGGGTAGTGTACAGTACTTTGTGTGCAGTACTTTGTGTGCAGGATAGTGTGCAGTACTTTGTGTGCAGGATAGAGTGCAGTGCTTTGTGTGCAGAACTTTGTGTGCAGGATAGTGTGCAGTACTTTGTGTGCAGGATAGTGTGCAGTACTTTGTTTGCAGGATTGTGTGCAGGATAGTGTGCAGTACTTTGTGTGCAGGATAGTGTGCGGTATTTTGCGTACAGGATAGTGTGCAGTACTTTGCGTACAGGATAGTGTGCAGTACTTTGTGCGCAGGATAGTGTGCAGTACTTTATGTGCAGGGTAGTGTGCAGTACTTTGTGTGCAGGATAGTGTGCAGTATAGTGTGTGCAGGATTGTATGCCTTACTTTATGTGCAGGACAGTTTGCAGTACTTTGGGTACAGAATAGTGTGCAGTACATTGTGTGCAGGATAGTGTGCAGTACCTTGTGTGCAGGATAGTGCGCAGTACTTTGTGTACAAGCTAGTGTACAGTACATTGTATGCAGGGTAGTGTGCAGTACTTTGTGTGCAGTACTTTGTGAGTAGGACAGTTTGCAGTACTTTGTGTGCAGGATATTGTGCAGTACTTTATATGCAGGGTAGTGTGCAGTACTTTGTGTGCAGGACAGCTTGCAGTACTTTGTGTGCAGGAGAGTGTGCAGTCTTTTGTGTGCAGTACTTTGTGTGCAGGATAGTATACAGTACTTTATATGCAGGGTAGTGTGCAGTACTTTTGTGCAGGACAGTTTGCAGTACTTTGTGCAGGATAGTGTGCAGTACTTTATGTGCAGGATAGTGTGCAGTACTTTGTGTGCAGGATAGTGTGCAGTACTTTGTGTGCAGGATAGTGTGCAGTACTTTGTGTGCAGGATAGTGTGCAGTACTTTGTGTGCAGGATTGTGTGCAGCACTTTGTGTGCAGGATAGTGTGCAGTACTTTGTGTGCAGGATAGTGTGCAGTACTTTGTGTGCAGAATAGTGTGCAGTACTTTATATGTAGGGTAGTGTGCAGTACTTTGTGTGCAGGACAGCTTGCAGTACTTTGTGTGCAGGATAGTGTGCAGTCTTTTGTGTGCAGTACTTTGTGTGCAGGATAGTGTGCAGTACTTTGTGTGCAGGACAGTTTGCAGTACTTTGTGCAGGATAGTGTGCAGTACTTTATGTGCAGGGTAGTGTGCAGTACTTTGTGTGCAGTACTTTGTGTGCAGGATAGTGTGCAGTACTTTATGTGCAGGATAGAGTGCAGTACTTTGTGTGCAGTACTTTGTGTGCAGGATAGTGTGCAGTACTTTGTGTGCAGGATAGTGTGCAGTACTTTGTTTGCAGGATTGTGTGCAGGATAGTGTGCAGTACTTTGTGTGCAGGATAGTGTGCGGTATTTTGCGTACAGGATAGTGTGCAGTACTTTGCGTACAGGATAGTGTGCAGTACTTTGTGCGCAGGATAGTGTGCAGTACTTTATGTGCAGGGTAGTGTGCAGTACTTTGTGTGCAGGATAGTGTGCAGTATAGTGTGTGCAGGATTGTATGCCTTACTTTATGTGCAGGACAGTTTGCAGTACTTTGGGTACAGAATAGTGTGCAGTACATTGTGTGCAGGATAGTGTGCAGTACCTTGTGTGCAGGATAGTGCGCAGTACTTTGTGTACAAGTTAGTGTACAGTACATTGTATGCAGGGTAGTGTGCAGTACTTTGTGTGCAGTACTTTGTGTGTAGGACAGTTTGCAGTACTTTGTGTGCAGGATATTGTGCAGTACTTTATATGCAGGGTAGTGTGCAGTACTTTGTGTGCAGGACAGCTTGCAGTACTTTGTGTGCAGGAGAGTGTGCAGTCTTTTGTGTGCAGTACTTTGTGTGCAGGATAGTGTCCAGTACTTTATATGCAGGGTAGTGTGTAGTACTTTTGTGCAGGACAGTTTGCAGTACTTTGTGCAGGATAGTGTGCAGTACTTTATGTGCAGGATAGTGTGCAGTACTTTGTGTGCAGGATAGTGTGCAGTACTTTGTGTGCAGGATAGTGTGCAGTACTTTGTGTGCAGGATAGTGTGCAGTACTTTGTGTGCAGGATTGTGTGCAGCACTTTGTGTGCAGGATAGTGTGCAGTACTTTGTGTGCAGGATAGTGTGCAGTACTTTGTGTGCAGGATAGTGTGCAGTACTTTGTGTGCAGGATAGTGCGCAGTGCTTTGTGTGCAGGATAGTGTGCAGTATTTTGTGTGCAGGATAGTGCGCAGTACTTTGTGTGCAGGATAGTGTGCAGTATTTTGTGTGCAGGATAGTGCGCAGTACTTTGTGTGCAGGATAGTGTGCAGTATTTTGTGTGCAGGATAGTGTGCAGTACTTTGTGTGCAGGGTAGTTTGCAGTACTTTGGGTGCAGGATTGTGTGCAGGATAGTGTGCAGTACTTTGTGTGCAGGATAGTGTGCAGTACTTTGTGTGCGGGATAGTGTGCATTAATTTGTGTGCAGGATAGTGCGCAGTATTTTGTGTGCTGTACTTTGTGTGCAGGATAGTGTGCAGTATTTTGTGTGCAGGATAGTGTGCAGTACTTTATGTGCAGGATAGTGTGCAGTACTTTGTGTGCAGGATAGTGTGCAGTACTTTATGTGCAGGATAGTGTGCAGTACTTTGTGTGCAGGATAGTGTGCAGTACTTTGTGTGCAGTACTTTGTGTGCAGGATAGTGTGCAGTACTTTGTGTGCAGGATAGTGTGCAGTACTTTGTGTGCAGGATAGTGTGCATTAATTTGTGTGCAGGATTGTGTGCAATATGTATCTGCTCACAAAGATTTCAAGCACAGTGCTTTAGCCTCAGCACCCACACATCTCGATCCCTCACCTGTCTTATGTAGCAGTTCTGTGCATACTATTTATATTAGATTCTGCTGAATTGGGAAAAAAGTACTGAACACATTTTTTTTAATAAAGTATATTAGCGAAATGTTATTTAAGCGGCCCTTAGGGGCCATATACATTGATATAGATACATTTGGCCATACTGGTTGTTTTTAAATTTGTCTTGTGGTGTATGTATTTTAATTCTTTGTTTTTTTGTACTAATAAAATCATTAATATATACTGTTGATTGTAGTGGTGCTTCCTTTGGGAGATTGGTGTGTTCTTTGCACGCCCACTCCAAATTATTGTGGATTGCATTTTTTATGGGTGAGCACACAGTTGTATACATTTTGTAGGAAGATTTGGGCGGTGCACCCTTTGTTAGTAAAGAAATGTCTCTTTTCCTTAGATCTATAATATAAGAACATTACATTTTCAGAGGTTTCTCTGCTCAGTGCGCCGCCCAAGGACACCGCTGGACAGAGGAAGAGGTGAGTGACTCCCTGTGGCAGTTGTCTCTTGAACCTGTGTGGAACAGTAGTTTAAATCCCTTTAAAGTGGACCAAAACCCATGGCGATAGGCCCGGAAATCTATAAGTGTCCCGGGCCGATTAATTCCCTCCCCCAGGGCATCGGTATCCAAAATCGGGATGCCCCGCTTTGTGCAACCCTCCCAGGTCGCCTATACTTATCTTCTCTCCCACTCCAGCGGCGCATATACGAGCCGTGGACACATCCCCGCTATCCCTCTAGCAGGGAGCATGCCTGCGCCAGACATTTTTGTGAATGGCCGGTATGCGGGCATGCTTCCTGTTAGAGGGTAGCAGGGGATGCGACCGTCAACACGCTCGGAGCTTCTCACCTTAGGCTTAGGCGACGTGATGTCAGCGGATCCGAGCGCGCTGATTGGATGAGCAGCTTCGCATGCGCCGTAGGACCAGGATAGGGTGAGTTGGTTTCATCAACCTGAGGAGTTTCACACAGTGCCCCAGGATCAAGGGCCAAAACCCAGGATAGTCAAAATCCTGTGTTTGGTCCACTTTAATACCTGCCCAAAGTATTGCATGATGGGTAAAAGTATTTACACACATAAGAATAATTGCCTTAGTAATTAACTGTTATTGGAGCACAGGCTGGCTCAGGGGACAGCCCGTTAAAGAGAAGTTCGGAGATGAGTGAACATTTTGATACCAAGAAATTCAGGTTTGCCTGAATTGAGACCCCCCAGATCGCTAAAGGTAACTCACCTTTTCCCGGGCCTACGGTGCATAAGCGGCCGCTCGTCCAATAAGCGCGCTCGGAGCCGCTAACGTCACAATGTTTAAGCCTTTGTCTAAGGCCAGCTGCTGCATCCCCTGCTTTCCTCTAACAGGGAGCGTGCCTGTCATTCACAAATGCCTGGCGCGAGGAATGATGGGGATGCTGGGATGCGCCATTGCACAGGGTAGCAAGTGTATGGGGCGACCTGGACTGTTTCACACAGCGGAGCATCCAGATTTTGGATGCCCTGGCGGGAGGAAATCGATCGGTCCGAGAATCTTATAGATTCCCAAGCCGATCGAGGTGGGTTTTGGTCCAGTTTAACAAAAATAAGTTTCCCTCAGTTCCAATGCCGGGCGATGTCCTCATCCTCCAGCCGGCCCTGGTGTCCTCAGTAGGACACGGGACCCACATCCTCCGTCCCAATCTGGACTCGAAGCATCTCACTCCACTGGTATAAAACCAACTTCTCTGCCAATAAAGAAATAAACCTTCTGACATTATATAAATACCCCCCACATTAAAAAAAAACCCCACTGGCAAATAAATAACCCCCAGCATTTAGTAAATAACCCTCGTCCAGGTGCATCCAGCCCACAGCATTAAAGTGGATCAAAAACATTATTAATAATATTCATGGCTAAGAAAGCTGATTGGAGGAGCCCTGTGGGAAAACGAATGAGGTAAGCAAACATAGCAAATTAAGAGGGGGAACAAGCAGCTATTATTAGTCCTGCCTCCGGTCCTTCATGAATGTGTTAGATCTGATGAGGAGGATATTGTATGATACAGCGCAGTATTTCACTAATTCAGTGCATCTGCTTTTTTATACTAAATTGAATGCAGAGCTCAATCCAAGCCGCCTTTTTTTTTCTTTCTAGTTCCCAAAGTCCATGGCAGAGGAAGCTGTGAAAGTGGCGCTTGAGGCAGGATACCGCCACATTGATTCTGCCTTCATATATGGGAACGAGGTGGAGGTTGGTCGTGGAATCAATGCAAAGATTGCAGACGGGACAGTGAGGAGAGAAGATGTATTTTATACTGGAAAGGTGACTGTACATTCTTTATTGCCTATATATAAAATGTGCACATAATTATGTGATGGGTGGATACAGTGGTCAACACTACACATAGGAAAGATTAGAGCCCTGTCAGTGGGATAGGCCCTGATAGTGATAGGAACTTTAATAATAGTAGTTAAATATATGACTTAGGTGCCATTGCATCATGAATCCACATGATGGCAATGTTGCCTAAGGAATAAACATAGATAATATTAATCTAGTGTACCCCTTAAAGTAGATAAATAGATAAATTAGTAACTAGAATGACCTTAAAGGGAGTCCCACCACTCCCTAACCTACCCCTATAATAAATGTATGGCACCACTGTTGAAATATCCAAACATTAAATATTTTATTAGGAAATATATCTACACTAAACATATAACACATTTAGACAAAGCCTTGAAGGAAGGGGTGGGTTTGAAGATGGCAACCACTGCTATTTAATGGCCATGGAGAATAAATATATATACAATTCCAGTTATGGATAAACAAAACCAGGCTGGCAATGTTAAAGTGCTAAAGTCTAACCTAGAAAACTATAAAATTACTCATTTAATATCAATATATACAAAGAAAGTGCAAAAATATATATAAACATATACTACAGTGTCATAAATGCACACATGAGGACCGGGTAGGAATCAGAAAAAGCATAAAGTCCAACAATCAGCAAATCTTACATATCACACAGGACCAAACAGCCACCCCCCCGTTCGCCTACGCGTTGCGTGACGTCAGCGCGTCACTTACTCAGGGCGGACAAAAGACTTGCAACACGTAGATAAATAAGTAGATAAATGTTCGCGTCTGCTACAATTATAATTGAAAATGAAAATAAAATATATACAGTAAGAATGCAGGGGTGTACTTGTAATGAGGCCATTTGAAGCAGCTGTTCAAGTTGGAGGTGGAGGGGGGTGGCACTGGATTTTTTTTTTTTCTATATCAGTTCAATGAGACATTTTTTCGTAGCTGCTCTCTTTATTCGGTAAGTTTGTCTGGCAGAAACATTCCCTATTATGCATTTTTGTGCACAAACCTGTTCTGCTCTGAATCAGCCGCAAATCCTCTTCATAGCTTGATGATCACTCTTAAAGTGGACCAAACCCCAGCATTTTGACTATTCTGTGTTTTGGTCCTTGCCCCCGGGGCACCCCGATCGGGGGTGCCCCTCTGTGTGAACCCCCCCCCAGGTCGCCAAAAAAACTCACCTCTTCCCAGTCCTATGGCACATGCGTGCCCTCGGATGTGCTGACGTCCCTTCGTCTAAGGCGAGCGGCTCCGAGCACACTGATGGCTGCATCCCCCCCCGCTACCCACTAACAGGAAGCATGCCTGTGCCGCCATTCACAAATGCACGGCTGCGCATCACGCATGCGCCGTCGGACAGGAAAAGAAGTTAAGTGTATGGGCGACCTGGGAGGTTCCACACAGTGGGGCAACCCGATTTTGGATACCCCAGGAAGTGGGAATTGATCGGCCTGGGAATCTTATAGGTTCCTGAGCCTATCAACGTGGGTTTTGGTCCACTTTAAATTGGACCAAGATCCAGGATTTTGACTATCCTTGGTTTTGGTCCTCTCCCCCGGGGTGCCCGTTTTGTGAACCCCCCCCCCAGGTCGCCCGAACAAACATGCCTTTTCCTGGACCTACAATGCAATCGCGGCGCTCGTCCAATCGGCGCACTTGGATCCGCTCGAGCCCCTTCATCCAGGAGCTTGTCTGATAAGAGCGGATCTGACCGCATCCCCGCTACCCTGTAACAGGGAGAGTGCCCATGCCGGACGTTCACAATAGCCTGGTGCAGACACGCGCCCTGCTAGAGGCATAGCGGGGATGCGGCCGCTGCTTGCGTATGTGCCATTGGACCGGTAAAGATGTTAAGTTTATGGGGGCCTGGGGGGGGTTCACACAGCAGGGCATCCAGATTCTGGATGCCCTGGGGGGGAAGTAATCAATCGCCCCGGGTATCTTATAGATTCCTTGGCTGATCTCCGTGGCTTTTAGTCCACTTTAAGGTTTTGTGAAATATTGAATGTTTTCATACCTTGTCCAAGGCATTGGCCTTTTTAATGTTTTTGCCAGAAGATAGATGATTTTGCTTCCACATATCGCTTGGCACCTGCAGCCCACTTAATAATGTGTATGTCCCTGTCCTGGCACACAGAGCAGCTGTAGGACTTTAATTCATGGAGGAATTGAAGGAGGGGCATCAGGTCAGCCGTTGCTGGCTAATTATTCTCTGGTAAACAAATGATCACAGGTTTGGCTTCAATGGAGCTCTGGGACACAGCTTAAAGTGGACCAATACCCAGGATTTTGGTCCACTCTCCTGGGACATCCCGATCGGGGGTGCACCACTATGTGAAACTCCCCAGATCGCCCGCATCAACTCACCTCACTGCAGTCCTACGGCGCGTCTGCTTGTCCAATCATCGCGCTCGGAGCCACTGAGCTATGCACGTCTGAGCGATGTCTTAGCTCAGCGGCTCCGAGTGCGCTGGCGGGCGCATCTTGCGCTTCCTTCTAACAGGGAGCGCGCCCGCGCCGGCCCTGCTAGAGGGATAGTGGGGCCCGTGCATGCGCCGTTGGACCGGGATTAAGGTAAGTGTAGCAGGGCGGTTTCACACAGCGGGGCATCCCGATTTTGGATGCCCCACGGGGAGGGAGTCAATCCAGCTGGGTTTTGGTCCACTTTAATTGGTAAACCAAAGATTACATCCAGAGATGTCTTTGGGAGGTTATGCTTTATAACTGCCAACAGATGCTCCAGACTGATATTTCTGAGATACTCTATTGTTCAGAGCATTTAAACCAGACCTGGAGATTGTAAGGCCCCAGGGCCACATACGGCCCTTTGATTGGCTCTGACCCGCCCGCGACCAGCATTCCATGTAAGGTGTGTGGCCGCACGCTGCCGACGCCCCCCGCCACTCAGTCCCACCCACTGTCCGCGCAGTCTTGCCAGAAAAGATAGTGCCAGGTTTGAACAGCACTTTTGCCCGTCTGTAGTGAGTGTAATGTAGCGGGGGCGTGTGTGGATTAGAGCCTGCTCTCCTATTGGACAGCTCCCTCCTACAGGTTTGGCTGTGGGCGGAGTTTCTCTTCCCGCCCTTGGCCTGTACTGTGTGGCATGTGTTAGTCGCTGCAGAGCTGACGCCGGAGATGGAGGTTCTCCAGCCACTTGTCTGTGCCTCACGTCTCAGGCTGCTGGTACTTGTAGTCCACACCAAATGTGTTATATGCCGTACAAAGCCTGATGGTGCACTGGCTCTCGTAGTCCATTTCTGGCCAGACCAATGCCTTTGGGAGGGCGGGGGGACCATGCTGCAATATGGGAAGGGTCTCACACAGCCTTTTATCCAAGGTTGGCCACTGGTCTCCCTCCCCCCCGGGCATCCCAAATCGGGATGCTCCACTTTTAAAAAACCCTTTTTACTCAGTAGCAACGTGTAATAGCAACTTGACAAATGGTGGACTCCCCCTTAAAGTGGAAATGAACCCAGAGCGACCACTGGTCTTCCCCCTGGGCATCCCAGATCGTGGGTTTGGTCCTCTTTAAGGGAGGGAGTCGGCCATTTTTCATGTTGCTACTGAGTAAAAAGGATTTTACACAGTGGGGCATCCCGATCTGGGATTTCCAGGGGGAAGGCCAGTGACTGCTCTGGGTTTTGTTCTGCTTTATGTGAGGGAATCCGCAATTTTTTACATTGCTACCGAGTAAAAAGTGTGAGCAGCGCTGTGTTACTTTAATAATAATGTAAAGGAGGTGGGTTATTCCATCCTAACCTGATTTGGTCATGAAGTTTTAAAGCAGACCAAAACCCATGTAACCCAGCCCTTTGGAGTGTGAAGGAATCCAGGGCTGGATTACAGGCATCATGCCTCTGGGGAATCCCAATTTGGAGACCTCACTGGACACACACAATGTGGTTTATTTAATAAATTACATTTATTTGTAAGGCAACCTCACTTTTTCATTGTTTAACTATAACATATACTCGTAGCAGCTTGTCACAACAATGCTATTTGCTGCTTTTTATAAAGAAATACAATTAATATTATGCAGAATTGAGTTCAGCCTTTTGGCCCGGCCCTCCACAATATTTTTAGTTTCTCATGTGGCCCCATGGAAAAAATAACTCTGCTAAAGTGTTTTCCATTTTTAAATTAAAGAAAAAATGGCCCAGATATTGTGGTTTACATTTTCACCTCACGATTTCTCTTCTGAACAAAGTGGGCGTGGCCCTTGGATCTGTCATGCTGCATAATATCAGCTCTCTGCTCTGACGGCAATATGATGAATCTGGGGGAGGAGACGGAGGGAGGGGTGCGATAAGGAAGGGACAAGTACCGTATATACTCGAGTATAGGTCGTCCCGAATATAAGCGAGGCACCTAATTTTAACACAAAAAACTGGAAAAGTTATTGACTCGAGTAAAAGCCTAGGGTCGGAAATGCAGCAGCTACCGGTAAATTTCAAAAATAAAAATAGATACCAATAATGTTTTTGAATACCGTATTTATTTCAAAGAAAAGACTTTTACGGGTACCGTACGGTATCTTTTGAGGCCTAATGCAGGCTGATATTACAGAAAGTGATGACATGACTGTTTGCATAGAGCAGCCTGTGTTAGGACTCATAATATACATTCTACCAGTGTCCTGCCTGTGCCCATTAAATATAATGCCTGTCTGTGTCCATTAAAGGAAAACTGTCACATACGGTAAGCATAACCGCACTAACCAGTGGCCCAGGCTGGTAGTGCGGTTTATGCTGAGAAATACCTGGCTCCTGCCGTTTGATTGCCCGATCCGTTCTGCCGTTATACCGGTAGTTGATTGCCGCCTTCCTCTTCAGCGCGCCGGCTCCCTCTATGCATCCGGAAGCGGCCGCTCGCCAGGCTGGACTGAAGCTGCGCCGGCCGCTTCTGGGTGTACGCAGGAAGCGGCCGCGCACGCGCAGTCCGAAGCCGGCGTGCTGAAGAGGAAGGGGAGGACGGCGGATCACTGTACCAGAGGAGGCGGGACATCGCTCCCGCGGCTGCACGGGACATCAGCATCAAGAGGCATCATGAGGGAAGGGGAGGACGGCGGATCACTGTACCAGAGGAGGATCACTGTACCAGAGGAGGCGGGACATTGCTCCCGCGGCTGCACGGGACATCCGCATCATGAGGCCATTCACGAGCGTCACCCAGCGGTATGGCCCTGCCTCTTTTTCTCCTCCATTTCGGCCAAAATTTTCACTGACTCGAGTATAACCCGAGGTGGCTTTTTTCAGCCCAAAAAGTGGGCTGAAAAACTCGGCTTATACTCGAGTATATACGGAAATCCTGTCCTGCTCTGCTTAACTAATTGGGGAATGTCAAAAGAGAATGTCATTGGCTGAACCTGTAAACCTCAATATCTAGGCCATTTTTGCTTCAATTTAAAAATGGAAAACAGTTTAGGAAAGTGCCAAGTGTAGCCCGACATAATGGTGTCACAATTACCTTTGCCTGCAGTATCACTTTAAGTTAGTCACTGTTAAGCGACAGGTAGCGGCATGAGAACGCCGGCCACAGAACGCAATTCCACATTTATGAAGCCGAATCTGGTGAGCGACTGGAACAACGCCATGTAGCGTCCGATTCATCATTATCCCAGCCTCAGCGTATAGCGCCGGTGTACAAACTTTCAGAGCGCCACATGTTACCTCTCGCTACCTGTCGCTCTCCCATACATTTCAATGGACGTTCTTTTACTTCTCTTTAAACAGGGGGTTTTTATTATTATTTTTTTTAATTCTCAAATAATGTTGTGACCTCCCCTGGGCTAGAAAAAGCCATTTTTGAAACTTTTTTCATTTTTTATATATTCATGCAGAATTGTCATTACAGGTCTGCCATTAATGTGTTCATGTCACAATGTTATAACAATGTAATTCCATATGTACTGCTCATATAGCGACTCGCCACAACGTATTTATCAATGCTGCACAGCGACTGAGGTGCTCTGAACTAGCGAACCACGTCCGAGCACAGCTACTACTAGCGGGCGCCCTGAAATGCCTGCTACAGATGCTCAACTGTCGCTACCTGGCGTTATTAATGAATCAGCCTGCCCGTCTGCTGTGTTCCTCACCCCAAGGCATTGCTAGTAAAGATGATTATCTACTAAAAGGCCCACAAAATGGTCAATGTATTTACCACTCTTTGCTCCTTCCCTATCTCTGCTACAGTTGGCGCTGTGACCAGTGGTGGTAAATATATTTTCATTGGCCTTGATATTGTTCTTTCCACCCAATGGGCATCATGAATTGGGATAACCAAAATCGGTCCCACCACCTCCTTACTCCCATGATACTCCAGCAGCACACGTGACAGACACAGACTACTAGGGATTGCTCGCAATATTTTTCCACAGTCACAGTGCAGGAGCAAAGGAGCTTCAGTAAAAATACCTGACGTTAGGCACTACAGGGCATTCAATAGGAATCAGCATTGGCCAGGAGGACCACTGAAGTGTGTAGGTCTACTATAACTGTCAACACGTGTTCCTTTCCAGTATGTTTTCTAAACACCAAAGTTGCTCTACAGTATTTATCCGATTTTTCTTCACAGGATAATTACAAAGAAATGGCAGCACCAACACTAATAAAGATGAAAAGTGTGCACCCTTGAGCAGCACCCCTCCCCCCATTAACCCCATCACTTCATCAGTGCTAGTATGGTGTACAACACCATACTAGCCCTGATGAAGTGACGGGGTTGCCGTCACGTAACGTGTTGGCCGGGGGAGATGTGCTGCTGGCTCAGACCATATGTAAGATTGTTTATGTTTTATATTGTCCCTCTTAGAGATGAGCGAACTTTTGAAAAATTCGATTCGACTGATTCGCCGAATTTTCCGACAAAAATCGTTTCGACCCGAATTAATTCGCGACGAATCGCTATTAAAAACGGCTATTTCTGAGCCTCCTAGAGCCTCAATAGGGTTGTAAACCATTCTGCCTTGCTGTAACACGCACAGGATGTGTGCTGGGTTAGTTAAATAATACTTTGAATAAATATCACATGCAGATCAGAGGCATCGCTAATAGAATCGCAGAGCGGCACAAATGAATTCAAGAGAGTTGAAGTGGCATCACTATGAGGGGCAGGAGCCCAAACATTGCTTTAAAGAGACACTGGAGTTGGCAGCAGCAGGAGCCCAAAAATTGGATGAATCACACCCTGGAGTTGGCAGCAGCAGCAGCAGGAGCCCAAACATTGGCTGAAAGAAACACTGGGGTTGGCTTCAGGAGCCCAAAAATTGGATGAATCACACCCTGGAGTTGCAAGCAGCAGCAGGAGCCCAAATATTACTTTAAAGAGACACTGGAGTTGGCTTCAGGAGCCCAAAAATTGGATGAATCACACCCTGGAGTTGGCAGCAGCAGCAGCAGCAGGAGCCCAAACATTACTTTAAAGAGACACTGGAGTTGGCTTCAGGAGCCCAAAAATTGGATGAATCACACCCTGGAGTTGGCAGCAGCAGCAGCAGGAGCCCAAATATTACTTTAAAGAGACCCTGGGGTTGGCTTCAGGAGCCCAAAAATTGGATGATTCACACCCTGGAGTTGGCAACAGCAGCAGCAGGAGCCCAAATATACACTGGAGTTGGCTTCAGGAGCCCACAAATTGGATGAATCCCACCCTGGAGTTGGCAGCAGCAGGAGCCCAAATATTACTTTAAAGAGACACTGGGGTTGGCTTCAGGAGCCCAAAAATTGGATGAATCACACCCTGGAGTTGGCAGCAGCAGCAGCAGGAGCCCAAATATTAAAGAGACACTGGGGTTGGCTTCAGGAGCCCAAAAATTGGATGAATCACACCCTGGAGTTGGCAGCAGCAGCAGGAGCCCAAATATTACTTTAAAGAGACACTGGGGTTGGCTTCAGGAGGCCAGAAATTGGATGAATCACACCCTGGAGTTGGCAGCAGAAGCAGCCCAAATATTACTTTAAAGAGACACTGGGGTTGGCTTCAGGAGGCCAAAAATTGGATGAATCACACCCTGGAGCTGGCAGCAGGAGCAGCCCAAATATTACTTTAAAGAGACACTGGGGTTGGCTTCAGGAGGCCAAAAATTGGATGAATCACACCCTGGAGTTGGCAGCAGCAGCAGGAGCCCAAACATTACTTTAAAGAGACACTGGGGTTGGCTTCAGGAGCCCAAAAATTGGATGAATCACACCCTGGAGTTGGCAGTAGCAGCAGGAGCCCAAACATTACTTTAAAGAGACCCTGGGGTTGGCTTCAGGAGCCCAAAAATTGGATGAATCACACCCTGGAGTTGGCAGCAGCAGCAGGAGCAGCCCAAATATTACTTTAAAGAGACACTGGGGTTGGCTTCAGGAGGCCAAAAATTGGATGAATCACACCCTGGAGGTGGCAGCAGCGGCAGCAGGAGCCCAAATATTACTTTAAAGAGACACTGGGGTTGGCTTCAGGAGCCCAAAAATTGGATGAATCACACCCTGGAGTTGGCAGCAGCAGCAGGAGCCCAAACATTACTTTAAAGAGACACTGGGGTTGGCTTCAGGAGCCCAAAAATTGGATGAATCACACCCTGGAGTTGGCAGCAGCAGCAGCCCAAATATTACTTTAAAGAGACACTGGGGTTGGCTTCAGGAGCCCAAAAATTGGATGAATCACACCCTGGAGTTGGCAGCAGCAGGAGCCCAAATATTACTTTAAAGAGACACTGGAGTTGGCTTCAGGAGCCCAAAAATTGGATGAATCACACCCTGGAGTTGGCAGCAGCAGCAGGAGCCCAAACATTACTTTAAAGAGACCCTGGGGTTGGCTTCAGGAGCCCAAAAATTGGATGAATCACACCCTGGAGTTGGCAGCAGCATCAGGAGCCCAAACATTGCTTTAAAGAGACCCTGGGGTTGGCTTCAGGAGCCCAAAAATTGGATGAATCACACCCTGGAGTTGGCAGCAGCAGCAGCAGGAGCCCAAATATTACTTTAAAGAGACCCTGGGGTTGGCTTCAGGAGCCCAAAAATTGGATGATTCACACCCTGGAGTTGACATCAGCAGGAGCCCAAAAATTGGCCTAAAGACATAAATATGTTTTGCACCATTTGGAAAGTGTAAAACGTGGCACCATGCTGAATCTAGTCGCATGCATCAGGCATTGGTGGGTGGAAATCCTGGCTGATCCATCCCTGATTCATTTTGACAAAGGTAAGTCTCTCCACATTTTTAGTTGACAGACGAGTTCTCCTCGCCGTAACTATGGCCCCCACCGCACTAAACACCCGCTCAGATGGCACGCTACTTGCCGGGCAGGACAGCTTTTCCAGGGCAAACTCTGCTAGTTGCGGCCACAAATCAAGTTTGGCTGCCCAGAAGTCCAGCGGGTCCTCAAGGTGTGTTGGCATAGTCATGTCAAAGTATGACATGACCTGCTGGTTCAGGTCCTGCTCCAGGTCTTCCTGCTGCTCATGAGTAGCCTCACTATGCGGGTGTAGAAATCTACTCATTAGCGACTGAAGACTGAGGCTGCTGCTGCTGATGGAGCTGCTGCTGCTGCTCCTGCCAACCCCCCCAGCGGCCATGGCAGTGGAAGGTGAGCGCAGAGGTCCCCTCGAGTCAGACCTGTGAGAGTATGGACCATGGCGCAGATAGGCATCGGCCAACTGCCTACGTAGAATGTCTTTGTAGTAGTTCAGTTTGTCCTCCCTCTCGTGGGTATAAAAAATGCCCCCATTTTGTGCCGGAAGCGAGGGTCCAATAAGGTGGACAGCCAGAAGTCATCCCGCCGACAGATGGAAACAATTCTGGGGTCACTACGCAAGCACGTGAGCATGCTTCGTGCCATTTGTGCAAGTGACTCGGATGGACTACCTGTCTCCATCTCCACTGCATACTGCCACGGTGTGCCCGGGTCCTCTGTCTCGCCTTCCTCAAAAACCTCTAGCTCCTCTGGCTGCTCCTGCTCCTCCTCTCCTGTCCGCTGACTAGATAAACCAGCCATTTTGCCAAGCCTAAACTGTGTTTCGCTGGGCAACTCCTCCTCCTCTTCCTCCTCCTCCTCCAGTTCAGCTCCAACGGGGTTCATGTGGCCGTAAGATGTAAACGCCATGTCTCCAGTGCCCTGACCAGCCATGGTTTCCAACATGTGCTGTAGTACATGAAGCAGTGGAATCACGTTGTTCATCCCGTAATCCTGCCGACTGACAAATAAAATGGCTTCCTCAAAGGGCCTGAGCAAACGGCAGGTGTCACGTATGAGCTGCCACTGGTTGACATTGAAGTTACACAGGGGAGTCCCCCTATCTGCTTGGATCATCAGGAAATCCGTGATGGCTTTTCTCTGTTCATATAATCGGTCCAACATGTGAAGGGTGGAATTCCAACGGGTGGAAACATCGCAAATCAGACTATGTTGGGGGATACCATTCTGACGCTGTAGCTCAAGAAGGGTGTGTTTGGCGGTGTATGAGTGGCTGAAGTGCATGCAAAGTTTCCTTGAATTTGTTAGGATGTCTTGCAGATGGGGGGAACACTTCAGACAACCAGATTGAAGACGTGAGCCATGCAGGGGGCATGGGTCAGGCTTCCTTGGCGCAGCGCAGACAAAATGTTCTTCCCATTGTCGGTAACCATGATTCCCATTTTAAGTTTTCTTGGAGTAAGCCATGTTTGGATTTCCTGATGAATACATTTAAGCAGTTCCTCCCCTGTGTGACTCCGTTCGCCAAGACAAACCATGTGAAGCACTGCGTGACACCTCCTTGCCCTGCACACATGGTAGACTGGAGGGGCACTGAGACTTGAGCCTACAGTGGAGGGTGAGGAGATGGCAGAGGATGAGGAGGCCGAGTCGCACGGTGTCACAGGCCCAACAGGCAGGGAGCGCGGAGGCCGAAGCGGCGTGACCTGTCCAAGTTGCTGCTGCTGCTGCTGCAAAGGGACCACATTCACCCAGTGTGCCGTAAACGACATGTACTGTCCCTGACCGTAGTTACAGCTCCAGATGTCGGCGCTGCCATGCACTTTGCTACACACCGACAGGCTCAAGGACTGGCCCACCTTCTGTTCAACAAAAGTGTGCAGCGCTGGTACTGCCTTCTTGGCAAAGAAATGACGGCTTGGGACTCTCCACCTCGGCTCGGCACAAGCCATCAGTTCTCTGAAAGGTGCAGATTCCACCACCTGAAAAGGGAGCGACTGCAGCACCAGCAACTTGGACAGGAGCACATTAAGCTTCTGCGCAGTAGGATGAGTGGGCGCATACTGCTGTCTCTTGGACATGGCTTCGCTGATGGATTGCTGGCGGGATGCATGACTTGGAGGAGGAGGAGCAGGAGCGACAGAGGATGAGTATGACGCACAGCTGCCTTCGGCTGAGGTGCTGGAGCCTTGGCTGGCAGAAATTGGGAGCTCACTTGGTGAGGAAGCAGACTGTACCACCCCTTGGGAGCCTCGGTTCTCCCAGGTCGCTTTATGGTGACGCATCATATGTTGACGCAGGGCCGTGGTGCCAACATTTGGACCCTGGCCACGCTTCACCTTTTGCCTACATATCTTGCATGTGGCCATGTTACCTTCCTGCGGATGCTTCAGGAAAAACTGCCACACTGCCGAGTAGCTACTTTTCCCACCCCCTGGCCTCACTGATTCACTGCTGCTGTTGCCAACCACAGGAACCCCTGCTCCACTACCTCCCGATAAGGTAGACTGCCGCACAGCAGGTGCTCTACCCCGGCCCCGGCCGGCTCCAGCCTTTGGAATTGTGCCCCCATGCTGACTGCTACCACCTTGCTGCCTCAGCTGCTGACTCCGGGGCAACCTGCGCCCCTCTTCTCCTGATGATGACGATGAAGCCCCTTCATCACCCGGCTCCCAAGTGCGATCGGCTTCATCGTCATCATCATTATCACCGAGTTGTGGCTGTACGTCACTGATGTTCGTGGATTCGTCAACAGTGTCTGGCGCAGGAGCTGGGACGCTCGCAGCACCCACGACACTGTCCACATCACTATTTGTCTGCCTAGCTAGAGAAGCCACCTCCATTTCTTGGCTAGGCAGTAGCTGCTGACTGTCCTCTATCTGATGGTCCTCCTCACTAAAGAGTTGAGCTGAACCCAAAGCATAGGATCCGTCGTTGGGGGAGGGAACGGCGTAGGACAGAGGCAATGGGAGGACAGGGACTGCTCTCGGGGCATGCCAACTCAGGGTTGTGTCAGAGGAATCTACCGACCCTAGACTGGGGGTCTCAGACGTAAGTTGTGATGATGTTGTTGATGAGCGCGTCAACCAATCTACCACGGCAGATGCGTTACTGGTGGAGACCCGACCACTAGCAGATACTGGCAGATTAGGTCTCTCAGCGTGACTCCTGCTGCTACTGGCCCCCAGTCTGCTGCGAGCTCTGCCTGCGGAATCTTGGCCTCTGTCACTCCTCTTTTCACTTCCAGGCACTTGTCTGCCCGACATAGTCTAACTGGCGTGGTAGTAGGTGATATTTTAAGAACCCCCAGGCAGCGGTGGGTCTATATGAAACAGAATATAATGCACACCAAAAGTGAGCAGTAACACTCAGCCTCCAACAGGCCTGCTTAGTGTAAATAAGAGAGCTGCTTAGTGTAAATAAAGAGGGGTATGGTATGTTACAGAATGGGATGCCCCAACAGGAGTGCACCTGGGACCAGTAGTAGCATGCACAGCAAAAGTGTCTTTATCAGGCCTAATTTCAGTTAGAATAAGTGCAAATGGTTATGGTCTTAAATAGAGGCTGGTGTAGTCACAGAATGGGATGCCACAACAGGAGTGCACCTGGCAGGTAGCAGTAAGAATATGCAAAGCAAAAGTGTCTTTATCAGGCCTAATTTCAATTAGAATAAGTGCAAATGGTTATGGTCTTAAATAGAGGCTGGTGTAGTCACAGAATGGGATGCCACAACAGGAGTGCACCTGGGACCAGTAGTAGCATGCACAGCAAAAGAGTCTTTATCAGGCCTAATTTCAATTAGAATAAGTGCAAATGGTTATGTTCTTAAATAGAGGCTGGTGTAGTCACAGAATGGGATGCCCCAATAGGAGTGCACCTGGGACCAGTAGTAGCATGCACAGCAAAAGTTTCTTTATCAGGCCTAATTTCAATTAGAATAAGTGCAAATGGTTATGGTCTTAAATAGAGGCTGCTGTAGTCACAGAATGGGATGCCCCAAACAGGAGTGCACCTGGCAGGGACCAGTAGTGCTATGCACAGCAAAAGTGTCTTTATCAGGCCTAATTTCAATTAAAATAGGTGCAAATGGTTATGGTCTTAAATAGAGGCTGGTGTAGTCACAGAATGGGATGCCACAACAGGAGTGCACCTGGCAGGGACCAGTAGTGCTATTCACAGCAAAAGTGTCTTTATCAGGCCTAATTTCAATTAAAATAGGTGCAAATGGTTATGGTCTTAAATAGAGGCTGCTGTAGTCACAGAATGGGATGCCCCAAACAGGAGTGCACCTGGCAGGGACCAGTAGTGCTATGCACAGCAAAAGTGTCTTTATCAGGCCTAATTCCAATTATAATAGGTACAAATGGTTATGGTCTTAAATAGAGGCTGCTGTAGTCACAGAATGGGATGCCCCAAACAGGAGTGCACCTGGCAGGGACCAGTAGTGCTATGCACAGCAAAAGTGTCTTTATCAGGCCTAATTTCAATTATAATAGGTGCAAATGGTTATATGGTCTTAAATAGAGGCTGGTGTAGTCACAGAATGGGATGCCACAACAGGAGTGCACCTGGCAGGCAGTAGTGCTATGCACAGCAAAAGTGTCTTTATCAGGCCTAATTTCAATTAGAATAAGTGCAAATGGTTATATGGTCTTAAATAGAGGCTGCTGTAGTCACAGAAAGGGATGCCCCAAACAGGAGTGCACCTGGGACCAGTAGTAGCATGCACAGCAAAAGTTTCTTTATCAGGCCTAATTTCAATTAGAATAAGTGCAAATGGTTATGGTCTTAAATAGAGGCTGCTGTAGTCACAGAATGGGATGCCCCAAACAGGAGTGCACCTGGCAGGGACCAGTAGTGCTATGCACAGCAAAAGTGTCTTTATCAGGCCTAATTTCAATTAGAATAAGTGCAAATGGTTATGGTCTTAAATAGAGGCTGGTGTAGTCACAGAATGGGATGCCACAACAGGAGTGCACCTGGCAGGGACCAGTAGTGCTATGCACAGCAAAAGTGTCTTTATCAGGCCTAATTTCAATTAAAATAGGTGCAAATGGTTATGGTCTTAAATAGAGGCTGTTGTAGTCACAGAATGGGATGCCCCAAACAGGAGTGCACCTGGCAGGGACCAGTAGTGCTATGCACAGCAAAAGTGTCTTTATCAGGCCTAATTCCAATTATAATAGGTGCAAATGGTTATGGTCTTAAATAGAGGCTGCTGTAGTCACAGAATGGGATGCCCCAAACAGGAGTGCACCTGGCAGGGACCAGTAGTGCTATGCACAGCAAAAGTGTCTTTATCAGGCCTAATTTCAATTATAATAGGTGCAAATGGTTATATGGTCTTAAATAGAGGCTGGTGTAGTCACAGAATGGGATGCCACAACAGGAGTGCACCTGGCAGGCAGTAGTGCTATGCACAGCAAAAGTGTCTTTATCAGGCCTAATTTCAATTAGAATAAGTGCAAATGGTTATATGGTCTTAAATAGAGGCTGCTGTAGTCACAGAAAGGGATGCCCCAAACAGGAGTGCACCTGGCAGGGACCAGTAGTGCTATGCACAGCAAAAGTGTCTTTATCTGGCCTAATTTCAATTAGAATAAGTGCAAATGGTTATATGGTCTTAAATAGAGGCTGCTGTAGTAACAGAATGGGATGCCCCAAACAGGAGTGCACCTGGCAGGCAGTAGTGCTATGCACAGCAAAAGTGTCTTTATCAGGCCTAATTTCAATTAGAATAAGTGCAAATGGTTATGGTCTTAAATAGAGGCTGGTGTAGTCACAGAATGGGATGCCACAACAGGAGTGCACCTGGGACCAGTAGTAGCATGCACAGCAAAAGAGTCTTTATCAGGCCTAATTTCAATTAGAATAAGTGCAAATGGTTATGTTCTTAAATAGAGGCTGCTGTAGTCACAGAAAGGGATGCCCCAAACAGGAGTGCACCTGGGACCAGTAGTAGCATGCACAGCAAAAGTTTCTTTATCAGGCCTAATTTCAATTAGAATAAGTGCAAATGGTTATGGTCTTAAATAGAGGCTGCTGTAGTCACAGAATGGGATGCCCCAAACAGGAGTGCACCTGGCAGGGACCAGTAGTGCTATGCACAGCAAAAGTGTCTTTATCAGGCCTAATTTCAATTAGAATAAGTGCAAAGGTTATGGTCTTAAATAGAGGCTGGTGTAGTCACAGAATGGGATGCCACAACAGGAGTGCACCTGGCAGGGACCAGTAGTGCTATGCACAGCAAAAGTGTCTTTATCAGGCCTAATTTCAATTAAAATAGGTGCAAATGGTTATGGTCTTAAATAGAGGCTGCTGTAGTCACAGAATGGGATGCCCCAAACAGGAGTGCACCTGGCAGGGACCAGTAGTGCTATGCACAGCAAAAGTGTCTTTATCAGGCCTAATTCCAATTATAATAGGTGCAAATGGTTATGGTCTTAAATAGAGGCTGCTGTAGTCACAGAATGGGATGCCCCAAACAGGAGTGCACCTGGCAGGGACCAGTAGTGCTATGCACAGCAAAAGTGTCTTTATCAGGCCTAATTTCAATTATAATAGGTGCAAATGGTTATATGGTCTTAAATAGAGGCTGGTGTAGTCACAGAATGGGATGCAACAACAGGAGTGCACCTGGCAGGCAGTAGTGCTATGCACAGCAAAAGTGTCTTTATCAGGCCTAATTTCAATTAGAATAAGTGCAAATGGTTATATGGTCTTAAATAGAGGCTGCTGTAGTCACAGAAAGGGATGCCCCAAACAGGAGTGCACCTGGCAGGGACCAGTAGTGCTATGCACAGCAAAAGTGTCTTTATCAGGCCTAATTTCAATTAGAATAAGTGCAAATGGTTATATGGTCTTAAATGGAGGCTGCTGTAGTAACAGAATGGGATGCCCCAAACAGGAGTGCACCTGGCAGGCAGTAGTGCTATGCACAGCAAAAGTGTCTTTATCAGGCCTAATTTCAATTAGAATAAGTGCAAATGGTTATGGTCTTAAATAGAGGCTGGTGTAGTCACAGAATGGGATGCCACAACAGGAGTGCACCTGGGACCAGTAGTAGCATGCACAGCAAAAGAGTCTTTATCATGCCTAATTTCAATTAGAATAAGTGCAAATGGTTATGGTCTTAAATAGAGGCTGGTGTAGTCACAGAATGGGATGCCACAACAGGAGTGCACCTGGGACCAGTAGTAGCATGCACAGCAAAAGTGTCTTTATCAGGCCTAATTTCAATTAGAATAAGTGCAAATGGTTATGGTCTTAAATAGAGGCTGGTGTAGTCACAGAATGGGATGCCACAACAGGAGTGCACCTGGGACCAGTAGTAGCATGCACAGCAAAAGTGTCTTTATCAGGCCTAATTTCAATTAGAATACGTGCAAATAGTTATGGTCTTAAATAGAGGCTGGTGTAGTCACAGAATGGGATGCCACAACAGGAGTGCACCTGGCAGGGACCAGTAGTGCTATGCACAGTAAAAGTGTCTTTATCAGGCCTAATTTCAATTATAATAAGTGCAAATGGTTATATGGTCTTAAATAGAGGCTGGTGTAGTCACAGAATGGGATGCCACAACAGGAGTGCACCTGGCAGGCAGTAGTGCTAACCACAGCAAAAGTGTCTTTATCAGGCCTAATTTCAATTAGAATAAGTGCAAATGGTTATATGGTCTTAAATAGAGGCTGCTGTAGTCACAGAATGGGATGCCCCAAACAGGAGTGCACCTGGCAGGGACCAGTAGTGCTATGCACAGCAAAAGTGTCTTTATCAGGCCTAATTTCAATTAGAATAAGTGCAAATGGTTATGGTCTTAAATAGAGGCTGCTGTAGTCACAGAATGGGATGCCTCACAGCAGACTTAAGATCAGTTCAGTATATATGCACAGTTAGTTAGTATTAGCAGCCTGAAAACGCTAACAAAGCCTGTCAGCCAGCCAGTAACACTCAGGCTGGATGAAAAAAAAAAAAATCTCCCTGTGACTGCCTCCGATTTTTCCTAACTTTCCCTGTTTTTCGCTGACTTTCTGTCTGTCTCCTGCCTGTCTCCAGCCTGTCCCTGTCTGTCCCTGCCTGTCTAACTGCCTCTCCCTCACTACAGCGTTCTGTCTCTCACGAATGCAATAGAGAAATGAGGAAGGAAAAGCAAGATGGCCGACTTAAATAGCGCTGTGACGTCACCGGGCTTGCTGGCTGCTGATAGGCTGCATGTGACTGCCCCAGCTTGCACTGGCGCGGGGTAGATGTCCAGACATGTCCCGTCCGCCATCTTAGAATGCCTGTATGTAAATGAATGGATGTTAAAGGAAAACTTCGAGCGATCGAATCGCGGGGAAATTCGGATTCGATCCGAATCGAATTTTTCATAAAATTCGGATCGAATCCGGGTTCGTCCGGATCGATTCGCTCATCCCTAGTCCCTCTTGCTACTCTGCTGTGTCCTCAATATTATAGGTTTGACATTGTAGTTGTTATAGTTTTGCACTGATACTATTGTCATATACTGCTGCTATTCACTGCTGCTACACATTGAATTGCTTTGGTATTTTTGCACATTTAGATTTATTGTTATATTATTCAGAAATATTTGCAGGTGGCACCACTTCAAATACTCAAAGATAGACACACTGGGTGCACTGCCCTATAACCGGGGCCCTGCTGCAATTATACACAGAAGGTACTGGGAAGTCCTCCAAACACTTCCCACAAGGGTCCCAGGGGACTGACACTTGCACTCCACACAAAGGTTAATGAATGTACAAAATCTTTATTGCCAAACTCACATTAAAAACTTCTAAAATCACAGCAAATCATGGTGCCATACCGTAATCAACCACATGGGGGAGCCAGCAAGCCAAAATATATACATGTGTAATGTACTAAAATAAATAGTGGAATTCCTAACTAACTCATCTTATAAGGTGCTAATAACTGTGATTACAATACATCAAAATACATAGCAGGACCCCTAACATAAAGTGGGCCCAGCAAAGCTGCAGGTGCAAAGTGCAAACAATGAAATACACAATCAATCATAAATACACAAAATCTTACTGTGTGACAGGCAAAACTGGATCCCCACGGCAAGCCCACGCGTTTCGAGCCTCTGGGGCTCTTTTTCAAGGCTGAGTGTTGATGGGGGGCTCTATCCCAGTGCCCCTTAAATACCCCACCTCACCATCAGTCCAGCCTCCATCACCACGGCTGCGGCCCCGACCCCAGCGCGCTCCGGCCGGAAGCGCGTCAGGCCGGAAACCGGAAGTGGTCATGCTCTCCAGAGTGGAGCGCAGAGCTTCCTGATGTGACGTGGGCGCAGTGCGCAGCCCCTCCCCACACGCCCCCCGGCCTGCGAACAGAAGGGAGGGCACGATGACAAGGGGGAGAGGCTGTGCTGCTGGTAGCTGCGCACAGATGTCAGACTGGACCGCCGGAGAGGTGAGTATTCCCCATCAGTCTTATCATCATTAAAAACATCCTACTTGTTGGCATATTAGCATTACCATACTCTTGTATTTAGTCAACTCTGCATAATAAACATTCTATATACAATTGCTATACACAAAATATACACATATATATTCACATGGCACATTAATGACACTAAAAGGGGCCTGCTCAAGAGCATATATCAAAATTCCTAGCCTAGCATACTGATCCCTTAATATGTATAACCTACAACGGGGGTAAATAAAATCAATATCATGGGTCTCTGGGCTATAGTCCCAATTCACAATGAATCCACAAATATATGCATAATGGCCTAAAAGGACCTTTATCCCATACTATACCAAGATAAGTGGTGCCCAAATGAGCATAACCACATACACTTATCCAAGGATGTTAGGTGTGAGCCTCGCCCTGGATTGTGTCCCAATTGAAAATGAGTCCTCACAGGGATGCCTAATATCCTTAGGGGCTATCCACTCTGGAGCGCATGACCACTTCCGGTTTCCGGCCTGACGCGCTTCCAGCCGGAGCGCGCTGGGGCCGGGGCCGCAGCCGTGGTGATGGAGGCTGGACTGATGGCGAGGTGGGGTATTTAAGGAGCACTGGGATAGAGCCCCCCATCAACACTCAGCCTTGAAAAAGAGCCCCAGAGGCTCGAAACGCGTGGGCTTGCCGTGGGGATCCAGTTTTGCCTGTCACACAGTAAGATTTTGTGTATTTATGATTGATTGTGTATTTCATTGTTTGCACTTTGCACTTGCAGCTTTGCTGGGCCCGCTTTATGTTAGGGGTCCTGCTATGTATTTTGATGTATTGTAATCACAGTTATTAGCACCTTATAAGATGAGTTAGTTAGGAATTCCACTATTTATTTTAGTACATTACACATGTATATATTTTGGCTTGCTGGCTCCCCCATGTGGTTGATTACGGTATGGCACCATGATTTGCCGTGATTTTAGAAGTTTTTAATGTGAGTTTGGCAATAAAGATTTTGTACATTCATTAACCTTTGTGTGGAGTGCAAGTGTCAGTCCCCTGGGACCCTTGTGGGAAGTGTTTGGAGGACTTCCCAGTACCTTCTGGTTATATTATTCAGGGTACAATAATATTTTTTACACTGCACATTGCACTTTGGGTTAGGGAAGACACAGGGAGATGCAGGGAATTTGAATTTGTACTGATATGTGATTAATAGGGTCGTTGTAGACTATTTGGAACCACCAACGCCCTCTAGTGTTATGTCATGTCTTTACATGTATTTTAAGGATTTTTTAATGCGTTTGTTTTGTACATGAATTAATAAAATATTGTGGCCCTTATTCATCAAGCGATAGCGCCAGGTAGTGTCCGACGAGCGCCAGGTAGCGGCAGCTAACGGCGACTACCGACTCAAGTACGCCCGGCATTTATCAAGCAAAATGAGGTTAGCGCCGGCGAGAGCGACGGCTAGCGCGGCATTCATCATGAAGCCGCCTGGACCGAACAGCGCCGCTGCAAATTCTCTCACAGCGCCAGGTATGAGCTGTCACTCCCTGGCGATGTCCAATGCATTTCAATGGAGCAATCTATAATTAATCATAATTAATTGGTATTATTTTTTTTTAATATTTTTTTAATGTCAAAAAATCGGAGACCACTTCTGCAATGTTAGGATTTATTTTTAAGTCAAAAAAAAAAATATGTGCAGAATTGATCTAACAGGTCTGAGATTAATGTATTCATATAACAAAATGATTCTAAAAACATGTATAATGTTACATTTAAAAAATATGGTTGTTTAGGGGTTAAAAACTAGTTAATACAGATCGCCGCCAGCGCTCTGGGGTTTAAACAAGGAATGGACAGCGACAGCACATTCGGAGCGTGATTTTTTGATGAATATGAAGCTAGCCGTTCGCTGTGGCCATTCGTTGTCAGGCGCTCACATACAACGCTGGACCTGTGAAACAGCGACCCCCCAGCCCGTATTCAACATTACCGCACACCGACTGAGTCGCTGTCATCAAGCTAATGCCGGCCAAGCACAGCGAATACTGGCTGGCGCTGAAAAAATCACGCTACAGTCGCTCATCTGTCGCTACCTGGCGCTATTAATGAATCGGCCTCCCCTATGTGTATCTATTTGAGAGTGGTGCACTTTTTTCCTTGAGTAATTGGGGGCTTTGTGGAGGCCTCTTTTTGGGTTTTCTTCACATGACCTGATGTACATGTTTTGTTTATTTTGGCTGGTTCTACGTTTGTAGACATGTGGGGGATGGTGCATGCACTTGGGGATTCCCGACTAAAAAGGGTTAAAATTCTTCAAATTGGGCTCACAGGGTTAACCACTCAGTCAATAAAATGATGGTCAACCACAATCTTCCAGAGCACAACAAAAAGCCACCCCCTGGGACACAGATTTCCCCACACAAACAAGAGGCTGCACAATGAATATAAAGAAATGATGTTAACATTTATTAGATAACAAACCAAACACACACAAACATGAATTAATAAAATATACATGAATTAATAAAAGATTTATATGTGTATCTATTTCAGAGTGGTGCACATTTTTCCTTGAGCAATTGGGGGCTTTGTGGAGGCCTCTTTTTGGGTTTTCTTTACATGACCTGATGTACATGTTTTGTTTATTTTGGCTGGTTCTACGTTTGTAGACATGTGGGGGATGGTGCATGCACTTGGGGATTCCCGACTAAAAAGGGTTAAAATTCTTCAAATTGGGCTCACAGGGTTAACCACTCAGTCAATAAAATGATGGTCAACCACAATCTTCCAGAGCACAACAAAAAAGCCACCCCCTGGGACACAGATTTCCCCACACAAACAAGAGGCTGCACAATGAATATAAAGAAATGATGTTAACATTTATTAGATAACAAACCAAACACACACAAACATGAATTAATAAAATATACATGAATTAATAAAAGATTTATATGTGTATCTATTTCAGAGTGGTGCACATTTTTCCTTGAGCAATTGGGGGCTTTGTGGAGGCCTCTTTTTGGGTTTTCTTTACATGACCTGATGTACATGTTTTGTTTGTTTTGGCTGGTTCTACGTTTGTAGACATGTGGGGGATGGTGCCTGCACTTGGGGATTCCTGACTAAAAAGGGTTAAAATTCTTCAAATTGGGCTCACGGGGTTAACCACTCAGTCAATAAAATGATGGTCAACCACAATCTTCCAGAGCACAACACAAAAGCCACCCCCTGGGACACAAATTTCCCCACACAAACAAGAGGTTGCACAATGAACATATAAAGAAATTATATTAACATGTATTAAATAATAAACCAAACACACACAAATCATGCAAAGGCAAAGACTGAAAAAAGGGATTCCCTGCACACAATCCAATATGCTACAAGGCCATTAATTAAAGCGATAATAAAAAATAAGAGTGATAATAGTTAATCACAGTATTAATAAACAACCAAGTAATGTTATCAGAATTGCTTACAGTGCAAAGAAAAAGTGCAAGTGCCTATCACAGTGCAAAATCTATTACCAAAATACCATATCACAATACCTTTAAAAACACCCTATAACTAACCATAACACAGAGAAAAAATATAACTGAACAGTGGCAGCAATACTTAGGCCATGAGTTGAGCAAAGGGCGGGGCCAAAACAACACTCCACGTACTCCGTGGAGTCACCACTTTGTAGAGTGAAGGGCAGTGGCAAGCTGACCCCTTAAATAACGCATAAACATTTACCTTAATGGCTGCCAGTTGTGCATGATCCTCCAAAGCACAGCATAGACAGTAAAGCAGAGCAATGAGTCATCACAGCTGGTTTTCTACTAGAAATATAGGAGGATTGCACTGATATGTGAGACAATTTTGACTGTGGGATTGGGTTTTTCAGAAGCTGGACTCCCATGCAGTTATGCTGCATAGAATCTGCATGCTATTTCATAACATTCATCTCAAATAGTTTATGCCTCTGATTGCCAGAGGGCAAGTCACCTGCTGATACCCAATTACCTGTCTTCCCCAAAGCTAAAGCCCTGGGGGGGGGGGGGCAGAAAAGCTCGGGGCCATTTAGACTTTGTGGGCTTGGAGCCGGCAAGGTGGAGAGCCACCAAGGCTGACCCTTGTGCCCTGTTCTACAAACAAATAAAATATCTGTGTGTGTATGAGTGTGTTTACACTTAACCCGTTGTGAACTGGTAAGGGGTCCATAATGGTGAAAAATGACCTGTCAACCGAAGGTGACAAAATTTCATAGGCAGGCAGTTAAAAGGGTTAAAAGCACCTATGCATGTTGGGATATCGTTCTGTTTGGGGAACCTTGTGTTTTCAGATTTAGCTTGTTCTTTCTTGTTTGCATATTGATATTTTAGGAAAATGTGTTTTTTATTCAGATTTTTAAACATTTTTTTATAGAAACCCTGTGTAACCTAAGAAATTCTTCGAGGGATTACTTCCAGAAAGATGAGCCCACTACATCAAGCTAGGTACTCCTTGAAAGCTTTACACGTGTACCTTCGGGGAATCAGAGAATGGTTTGTGGGGTTGTTCCAAATGTAAAGGGTTGTTTTGGTTGAAAAAGTGCAAGGTGCGCACTTTGTCTGCAGAGCTGAAATTTTTTGTAAAATTACCCTTACGTGCTTGGTTTACTTTGGGGTGTCTGGCAACTCTCCCATTGACAGTACATATGCATGTTGGGTATTGTTCTGTTCGGGGAACCATGCTTTTTCAGATGTAACTTGTTTTTTCTTATTTGTTTATAGTGTTTTAGGAAATTGTGGCTTTCATACTGCTTTTCATTATTTTTTAGGGAAACCCTGTGCAAATTCATTGAGGGATTACTTCCAGAAAACTGCACCAACATCAACAAGACATAGAGAATATATAGTGTGTTGGGGGTATTTTTAAATGTAAAGGGTTGCTTTTCTTGAAAAGCTGCAATGTGCGCATAGCAGTTGTATTTTATTTGAAAATCTCCTGAAGCGCAGTTTCAGTTTGGGGGAGTCTCCTGGGCAGGAAAGGGGGTCTACCAATACGTATGTGGTATCAGTTTTAATATGTTGATATGTTGTAACCAGGAAAAATTGGGATTTTACACGCAATAAGATTTTATTGACAAACATTTTTTATTACAAAAAAACTACAAATTGCATTTTTTTATTTTATTGCACATATTTCATTAAATATTGAGAATACACTTAAAAAATAATAAACAAGACATTTCATGTTAAAGCCCAGATAAAAAAGAGAAAGAAAAACAATATATAATTTTCCTAGAAAATCCTTTCAAAAAGTGCAAAATAGTGAAAAATGGTCTTGCAACAGAGGGTGACAAAAACTTAAAGGGTTAGGGCCCTACAATGCAAAAGAATGCCACAACCTAATCTTTGATGAAACTACTGCATTAAAGCCTCAACATACATCAAACATTACGCATTTTAAATGTAGAGGCCCCCAAAAGGGGAGGCCTTAAAAAATAGGAAAATCTTCAAGCAGGGAACACTTGCACGAAAGGGAGTCCAGTACCCCTCTCAGGTGAAACAAGGGCTGCTCATGGTGGGAGTCCATGACCCCTTTTCAGGCTCACCTAAGATCAGAGTTTTGAGTTTTGCAAAGCTGCACTCAAAGTTGTATAAAACACATCCAGGATCAGGAGGCTGAGTTCTACTGGAACAAGGACCTTATATTTTCAGGCTCCATTCAGCACCTCCGCAGCTGGGGCATAAAGAACAAGTGCCCTCATTATCTCTAAGCCTGGAAAGTCTGTCCACCACTGATGATAAGCTATCCTCATCTCCGTTCTGGCAGGACCTGCTTTACAAGCTTCCAGCCCCCCAGACACACATTGTCAGCAAAATGCCTTCCTTTCCAAATCTCTATGCATGCAGAGGCAGATCTTTCAGGCAGCACAGCAGCATGTAGTTTAGAAATCACCTCCATGCTCTGAAGACGAAGCAGCCAGCTTCCCTCTCTGACCTCCAGCCATGCCCACCTTCTCTCTACTCCATTGTCACCAATTAGCCCCCTGTCCTTACTGCTTTCTCCACTACTGCTAATCATTGTCCATTCCTCACTGCCTTCTCCACTGGCACTGAAGAGTTATAGCTGTCTCTATTGCCCTCCATTACTCTCCTCCTTCTTTATTGCTGCTAGTAGTTCTCCCTGTGGCCAGCCATGAGAAGGTGTATACACAGGCCACCAAGCTTACCAGTCAGGTGGGTGGGGCCCAATGGAGAATCATTCTGTTGCTTAGTTTGAGCATGAGTGGACACATGAAGATGCATTGTATGGTTACTATATGAGCCATGAAGGCAGCCTCATTTAATGTCTTCCCCCGGATTTAGTTCCACCCCTGATCATCAGGTAAGAGTGCTAAACATTTTATGCAGTAGTTTAGCAAATACTCAAATCAGTCCCTTGTGGAACGTATACTAAGAAGCTGTCTTGCAAACAGGACATTGTTGAGTTACTTATTATGTTTGAGTTACTTTATCATTTTGCAGCTTTGGAGCACATTTCATATGCCAAACCTGGTCCGGACAGCACTGGAGAGATCTCTGAAGGACTTGAAGCTGGATTACATGGATCTGTTCATCATTCACAGCCCCATGGATTTCAAGGTAAGAGACATCTAGTAGGAAGTTAGTATTGCTCTACTTCTCTCTGGGCCCTAGGCAAATGGCACATCCCACGAAATAATGTTGCCGCATAAATAAATCTAGACCCAAGCTACAAAAATAAGTTTGATATGGGGCAGAGAAAAAAGCAGGTCAATGTGAGGCTGCCCAAAAAAGTGTGGGGAGAGAGGGATAGAAATAAAAATCCAGTATACTGAGAACCTTGCCAGTGCTGTCCAACCAATCGAGGCCACAGACCAGAGAAGTCAACCAATCCTTGTCAGACTACAAAAAATTGAGTCTTAATGTGGACATTTAAACCACTGTTGTGCCACCTATACATATATTATAAAGTTTTAAAAGGTTTTAATTTGTCTTCCATGTATATGAAAAATGGATGTGGAATATCTGCAGGGAAACATCTAGGCAACTGTATTCACTATTTATCTATCTGCCTTTTTTAACTTAAAATTACTTGTACATGAATCTACTAGTGATAAGTAGTAATTCCAATCCACATTCTTTGTCAACCATATAGAACATGGAGGTAAGGTGTTGACTGTATTAGCATGACCGAAGCTTTAATGTATTGAAAAATAACGGAAAGCAGAGGAACAAATGCAAAAACTACTAGTGAAGCTGGGAAGCAAGACAAGAGAAAGGATATGGTCATCCCATATATAGCTGGAGTTTCTGAAATACTTTGATGGGTCTTTAACCATACAGTCATATGGTGACTGTTAAAAAGTAAAACTAGTCCAGTTGCTTCAACTTACCATAATTTACCTTGCCTAGATTTACCATGATCTACCCTACCTTGATTTACCATGACCGGGCTAATTAAGAACCTTCACAGACATAGTAAAAGGAGAATGTAATTGTCTGCCCAGTTTTCCGTGTTAGTAAAGATTGATTGATTGAAGGTTAAAAAAAATATGTTGGGAAAGGACCAGGTATTAGAATATAAGAGCCATAATTGCTGAGGTGTTCAAGTAAAATAGAACTCAAATTTAATATGTAAATACATTTTTATAGGAGTGGCAATAAAATGTGCTATTTAATGATGAGCTAAATGGAATATATCCAATAAAACTTAAAACAGGAACACACATGTTGAACGTTTAATACATCACAGCTAGTGATGGGCGCTGGGGCCTATAACTGCACACAATATTCCATATGGAATCTGACCAGTCAATTATACAAGGGTAAAATTATGCTCTGGTCATGGGCACCTATGCCCCTCTTGATGCAACCCATAATCCTGCTTGCCTTGGCAGCTGCTGCCTGGCATTGGACACTACAGTTAAGTTTATTGTTAACTAAACCCCCTAGATCCTTTTCCATTGTAGTTTTACTAAACATTTCCTCATGTGTAATCATGGCACACATTTCTCCTGCCCATGTGCATAACCTTACATTTATCTGTATTATAATGCCAGCTTGGGTGCCAAATCATCTTTATGAATTACTTAGGTGATAACTTTTAAATAACCTTAACACTGAACATACAGTCCTGAAAACAGTAATACTTGGATATAATGCTATTTGGAAGCACATAAGACAGTAAAATAAGATATACAAGTAACATTTTGCCTTTCCTGTCCCCCTTGTAGCCAGGTGATGATCCTACACCACTGGACGAAAATGGAAGAATAATCAGCAGCAACACAGATCTCCGAGACACATGGAGGGTATTGGATACATATTTACATGCAAATGGAATAACATGGGATAAATGTGGATTAATTGATGACCTTTGTTCTTTAGGCCATGGAGGATTGTAAAGAAGCCGGCCTAACCAAATCTATCGGAGTGTCCAACTTCACCTGCAAACAGCTGGAGCTCATACTCAACATGCCAGGACTCAGACACAAACCCGTCTGTAACCAGGTGATGCAACACATGTACTGTATGGGGAATTTAAATTTGTCAAGGATTATAGATTCCCATCATCCATTGTACATAGTTCCTGCTTGTGACTCTTAGTCATTTTAACCATATATGATATCACATGAAACCATTTAGGGTCGTGGGTGGTAATGTGCCAGTCAACAGCAGCGAGGATCAGGGTACCGTGGAATAGGTAACTGTTTGAGTATAACAATAGCTGCAGCTTATTATAGTATGTTGTGTATAATGATATAGTGACTACATTTATAGGGCAGTAAATTCTCCATGCTATTAAGATGGGTTTTTTTTCTGCATGTATACAGTTACCCACAATGCCTACATGCATATAAACCTGCTACATGCTGGAATATGCACCAGTAATAGGGTGGTGGACATGTTTGCACCTTTTCCATTTTCTGTGGCAAATTTATGAGCTTTCATTATATATTTTTTTAAATGCATAACTATGGGTCACTTTGCAATGCCAAACCCCACTCACTTTCAATAACTTCTGTAGCCCGTCCTGCAGATAACTTTTGCCTCTCCTGCAACCCAACCTCTAGCTTCCTCTTTTCTGTACTGCAACAATATCCATCGTCATCTCTCTACATTCAGGGGTTAACCTAACTTCTCTGTTTCCTGAGCTATAGAAAGGCAACCCTCAGCATGTGCAGCTGCACTCCTCAGGGCACCCTGGGGTTGAAGCTCATCAATGATTGACTTAAAAAGATGACAGTGTGTAGTGGTGCCCTTGATCTCCACTGAACCACAGATGGCCTCATAACAAGTGCACACCTGGCCAGAACGCCCTTCTAAGCCCATCTAAAACCTCATCCTCAAACCTCTCAGGTGTTTAGTAATATGACATGAAACCACTTTCATGTGTACTGTCTTACCTCTAACTCTCCTTTTCTGTAGCAAATGATTACCCATAATCCCTACAATTTATCTTACATTAGACATGGCCTGCTGCCCACATTTGGCCTCTGGAGCCATCTGATGTGGCCTGTGACCTAAATCCTAAGTGAAGATGGAATGCAGCATAGATATGTAATATAATGAAGGGAGAAATCCTCTTTAAAACACCACTGAATACCCTGTATAAACTATAACAATAATTAAACAATAATTAGGTTTTCTATAGCAGTTGCATGTTTAACATTCTTTGGAGTTTAGACAGGTTGATAACAGAAGATACAGTTTAGATATGAAACCACGAAGGGCTATAAATACGAGACCCTCTTGTATACTCAGAGAGTAAGGCTTTTAGTTTGCATATTGGTTAGTAATGATAATGATATAACTCCATATCATGCGTGTGTAAGGGCGAAGGGTTTGCTGTGATAGAGTATGTGTGTGTATGTCTTCAGGGTTTGTGGTTGGTGGGCATGTGATAGTGAATAGGTATGTGGGGTTAAAGCTTAAAAAAATACGTGGATCAATTTGACAAACCTTCTTCCACTCTCCCCCAAGACTGTCCCCTTCAGTTGTGGTCATAGGTGAGAACAGGGCAACCTGAAGCATGTGCAGAAATGATAGGATCAGGATTCATCAGCAATGGCTTGTACTTGCATCACTGCAATTAAAGGTGATGAAAAAACCAAGGCCACAGTCAAGTGGACTCTCTCACTAAAGCCTGTCCTCTGCGTTTGCATCATAAGCAAAAACAGAACAACTTGAAGCTTGTGCAGAAGTGATGGGATCAAGGTTGCAAGCATTGGCCTGTGGCCACAAGTAAATGACACCTGCAATCAGATATGTTGGCAATGGTTTAATCAACATTACCCATCTCATGTTACCCTGCGACTGATATGTTAAATCATTGCACAAGAGCATTCAACTGCTGGTACATCTGTATCCTCAGACTAAGATATCCCCTTAGCTTAGTGCTCCTTGCCACTGCAATGCCCATATTTGATAACTCAATAATACCTCCCTTTATACAGGTTGAGTGTCACATATATCTGAACCGGAGCAAGATGCTGGAGTTCTGCAAGTCTCATGGCATAGTACTTGTGGCCTATGGAGTCCTTGGATCCACCCGTGATCCACAATGGTAAGAATTTGGACTGCAAAGTGGGCATCCCAATATGGGATGCTCTTCTACCTAACAATACCTCGGTAGAGCTACCAATCTTCACTCCTGCACCGCTACTAGGCTTCACCTGAAAGTCGGTAGCCAAACTGGTTTGCTAAGTAGGAGTGCACATTGCCAAATCAGCATGCCTGGGTAGGGGTGTAAGTGGAATTTTCAGACACATTTTTCTAAAAAGAAGGGATTTTGATGGCATGGGGTTGGGGGGACATATACTTTTCCTCTCGTGCCATCGACACATGAATTGTTGACAGAATGGGAAATGTATTTCTTCACCAGCACATGCTCCCCCTGCTGCCTCAGTGCACATGGCCGCCAGCACAGATCCAACGGTAATTTTATATAGGGTTTTGATGGCACTTGTACTCAGCATGGGGGGCATTGGTGGCACCCCCCCAGGCAAACCTGCTTTGCTACTACCTCCTCTGCAAACACCCCACTGTGTGAAACCTCTCATGTTGCTGGTAATAGCTCATCTTTCCCCGATCCAATGCCGCATGCGCGGGCACTTGTCCAATCAGAGCCATTTGCCTTTCGCCAAATAGTTCTGATTGTTTACAATGGGCCGCTGGGAATACGAGGGATGCGTCAGGGCAGGCTTCCCATTGAATTCAATCTGCCGAAGGATGTAAACATGCCAAAGGGCTCTAAATGCATGAGAGCCTGCGCATGTGCCGAACCCGCGCATGAGGCGAGTTTTATTGGGTGAATTAGGGGCTTCACACGGGGGGCATCCGGAATTGGGACGCCCCAGGGGCCTAGCATAAAGCCCGGGAATGTCAAAATCCCATGTTTTGTTACTCTTTAAAGCAAAAGTCCACTTGAAAGTGTATGTTTTTGTCTGCCAAAATGATGTCCTCAAAATGCTAAGCTAAATTTAGTATTTTAATTTTTCACATTAGAAAATGTGTGTTTTTCTATCTGCAATTTGTTGCCACTGGCAACGTTTCATAGTTACATAGTTAGTACGGATGAAAATACATATGTCTATCAAGTTCAACTGAGGGTCGGGTTCGGAAGAGTTATGTTTCTTTTTCTTTTACTGATAACAGCTACTAGTAAATGTTAATGTTACTTTCTGCTAGAAAAGCATATAATCCTTTTTTAAAGCTGCCAGCTGTTAATGCCGTAACAAGCTTCTGTGGGAGGCTATTCCACAGATTTATAGTTCCTATGGTAAAAAAAAATGTTGAAATGAAATCTTTTTTTTTCCAGACAGAGGGAGTGCCCCTTGTTTCCAGAGAGGATTTTACCTGAAATTGTTTTTCCCCATATTTTTTGTATTGGCCATTTATATATTTATACAAGTTAATCATGTCCCCCCTCAGTTGTCTCCTCTCAAGACTAAACAGATTTAATTCCCGTAATCTTTCCTCATAACTAAGATCCTTCATTCTTCTTATTAGTTTGGTGGCTCTCCTCTGTACCCTTTCCATAGTCAAGGGCGTTCTTTCTATGAACTGGTGCCGAGAACTGAACACCGAAGAACTCAGTTTTCCCAATAAGTGTATTTGAGGGACAGTGTGAAATGCTTTTGCAAAATCCAGAAAAAATATAACTATAGCCGCCCTCTGTCCAGGCTTCTACACACCTCCTCATAGAAATCAATCAGGTTACTCTGGCAGCTTCTGTCCCTAGTAAAACATGCTGGCTGTCACTCAGAATATTATGCATAGTTACATAATCATGTATGTAGTCCCTTAGGAGCCAGTCCCTCAAGCAATTTTCCCAAAATGGATGTTTAGCTTACAGGTCTGTAATTAGCTGGAGAAGACTTAGAACCCTTTTTAAAAATGGACACCACATTTGCCTTGCACCAATCCCTTGGTACTATACCAGTTGTTACTGAGTTTTTAAAGATCAAGAGCAGAGGTGATGAAATAACTGAGCTGACTCTTTGGTAAAGTCCATCTGGTCCTTGAGTCTTTACATTTAAATTATTTAGTCTTTTTTGGATTATATCCATGTGTAGCCAGTTAAGAATTCTGCTCGAGGTATGTTTGCAGTGGCATCCCCTAAATTGATACCTTGCGTGTCATTTGTGTACACAGATCTAAAGAACCCATTTAGTGGCACCACCTTTTCTTGGTCCCTAGTGACCAGTTTCTATAGTTTTATATATTTAAAGAAATATTTAGGTTTGATTTTGCTTTATTTGACCACATCTCTTTCATTTTGTGCTTTCGACAGTTCTATTACTTGTTTACATGATTTATTTACTGTTTTATACTTTTAAAAAGTTACTGCTGAGAGATTAGATTTGTAATTTTTAAATGCCCTTTTTTGTTTTTTTATTGGATATTTAACTGCAGGTGTCAGCCAGCAGGGATTTGAGACACTTATACTTGCTACCTATAGGAATACATTTTGGAATGTTGGTAGTCACAAATTAACCCTTCTAACACCAGCTACATAACCGTTACGTAGCTGTCTCTCCTACCGTTAAACGTCACCTACGTAAATATTACTTACCTGGCTTTCCCCCCCAAAAAAAGACACTTACCTGACCCCTTGCTCAATCCGGCCAGGTCACCTCGTCATCCAGTCTCCTTTGGCTTCATGAGAGGGCCCGGAATGCCCCCCCCCCCCCCCCACTTTAGTCACCACTGCCATTTTATGTAAAAAAAAAGCCATTTGCTTACCTCCTTGCATGATCTCTCCGTGCCTCTTGTGGGAGGGGTGGATGATGTCACCCCATGACATCACTCCGCTCCCCACACTGAGCTGTCAGATGCCAGAGTTGATTACTGGAGGTAAGTTGGAGATGTAGGGGGCTGTGATCCCCTACCTCCCCAGCCCCCCTCCAGCGATCAACCCCCAGCAGCTGTCATCGGATCACCGTGGGACAGAATCATCGCAGGACACAGAATTGGAGCTGAGTTCTGTGTGTGTGTGTTTTTTTTTTACAGTTAACCCTTTGAACTGGTAAGGAATCTATGAGACCTCTATGCCAGTTCACAAGGCTCAGGCCGCAGCTAGCGGGTGACTTGCCATTAACCCCCAGCCTGCCTCCCCAAAGCTATGGGGGGCAGAAGAACCTGGGGGCCAATTTAGTCTGTGTGGGCTTGTGACCTGCAGGATGTGGGGCACTGAGGCTCGTCCTTGCGCGCAGTTCTACAAGCCCCCATAGCTTGCCCCCCGGGCTGGTTATGATGGATAGGGGTGACTTAACTCCATATTTTTTTAACCCTTAAAATTCCCCAAAAATGGGGCCCCCCTTGGGAAGGGGGACCCCAATAAGGTTTTTTTTATTTAACCCTTAATTCTTTTTTTAGGGAAACCCTGTGCAACCAAATAATTAATTGAGGGATTACTTCCAGAAAACTGCCTACATCAACAAGCCTGGCACGCCTAGAAAACTTGAGGTATGTACTTCCAGAGAATATATAGTTTGTTGGGGGGTATTTCAAATGTGAAGGGTTGTTTTTCTTGAAACCTGCAAGGTGCGCATAGCAGTTGTATTTTATCTGAAAATCTCTTAGAGCCTGTTTCAATTTGGGGGAGTCTCCTGGGCAGAAAAGGGTTTCTACCAATACAAATATGGTAAAGTTGAAACCTGAAGAAATGGGGATTTTACATGCAATATGATTTTATTGAAAAAAAATGTATTACAAAAAACTACAATTTTTTGTACATATTTGACCCCATAATAAAGAGGATGCACAAAAAATTACATTTCAGGTTAAAGCACAGACCAAAGCCCCAGACTAAAGCCCAGTCTGCCTCATAGATGAACTACAGTAGAATTTTTTCATGAACTCTGCTCCAGCTAACATGCTCCACATGCTTATTTCTTAACAGAAGTTATATATCCATAAGCCAAGAAATTGATGTAATGTATAATAAAATTAGCTCATTTTAACTATGGTATCTATATGCTAAAGCGATGGTCATGTTCAAATAGCCGACGACATTTTTTGGGAATTATGACACTCCCTATTTTTGTTCAACTAAAACCCAGTCTCTGCTGAAAAAAAACAATTTATTTTCCTGTAAAATCCCTTCAAAAATCACAGTTGAACATGTGTAGCGCAAAATAGTGAAAATGGTCTGGCAAAAGAAGGTAGGTTGGCAGTTAAAGGGTTAAAGCACTCCCACTCGGCATCTGTATCCTTATTTCTTAACAAATTCTCACAGTCTATGTCCTGGAGTGCAGCTTTGAACCTTGGAAAATTGGCCTTTCTAGAATTTAGTGTTTTTGCCCTTCCAGCCAGAGAATGGTTTTCACAGTTTATGTTGACTACAACTTTATTGTGGTCACTGTCACCAAGATTTTCTTGGATTGTTACCAGGTCATCATCATTTGTTATAACCAGATCCAATAGACCAGCAAACCTAGTGGGTGCCTCTACCAACTGGCTCATAAAGCTTCTTGCAGCAATGTACACCAGGTCTTTAATCTAAGGAGAGAGAAGTGATCCTGGGCACACAGCACTGCTGCTGGGCATGTGCATGGGTGATTAAGCACCCTCACCTCAACAGCAGCCATAGCAGCAGTGTTGTGTGCCCAGGATCACTTCTCTCTCCTTTGATTAAAGACCTGGTGTACATTGCTGCAAGAAGCTTTATGAGCCAGTTGGTAGAACCGGCTGCCGGCCTTCTCCTGGGGCATCCCAAAATCCCTGGTCACTGCAAAACTCACCTTTTCCAGCAGCTCCCTCGCTGATGTAAACATCGGTCTCACTGAGTAGTGCATCTGGGGATGCAGCTCTTATTGGAGGAGAGCCTGCTCATGTGCCATAAGACCAAGGTAAGGTGAGTTTTGATGGATCGATCTTGGGATTTTCACACAGTGGGTTATCCCAAATTGTGATACCCCAGGGGCAAGGAACAAAGCCCGGGATAGTCAAAATTCAGAGTTTTGTCCTACTTTAAAGACTTTTTTAACTCTAGCTACAATAAAGCAGACATTAAGCCCCTCACTAATTAATCAAAGTGGTAATTCTTGGCTTGCTTGACTTAGGTTCCCTGTTACAATGAGTATAATTTGTTACCATTTCATGCATTCAAATATATATATATATGAATTTACCTATATTAAAGCAGACCTGTCTCTATTAAATAGAGCGGAGTATGTCTGTAATGCAATACTTAGTTACGCCCTGCCTGTGAGTTAGTGAGGATGGGGGGAGTGTTGTCCAATGAGATGGAGATAAAAACTTTATTGATATATATATATAATGAAATAAGTTTTTGAATGAAAAGTGCAAATACGAAAGATGAGGATTTTCACCCTTTATGAAAAAAACCCAGGAAAGGTTTTTTCTTTCTATTTTTGAACCAGGACTTTGAATGTACCATTCTGCTTTTATATGGATGAACTGCTCAATTCTAACGACCAGTGCCCTGAGCTAACCTAAGGAATAACTGGGCGAACTGGGGGGGTTTCACACAGCGGAAACAGAACAAAACCCAGGAAAATCAAAATCCCTGTTTTTTTCCACTTTTAGGCTTTTTCTTATAAGTACACTGTCCCTTGGATTTCAGCTTCTGGTAACACTGAGGTTCCGATTTAGTAGGGGTTGAAGAAAAATCTCATCTCAGACTATGAAAGTCAATGGTACTTGTGATACAGTATTAAAAACGTTCACTACTTTCCATAGTAGTAAAATAGTGCTATTGACTTTCATTGTCTTACTAGCTGGTGATTTGACAACAGTGAAATTCAGTTGAATTGAAAAGTGAACTTCTTACTACAATGAGATTTTTTTCAACTTTTAGTGAATCGAGGTCTATATTTGATCATTTTGCTTTAAGAACTTCACTAATCTTTTTTCTTTCACTTTTTTCATATTAACGTCAGTCAATGAAAGAACCGATAAGCCACAACCCTGCAACTATTAAGTGATCTTTATATTCTTACAGGGTTGATCAGAAAGCTCCTGTCCTACTTGAAGATCCCATCCTTAATGCAATTGCCAAGAAACATGGCCGCAATCCTGCCCAAGTGGCGATGAGACACCTTCTACAGAGAGGAATGATTCCCCTGGCTAAAAGCTTCAAAGCAGAGAGGATCAGACAGAATCTGGAGGTAGGAATTTGGTTGCCAAACACTCCTGGCGGCAGAATGAGCACTCAAAGAGCTTGCAAATAGTGATGGGCAAACCAGGTCCATGCTGGGGTTTGGCCTAAACAGAAAAGCTGGTTAATGGACTGCTTTTTTGGTAATTTTATTGGCATTTTTGGTTAGATCCAATTTTTATCTAACGAAGAATAGCCCAACTTTTAATTTTTTAATTGTATTTTTTAGGTTTAACAGTTTTTCTAAATGCTGGTTGTAAATAGTTTTCAATTAAACTTTGAAACTGCCTGCAGGTTTATTTTATATTTTTGGTTAATTTTTGTCACAAAACTTTTTAATGAAAAAATATTTGTCTGAATTTTTTTTTTGTCACTTCCCCTTGTTTTATTGAATGCCACTTAACAGGCAGTCATTAAAGCCTGGAAAGTGACAGTGGGGAATCTTTTTTTTTTTTTTAATGTTTCTTACTTTTTTTCTTTAACAAAAAAAAACATGGCCCCAAAGGCTACCAGCCCGGGAACCAAGCATAGGGGCTTGTAACCCAGGGCTCAGAGGCTATAGGTGGCCCTTGTCCCTGCAAGTTATAAGCCCTTATGCCCTTTGGTATGGGCTTTGGGCTCTTCCAGGGGTGCCCAAGGCACTGGGCGCTTCTACATCACCGATAGCCCAAATGAGCGGGTAATGTGTAATTTTATCATCTCTTCCATTCCGGGGCACCACCAGTAGCAGTGTGTTGGTTAATCTTAGCAATAGGCGGGGACTGCAAGATTGAAAAAAAAACAGCTCCTCTCGGCCTATAGAGGGCAGGCAGTGACATGATCTCCTAAGTTCTTTTCTTGCAGTCGCAAGGGACTGTGAAGATGTTCTGGATTGTTTGTTGCAGTTACAATGCTGACTGGGAGTGGGGGCTTCAACTCCCTCTGTCTCCCAGCCCCTCACCAGCTCCAGCATTCTTGGGGACCCCCGTTTGATGCCTGAAGGTGGTTCCTGAACCAATAGAGTGGGAACCGGATAAGCTTCTACCAAGGTTTAATCTGCGCCACCTCAGGTAGATGAACCTGAGGTCTGGCTCAGTGCACCATTATCCCTGGCCAGGCATGCGCTCTCCATGGTGGGGTTGGCCATGCGTCCAGCTTGCGCCACGCTCATGGCTGCTACGGCAGGTAAGGCCTGGATGAAACAATAGAAGAGGAGTTTGTGACATGGATGATTACATTCCTAGGCACTCTTGAACTCCTTCACTATGAAGGTCTTCATATACATCCCTATATGACTATGAACGGCTTGGGATGTCTGGTGGCTCGGGGCTGACCTTGCTGGTCACCTTGTGTTGCACGGTCTGGCTGAAAGAGTGGTCGATCGACACTGCTTCTAAGAAGACGCTTACTGTCCTCCCTTTTTTGGGGGGACGTCTTTACGGTGTGCCTCTGGATGACCTGGTATGAAAGTTCAGGCATGGGAAGTCACTGCAGGTCACCGAATTTTCGGTGGGTTTGACCGAATTTTGACCGAATTTTCGGAGGTTTGACACTCTTCAGATGCTACAAGGGTTTTCAGGTAAGCAAAAGCCATGGGGGAAACCTAAACCCCAAAGGGCCAGCTGACCCAAGCGGGGGGGGGGGGCAACTTTTGCACTACGCATGGAGGGAGCGGATATCGAACACCTGGGTCCAGGAGGTTGTATCTTTTGGATACAAGATTGAGTTCTGGACCAGGCTTACAAACATGTTTGTGGCTTTCAAGCCTTCAAGCGTTGTGGAAAGTGTGATGACTAGTGACCCGGCAATAGACCATTTGCTGGACTGGGCAGTTGTAGTACCATCTTCCCCTCAGAGTGGGGCTGTGGCTTCTACTCATTGCTATTCAGCATCCTCAAGAAGGACAGGTCTGTTTGGCTGATCCTAGATCTCTGCAATCTGAACAGTTACATTCGGGTGCAGAAGTTATGCATGGAATCTCTAAGGTCGGTCATGACATTGCTACAACAGTGGGATTTTCTGGTCACGGTGGACATAAAGGATGCTTATCTTCATGTGCTGATCTTCCCTGGTCACCAACAATTCCTACGCTTTTGTGGGCGCCCGACGTTTCCAATTTGTGGCACTGACGTTCGAACTGTCCGCAAGTGTTCCCGAAAGTCTTAGCGCTGGTGATGGTGCTCCTGCAGAGGTAGGGTGTGCATATCACCCAATACCTGGATGACTTTCTCATCTGTTTCCCATCTCTGGCAGAGGCACTGTGGGATGTTCAGACAGTTCTGTCCACGCTGGAACTTTTTGGGTGGGTGATTAACTACCCAAGGTCCCTCAATGGTGATGACTTATCTAGGTTGACATTGGATGCTTCCATGGCTGTGGCCTACATAAACCATCAGGGGGGTACCAGGAGCTGGCAGGCGTTCCGGGAAGTGAGTTGCATCATAAGGTGGGCAGAACTTCACGTTCCCTGCATCTCAGCGATTCACATTCTGGGGGTGGAGAATCTGTAGGCTGATTTTCTGCACAGGAAGATGGTGGACCAGGGGGAATGGTCCCTTTACCAGGACATGGTGCAAGCCCTATGTGACCGTGGGGGAGTGCCGAAGGTGCCAAGGTTGCATCTTGGCACATTCGGAAGGTCCAAAGGTTTGTGTCCAGGGTGCGAGACCCGCTGGCCTTGGAGGTCGATGCGCTGGCCATTCCCTGGTCAGGGTACAAACTCTACTCCTTCCCACCACTGCCACTTCTGGGTCGTGTGTTAAAGTAGGACAACGGCAAGCAGATTTCTATCATCTTGATCTCCCCACACTGGCCCAGAAGGGTGTGATTCGCAGATCTGGTCAGTCTGGTGGGGGAGCCCCCGTGGCAAGTCTCCAACCGCCCAGATCTTCAACAGGGTCTTATGCGGCACCCCAATTCTGCAGTGCTGTCTCTAGAAACTTGGCTGTTGAGACCAGCATATTGGATAAGAGGGGTTTATCCACCACAGTAATTTCTCTAAGTAAGTCTCTAGCTTCCCAGGATCTCAATCTGGTCCTATAAGCACTTCAGGGGCCACCCCCCCTTTGAAATCCAGGGCAGAGGCTTTCCTGATGATGCTCACGTTGTCAGCTCCAAAACCCGCTTTCGATCAGATAGCCCTTTTTGGTGCTGCACGACAAAGTGGCGTTTTATGTGAATTAGGATTTTTTGCCCATCTTAAGCAGGGGAAAATGCTACCCTCTTTGTGCCCACGCCCCTCTCGCCATAAGGAGTGACTTCTGTATACCCCTCGATGTGGTCAGGGCATTAAAGTATTGCCTGGCCGGTACTCGAGAGGTACGTAAGATGGGTTTCTTGTACGTGATTCCAGAAGGGCAAAGAGGGGCCATGGAGGCTGACAGGTCCACTATTAGCAGATGAATAAGGGAGGGGGTCATACAAACATACGCCTGCAAGGGTAAGGAGGTGCCCTTCCAGGTCTCTGCTCACTCCACTAGGCGATTGTCGCATCTTGGGCTTACCAACACCAGGCATCAGTGGAACAGGTCAGCAAGGTGGCAACCTGGTAGTCTCTCCACACCTTCAAGTTTTACAGACTTGATGTCAGTGCATTGGCCTATGCCGCTCTGGAGCGCAAGGTTTTGCAGGCTGTGGTAAACACCTTTCTGGGGTCTAAGCTTGAGGTGTCAGTGCCGTTGTTCTTCGCTATGTTGACGCAGTCGGCTGTTGCCTGTGCTTGCACGGTCCCACCCTTATTAATGGTACTGCTTTGGGACGTCCTTAGTGTTGCTACAGAATGAGAAAAGGGAAATTTGTGAACTCACTGGTAAATTTCCTTTCTCATCCGCTTCCGTTCCGGGGTACCACACCTGCCCTTCTGTTGTGTTACCACTGCGTCGGTGGGGGTTGCTGCCTTCTACTTGGTTTTAGTTTTATTGCACTGTTTCTAGTTTTGCATTATGTTCAGGTTAATGTTCTCCCCTCCCGGGGCTGTGGCTGAACTGCTTTTTTATTAACTGTAGAGATCATGTCATAGCCTGTCCTTTATAGGCCGGGAGGAGCTAGTTTTTTTTTCTATCTTCTAGGCCCCATCTACGGCTGAGATTAACCCACACGTTGCTACTGATGGTGCCCCAGAATGAAAGAGGACGAGAAAGGAAATCTAAAGGTGAGTACACAAATTTCCCGTATACCGACGACTCCTTACCAGTTCACCCCGAGTGAGAAAGAAATAAGACACCACACAATAAAATATTTTTATTGTTCCTAATTTAACTTATACTTACCATTCTCTATCTTCCATTTTCTGTCCCCGCTGGGCATCATCTTGCTCGGGTCCTGTGTGTCTTCTTTGTCCAGCATGGTCTCCTCTTCTTTCTTCTTTCTTTGGAGCCCCCTTTAGTGTGTAGATGTTGTGGTGTGGGCCATCAGAAGCTGACAGCTGCTGGATTTGGATGGTTCTTTCATCCTCGCTACCCACGAGGGACAAGTGAGGGTCAGGGGAGCTGGCTTTTATATTTGGAGGCGTGGTCTCCATGGAACCTCCCCAAGGATGCGCCAGTGGCATTTAGCAAGGAGGAAAACACAAGTTCCCCCCCGTTCACCCCGGCCCCTGTCCGGGGGACTCCGTTATGAGCTGCTGGGGAGCTGCTTTTATATTAAGAGGCAGGGCCTCTCTGGAATCTCCCCCACAGCACTTATGACATTGCAAAATGGGAGGGGCCTAGAGGGGTTGGCATGGGAAAATCCCCTATAGGCCCCTTCCCCTCTGTGACCTTAGCAATGACGTTCCAGATTCCATGGTGGCCATGGCTCTCTCAGGGTTTTGACTGGACCTCTGGATCGGTGAGTGGTAACTGGGCAGAGTGAGAATGGGCGGAGCTCCAAGGGTTAGATAAAGTTCCTAGGGATGAGCGAATCGATCCGGACGAACCCGGATTCGATCCGAATTTCAGGAAAAATTCGATTCGGATCGAATCCGAATTTCCCCGCGATTCGATCGCTCGAAGTTTTCCTTTAACATCCATTCATTTACATTACAGGCATTCTAAGATGGCGGACGGGACATGTCCAGACATCAACCCCGCGCCAGTGCAAGCTGGGACAGTCACATGCAGCCTATCAGCAGCCAGCAAGCCCGGTGACGTCACAGCGCTATTTAAGGCCGGCCATCTTGCTTTTCCTCATTTCTCTATTGCATTCGTGAGAGGCAGGACGCTGCTGTAGGCAGGGAGAGAGACAGTTAGACAGGCAGAGACAGACAGGGACAGGCTGGAAACAGGCAGGAGACAGACAGGAGACAGACAGAAAGTCAGCGAAAAACAGGGAAAGGTAGAAAAATCAGAGGCTGTCAGCCTGTCACAGGGAGTTTTTTTTTTTTTTTTTCATCCAGCCTGACAGGCTTTGTTAGCGTTTTCAGGCTGCTTATACTAACTAACTGTGCATATATACTGAACTGATCTTAAGTCTGCTGTGAGGCATCCCATTCTGTGACTACAGCAGCCTCTGTTTAAGACCATATAACCATTTGCACTTATTCTCATAGAAATTAGGCCTGATAAAGACACTTTTGCTGTGCATACTCTCTGGTTTTTGTGGCATCCCATTCTGTGACTACACCAGCCTCTATTTAATACCATAATAACCATTTGCACTTATTCTCATAGAAATTAGGCCTGATAAAGACACTTTTGCTGTGCATGCTCTCTGGTTTTTGTGGCATCCCATTCTGTGACTACACCAGCCTCTATTTAATACCATAATAACCATTTGCCCTTATTCTCATAGAAATTAGGCCTGATAAAGACACTTTTGTTGTGCATGCTCTCTGGTTTTTGTGGCATCCCATTCTGTGACTACACCAGCCTCTATTTAATACCATAATAACCATTTGCACTTATTCTCATAGAAATTAGGCCTGATAAAGACACTTTTGCTGTGCATGCTCTCTGGTTTTTGTGGCATCCCATTCTGTGACTACACCAGCCTCTATTTAATACCATAATAACCATTTGCACTTATTCTCATAGAAATTAGGCCTGATAAAGACACTTTTGCTGTGCATGCTCTCTGGTTTTTGTGGCATCCCATTCTGTGACTACACCAGCCTCTATTTAATACCATAAAAACCATTTGCACTTATTCTCATAGAAATTAGGCCTGATAAAGACACTTTTGCTGTGCATGCTCTCTGGTTTTTGTGGCATCCCATTCTGTGACTACACCAGCCTCTATTTAATACCATAATAACCATTTGCACTTATTCTCATAGAAATTAGGCCTGATAAAGACACTTTTGCTGTGCATGCTCTCTGGTTTTTGTGGCATCCCATTCTGTGACTACACCAGCCTCTATTTAATACCATAATAACCATTTGCACTTATTCTCATAGAAATTAGGCCTGATAAAGACACTTTTGCTGTGCATGCTCTCTGGTTTTTGTGGCATCCCATTCTGTGACTACACCGCCTCTATTTAATACCATAATAACCATTTGCACTTATTCTCATAGAAATTAGGCCTGATAAAGACACTTTTGCTGTGCATGCTCTCTGGTTTTTGTGGCATCCCATTCTGTGACTACACCAGCCTCTATTTAATACCATAATAACCATTTGCACTTATTCTCATAGAAATCAGGCCGGATAAAGACACTTTTGCTGTGCATGCTCTCTGGTTTTTGTGGCATCCCATTCTGTGACTACACCAGCCTCTATTTAATACCATAATAACCATTTGCACTTATTCTCATAGAAATTAGGCCTGATAAAGACACTTTTGCTGTGCATGCTCTCTGGTTTTTGTGGCATCCCATTCTGTGACTACACCAGCCTCTATTTAATACCATAATAACCATTTGCACTTATTCTCATAGAAATTAGGCCTGATAAAGACACTTTTGCTGTGCATGCTCTCTGGTTTTTGTGGCATCCCATTCTGTGACTACACCAGCCTCTATTTAATACCATAATAACCATTTGCACTTATTCTCATAGAAATTAGGCCTGATAAAGACACTTTTGTTGTGCATGCTCTCTGGTTTTTGTGGCATCCCATTCTGTGACTACACCAGCCTCTATTTAATACCATAATAACCATTTGCACTTATTCTCGTAGAAATTAGGCCTGATAAAGACACTTTTGCTGTGCATGCTCTCTGGTTTTTGTGGCATCCCATTCTGCGACTACACCAGCCTCTATTTAATACCATAATAACCATTTGCACTTATTCTCATAGAAATTAGGCCTGATAAAGACACTTTTGCTGTGCATGCTCTCTGGTTTTTGTGGCATCCCATTCTGTGACTACACCAGCCTCTATTTAATACCATAATAACCATTTGCACTTATTCTCATAGAAATTAGGCCTGATAAAGACACTTTTGCTGTGCATGCTCTCTGGTTTTTGTGGCATCCCATTCTGTGACTACACCGCCTCTATTTAATACCATAATAACCATTTGCACTTATTCTCATAGAAATTAGGCCTGATAAAGACACTTTTGCTGTGCATGCTCTCTGGTTTTTGTGGCATCCCATTCTGTGACTACACCAGCCTCTATTTAATACCATAATAACCATTTGCACTTATTCTCATAGAAATTAGGCCTGATAAAGACACTTTTGCTGTGCATGCTCTCTGGTTTTTGTGGCATCCCATTCTGTGACTACACCAGCCTCTATTTAATACCATAATAACCATTTGCACTTATTCTCATAGAAATTAGGCCTGATAAAGACACTTTTGCTGTGCATGCTCTCTGGTTTTTGTGGCATCCCATTCTGTGACTACACCAGCCTCTATTTAATACCATAATAACCATTTGCACTTATTCTCATAGAAATTAGGCCTGATAAAGACACTTTTGCTGTGCATGCTCTCTGGTTTTTGTGGCATCCCATTCTGTGACTACACCAGCCTCTATTTAATACCATAATAACCATTTGCACTTATTCTCGTAGAAATTAGGCCTGATAAAGACACTTTTGCTGTGCATGCTCTCTGGTTTTTGTGGCATCCCATTCTGTTACTACACCAGCCTCTATTTAATACCATAATAACCATTTGCACTTATTCTCATAGAAATTAGGCCTGATAAAGACACTTTTGCTGTGCATGCTCTCTGGTTTTTTTGGCATCCCATTCTGTGACTACACCAGCCTCTATTTAATACCATAATAACCATTTGCACTTATTCTCATAGAAATTAGGCCTGATAAAGACACTTTTGCTGTGCATGCTCTCTGGTTTTTGTGGCATCCCATTCTGTTACTACACCAGCCTCTATTTAATACCATAATAACCATTTGCACTTATTCTCATAGAAATCAGGCCTGATAAAGACACTTTTGCTGTGCATGCTCTCTGGTTTTTGTGGCATCCCATTCTGTGACTACACCAGCCTCTATTTAATACCATAATAACCATTTGCACCTTTTCTCATAGAAATTAGGCCTGATAAAGACACTTTTGCTGTGCATGCTCTCTGGTTTTTGTGGCATCCCATTCTGTGACTACACCAGCCTCTATTTAATACCATAATAACCATTTGCACTTATTCTCATAGAAATTAGGCCTGATAAAGACACTTTTGCTGTGCATGCTCTCTGGTTTTTGTGGCATCCCATTCTGTGACTACACCAGCCTCTATTTAATACCATAATAACCATTTGCACTTATTCTCATAGAAATTAGGCCTGATAAAGACACTTTTGCTGTGCATGCTCTCTGGTTTTTGTGGCATCCCATTCTGTGACTACACCAGCCTCTATTTAATACCATAATAACCATTTGCACTTATTCTCATAGGAATTAGGCCTGATAAAGACACTTTTGCTGTGCATGCTCTCTGGTTTTTTTGGCATCCCATTCTGTGACTACACCAGCCTCTATTTAATACCATAATAACCATTTGCACTTATTCTCATAGAAATTAGGCCTGATAAAGACACTTTTGCTGTGCATGCTCTCTGGTTTTTGTGGCATCCCATTCTGTGACTACACCAGCCTCTATTTAATACCATAATAACCATTTGCACTTATTCTCATAGAAATTAGGCCTGATAAAGACACTTTTGCTGTGCATGCTCTCTGGTTTTTGTGGCATCCCATTCTGTGACTACACCAGCCTCTATTTAATACCATAATAACCATTTGCACTTATTCTCATAGAAATCAGGCCTGATAAAGACACTTTTGCTGTGCATGCTCTCTGGTTTTTGTGGCATCCCATTCTGTGACTACACCAGCCTCTATTTAATACCATAATAACCATTTGCACTTATTCTCATAGAAATTAGGCCTGATAAAGACACTTTTGCTGTGCATGCTCTCTGGTTTTTGTGGCATCCCATTCTGTGACTACACCAGCCTCTATTTAATACCATAATAACCATTTGCACTTATTCTCATAGAAATTAGGCCTGATAAAGACACTTTTGCTGTGCATGCTCTCTGGTTTTTGTGGCATCCCATTCTGTGACTACACCAGCCTCTATTTAATACCATAATAACCATTTGCACTTATTCTCATAGAAATTAGGCCTGATAAAGACACTTTTGTTGTGCATGCTCTCTGGTTTTTGTGGCATCCCATTCTGTGACTACACCAGCCTCTATTTAATACCATAATAACCATTTGCACTTATTCTCATAGAAATTAGGCCTGATAAAGACACTTTTGCTGTGCATAGTCTTACTGCTGCCAGGTGCACTGCTGGCTGTTGGGGCATCCCATTCTGTAACATAGCATACCCCTCTTTTTTTACACTAAGAAGCTCTCTTATTTACACTAGGCAGGCCTGTTGGAGGCTGAGTGTTACTGCTCACTTTTGGTGTGCATTATATTCTGTTTCATATAGACCCACCGCTGCCTGGGGGTTCTTAAAATATCACCTACTACCACGCCAGTTAGACTATGTCGGGCAGACAAGTGCCTGGAAGTGAAAAGAGGAGTGGCAGAGGCCAAGATTCCGCAGGCAGAGCTCGCATCAGACTGGGGGCCAGTAGCAGCAGGAATCACGCTGAGAGACCTAATCTGCCAGTATCTGCTAGCGGTCGGGTCTCCACCAGTAACGCATCTGCCGTGGTAGATTGGTTGACGCGCTCATCAACAACATCATCACAACTTACGTCTGAGACCCCCAGTCTAGGGTCGGTAGGTTCCTCTGACACAACCCTGAGTTGGCATGCCCCGAGAGCAGTCCCTGTCCTCCCATTGCCTCTGTCCTACGCCGTTCCCTCCCCCAGCGACGTATCCTATGCTTTGGGTTCAGCTCCACTCTTTAGTGAGGAGGACGATCAGATACAGGAGGACAGTCAGCAGCTACTGCCCAGCCAAGAAATGGAGGTGGCTTCTTTAGCTAGGCAGACAAATAGTGATGTGGACAGTGTCGTGGGTGCTGCGAGCGTTCCAGCTCCTGCGCCAGACACTGTTGACGAATCCACGAACATCAGTGACGTACAGCCACAACTCGGTGATGATGATGATGACGATGAAGCCGATCGCACTTGGGAGCCGGGTGAGGAAGGGGCTTCATCGTCATCATCAGGAGAAGAGGGGCGCAGGTTGCCCCGGAGTCAGCAGCTGAGGCAGCAAGGTGGTAGCAGTCAGCATGGGGGCACAATTCCAAAGGCTGGAGCCGGCCGGGGCCGGGGTAGAGCACCTGCTGTGCGGCAGTCTACCTTATCGGGAGGTAGTGGAGCAGGGGTTCCTGGAGTTGGCAACAGCAGCAGTGAATCAGTGAGGCCAGGGGGTGGGAAAAGTAGCTACTCGGCAGTGTGGCAGTTTTTCCTGAGGCATCCGCAGGAGGGTAACATGGCCACATGCAAGATATGTAGGCAAAAGGTGAAGCGTGGCCAGGGTCCAAATGTTGGCACCAGGGCCCTGCGTCAACATATGATGCGTCACCATAAAGCGACCTGGGAGAACCGAGGCTCCCAAGGGGTGGTCCAGTCTGCTTCCTCACCAAGTGAGCTCCCAATTTCTGCCAGCCAAGGCTCCAGCACCTCAGCCGAAGGCAGCTGTGCGTCATACCCATCCTCTGTCGCTATTGCTCCTCCTCCTCCAAGTCATGCATCCCGCCAGCAATCCATCAGCGAAGCCATGACCAAGAGACAGCAGTATGCGCCCACTCATCCTACGGCGCAGAAGCTGAATGTGCTCCTGTCCAAGTTGCTGGTGCTGCAGTCGCTCCCTTTTCAGGTGGTGGAATCTGCACCTTTCAGAGAACTGATGGCTTGTGCCGAGCCGAGGTGGAGAGTCCCAAGCCGTCATTTCTTTGCCAAGAAGGCAGTACCAGCGCTGCACACTTTTGTTGAACAGAAGGTGGGCCAGTCCTTGAGCCTGTCGGTGTGTAGCAAAATACATGGCAGCGCCGACATCTGGAGCTGTAACTACGGTCAGGGGCAGTACATGTCGTTTACGGCCCACTGGGTGAATGTGGTCCCTTTGCAGCAGCAGCAGCAACTTGGACAGGTCACGCCGCTTCGGCCTCCGCGCTCTCTGCCCATTGGGCCTGTGACACCGTGCGACTCGGCCTCCTCATCCTCCGCCATCTCCTCACCCTCCACTGTAGGCTCAAGTCTCAGTGCCCCTCCAGTCTACCATGTGTGCAGGGCACGGAGGTGTCACGCAGTGCTTCACATGGTTTGTCTTGGCGAACGGAGTCACACAGGGGAGGAACTGCTTAAATGTATTCATCAGGAAATCCAAACATGGCTTACTCAGAGAAAACTTAAAATGGGAATCATGGTTACCGACAATGGGAAGAACATTTTGTCTGCGCTGCGCCAAGGAAGCCTGACCCATGCCCCCTGCATGGCTCACGTCTTCAATCTGGTTGTCAAGCGGTTTCTGAAGTGTTCCCCCCATCTGCAAGACATCCTAACAACTTCAAGGAAACTTTGCATGCACTTCAGCCACTCCTACACCGCCAAACACACCCTTCTTGAGCTACAGCGTCAGAATGGTATCCCCCAACATAGTCTGATTTGCGATGTTTCCACCCGTTGGAATTCCACCCTTCACATGTTGGACCGATTATATGAACAGAGAAAAGCCATCACGGATTTCCTGATGATCCAAGCAGATAGGGGGACTCCCCTGTGTAACTTCAATGTCAACCAGTGGCAGCTCATACGTGACACCTGCCGTTTGCTCAGGCCCTTTGAGGATGCCACTTTATTTGTCAGTCGGCAGGATTACGGGATGAACGACGTGATTCCACTGCTTCATGTACTACAGCACATGTTGGAAACCATGGCTGGTCAGGGCACTGGAGACATGGCGTTTACATCTTACGGCCACATGAACCCCGTTGGAGCTGAACTGGAGGAGGAGGAGGAAGAGGAGGAGTTGCCCAGCGAAACACAGTTTAGGCTTGGCGAAATGGCTGGTTTATCTAGTCAGCGGACAGGAGAGGAGGAGCAGGAGCAGCCAGAGGAGCTAGAGGTTTTTGAGGAAGGCGAGACAGAGGACCCGGGCACACTGTGGCAGTATGCAGTGGAGATGGAGACAGGTAGTCCATCCGAGTCACTTGCGCAAATGGCACGAAGCATGCTCACGTGCTTGCGTAGTGACCCCAGAATTGTTTCCATCTGTCGGCGGGATGACTTCTGGCTGTCCACCTTATTGGACCCTCGCTTCCGGCACAAAATGGGGGCATTTTTTAAACCCACCGAGAGGGAGGACAAACTCAACTACTACAAAGACATTCTACGTAGGCAGTTGGCCGATGCCTATCTGCGCCATGGTCCATACTCTCGCAGGTCTGACTCGAGGGGACCTCTGCGCTCACCTTCCACTGCCATGGCCGCTGGGGGGGTTGGCAGCAGCAGCAGCAGAAGCTCCATCAGCAGCAGCAGCCTCAGTCTTCAGTCGCTAATGAGTAGCTTTCTACACCCGCATAGTGAGGCTACTCATGAGCAGCAGGAAGACCTGGAGCAGGACCTCAACCAGCAGGTCATGTCATACTTTGACATGACCATGCCAACACACCTTGAGGATCCGCTGGACTTCTGGGCAGCCAAACTTGATTTGTGGCCGCAACTAGCAGAGTTTGCCCTGGAAAAGCTGTCCTGCCCGGCAAGTAGCGTGCCATCTGAGCGGGTGTTTAGTGCGGCGGGGGCCATAGTTACGGCGAGGAGAACTCGTCTGTCAACTAAAAATGTGGAGAGACTCACCTTTGTCAAAATGTATCAGGGATGGATCAGCCAGGATTTCCACCCACCAATGCCTGATGCATGCGACTAGATTCAGCATGGTGCCACGTTTTACACTTTCCAAATGGTGCAAAACATATTTATGTCTTTAGGCCATTTTCTGGGCTCCTGCTGCTGCTGCTGCCAACTTCTGCCAACTCCAGGGTGTGATTCATCCAATTTTTGGGCTCCTGAAGCCAACTCCAGTGTATATTTGGGCTCCTGCTGCTGCTGCTTCCAACTCCAGGGTGTGATTCATCCAATTTTTGGGCTCCTGAAGCCAACCCCAGGGTCTCTTTAAAGTAATGTTTGGGCTCCTGCTGCTGCTGCTGTCAACTCCTGCCAACTCCAGGGTGTGATTCATCCAATTTTTGGGCTCCTGAAGCCAACCCCAGGGTCTCTTTAAAGTAATATTTGGGCTCCTGCTGCTGCTGCTGCTGCTGCCAACTTCTGCCAACTCCAGGGTGTGATTCATCCAATTTTTGGGCTCCTGAAGCCAACCCCAGTGTCTCTTTAAAGTAATATTTGGGCTCCTGCTGCTGCTGCTGCCAACTCCAGGGTGTGATCCATCCAATTTTTGGGCTCCTGAAGCCAACCCCAGGGTCTCTTTAAAGTAATATTTGGGCTCCTGCTGCTGCTGCTGCCAACTCCAGGGTGTGATTCATCCAATTTTTGGGCTCCTGAAGCCAACCCCAGGGTCTCTTTAAAGTAATATTTGGGCTCCTGCTGCTGCTGCTGCCAACTCCAGGGTGTGAATCATCCAATTTTTGGGCTCCTGAAGCCAACCCCAGGGTCTCTTTAAAGTAATATTTGGGCTCCTGCTGCTGCTGCTGTCAACTCCTGCCAACTCCAGGGTGTGATTCATCCAATTTTTGGGCTCTTGAGGCCAACCCCAGGGTCTCTTTAAAGTAATATTTGGGCTCCTGTTGCTGCTGCTGCCAACTCCTGCCAACTCCAGGGTGTGATTCATCCAATTTTTGGGCTCCTGAAGCCAACCCCAGGGTCTCTTTAAAGTAATATTTGGGCTCCTGCTGCTGCCAACTCCAGGGTGTGATTCATCCAATTTTTGGGCTCCTGAGGCCAACCCCAGGGTCTCTTTAAAGTAATTTTTGGGCTCCTGCTGCTGCTGCTGCTGCCAACTTCTGCCAACTCCAGGGTGTGATTCATCCAATTTTTGGGCTCCTGAAGCCAACCCCAGGGTCTCTTTAAAGTAATATTTGGGCTCCTGCTGCTGCTGCTGCCAACTCCAGGGTGTGAATCATCCAATTTTTGGGCTCCTGAAGCCAACCCCAGGGTCTCTTTAAAGTAATGTTTGGGCTCCTGTTGCTGCTGCTGCCAACTCCTGCCAACTCCAGGGTGTGATTCATCCAATTTTTGGGCTCCTGAAGCCAACCCCAGGGTCTCTTTAAAGTAATATTTGGGCTCCTGCTGCTGCTGCTGTCAACTCCTGCCAACTCCAGGGTGTGATTCATCCAATTTTTGGGCTCCTGAAGCCAACCCCAGGGTCTCTTTAAAGTAATATTTGGGCTCCTGCTGCTGCCAACTCCAGGGTGTGATTCATCCAATTTTGGGCTCCTGAGGCCAACCCCAGGGTCTCTTTAAAGTAATATTTGGGCTCCTGCTGCTGCTGCTGCTGCTGCCAACTTCTGCCAACTCCAGGGTGTGATTCATCCAATTTTTGGGCTCCTGAAGCCAACCCCAGTGTCTCTTTAAAGTAATGTTTGGGCTCCTGCTGCTGCTGCCAACTCCAGGGTGTGATTCATCCAATTTTTGGGCTCCTGAGGCCAACCCCAGGGTCTCTTTAAAGTAATATTTGGGCTCCTGCTGCTGCCAACTCCAGGGTGTGATTCATCCAACTTTTGGGCTCCTGAGGCCAACCCCAGGGTCTCTTTAAAGTAATATTTGGGCTCCTGCTGCTGCTGCTGCCAACTTCTGCCAACTCCAGGGTGTGATTCATCCAATTTTTGGGCTCCTGAAGCCAACCCCAGTGTCTCTTTAAAGTAATATTTGGGCTCCTGCTGCTGCTGCTGCCAACTCCAGGGTGTGATTCATCCAATTTTTGGGCTCCTGAAGCCAACCCCAGGGTCTCTTTAAAGTAATATTTGGGCTCCTGTTGCTGCTGCTGCCAACTCCTGCCAACTCCAGGGTGTGATTCATCCAATTTTTGGGCTCCTGAAGCCAACCCCAGTGTCTCTTTAAAGTAATATTTGGGCTCCTGCTGCTGCTGCTGCCAACTCCAGGGTGTGATTCATCCAATTTTTGGGCTCCTGAAGCCAACCCCAGGGTCTCTTTAAAGTAATATTTGGGCTCCTGCTGCTGCTGCTGCCAACTCCAGGGTGTGATTCATCCAATTTTTGGGCTCCTGAAGCCAACCCCAGGGTCTCTTTAAAGTAATATTTGGGCTGCTGCTGCTGCCAACTCCAGGGTGTGAATCATCCAATTTTTGGGCTCCTGAAGCCAACCCCAGGGTCTCTTTAAAGTAATGTTTGGGCTCCTGTTGCTGCTGCTGCCAACTCCTGCCAACTCCAGGGTGTGATTCATCCAATTTTTGGGCTCCTGAAGCCAACCCCAGGGTCTCTTTAAAGTAATATTTGGGCTCCTGCTGCTGCTGTCAACTCCTTCCAACTCCAGGGTGTGATTCATCCAATTTTTGGGCTCCTGAAGCCAACCCCAGTGTCTCTTTTAAGTAATGTTTGGGCTCCTGCTGCTGCTGCCAACTTCTGCCAACTCCAGGGTGTGATTCATCCAATTTTTGGGCTCCTGAAGCCAACCCCAGGGTCTCTTTAAAGTAATATTTGGGCTCCTGCTGCTGCTGCTGTCAACTCCCGCCAACTCCAGGGTGTGATTCATCCAATTTTTGGGCTCCTGAAGCCAACCCCAGGGTCTCTTTAAAGTAATATTTGGGCTCCTGCTTCTGCCAACTCCAGGGTGTGATTCATCCAATTTTTGGGCTCCTGAGGCCAACCCCAGGGTCTCTTTAAAGTAATATTTGGGCTCCTGCTGCTGCTGCTGCCAACTTCTGCCATCTCCAGGGTGTGATTCATCCAATTTTTGGGCTCCTGAAGCCAACCCCAGTGTCTCTTTAAAGTAATGTTTGGGCTTCTGCTGCTGCTGCTGCTGCCAACTCCAGGGTGTGATTCATCCAATTTTTGGGCTCCTGAGGCCAACCCCAGGGTCTCTTTAAAGTAATATTTGGGCTCCTGCTGCTGCCAACTCCAGGGTGTGATTCATCCAATTTTTGGGCTCCTGAGGCCAACCCCAGGGTCTCTTTAAAGTAATATTTGGGCTCCTGCTGCTGCTGCTGCCAACTTCTGCCAACTCCAGGGTGTGATTCATCCAATTTTTGGGCTCCTGAAGCCAACCCCAGTGTCTCTTTAAAGTAATATTTGGGCTCCTGCTGCTGCTGCTGCCAACTCCAGGGTGTGATTCATCCAATTTTTGGGCTCCTGAAGCCAACCCCAGGGTCTCTTTAAAGTAATATTTGGGCTCCTGTTGCTGCTGCTGCCAACTCCTGCCAACTCCAGGGTGTGATTCATCCAATTTTTGGGCTCCTGAAGCCAACCCCAGTGTCTCTTTAAAGTAATATTTGGGCTCCTGCTGCTGCTGCTGCCAACTCCAGGGTGTGATTCATCCAATTTTTGGGCTCCTGAAGCCAACCCCAGGGTCTCTTTAAAGTAATATTTGGGCTCCTGCTGCTGCTGCTGCCAACTCCAGGGTGTGATTCATCCAATTTTTGGGCTCCTGAAGCCAACCCCAGGGTCTCTTTAAAGTAATATTTGGGCTTCTGCTGCTGCTGCTGCCAACTCCAGGGTGTGAATCATCCAATTTTTGGGCTCCTGAAGCCAACCCCAGGGTCTCTTTAAAGTAATGTTTGGGCTCCTGTTGCTGCTGCTGCCAACTCCTGCCAACTCCAGGGTGTGATTCATCCAATTTTTGGGCTCCTGAAGCCAACCCCAGTGTCTCTTTTAAGTAATGTTTGGGCTCCTGCTGCTGCTGCCAACTTCTGCCAACTCCAGGGTGTGATTCATCCAATTTTTGGGCTCCTGAAGCCAACCCCAGGGTCTCTTTAAAGTAATGTTTGGGCTCCTGCTGCTGCTGCTGTCAACTCCTGCCAACTCCAAGGTGTGATTCATCCAATTTTTGGGCTCCTGAAGCCAACCCCAGGGTCTCTTTGAAGTAATGTTTGGGCTCCTGCTGCTGCTGCTGCCAACTCCAGGGTGTGATTCATCCAATTTTTGGGCTCCTGAAGCCAACCCCAGGGTCTCTTTAAAGTAATATTTGGGCTCCTGCTGCTGCTGCCAACTCCAGGGTGTGATTCATCCAATTTTTGGGCTCCTGAAGCCAACCCCAGGGTCTCTTTAAAGTAATGTTTGGGCTCCTGCTGCTGCTGCCAACTCCAGGGTGTGATTCATCCAATTTTTGGGCTCCTGCTGCTGCCAACTCCAGTGTCTCTTTAAAGCAATGTTTGGGCTCCTGCCCCTCATAGTGATGCCACTTCAACTCTCTTGAATTCAATTGTGCCGCTCTGCGATTCTATTAGCGATGCCTCTGATCTGCATGTGATATTTCTTCAAAGTATTATTTAACTAACCCAGCACGCATCCTGTGCGTGTTACAGCAAGGCAGAATGGTTTACAACCCTATTGAGGCTCTAGGAGGCTCAGAAATAGCCGTTTTTAATAGCGATTCGTCGCGAATTTATTCTTTTCGAAACGATTTTTGTCGGAAAATTCGGCGAATCAGTCGAATCGAATTTTTGAAAAGTTCGCTCATCTCTAAAAGTTCCCTTGAGAAGTGGGGCCAGAGCAAGAATAATTCCAGTAAACAAATCTAGAGGTCGGGACAGGCAGCAAGTAGGAAAGTCCATTAAACAATCCCAAGTCGAGCCGGGTACACAGTCCAGGAAGAAAGCAGAATCCAGTGAGCAAATCCAAGAGGGTCGAGGCAGGTGGCAAATATTCTGAGTCGAGTGAGTAATCCAAGTTCATGCCAGGTACCCAGTCCACAGGTCAGGGTAAACAGGAAGCAAGGTCCTGATAAAGCTGATAAAACAGCACTGGATGGGCACCAGGAGGATCTTTAAGGAGGGAGCTGTGATGACAGGTGGGTCACTTCCTGTGTGCCCGCTGGTGCTGACAGGAAGTAGAGGGGCGCGAACGAGCGCTTGCTTTCCACCCAGCTGTGTGAATGTATATACACAAGTGTGGTCTGGTGCTTGGATGTGCTCACAGATCCAGGATTCCACACATGCGCACAGTTGTGTGCAAAGCACCCGATGCTTGATGCTGTAGAAATCTGCACTGAGGCTGCACATTCAGGCGTAAAGTGTCAGAAGCGCCGGATGCCTGACATTACCTCCTCCTCAAGGGAAGCATCCCCCCAACCAGAACTGTTGAGCCCGGAGAACGTCTTTCCCAGAAGGCTTTAATCAGTTGAGGGGCATGAATTTTGTTAGCTGGTTTCCAGGAGTCCTCTTCAGGGAAGTACCCTTTCCAGCAAATGAGCTATTGTGTAGCAAATCCTCTCCTCTGAGAATCAAGTATCTGTTCGACTTCATACTCTTCATCACCATCCATGGTAATGGGGTCCAGAGGAGTATCAGGAGGATCCCGAAGTGAGGCTCTTTTTCACAGGGAGACGTGGAGGTTTGGGTGGATACAGAGTTGGGACAAGAGTTTGAGTTCATTGGTGACCTAGTTGATAGAACATTTGTTTCTTAAAGGGCCAATGAATTTTGGGCCCAATTTATTGTAGGTGGAGGTGGAGTTTTAGGTTGATTGTGGAAAGCAAGACCTGATCCGCCACTGAAAACTTAGGGGAAGAGGCGGTGGCTGTCAGCAGCCTTTTTATAATGTACTTGAGCCTTCAGAAGAGCAGTTCATAGCATCGGATGGGACGAGGTCAGAGAAACTTGCTTAATGTGTTGCCGGGACATTCACAGGGACACCGGTATCTGGCAAACTTTTAGCATCACCTACGAAGTTGGCTGCAAAACGAGTAAGGCCTATGGAGGAGTGGACTGAAATATTGTAGGCTAGTTCTGCCATGGGAAAAGGTCTTAGCCAATCATTTTGTAAAGCAGAGGAATAGCACCAGAGGTACTGTTGTACCGACTGGTTTACACGCTCGGTCTGGCTGTTTTTCTGAGGGTGGTAGGCAGAGGAGTGAGCTAGGTCAATCTTCAGGCCGTAACATAACGCAGACCAGAACTTCGCTATGAATTGTAAACCTCGATCGGATACAATCTTAGGAGGTTATCCATGCAGCCGAAACACTTCTTTAATAAATCTGGGCCAAATCGGGGGTCGAGGGTAAACAGGGGTAGAACCATAAAGTGTGCCAATTTAGTGAAGTAGTCCACTACAAACAGAATGTAATTGGGCCCTTCGGATGGTGGTAGTTCCATGATGAAATTCATAGTGATTTGGCTAATAGGAAATATGAAACTAGAAAAGAACTGTCTGTCTAGGCCAGAGGCGTTTGTTAGACTAAAGATACTCAAGGTTTTTATGATCATGGTCACTCATCGTAATATTTCTCGGCAGCCGATGAATAGGATGACAAGCACTTGCGTGCAACCCAGCCATGCAAACGCATATGCATGAGCGTGGTCGGGCACTTGGGCATGCACACAGATCTGGGAGCCCACGCACGTGCACGGTTGTGCGTAAAGCGCCCACTACATGATGCTGTGGAAGTCTGCGCTTGTGCACGGTAGTGCCAAATAACAGGTATACAAGTATAAAGGCCAGCTCCCCTGCCCTCACTTCAGTCCCTTGCTGGGTAGCGAGGTTGAAAGAAGGGGGAACCGATGTTCCCCCAGCATCCAAATGGCGCAGCTGCCAGCTTCTGACGGCCAACACCTCCACATCTAGACACCGAAGGGGGACCCTAGGAGCCACAAAGAAGGAAGAGGAGACGGCTTGCGACAAAGGAGACTTGCCAGACCTGTGGAAGATGGGGGATGGGTGAGCAGGGGGCAGGAGATAGAAGATGGGGATGGGTGACTATAAGTTAAATAAAGAACAGTAAAAAAATTTTATTGTGTGGTGTCTTCTTTTTCACTTGGGTTGCACTGGTAAGGATTCCAGGGGACTCCTATACCAGTTCACTATGGTCAAGAGCCGGTATATATTATAAAAAATACACCCACAAGCAGTTTCCATGTTAAATGGGAAAGTCAGGCTATTCTTCATTAAATAAAAATTGCATCCAACCAAAAATGCCAAACAAATGACCGAAAAATATAAAAAAAATATAAATTAGACATGGGAAAAACTCTTTATTTATTGTTTATTTATGTATGCATTAATTTTATTTCTTTGCTTTCTATGATTATTCAGAGTACTTTCCTTAGCCCATATTGTGCAGGGCAATTACCCTGCCCCCTCCTCCCCCCAATTTGCAGCCCTCTAGCCCTTGGTACCCCCATTTTACAGCTATTTTTGGGCCCCCATGCTCGGGACTCCATTGACTTCAATGGGGTTCGGGGAAAAAAATCTGCCAATAAAGTGTAACCATTATAATTGGAAAACAATTTGTAAATGCTCCTCCCTCTTCATTTTTGCCTCTTTAGATGGAATATGAAAGTTACAATGTATATGTGGACTGGCCTTAATTTCCCACTGGCAGACCTAGGCACTGGCCTAGGATGGCCCAAGGCTGCACAGGGAGGCTGCACAAAATCAGGGCTGACCATCGGATTATGTGGGGTATGCACACAGTGCCACTGCAGCAGTCATTTTAGGAGTGTCCATGGCCCAATCTGCTTACTTCACTTCAGCAGGGGCAGGGGCATACTTTCAAATACTGCCCTGCACCCTGCGATCAGTCCACCTATCTGCCTCTGTTATCGTTGTCTACTGCCTGCCAAGTAGAACACTCAGCAGCGGCATTTAGTAACAACCCGAAACTAAAGAGCTGTACATTGTTGGGGAAACAATGTATATTACCAGGTTTCTGACCTTGCCTCTCTCCTGCTGCCCACATTGCTCTGTTAATTCTGCTCACAGTGTCCTTCCTCCTGCCCTTCTTCTTGTATGCGGTTTGCTGTCCACCATGCCCCCTTCTTGCTACTCAGTCTTTTCCAATTTCCAAGCCCCCCAAGGCAAAATCGATAAGATGGTGGTGGTCAGGTAATGGTGTGGGACTGTAACAAAAAAGGAAGTATAGGGCTACCCACAATTAGAGGGCAAACAGACCTCTTAAACTATAGGGGGCCTGTGGTGAAATATAGCAGCATGACTCCTAAATATGGCCTAGTCTGTGGAATGAATTATTTGCTCTATTTCAGGTCTTTGATTTTGAGTTAAGTGATGAGGAGGTGAAAACTCTGGATGGACTGAACCAGAACAGGAGATATATGAAATCTGATAAGTAAGTATCACAAAGTTGTCTATTTTCATCAGTGACTTTAATTATATTAATATACTAATTAAATTATTATTAGTTTAAAAAACAAATCAACCACTTGACTATCAATAACTAAGTTATTCGTTATGCCTCAAGTCTAACTAGCTGATAAGTAGTCCCTTTCCTTATAGACAACAAAGGGTTAACAAAGGAACCAAATTGCAATGAGAGCAAGAGCAAGAGTTACTTAAGGTGGACCAATCACACCCATGACTGGGATTCAAGGGCAGGCCAACTAGGTGCCCCTGAGGCATCTTGATTTGGGATGTCCCACTGTGGGAACCCCCCCAGATCGCCCAAAATCTATTTACCTTTCCAATGGTCCGTTGCAGCTGTGCGTGCTCCCGTGAACAGCCATTTAGATAGGCCGGCAGTGTGGGAGCATGCGCTACACAGGGAAACCAGGAATATGGCCGCCCGCACTCTATATGCCAACGCACAGTCCAAAACAACGGCTTTATGCTGTGAATTATTATGGATGACATAAAGTGCTAATTGGAAGAGGGTCCGTGCATGCACTATGGAAAGGTGAGTAGAGTGGGTAATATGGGTTGTGTCACACAATGGGGCACCCCAAATGGGATGCCCCCGGGACAACAACCATTCCTCAGGATAATAAAAATCCTGGTGATTGGTCTACTTCAAGAGCATCTACAGACTATAGAAGAACTGCAATAGTAATAAGTAGAGATGGGCGAACACGAACCGTAAAGTTTGGTTTCATACTTAACCCTGTGAGTTCGGGTTCCCAAACACGGACTTCAGCTAGAAGTCCGTGTTTCAGTTCAGTGTCTGGCCCGAACATGGAAAAGCAAGTTGATGCGCTGATGGCCAGTTTCCCCTAAGGTTGCAGCAGCAGGAAGCTGCTGTAACTCACATCTGGATCCTGCTGGGACTAGAAGTGTCCTGACTCATGGGAGCCAGCAGCCATATTTCTGTAACCCTGGCTGGGGCCAGTTTCAAACGTTGTCACCGCCGCGCTAACAGGAAGAGGATTACAGAGGTGAGTTAAAGCAGCGCAACTCTGCTGCAAACCCCCTCCACCACAGGCACCCCCAAAGTTCAGGTCCCCATTGATTTCAATTGGGACTGGGTTCGAGTAGATTCGAGTCATGTTCTTTAGACAATATATATCCCTCTGAAGTTTGCATACTGTGGCAGCTTCATTATGTCGATCTCCACATCGGCTGTCTCCTGTTTTGGGCTTTGCTTTGCCTGGGCCGCATCTGGTTACTGGGCTTTATTCGTTCGTTGTGGCTTCATTCGGTCACTGGGCTTCAATCAATCACCGGGACACCATTCGTTCACTGGGCCCATAACCTGTTGCAGAGTATGAGTGCTGGGTGTAGCGTCGTCGTAATCCAGATACACATTAGTGGTATAACAGGAACTGATTTTACTGGAACATGAATGCAGTAAGAGAATGTCACCTTACATGGTGGCTAAACACAGACCAGAAAAAGAAGGGAGTACCATTTGTAGAGAAACTGAAAGTGCAGGAAATAACAACACAGCAGAAAAATGTATAGCAATGCATAGCAGAGCACACTCCTGAGAAAGCCTGTATTGGGTGGAACTTCAGATAACTAAGGGGTCGATTCAGAGCCTGGTAAGAAAACTCACTTCTCTTTTAGGAAAGAAAATTGCCATTTAGGTTGTCATGGCAGTTTTCTCTCCTAAAAAGGAAGTAAGCTTTCACAACAGGTTCTTCAACTGATAATAAATTATTAGTAATTATGTGTTAATATTTTTGTTTCCACAGATTGAAGGATCATCCTAGATATTCATTTTCAGATGTCCTCTGAAATACTGTGATACCCACAGCACCCATAATGTAAAGTCTCAGGCCCACAGACATGGTATTTGGGATTAGAATAACTAAAGGCACAATGTTTCTCAGTGATTGTAACGGAAATTAAAAGTATCTCCGGCAGCACAAAATACTGTATGGTGATTTCTTTAAAGGAAATGAATACTTCCAGGCTTTTAGGATTTGATGGACTGTACGATGCTAAGGTGACGCACAAGCAATGCTATAATGAAATAGTTTTCCTGGATAAAATTAATAAGGAAATCTATGTCAAGTGTAATATGATGGCCTGAGCGCATGTACAATCCAGATAATAGCGCAATTACTGGATGACTAGTATGATCCTTGTGCAGTCCTTAAAGCGGAACAAAACCCAGCAGGGGTCGGTATCAATTGGTATGAGCCCCCAGCAGCATGCAACAGACACAGCTGTTGTGTTTTACTTTAATACATGTGGTAGTTCATCCCTCCATTTCCAGAGCCTCCCCCTACCTTCCGCACATGGTATGACACATTGAGGCTGATTCATTACTAACGCCAGATATCGGCAGAAGAGCGTCTGTATAGCGACGTTTAGAGCAACCACTAGTAGATGCTGTAAGCGGGTATCGGGCGCTGTAACATAGCATCTCAGTCGCTGTAGTAACCTGGCCGACATTGATGAATGTGATGTATGTTGGGCTCTCTAACACCAGTACAGCGCTGCAGGGTGCGAGAGGTAGCGCCAGCTCAGTGTGACCGGCGCTCCACACCATACTTATCAAAAAACTACACACACACAGTGTCGGCGCTCTAAATCTGGTCTCTATAGCATAGAGAGGCAGATGCTTTGTGATTAAAGTCTGTTTTTGAACACATAAATACCAGTAACAAAGCGAGAACACATGGAATGACATTGTTGTAACATTGTGACATTGACACTTTAGTGCCAGACCTGTAATGACAATTTACAAAGTGTAAAAATACTTTTTCTAGGCCAGGAGAGGTGACACAATTATTTGAGAGAAAAAAAAAAATAAACCCTGTTTAAACAGAAGAAAAGGAACGTCCATTGCAATGTATGGGAGAGTGACAGGTAGCAACAGCAACAGGTAATACCTGGCGCTCTGGAAGCTAGAGCGCCGGCGCTATACGCTGATCCGCCTGTAATGATGAATCAGACGTTACATGGCGCTGTTAGAGTCGCTCACCAGATTCACTTTCATAAATGTGGTTTTGCGTACAGTGCCCAGTGTTCACCGTCCGCTACCCTTGATGAATAACCCCCATCATCTCTTAAATTCCCCATGCGGGCGGGAGTGGGAACACCAGCAGAATATCTTTCAGTGTTGGGTCAAAGGAAAAGATGAGATGACAGCAGGCTGGTTCACTAACTGTTTAGATAAGGTTCTGTGTGTTCTCCCCCTCACCCCTTGCTGCCCTGCCCTGCCTAATTTGCACGACCCTGTCTATCTAAAACAGTTCATGCCATAGCTAGCTGGAGTGTTAGACATTTTCCTTCCTGCAGCCCGCTGTACTCCCTTCTGCCCGCTCTGTGCCTCCCTGATAACTACTGTGACCACTTCCTGTAATTCCTCTTTTCAGCCTCCTTCCTGTGGGTGGCCTTTTTTCATCACTTCTGTCATTTCATTCTAGTTACTATATATCCTCCTTACTGCTGCCCATTTCACTAGTCCTTTTCCTGTCATGTTTTTATGCCAGCCAAAGCCGGATTAAGTGTGGTGGAGACCCCACTCTGCAGGGCAAGTGGTGGAGGCCCCAGGGCATGCGCCCCTTGCACCCCCCCCCTCATAATCCGGCCCTGCAGCCAGCTGCAGCCTCTTTTTCCCACACCCCTGCTGCTTGTGGTTTCTCTATTAATCCTTGGCAGCAGCCATGCTGACAAATTTCCTTTTGCTCTGCCTCATGCATACTGTGCCCACTTCCACCTTTGCCCATTGCTGTGTCATTTTATCCTTTCTGATACTTTCACTTTTCCCAGTGTCCCTCCCTGATCCATGCCCACTCTGCTCTCCTTCTGTCGGCTGCGATTTCTCCTTTCTGCTTCTTTCTTGATTACTTTTTCATTCTGCTCACTGTACCCACTTTCTGCTGCCCCTTCCCCTTCCCTGTCAGCCCCAAACCCAAAAGCCCAAATACCTACCACTTGCATATTTCCACTTACAGCATTCACATGACAACCATCAGCCAATCCAGTTTTTAGCCCGCTGATGGTCCTGTGTACTGCAAGGAATGATAGCAAACATGGAAGTGGTGAGTACAAGACTAGGCTGTTAGGGTGATGGGTTTCCCAGTTTGAGATGCTCAAGCGCTTAGAGGCCAGGCACACCTCTGGTTTGTTTGGCTTGAGGTCCCCTATAAAATCTTGAGTGACCGCCTCTGGAATCTGAAAGATTCCAGGGCCAGCCACTGGCCTTTCCCCAGGGCATCCCGTTTTGGGCATGTGTAAAACCCCACAGATCACCCATAATTCACCTTGTCCAAGGGCACATGCTCAGTGTCACGGAGAACCCCTTACACTCACCTGTCCTCCGGTCCCACGTCGGCGGCTCCCGTTCGGCCAGCATGCGGGCTGGGCGGCGTCTCTATCAGGCGGCGGCTCGGCGTCTCCTCTCCCCGGCCGCCGCTCGGCTATTTCCGCCACGAGCAGCCGCTCGGCTCTTTCCGTCGCTCGGGCGGTCTCCTCTCCGGCGGCGTCGGGAGCGGCCGCGCCACGACCATCTCGGCGCGCTCCCGGCGCGCAACCCCTTACACGCGCGCGCGCGTCATCTGCTTCTGTTTATGCCCTCCGGCGTCGCTGCACACAGGGCGCCCGCCGGAGGTAATTAGATCTGGGCCAATGAGCCCAAGCTTGGCAATTTGAATGGGGCAATCAGCCTCAGGGTTCCTAAAGTTGCACCAATCAATTCCCCCTTCCTGTTCCATCACTCCTATAAAGCTGCTCACTCTGCACTTGTTCCTTGCCCGTGATAACGTGCTGCTGGGTGTGATTGTGATTGCTGTTTTTCCTTACGATTCCTGCCGTGTATGACCATTCCTGATTGCCGCCTGGACCGACCTTGCCTGTTTTTGACCACGATTCCTGCCTGCTCCTCTGTACCGCGTATCTCTGACCTCCTGGTGTGACCTTTGGCTAGCCCTGACAATTCTTCTATCTAAATCCTTCTGTACCGTGTATCCTTGGACTGATCTCCCGTGTATGACCTCTGCCCGATTGTCTTTACCCAGTCTTGTTCCTGGTTCGTCCACCTTCCCCTGCATAAGTCAGCATCCTTTATGCTAACAAGTCCTGGGGGCAACTGTGTCCGGTGAGGCGTATTCTGCATCCCAGCAAACGGGGGCTTGGCTATAGGCGAAGAAAGCAGCGGAGATTGGGGGTTGCTGACTTATTGGAAGGAAGACGTCCCACGGGACCTGACATTATCACGGGCCATACTATCATCCTAGATGGAAGAATTAATGCAACAAGTGCAAGCTATGGCCACCGCCATCAACCAGCTGGCCCAACGTGTGGCTACGCAAGAGAGTCGCCTAATACCTGCACCTTTGGATCCTGGGCCTTCAATCGAGCCAAAGATTCCTCTACCAGAGAAATTCCTGGGGGACCGGACGAAGTTTTCAAACTTTAAAAATTCCTGCGAGCTTTATTTTCGTCTGCGGCCCCACTCAACTGGAACCGAGTCCCAACGGGTGGGCCTGGTCATCTCGCTTCTTCAGGGTGACCCTCAGACCTGGGCATTTGGATTAACACCCTCTGATGAGGCCCTACAATCGGTCTCCTCTTTTTTTTCCGCCATGGAACTTTTATATGCTGATCCTGATCGGGCTTCTACTGCTGATTCCAAGTTACGGAATCTTAGACAGGCTAAACGCTCTGCGGAGGAGTACAGTGCAGAATTCCGGCGATGGGCTATTGATTCCAAATGGAATGATCCTGCTTTGTGCAGCAATTTAGAATTGGACTTTCTGAGAGCATAAAGGATGCTCTAGTTAATTACCCACAACCCAAGAATCTGGATGACTACATGCAATTGGCCATTAAAGTTGATAGACGTCTCAGAGATAGACGTCAGGAGAAAAGCAAGGATCAACCGTGGGGACCCTCACGCCAAGAGTTAAGTTCTAGAGGTGCAGCTGCTTCTCCTTCTCCGGCACCCGAAGAACCTATGCAACTGGGAGTAACCCGTTTATCTCAGGCTGAGAAGGTTCGGCGTAGAACTCAAGGTCTCTGCCTTTACTGCGGAGATTCAGGCCACTTTGCCAAGAATTGCCCAAACAAGTCTCCAGTGGCGGAAAACTACGGCGCCTAGATCCTGCTGAGGGACTTCATCTAGGCGGTCAGGTATCATTCCCTCTAGTTAATCGGTTACTCCTACCCGTTATGCTTTCTTGGGGGTCATCCAAGACAATTGCCTCCGCTTTTATAGATAGTGAAGCGGCTGGCAATTTTTTGGATAAGGCATTCGCCGCCACCCTTGATATACCGTTAATTCCATTAGAGAATTCCCTTCGGGTCCTGGCGATCAATAACAAGCCTATTGAGGGTGGGTTGGTCTCATTTAAAACTCCCTTGGTTAATTTAATGGTGGGTTCTGCTCATTCTGAAGAAATAGAATTTTTTATAATTGAGAGTCCCATGTCCCCTATTGTTTTGGGGTTTCCTTGGTTAAAAACCCATAATCCTGTGATAGATTGGAAGACTGGGGACCTTGTAAAATGGAGCCCTTTTTGTTACGATCACTGCTTCTCCATAGCCCTTGGGTCCTCACCGGTCATCCTTGATGGGTTGCCTCCAGCTTATGTCGATTGGGCAGATGTGTTTTCAGAAAAATCCGCCGAAATTCTCCCCCCACATAGGACCTACGATTGTCCTATCGATTTACTCCCAGGGACAATGCCCCCTAGAGGAAAGATTTATAATCTCACCCGATCAGAAGAACAGGCCATGAGGGATTATATTTCAGAGAACCTCAAGAAGGGATTTATCCGTCCTTCCACCTCACCTGCCGGTGCAGGTTTCTTTTTCGTGGAAAAGAAGGACGGCGGTTTACGCCCCTGTATAGATTATCGAGGGTTAAACAAGGTTACCGTTAAGAATAGGTATCCACTACCTTTGATCAACGACCTATTCAATCAGGTTTCGGGCGCTCAGATCTTCTCCAAACTAGACCTTAGAGGGGCCTATAACCTAATCCGCATTCGTCAGGGGGACGAATGGAAGACTGCCTTCAATGTAAAAGATGGGCACTACGAATACTTGGTGATGCCTTTTGGTTTATGTAATGCCCCTGCAGTGTTTCAGGATTTTGTAAATGACAGCTCCAGTTTTGGTACATCCCAATACCAAGCACCCTTTTTTGTTAGAAGTTGACGCATCTGAACTAGGGGTAGGGGCAGTCCTCTCCCAATATTCGGGCAATCCAGAGAAATTGCATCCCTGTGCGTTCTTTTCTCGTAAATTTTCTCCTGCCGAACGCAACTATGATGTTGGGAATAGGGAACTATTGGGTATTAAACTGGCTTTTGAAGAATGGCGTCATTGGTTAGAAGGCTCTCTACACCCCATTACTGTATATACTGATCATAAGAATCTTGAATATTTAGAGTCCGCCAAAAGGCTCAACTCCCGTCAGGCTCGCTGGGCACTCTTCTTCTCTCGCTTCAATTTCATTATTACCTATAAACCGGGGAAGAAGAATGCCAAAGCAGATGCCCTATCTCGGAACTTTGGGGATTGTAAGGACCAAGTGGGTACTGCAGAACCAATTTTGCCCTTTGGATGTGTAGTAGGTGCCCGAAGTAAGACCACACATGGCTCGCCAGCGGGATTATTGGTTCCTCTAGAAATTCCCAGGGAGCCATGGTCACACATATCCATGGATTTTATTGTTGACCTACCCCCATCGCAGGGGAATACTGTAATCTGGGTTGTGGTGGACCGCTTCAGTAAAATGGCTCACTTTATCCCTCTAACGAAACTTCCGTCGGCACCAGATTTAGTACAACTATTTATCAACCATATTTTTCGCCTCCACGGTTTACCACAAAATATTGTTTCTGATCAGGGGGTTCAATTTGTATCTCGTTTCTGGAAAGCCTTCTGTAATCGTTTAGGTATTAAAGTTTCGCTTTCTACAGCTTATCACCCCCAGTCTAACGGACAGACTGAACGGGTGAATCAGAGTTTAGAGCAATACTTGCGCTGTTTTGTGTCTGACCGCCAAGAGCAATGGGCGGAATTTATCGACTTCGCAGATTTCGCCTTTAACAATGTGCCCAGCGAGTCGACTAAGTTTTCGCCGTTTTTCTGTAATTATGGTAAGAATCCTAAGGCAACATCCTTCTCTGGTCCTTCCTCCAACTTGCCGGCCTTGGGGGAATGGCTACGTGAAAGGAATAAGGTATGGTCTGAGATACAGACAAACCTTAAGAAGGCCTCCAGAAGTTATAAGAATTTTGCAGATCGACATAGGTCGCAAGAACCACCATTTCAGGTGGGTGACTGGGTTTGGGTATCTACAAGAAATATTGCCCTTAGACAACCTTCGTCTAAGTTAGGCCCTAAGTACATCGGTCCTTTCCCCATTACTAACAAACTGAGCAATGTTACTTTTAAAGTCAAGTTACCTTTATCCATGAAAATTCCGTCGACCTTTCATGTTTCTTTGTTAAAATCTGCCAAAAATATTCAGGTGTCGTCTGTTTCAGGAGTATGAAATTAATAGAATACTCGATGCCCGGGTAGTTCAAAATTCATTACAGTATTTAATCGATTGGAGGGGATTTGGTCCTGAGGAGAGGTGTTGGGTACCAGCTAGAGATGTCCATGCCAGAACCTTAGTTAATAGATTCCATCGTGAGAATCCGGATAAACCGGGTAAGGGTCCTGAGGCCCCTCATGAAGGGGGGGGTAATGTCACGGGGAACCCCTTACACTCACCTGTCCTCCAGTCCCACGTCGGCGGCTCCCGTTCGGCCAGCGTGCGGGCTGGGCGGCGTCTCTATCAGGCGGCGGCTCGGCGTCTCCTCTCCCCGGCCGCCGCTCGGCTATTTCCGCCATGAGCAGCTGCTCGGCTCTTTCCGTCGCGAGCGGCTGCTCGGGCGGTCTCCTCTACGGCGACGTCGGGAGCGGCCGCGCCACGGCCATCTCGGCGCGCTCCCGGCGCGCAACCCCTTACACGCGCGCGCGCGTCAGCTGCTTCTGTTTATGCCCTCCGGCGGCGCTGCACACAGGGCGCCCGCCGGAGGTAATTAGATCTGGGCCAATGAGCCCAAGCTTGGCAATTTCAATGGGGCAATCAGCCTCAGGGTTCCTAAAGTTGCACCAATCAATTCCCCCTTCCTGTTCCATCACTCCTATAAAGCTGCTCACTCTGCACTTGTTCCTTGCCCGTGATAGCGTGCTGCTGGGTGTGATTGTGATTGCTATTTTTCCTTACGATTCCTGCCGTGTATGACCATTCCTGATTGCCGCCTGGACCGACCTTGCCTGTTTTTGACCACAATTCCTGCCTGCTCCTCTGTACCGCATATCTCTGACCTCCTGGTGTGACCTTTGGCTAGCCCTGACCATTCTTCTATCTAAATCCTTCTGTACCGTGTATCCTTGGACTGATCTCCCATGTATGACCTCTGCCAGATTGTCTTTACCCAGTCTTGTTCCTGGTTCGTCCACCTTCCCCTGCATAAGTCAGCATCCTTTGTGCTAACAAGTCCTGGGGGCAACCGTGTCCGGTGAGGCGTATTCTGCGTCCCGGCAAACGGGGGCTTGGCTATAGGCGAAGAAAGCAGCGGAGATTGGGGGTTGCTGACTTATTGGAAGGAAGACGTCCCACGGGACCTGACACTCAGGCTCTCATCTAATCAGACCCTTTTGCTGTGATTGTGTCATTCTTCAAGCAACTCTGAAAGATTCCAGGGCCAGCCACTGACCTTCCCCCCAGGGCAACCCGTTTTGGGGATGTGTAAAACGCCACAGATCACCCATAATAACTCACCTAGTCCAACAGCACGTGTGCAGGCTCTCGTGATGTTTCTCTTTAATCAGACCAGTTTGCTGTAATTGTGTCATTCGTCAAGCAGCTATGATTGTCTTCAATAGGGAGCACATGCAGCCACATCCCCTGCATCTTCCGGCTGTGCTTGTGCTTCCACCCCAGCCATTCAGATAGGCTGTGGTGGGAGCATGAATGGCATTAGTGTATATGTGAAAGGATTGAATAAGGTTCAGGAGGGAAGTGTTTTTAAGAAGAAACTTAATGATAGAACAAGGAGACACAATCTGAAGCTAGTCGTAGGGAAGATCAGGAGCAATGTTAGAAAATATTATTTTACAGAAAGAGAAGTAGAGGTAGTTGAAAAATCAACTGTTACTAAGTTTTATACATGCCTGGGATAAGCCGCCATCTATCCTAAGATAAAGAGAACATAAGGGCAGACTAGATGGACCGTAGGACCGTATGCCAGCACTAGAAGTGTCCTCACTCATAGGAGCTGGTGGCTGTCTTTTTGTAGCTCCGGCTGGGTCAGTTTCAGATGCTGCCATGCTGACAGAATAGGATCCTCTTTTGTCAGTGTGGCAAAGTGGGGTCGGCAATGGCATTTGAAACTGAGCCCAGCCGCTACAAAGATATGGCTGGAGGCTCCCATGAGTGAGGATACTTCTAGTGCCAACACTAGGAGTGTTCTCACTCATGGGAGCCGGTGGGCATATTTTTGGAGCCCCCTCTGGGGTCGGTTTCAGATGCGGCTGCTGCTGCCACCGCCGCTCCGCCATACTGACAGAGGTGGATCGGGCAGAGATGAGTTCCAGTATCAAGGGCTACAATCCCTGGATAGTTCAGTGGATTTCTAGTTGATGGCGCTATATAAATAAACATTAATAATAATAAAAATAATAATAATAGTTGGCTGAGGGATCAGTATCAGAGTGTTGTTGTTAATGGTGTGCAATCTGAACAAAGGTGAGTTACAAGTGGTGTGCCGCAAGGCTCTGTCCTGGGCCCCATTCTTTTTAATATATTTGTAAGTGACATAGGAGAAGGCCTGGTAGGAAAACATTGTCTGTTTACTGATGTTTCTAAGGTTAGTAATAGGGTGGGTATTCCTGGAGGTGTCTGCAACATGGAAAATGATTTAGCTTTACTGGATAGATGGTCAAAACTGTGGAACCTAGAGTTTAATGTCTCTAAATGTAAAATCATGCACTTGTGTAGAAGGAATCCCTGTTCTGAGTACCGTATGGGCAGCACAGTGTTAGCCAGGACCTAGGAGGAGAGAGATTTAGGAATACTGATTACTGATAGCTGCAAGATGAGTGGACAGTGTAGCCAGGCAGTGGGAAAAGCAAGCAGGATGCTCGGCTGCATAGCTCGAGGAATCACCAGTAGGAAGAGGGAGGTTGTGACGCCGCTGTATAGAGCCCTGGTGAGGCCACAGCTAGAATACTGTGTGCAGTTCTGGAGACCTTACCTGCAAAAAGACATTATTCAAATAGAACGGGTCCAAAGGCTGGAAACAAAATGGTAGAAGGACCTAAACTTAAAACTTATCAGGAGAGACTTAAAGAACTTAATCTGTACAGTCTGGAGGAAAGAAGGGAGAGGGGGGACATGATCGAGACCTTTAAATATGGGAAAGGATTGAATGAGGTTCAGGAGGGAAGTGTTTTTAAGAAGAAACTTAATGATAGAACAAGGGGGCACAACCTGAAGCTAGTCGGAGCGAAGATCACGAGCAATGTTAGAAAATATTATTTTACAGAAAGAGTAGTAGAACAAACTTCCAGCAGAGGTCGATGAAAAATCAACAGTCACTGAATTGAAACACGCCTGGGATAAGCACACATCTATCCTAAGATAAAGAGTACATACAGTTACATAAGGGCAGACTAGATGTACCGTATGGTCTCCATCTACCGTCAACCTTCTATGTTTCTATGTTTCTAAGTAGCTTCCTACTGCAACCTTAGTGTTGGGTTTTCTGTGTTCGGGCCCAACTCTAGAAATTACCACTGTGCTTCCTCTCTTGTGTCTTGTGGCACCTATCAATTGTCATTCAATGCTGTAGGTTTGTTTTTTTTAATGCAGTGCAACATATTAATACTTTAAACCTTCTCACAGCAACTTCCAAGATGTTGACCTCCTGTCTTTCATCCTAAATACTAAGAAAATATGATGGGAATAACTAGTCTCTATTTTATGTATTTCCAAAAATGTAATCTATGGCTCTCAACTATTCCTCATTAATGAGACACACCACCTACTTTGTGCACAAAAAGTACTAGTAATACCTATATGCAAGTGGCTAACTATGTTTAATGGTGTAATAAGTGATTTAAATGTAATATGTAAAATGTTTGCTCTGCATGCAAATAAAACAACGTGAATGCTGCATGGACCAAGAGAACATATGAACAGAATGATATTATTACAGTGGACTAAAGAGGCTCTTTAGTGCAATGTCACCCTGGGAGTCCCTTTGCAGAACCTGGCAGAAATCCATTTTTCCGCCTACTGATATGCATGAGCCAAGATTATGGTTTCCCGCGAGTATTAAAATCTTGCCAGCCAGTACCTGTCGCTCTCCCATACATTTCAATGGACTTTACCTTTCTTCTCTTTAAACAGGATTTTCTTTAAAAAATATTTTTATATATCAAATCATTGTGTGACCTCTCCTGGCCTATTTAAAGTCATTTTTGAAAACTTTTTGGATTTTTTAAATTTTGATGCAAAATTGTCATTAGAGGTCTGGTATCTGAGAGATACCAGACCTGTAATGACACGCCGCTTTTCTACCTCCCTGAGGAAAGACCCAACGGGGAATCCCCTGTTTGCTTGAGCTGTAATGTATCATCACTTTATTTAAACTTGTTATGATCGTCGGCTTGTTGTACGATTGCATCACGATGTATCGTACCTTCTTGCCATCTATTCAAAGCCATTTTAATGTAATTCCTATGGAGCTTCACATAGGGGTTGATTCAGAGCCCCTTTCTCACTTTTTTTGCGTGAATATTTCCATTCTCGTTCATTTTTTCCCCTCGTCTGATTCAGCAAAGCTTTTTTCTGCGAGAACTTTAGTGTGAAATGTTTTCATTTTTGCATGATTTTTCGTTTGGTAGCAAGACCTCCATAAAAATGATGAGAAAGGTGCTCTGAATCAACCCTATAGACTGAGCACTAGCGCCACAGAGTGGCTATTATCTTTATTGCAATTATTCCATCAGCAAATGGACTATTGAATGCATGGTTATCTGTATATAAGCTTTTGATCTATTGGGTGACCTTTCTCTCCAACTATACAAGGAGACTATATTGTAAATAATGTACTGTATATATATTTTTTGCACATATATTAATACACATATTGATTTGCAATTTACAACCTCTGCAGTTAGATGTGCATTTCTACTTTATTTTGCTAGTATGTAGGAAGGTGCCAGACAACCACCAATTAGTTACTTGGATGGACTATTACTAAAGGAAAAAAATACTGTATCTTGGTTCTCTACCAGATTTTGTGCCCAGGGGCCTCCACCATACTTAATCCAGCCCTGCGTACATGCATCAGTGCAAGCAGAGCAACATCACATTGTCCTTTAAATAATGCAGTGCCATCAGTATTCCCATCTGATGTCATAATGACGTTAGATGGTCATATGTTGAGTAACACAATAACTAATGTTAAACATGCAAAGGACAGTAAACAAATATGCACCAGCGGAGCTCTAATAATAACTACTGCTACTAAATAGTCCCTCTATGTATATGTTGGCACATTGCGAAACACATTTACCTGCCACCGCAACTTTAGTTGGCGGCCGTGCTGACATGGTACCAGGAACGCCACTCTAGCCTGCATTGAGCGCTGCTCCTTTCCTCCTGGGCATAAAGTCTGCCCAGCAACAGGTGACATCCCGTGTCTTCCGCACATTGGAGGGGGAAGCCCCGACTTCTACCACTCACGCTACGTGCATGTAGCGCCTTGAAGGTCCACAAAGGGAGCTCACGCACCACATGATCGGGTCGCTTGGGTGTCACAGTGCACTGCTCTATTCATGGTGGGGGAATAGGGGCAGCCCTGGTGGCGGTGGGAGCCCCTCAAGAGCACTAATAATGCAGATGCCATCTGTACTTTCCAGAAAAAGCAAACAGGAAGCATAGCAAAAAGGGAAAAAACCAAAACAGAATAGGTGGACAGTTTAAAGCAATGGGAAAAAAGAAAAGAAGAGAGAGAAATGACAAATAAGTGAATAATAATTGATAATGAGGAACAAGAAAATGGGAAAGAAGAAAGAAAGGTAGGGGAAAGAGAGGAGAGGGATCATAGCAAAGAGGGATTGTAGCAGGAGAAAGAAAACATGAAAAAGAAAAGGCAAAAAGTGGATAAGAATGGATAATAAGGTAAAAGAAAGCGGGAAAGGAATAGAGAGAAAAAAGTAAAAGAGTGAAGAAAAGCCGGAAAAACAATATATAGAGGAACAAAGGAAAAGTCAGGGGGTTATAGACAAGGACTAATAGAAGATTGAAAAAAAGATGAGAGAACAGAATATTAGAAATGTCAATGCCAAGAGCAGTGGGGAAGCAATGAGCATCAGAGAAAAAAGAAGCGCTACAGTACTTCTAGCTTTGGAAGGAAAACATGTCCTTTCAGCCTGTAAGGATGCCTACTGCTTTTCTTCTTTTTTTTTTGTTTTTTGTAAACAATAGTTTTTATTGTATGAGAAAAGAAAATTATACAGCAAAAGTCAACATCCAAAACTTTTTGTTCATAAAGCAAAACATAGTCATCAAGATACGCCAGATGTACAGAAACCAACAACCTCTGTGATATGGCCATAACATACAACCTATGGTAAGAAGAACCAGTCAAAGGGTAGCACGGAGGGAAGAGCAGAAGAAGAAGGAAAAGAGTGAAACCAGGAGAAGAAGAGAAGGAAAAAGAGAGAGAAAAAGATGGGTACCAGGCCTCCACCTAACCAAGAAGAACGGTCAGGTTAGCATTCTAAATCATGAGGAGATCTCAGTCAAAACCTCTCGGTTGGGAGTGGGCAATCCAACCCTCCCAAGTGGCTAAGAAGGGAGCAAAATCCCCCTGCATAAAGGCCGCCATTTTCTCGAAAAACATACCCTCATTAACTCGAGTAAAGAGGCTTCCACTAGATATGTCAGGCTTCTTCCAAGATTGCGCAATGATCAACTTGGCAATATGCCTAATAACCTCAAAGTGAGCCTTCAGGCAGCCCGGAGGCTTCAAATTAAGAAGGACCAACTGCGGAGAAGAGGTCAACTGCATCCTGGTGGCCTTTTTGATAACATAAAACACTTTGGCCCAGAACCGATTAACCACCCTTAACTCCCACCAAATGTGAATATACGTTCCAGGGAGCTGACATCCCCTGAAACACTCCGGAGAATAGGAAGGGCAAAATCTATGAACCCTCTATGAACCCTTTCCAGAACTAGATACCACCTGAGCAATATCTTAGTGTTAACCTCCTGGGCACCTGACCTACTGCTTTTCATTATGACGCCACTGTCAGTCAACATGGCTATACACCTTATATGTGTATATAAGACAGTAATCCTGGGACAAACAGTACAAGGAGCATTTCTGCACAATCTATACCAATTATTACTCCTTCTGAATCCCCAAGGGATGCCCCCCGTGATCAGTCCTCAGGTTCCTCTTCCCATTGAGCACAGTCAGTGTGTTCAGTTACTGCGCTGTAGATCTTCATTACACATACAGTATCAGCCCTTTCAGTATCTTGGCTCTCTCTCACCAAACTTTTGCTTCGTCATCCTGATTCCTACTTATACACAGAGAACTAATTATCGATCGGCATTAGCTTCAGCATATCATCCAGCTTCTGATTTTCAGATCAGAGGTACCATCATTATCACATCCTATTACACTTCTGCTATTTCATCCAGTAATGTTCAATATTTTAGCTGTAGCAGACAAGTAAATACCTTGTATTCACAAAACATGGCCTGTTGGAGGTACTTGAGGATGTGGTTGGGAAACACTTGGTCAGCAGATTGCTCCTAATTAATATATCAGGTATTAGCGATGATTGGTTATTTTGCCCTTAGATTAAAGGAGCAGTATCGCGAAATTTGCATTTAAAAAGATAAATAATTAAATAGCCACACAATAGCTTCTAACATGTGTATAAATAATCTGGCGATAGAAATAGGAAAAAATATATGCCTTTCTTTTAAATTGTATAATTACAATCGCTCAGTCCATTTGCTGAATAGGGGGATCTGCTGAGTTGTATTTAGTGAGCTGCTTCATTTAGCCCACTGGTCTCCTAGCAACACTTTACCTCAGAGGCTGACACTGTAATCAGTGGTAACGACGGTGTGTGTGTGAGGTGCTGCTTTTGTTATGAGAACAGGTGACTCAAATGTGTAAAATCTATACAAAATAAACTAAACTGACTGAAAATGACTGAAATTCTTTTTGAATAACTGTGCAGGAAAATCTAAAGGTATAAAAGTGGAACAAAACCCTGAGTTGCCGACCCTGAAGTCTATAAGACCTGGCCATTGACCTTGCCCCTTGGGCATTCTAAATCAGGATGCCCACTGTGTGAAACGACCCCTGGATAACCACAGATCCCCCCATTTTTATGGCGCACTCACGCATAGTCATTTAGAGAGGCCAGGCGGCCAGAAAGGTTACTGCTCAGGCTCTGAGCAGATCTGATTGGATGAGAGCCCGCGTATGCGTTGTGGGACAGGGAAAGGTAAGTTTTCACAGGCGAATTTGGGGATTTCACATATCAGGGCATCCCAAGTTGGGATGCCCCTAGGGGCACAAAACTCCAGATAGTGAAAATCCTGGGTTGGGCTTTGCTCAAAACACACAAAGCTGAAAGAAAGATCATATGGAAAAATGAAAAATAAGAATATGAAAGAGAAAATGGTAAACTGAAAGATTCTGCAGCAGAGCCAACATGAAGGGAAATCTGTCAAAATCAGCTAAATGACTTCTAGAGCTTTTCTCTCTGTTTTAGATATATAAGTTCTGGCCAGGCAATGTTGCAATGTTGTTATGCTGGACAGCTGCCAGCACTGAATAGCTGGTACTTTGATACATTGTTTCACCCCTCTCCTCAGCGTGGAACAGGCCAGAGTGTCCAGAGCGATACTGCTTCTTTAACTACAAGCCAAAATGAACTATATATCACGGGTAATGGCCGGAGTTACTATCCTGTCCTGTCTACCTTAAGCCAGGCAATGACTATGAGCCAAAAGATGAAAGTGGAAAGTTGCTCTATGACACCACAGACCTACGAGACACATGGAGGGTATGAGATTCTATAAGAGCCTGTTTTTAGAGTTTTAGTTAGCTGTCACAGTGGTTTAAATTTTACTTTTTTAGGCCATGGAGGTTTGTAAAGAAACAGGTCTGACCAAATCCATTGGAGTGTCCAACTTTTACCTGCAAACATCTGGAGTACATACTTAATATGCCGGGTCTAAGATACAAACCCATCTGTAACCAGGTGACCCATACAAATTTGGTTTAAATAGAATGTCAGGCTTTTTCTGTTGTCAAGGATTTTCTTTAAAAAATATTTTTATATATCAAATCATTGTGTGACCTCTCCTGGCCTATTTAAAGTCATTTTTGAAAACTTTTTGGATATTAATACACATATTGATTTGCAATTTACAACCTCTGCAGTTAGATGTGCATTTCTACTTTATTTTGCTAGTATGTAGGAAGGTGCCAGACAACCACCAATTAGTTACTTGGATGGACTATTACTAAAGGAAAAAAATAATGTATCTTGGTTCTCTACCAGATTTTGTGCCCAGGGGCCTCCACCATACTTAATCCAGCCCTGCGTACATGCATCAGTGCAAGCAGAGCAACATCACATTGTCCTTTAAATAATGCAGTGCCATCAGTATTCCCATCTGATGTCATAATGACGTTAGATGGTCATATGTTGAGTAACACAATAACTAATGTTAAACATGCAAAGGACAGTAAACAAATATGCACCAGCGGAGCTCTAATAATAACTACTGCTACTAAATAGTCCCTCTATGTATATGTTGGCACATTGCGAAACACATTTACCTGCCACCGCAACTTTAGTTGGCGGCCATGCTGACATGGTACCAGGAACGCCACTCTAGCCTGCATTGAGCGCTGCTCCTTTCCTCCTGGGCATAAAGTCTGCCCAGCAACAGGTGACATCCCGTGTCTTCCGCACATTGGAGGGGGAAGCCCCGACTTCTACCACTCACGCTACGTGCATGTAGCGCCTTGAGGGTCCACAAAGGGAGCTCACGCACCACATGATCGGGTCGCTTGGGTGTCACAGTGCACTGCTCTATTCATGGTGGGGGAATAGGGGCAGCCCTGGTGGCGGTGGGAGCCCCTCAAGAGCACTAATAATGCAGATGCCATCTGTACTTTCCAGAAAAAGCAAACAGGAAGCATAGCAAAAAGGGAAAAAACCAAAACAGAATAGGTGGACAGTTTAAAGCAATGGGAAAAAAAAAAAGAAGAGCGAGAAATGACAAAAAAGTGAATAATAATTGATAATGAGGAACAAGAAAATGGGAAAGAAGAAAGAAAGGTAGGGGAAAGAGAGGAGAGGGATCATAGCAAAGAGGGATTGTAGCAGGAGAAAGAAAACATGAAAAAGAAAAGGCAAAAAGTGGATAAGAATGGATAATAAGGTAAAAGAAAGCGGGAAAGGAATAGAGAGAAAAAAGTAAAAGAGTGAAGAAAAGCCGGAAAAACAATATATAGAGGAACAAAGGAAAAGTCAGGGGGTTATAGACAAGGACTAATAGAAGATTGAAAAAAAGATGAGAGAACAGAATATTAAATGTCAATGCCAAGAGCAGTGGGGAAGCAATGAGCATCAGAGAAAAAAGAAGCGCTACAGTACTTTACTTCTAGCTTTGGAAGGAAAACATGTCCTTTCAGCCTGTAAGGATGCCTACTGCTTTTCTTCTTTTTTTTTGCTTTTTGTAAACAATAGTTTTTATTGTATGAGAAAAGAAAATTATACAGCAAAAGTCAACATCCAAAACTTTTTGTTCATAAAGCAAAACATAGTCATCAAGATACGCCAGATGTACAGAAACCAACAACCTCTGTGATATGGCCATAACATACAACCTATGGTAAGAAGAACCAGTCAAAGGGTAGCACGGAGGGAAGAACAGAAGAAGAAGGAAAAGAGTGAAACCAGGAGAAGAAGAGAAGGAAAAAGAGAGAGAAAAAGATGGGTACCAGGCCTCCACCTAACCAAGAAGAACGGTCAGGTTAGCATTCTAAATCGTGAGGAGATCTCGGTCAAAACCTCTCGGTTGGGAGTGGGCAATCCAACCCTCCCAAGTGGCTAAGAAGGGAGCAAAATCCCCCTGCATAAAGGCCGCCATTTTCTCGAAAAACATACCCTCATTAACTCGAGTAAAGAGGCTTCCACTAGATATGTCAGGCTTCTTCCAAGATTGCGCAATGATCAACTTGGCAATATGCCTAATAACCTCAAAGTGAGCCTTCAGGCAGCCCGGAGGCTTCAAATTAAGAAGGACCAACTGCGGAGAAGAGGTCAACTGCATCCTGGTGGCCTTTTTGATAACATAAAACACTTTGGCCCAGAACCGATTAACCACCCTTAACTCCCACCAAATGTGAATATACGTTCCAGGGAGCTGACATCCCCTGAAACACTCCGGAGAATAGGAAGGGCAAAATCTATGAACCCTCTATGAACCCTTTCCAGAACTAGATACCACCTGAGCAATATCTTAGTGTTAACCTCCTGGGCACCTGACCTACTGCTTTTCATTATGACGCCACTGTCAGTCAACATGGCTATACACCTTAAATGTGTATATAAGACAGTAATCCTGGGACAAACAGTACAAGGAGCATTTCTGCACAATCTATACCAATTATTACTCCTTCTGAATCCCCAAGGGATGCCCCCCGTGATCAGTCCTCAGGTTCCTCTTCCCATTGAGCACAGTCAGTGTGTTCAGTTACTGCGCTGTAGATCTTCATTACACATACAGTATCAGCCCTTTCAGTATCTTGGCTCTCTCTCACCAAACTTTTGCTTCGTCATCCTGATTCCTACTTATACGCAGAGAACTAATTATAGATCAGCATTAGCTTCAGCATATCATCCAGCTTCTGATTTTCAGATCAGAGGTACCATCATTATCACATCCTATTACACTTCTGCTATTTCATCCAGTAATGTTCAATATTTTAGCTGTAGCAGACAAGTAAATACCTTGTATTCACAAAACATGGCCTGTTGGAGGTACTTGAGGATGTGGTTGGGAAACACTTGGTCAGCAGATTGCTCCTAATTAATATATCAGGTATTAGGGATGATTGGTTATTTTGCCCTTAGATTAAAGGAGCAGTATCTCGAAATTTGCATTTAAAAAGATAAATAATTAAATAGCCACACAATAGCTTCTAACATGTGTATAAATAATCTGGCGATAGAAATAGGAAAAAATATATGCCTTTCTTTTAAATTGTATAATTACAATCACTCAGTCCATTTGCTGAATAGGGGGATCTGCTGAGTTGTATTTAGTGAGCTGCTTCATTTAGCCCACTGGTCTCCTAGCAACACTTTACCTCAGAGGCTGACACTGTAATCAGTGGTAACGACGGTGTGTGTGTGAGGTGCTGCTTTTGTTATGAGACCAGGTGACTCAAATGTGTAAAATCTATACAAAATAAACTAAACTGACTGAAAATGACTGAAATTCTTTTTGAATAACTGTGCAGGAAAATCTAAAGGTATAAAAGTGGAACAAAACCCTGAGTTGCCGACCCTGAAGTCTATAAGACCCGGCCATTGACCTTGCCCCTTGGGCATTCTAAATCAGGATGCCCACTGTGTGAAACGACCCCCGGATAACCACAGATCCCCCCATTTTTATGGCGCGCTCACGCATAGTCATTTAGAGAGGCCAGGCGGCCAGAAAGGTTACTGCTCAGGCTCTGAGCAGATCTGATTGGATGAGAGCCCGCGTATGCGTTGTGGGACAGGGAAAGGTAAGTTTTCACAGGCGAACTTGGGGATTTCACATATCAGGGCATCCCGAGTTGGGATGCCCCTAGGGGCACAAAACAAAACTTCAGATAGTGAAAATCCTGGGTTGGGCTTTGCTCAAAACACACAAAGCTGAAAGAAAGATCATATGGAAAAATGAAAAATAAGAATATGAAAGAGAAAATGGTAAACTGAAAGATTCTGCAGCAGAGCCAACATGAAGGGAAATCTGTCAAAATCAGCTAAATGACTTCTAGAGCTTTTCTCTCTGTTTTAGATATATAAGTTCTGGCCAGGCAATGTTGCAATGTTGTTATGCTGGACAGCTGCCAGCACTGAATAGCTGGTACTTTGATACATTGTTTCACCCCTCTCCTCAGCGTGGAACAGGCCAGAGTGTCCAGAGCGATACTGCTCCTTTAACTACAAGCCAAAATGAACTATATATCACGGGTAATGGCCGGAGTTACTATCCTGTCCTGTCTACTTTAAGCCAGGCAATGACTATGAGCCAAAAGATGAAAGTGGAAAGTTGCTCTATGACACCACAGACCTACGAGACACATGGAGGGTATGAGATTCTATAAGAGCCTGTTTTTAGAGTTTTAGTTAGCTGTCACAGTGGTTTAAATTTTACTTTTTTAGGCCATGGAGGTTTGTAAAGAAACAGGTCTGACCAAATCCATTGGAGTGTCCAACTTTTACCTGCAAACAACTGGAGTACATACTTAATATGCCGGGTCTAAGATACAAACCCATCTGTAACCAGGTGACCCATACAAATTTGGTTTAAATAGAATGTCAGGCTTTTTCTGTTGTCAAGATGTAGCCCTCAAATTCCAAATGGCTTAATATATATCTTTCTAACAGCTCATGGAATAATCTTAAGCCTCGATTCAGAGACACATTCGTCTGGACTTTCGTAGCTGTCTGTGTATGTTTTTGTGTGTGTATTTGTCATTTTTTTTTTTTTTTTCTGTTCCATTTTCCATTCGTACCTTCATTCGCGCTCGTGTGTATATGCGCTTTCAATGAACAAAACTAAATTGGATCATTTGCTTTAGTTCAGATCATTTTCCCATCAAAATCTGATATTTTGCGTTCGTTCAGATAACTTACGTTATTGGTATGGGCTTGCGTCTCATTCAGAGAGCTGATTGCTGAGGGACCACCACCCTATAAAACCGTTTCCTTTGCGATCCACTTGCGGGACCATTTTGACCTCGGATACCTTGCTTTGACCATGTTTTGCGGCTTTGTGGAGGAATATGAGCGTCTTCAGCTACAGGGCATTGCATGTATCAGCAGGGCCTAGGCCAGATTGCACCGGCGACGCATGCATATTGATCGCATGCATGACGTTGAGTTGTTCGAGCTGACCAGACGGGGAGGCCGATTCATTAATAGCGCCAGGTAGCGCCAGATGAGCGACTGTAGCGTGATTTTTTCAGCGCCAGCCAGTATTCGCTGTGCTTGGCCGGCGTTAGCTTGATGACAGCGACTCAGTCGGTGTGCGGTAATGTTGAATTAGGGCCTGGGGGTTGCTGTTTCACAGGTTCAGCGTTGTATGTGAGCGCCTGACAACGAATGGCCAGAGCGAACGGCTAGCTTCATATTCATTAAAAAATGACGCTCCGAATGTGCTGTTGCTGTCCATTCCTTGTTTAAACCCCAGAGCGCTGGCGGCTATGGGTATTAACTAGTTTTTAACCCCTAAACAACCATATTTTTTGAATGTAACATTATACATGTTTTTATAATCATTTTGTAATATGAATACATTAATCTCAGACCTGTTAGATCAATTCTGCAAAAAAATTTTTAAAATTTTTTTTTTAATTAAAAATAAATCCTAACATTGCAGAAGTGGTCTCCGAATTTTTGACATTAAAAAAATAAAAAAAAAATTAATACCAATTAATTAGGAATAATTATAGATTGCTCCATTGAAATGCATTGGACATCGCCAGGGAGCGACAGCTCATACCTGGCGCTGTGAGGGAATTTGCAGCGGCGCTGTTCGGTCCAGGCGGCTTCATGATGAATGCCGCGCTAGCCGTCGCTCTCGCCGGCGCTAGCCTCATTTTGCTTGATAAATGCGTCATTGTGACCGCCGCCGGGCGTACTTGAGTCGGTAGTCACCGTTAGCTGCCGCTACCTGGCGCTCGTCAGACACTACCTGGCGCTAGCCCGTGATAAATAAGGGCCTTAATCGCGCTTCTCTCCATAAGTTGTATAGTGAGCTGCGGCCATGGTTAGCCCGCACCACAAGGAAGGGGCAAGCAATTTCAGGTATGACCAATATGCTTGGCTGCCTGCAATTTTTGGTGAACGGCTCATTCCAGAGGGTGGGTGCCCTCTCCGTGGGGATCTCCCAGCCTATGCTGAGCCGTGTGCTATCCAAGTTTTTGGAAGGCATGGCTACCATGAGTCAGAAATATATTTTATTTCCGGACAACATGGTAGCCTGGAACGCCCTTACGTTGGCTTTCTATAATATCACCGACATGCCCAACATCATGGGTGCGATTGATTGCACCCACGTTGCATTGGTCCCTCCTGCAGCCGACGAGTACATCTATAGGTAAGTTCAATCGGTCATTTTGTTATATAGTTTAGACAAACTGTATTTTAACTATCTATTAATCCCTCCTTGTAAATTGTCCCTGTGAAACAGCTTACAGTGTATATCTTAATCCCTCCTTGTAAATTGTCCCTGTGAAACAGTTTACAGTGTATATCTTAATCCCTCCTTGTAAATTGTCCCTGTGAAACAGCTTACAGTGTATAGCCTAATCCCTCCTTGTAAATTGTCCCTGTGAAACAGCTTACAGTGTATAGCCTAATCCCTCCTAGTAACTTGTCCCTGTGCCCCATTTGACCATGTATAGCTTAATCCCTCCTTCTCAAGTGTCCCTATTTGACCGTGTATATCTTAATTAGAGATGAGCGAATCCATTCGGACGAACCCGAATTCGTTCCGAATTTTAGGAAAAATTTGATTCTGAACGAATCCGAATTTCCCGTGATTCGATCGATCGAAGCTTTCCTTTAAACTCCATTTATTTCAATTACAGCCATTATAAAATGGTGGATGCACATGTCTGGACATATCGCCTGGGGCAATTTATCATGGGAAGGTCACATGCAGCCTATCAGCAGCCAGGAAGCCTGGTGACGTCACAGTGCTATATAAACGGCGGCCATCTTGCTTGTGCGCATTTCAGCCTTGCATTGCAGACAGAACGGAGGTTGCTGCAGACAGGGAGAGACTTACAGACAGGCAGGGAGAGTCAGGGAGACCCACAGAGACCCACACAGTGCCAGGGAGAGCCAGGAAAAGATAGGAAAAAATTGGGAACGATCCAGGCAGGGACAGCAGAGAAAGTGACAGGGAAACTTTTTTTTTATTTTCACTTCATTTGCCAGATCAGTTTTAAATTGCTTTTTTTGTGCTGTAAATATTTCTGGCCACTGTGCATCCCATCTTGGCAGTGGCATATTTAACCCTGTTACACACAAGCATTTCTTATAACTCGATTAATTTTAATTTTTTTTGTATGCTGTAAAAACCCCCGCCCCATACTATTTCAGCACATTTGACCCTATCTGTTATACTAAATCAGCTTCTAAAGGCTCTGTTTTATTAATATATTGCATTTTGAATTGGTTTCGTGCGTCCTGTAAAAACACCAGGCCACATGGGCATCCCAAACAGCACATTTCATTCTATCTGTTATACTAAATCAGCTTCTAAAGGCTCTGTTTTATTAATATTTTGCATTTTGAATTAGTTTTGTGCGTCCTGTAAAAACACCAGGCCGCAGGGTATCCCAAACCGGCACATTTCACCCTATCTGTTCTACTAAATCAGCTTCTACAGGCTCTGTTTTATTAATATATTGCATTTTGAATTGGTTTTGTGTGTCCTGTAAAAACACCAGGCCGCAGGGTATCCCAAACCGGCACATTTCACCCTATCTGTTATACTAAATCAGCTTCTACAGGCTCTGTTTTATTAATATATTGCATTTTGAATTGGTTTTGTGCGTCCTGTAAAAACACCAGGCTGCAGGGTATCCCAAACCGGCACATTTCACCCTATCTGTTATACTAAATCAGCTTCTAAAGGCTCTGTTTTATTAATATATTGCATATAGAATTGGTTTTGTGCGTCCTGTAAAAACACCAGGCCGCAGGGTATCCCAAACCAGCAGATTTCACCCTATCTGTTATACTAAAGCAGCATCTACAGGCTCTGTTTTATTAATATATTGCATTTTAAATTGTTTTTTGTGTCCTGTAAAAACACCAGGCCGCAGGGTATCCCAAACCAGCACATTTCACCATATCTGTTATACTAAATTAGCTTCTAAAGGCTCTGTTTTATTAATATATTGCATTTTGAATTGGTTTTGTGCGTCCTGTAAAAACACCAGGCCGCAGAGTATGCCAAACCGGCACATTTCACCCTATCTGTTATACTAAATCAGCTTCTAAAGGCTCTGTTTTATTAATATATTGCATTTTGAATTGGTTTTGTGCGTCCTGTAAAAACACCAGGCCGCAGGGTATCCCAAACCGGCACATTTCACCCTATCTGTTATACTAAATCAGCTTCTACAGGCTCTGTTTTATTAATATATTGCATTTTTAATTGGTTTTGTGTGGCCGTTAAAAACACCAGGCCGCAGGGTATCCCAAACCGACACATTTCACCCTATCTGTTATACTAAAGCAGCTTCTACAGGCTCTGTTTTATTAATATATTGCATTTTGAATTGTTTTTTTGCGTCCTGTAAAAACACCAGGCCGCAGGGTATCCCAAACTGGCACATTTCACCCAATCTGTTATACTAAAGCAGCTTCTACAGGCTCAGTTTTATTAATATTTTGCATTTTGAATTGGTTTTGTGCATCCTGTAAAAACACCAGGTCGCAGGGTATCCCAAACCAGCAGATTTCACCCTATCTGTTATACTAAAGCAGCTTCTACAGGCTCTGTTTTATTAATATATTGCATTTTAAATTGTTTTTTGCGTCCTGTAAAAACACCAGGCCGCAGGGTATCCCAAACCAGCACATTTCACCATATCTGTTATACTAAATCAGCTTCTAAAGGCTCTGTTTTATTAATATATTGCATTTTGAATTGGTTTTGTGCATCCTGTAAAAACACCAGGCCGCAGGGTATCCCAAACCGGCACATTTCACCCTATCTGTTATACTAAATCAGCTTCTAAAGGCTCTGTTTTATTAATATATTGCATTTTGAATTGGTTTTGTGCGTCCTGTAAAAACACCAGGCTGCAGGGTATCCCAAACCGGCACATTTCACCCTATCTGTTATACTAAATCAGCTTCTAAAGGCTCTGTTTTATTAATATATTGCATTTAGAATTGGTTTTGTGCGTCCTGTAAAAACACCAGGCCGCAGGGTATCCCAAACCAGCAGATTTCACCCTATCTGTTATACTAAAGCAGCTTCTACAGGCTCTGTTTTATTAATATATTGCATTTTAAATTGTTTTTTGTGTCCTGTAAAAACACCAGGCCGCAGGGTATCCCAAACCAGCACATTTCACCATATCTGTTATACTAAATTAGCTTCTAAAGGCTCTGTTTTATTAATATATTGCATTTTGAATTGGTTTTGTGCATCCTGTAAAAACACCAGGCCGCAGGGTATCCCAAACCGGCACATTTCACCCTATCTGTTATACTAAATCAGCTTCTACAGGCTCTGTTTTATTAATATATTGCATTTTTAATTGGTTTTGTGTGGCCGTTAAAAACACCAGGCCGCAGGGTATCCCAAACCGGCACATTTCACCCTATCTGTTATACTAAATCAGCTTCTACAGGCTCTGTTTTATTAATATATTGCATTTTGAATTGGTTTTGTGCATCCTGTAAAAACACCAGGCCGCAGGGTATCCCAAACCGGCACATTTCACCCTATCTGTTATACTAAATCAGCTTCTACAGGCTCTGTTTTATTAATATATTGCATTTTTAATTGGTTTTGTGTGCCCGTTAAAAACACCAGGCCGCAGGGTATCCCAAACCGGCACATTTCACCCTATCTGTTATACTAAATCAGCTTCTACAGGCTCTGTTTTATTAATATATTGCATTTTTAATTGGTTTTGTGTGGCCGTTAAAAACACCAGGCCGCAGGGTATCCCAAACCGACACATTTCACCCTATCTGTTATACTAAAGCAGCTTCTACAGGCTCTGTTTTATTAATATATTGCATTTTGAATTGTTTTTTTGCGTCCTGTAAAAACACCAGGCCGCAGGGTATCCCAAACCGGCACATTTCACCCAATCTGTTATACTAAAGCAGCTTCTACAGGCTCAGTTTTATTAATATTTTGCATTTTGAATTGGTTTTGTGCATCCTGTAAAAACACCAGGCCGCAGGGTATCCCAAACCAGCAGATTTCACCCTATCTGTTATACTAAAGCAGCTTCTACAGGCTCTGTTTTATTAATATATTGCATTTTAAATTGTTTTTTGCGTCCTGTAAAAACACCAGGCCGCAGGGTATCCCAAACCAGCACATTTCACCATATCTGTTATACTAAATCAGCTTCTAAAGGCTCTGTTTTATTAATATATTGCATTTTGAATTGGTTTTGTGCATCCTGTAAAAACACCAGGCCGCAGGGTATCCCAAACCGGCACATTTCACCCTATCTGTTATACTAAATCAGCTTCTAAAGGCTCTGTTTTATTAATATATTGCATTTTGAATTGGTTTTGTGCGTCCTGTAAAAACACCAGGCCGCAGGGTATCCCAAACCGGCACATTTCACCCTATCTGTTATTCTAAAGCAACTTCTAAAAGCTCAGTTTTATTAATATATTGCATTTTGAATTTTTTTTTTGTGTCCTCTAAAAGCACCAGGCAACAGGGTATCCCAAACCGGCACATTTCACCCTATCTGTTATACTAAATCAGCTTCTACAGGCTCTGTTTTATTAATATATTGCATTTTTAATTGTTTTTTTGCATCCTGTGAAAACACCAGGCCTCAGGGTATCCCAAACAGGCACATTTCACCCTTTCTTTTATACTAAAGCAGCTTCTACAGGCTCTGCTTTATTAATATATTGCATTTTGAATTGTTTTTTTGTGTCCTGTAAAAACACCAGCCCACAGGGTATCCCATATTGCCAATTTTCATAGTATCTGGTGCAGAGAAGCAGTATCTCACTTTATTTAGCTTCTGCTTTTTAAAGTAAACACATTTTTTTAAGTGCCTATTTCGCATTTCAAATATATAAAAATGTCAGGCAGACAAGTGCCAGGATGTTCAAAGAGGAGTGGCAGAGGCCAAGATTCAGCAGGCAGAGGTCGCAGCAGACTAGGGGCGAGTGGCAGCAGGAGTCGCGGTGAGAGACCTGATCTGCCAGTATCTGCTAGTGGTCGGGTCTCCACCAGTAACGCATCTGCCGTGGTAGATTGGTTAACGCGGTCATCCACATCATCACAAGTTACATCTGACACCCCCAGTCTAGGGTCGGTAGGTTCCTCTGACACAACCCTGAGTTGTCATGGCCCGAGAGCAGTCCCTGTCCTCCCATTGCCTCTGTCCTAAGCCGTTCCCTCCCCCAGTGACGTATCCTATGCTTTGAGTTCAGCTCCACTCTTTAGTGAGGAGGACGATCAGATAGGACAGTCAGCAGCTACTGCTCAGCCAAGAAATGGAGGTGGCTTCCTTCGCTAGGCAGACAAATAGTGATGTGGAGAGTGGCGTGGGTGTTGTTGCGAGCGTTCCAGCTCCTGCGCCAGGCACTGTTGAGGAAACCGAGAACATCAGTGACGTGCAGCCACAACTCGGTGATGATGATGATGATGAAGCCGATCGCACTTGGGAGCCGGGTGCAGAAGGGACTTCATCCTCATCATCAGGAGAAGAGGGGCACAGGTTGCCCTGGAGTCAGCAGCTGAGGCAGCAAGCAGCATGGTTGGCAGTCAGCATGGGGGCAGAATTGTAAAGCCTGGAGCCAAACGGGGCCGGGCTGGGGTAGAGCACCTGCTGCGCGACAGGCTACCTTATCGGGAGGTAGTGGAGCAGGGGTTCCTGGAGTTGGCAACAGTAGCAGTGAATCAGTGCGGGCTGTTGGTGGGAAAAGTTGCTATTCGGCAGTGTGGCAGTTTTTCCTCAAGCATCCACAGGAGGGTAACATGGCCACATGCAAGATATGTAGGCAGAAGGTGAAGCATGGCCAGGGCCCAAATGTTGGCACCACGGCCCTGCGTCAACATATGATGCGTCACCATAAAGCGGCCTGGGAGAACCGAGGCTCCGAAGAGGTGGTCCAGGCTGCTTCCTCACCAAGTGGCACGCCACTCCCAATTTCTGCCAGCCAAGGCTCCAGCACCTCAGCCGAAGACAGCTGTGCGTCATACCCATCCTCTGTCGCTCCTCCTGATGCTCCTGCTCCTCCTCCTCCTCCTCCAAGTCATGTATCCCGCCAGCAATCCATCAGGGAAACCATGTCTAAGAGACAGCAGTATGCGCCCACTAATCCTATGGCGCAGAAGCTGAATGTGCTCCTGTCCAAGTTGCTGGTGCTGCAGTCGCTCCCTTTTCAGGTGGTGGACTCTGCACCTTTCAGAGAACTGATGGCTTGTGCCGAGCCGAGGTGGAGAGTCCCAAGCCGTCATTTCTTTGCCAAGAAGGCAGTACCAGCGCTGCACACTTTTGTTGAACAGAAGGTGGGCCAGTCCTTGAGCCTATCGGTGTGTAGCAAAGTGCATGGCAGCGCTGACGTCTGGAGCTGTAACTACGGTCAGGGACAGTACATGTCATTTACGGCCCACTGGGTAAATGTGGTCCCTTTGCAGCAGCAGCAGCAACTTGGACAGGTCACGCCGCTTCGGCTTCCGCGCTCCCTGGCCGTTGGAGATGGGTAATCTTAAACAGCTTGCACAGTTCCTTCATGGCCTTTGACATGAAGGGCGTGCCCTGATCGGTTAGAATTTCCTTTGGGATTTCTACACGAGAGAACATAAGAAACAGCTCCTTAGCAATATTTTTGGACGCCATATTTCTTAGCGGTACTGCTTCCGGGTAGCGGGTAGCATAATCTAGTACCACTAATATGTATTGGTGTCCTCGGGCTGACTTCACAATAGGCCCCACCAAATCCATGGCAATTCTCTCAAAGGGGACCTCGATAACAGGAAGTGGTACCAAGGGGCTCCGGAAATGTGACGTTGGGGCACTTAACTGGCACGTAGGGCAGGACTCGCAGTATCTTTTTATTTCCTCATACACCCTAGGCCAGTAAAACCTCTGGAGAACTCTTTCCTGGGTCTTATTAATCCCCAAATGCCCTCCAAGCACATGACTATGGGCGATCTCCAGCACCATGCGACGATATGGCTTAGGTACCAGAAGCTGTTCCACAACTTCATTGTTAATTTTGGAGACCCGATATAACAGATCCCCACTCATGGCGAAGTGTGGAAATTTCTGGTCAGCTTCTGGTTCCTGAGGCACTCCGTTCAACACTGTGACATTACCTCTTGCAGTCTCCAGAGTGTGGTCTCTTAATTGCTCAGACCCAAAATTACCCTGAGCCACCTCTAGGTCTAAGACCCGCTGATCAGGCAGGGAATCCTCATCATCCTTGCCTGCTAACACCTGTAGGGGAAACCGGTCATTACTGCATAATTCAGATATTCCAATTTCTTCACTAGGTACCTCATGGGGCCTATTGTCTCTACTAGATAGTTCAGCCAGCTCAACAGGGAGGGTCACCGGTTCTGCCGGAGATATTTCGCTACCGGAAGAAACGTTTCCCCTTTCCCACAACTCCCAGAACAAGGGAAAATCCAGCGGGGGTCTCAAACTTACCCACGCATACAGGGTAAGCCACGATATCCCCGTGGATGCAAAGCACGCTCACATTATTTGGTATATAACCTCCACCAAGGTTACCAGGCTACCTGAGTCCAACAGCGCCCTCACTGAGCACCCATTCACTCTCATCAACACAATATGGGGCTCGGTCTCTAACCGCGAAACCGCGGTACATGCTGGTTCCGCAAACAGTGATCTTCTTCGGCCAGCGCCACACTCCATAGGCTCAGGGCCAAGGGGGCAATCCACGGCTATGTGCCCCCACTCGCGGCACCTCCAACACTGGGGACCCCAAAGTCTCCGTGCCCGGGCGTCCTCCCTAGGATTGGGGGGCCTCTGGGGGTCAGGGTCAGTCCTGGGCCCTTTTTCACCCTTCCATACACCTCCAAGGGGAACCTGCTTACCCGTCGTTGTCACAGGTTTGTGGGTCTTGGAGGATGCTGGTGTTGTAGGGGCATTCCGTAGGTAGTCCTCCGTCACAATAAAACGTTCAACCAAGTTGACCTCACTCCGCGGGTCGCCTTGTCCCACCCACCGTTGAAGCTTTGGCGGCAGGGACCGAAAGAAGCGGTCCACCACGATTTTCTCGATAATCTGCGCAGGGGTTGAACGCTCTGGCTCCAACCACTTTTGGACAAGATGTATTGGGTCATACAACTGCGACCAGGCAGGCTTATCAACGGCAAAAGTCCAGTTATGTATTCGCCTTGCCCGAACCGCTGGTGTGACTCCCAGGTGAGCAAGGATCTCCTGTTTAAGCTTAGCATAGTCCCGTACATCCTGCTCCCTTAAGTCAAAATATGCCTTTTGCGGCTCACCCGTTAAGAACAGCGCAATTACGTCGGCCCATTCCGCTACTGGCAGCTGTTGTCACTCCGTTGCTCCTAGCAACAGTCACCATGCCCGCATCCTCCACCAACTGTGGGATATTGGGGGTGAACGGTAGTGACACAGACAACAGTTCTCTCTCTGCAAAGCAGGTTTATTTCAGAAAATGAAAGTATTCAAATGAAATAATACTTCTCCATTCATAGTTTGCAGCGTCAGTGCAAAAAATCAAAACAAATGGTTACATCACCAAATAAAGGTAAATCCAGGGCTAGAGATTCCAGCAAGCTGTGGGTCAAAGGAAAGTCCAATCCAGATTGCAGGGCAAAGCAGCCCGCCGCTTCTCACCCCAACGGTCCAAGAGTGGGGCGCAGAAGCCAAGTCCTCCGGCTTAATAGTCCAGTATTGTTATTCATACAACATGCAGTTCAGCCTGAGCTCCCTCCATCAGGCTGGTCAAAGACAAATGACTGGCTCAGTGGGGGCCTTTTATTCAGGCTCCTTCCTGAAATCAATCTAACCAGGTGTGCAAGGCCTGAGATCAGAAGAAACCTAGGAGTGGGGAATGTGACCAGGGTTCTGAAATCCTGGCATGGATCATGGTCTATACAGCACTGTGGGGGAAAAATATACTCCATCCAGGACTTCTCCACACACTTTACCACAAATGATAGTTAGAGGCTAGAAATGTGTCTGGGAATGTCATTTAGTCAACTGATCGATTTGTGACACATATTTGTATGCAGTTTTAGCTAACAACTATTTCTATTTTGTGTTTTTTAGACGATGCTTCAGCAAAAAAATCTCTTTTTCTAGATGATTCGGTAGCGGGTGAAGGATCTGGAGCAGGGACTGCAGCAGATCAGGCCCAGGAGGCACATGTAGAAGGTGGGTGATGTCACACCCACACATTCAAATTTTAATTTGCTTACTGTTACAGATATTAGAAGTGACCCTATTTGACACGTCTCTACAGCCTCAACTTCCCAGGAGTGGCAGGTCCCAAAACCGAGGGTGATCCCCGAAGCAGACCTCGGCCACCAACGTAGTTGTAATGTCATTATTTTGAGTATGTGGGAATTGACATGATCACCAAGATACCTAAAGCCATAGTCAATGGCATTAGCATAATGACATATGCCCTCTTCCTTGGATTAATTCCTTAGCATAATGACATATGCCCTCTTCCTTTGATTAATTCCATAGCATAATGACATATGACCTCTTCCAAGGATTAATTCTTTAGCATAATGACATATACCCTCTTCCTTTGAATAATTCCTTAGAATAATTACATATGGCCTCATGAGTTAGCTTGCAACCTAATAAACATTCCATCCACAGCTGATAAACATGTATTTGCCAACAAATAATGTTTTTTTCTTTTTTATACAGGGACCACACATGCCAGAGTGGCCCAAATGAGTGCAAGGGTCCTTGCGTTGGTGGCCGAGATGCAGGAGCTGCGCGACTCGTTGGGGACCACAGATGAAGATGAATAATGTTCTGGGTCCTGCCATTGCTATGTATATAGTTTTAATTTTTTTTACATTTTAACATTTTTTTTTAACATTTATAAATGTTATTTTTTAATTAAAAAAAATTGTTACATTTTTAATCAAAATATTTTAAAAAAAAACCCTACACAAATTGGCATTTGTGATTAAAAAAATACACCAAAAACCTGTTTCTGTGTCATTTCCTTTTCTAAATACATTAATTAAGGGTTGGTTACCACAAAACGAATGGGGCAAGAAATATTTAGGACCGCAAAGTGATTTGGGTAAGTTTTAGGGGTGGGAAATGGAAGAAGAATGAGACCGCGAAGGGATTTGGGTAAGTTTTGGGGTGGGAAATGGAAGAAGAATGAGACCGCGAAGTGATTTAGGTAAGTTTTAGGGGTGTGAAATGCAAGAATATACTGACCGCGAAGAGATTTGGGTATGTTTTAGAGGTGGGAAATGGAAGAAGAATGAGACCCTGAAGTAATTTGGGTAAGTTTTAGGGGTGGGAAATGGAAGAAGAATGAGACCGCAAAGTGATTTAGGTAAGATTTAGGGGTGGGAAATGCAAGAATATACTGACCGCAAAGTGATTTAGGTAAGTTTTAGGGGTGGGAAATGGAAGAAGAATGAGACCCGCAAAGTGATTTAGGTACGCTTTAGGGGTGGGAAATGCAAGAATATACTGACTGCGAAGTGATTTAGCTAAGCATTGTAGCCAAATTTAGTGAACCAAATATGTAGGCGAGCACATTAATGAGTTAAGTTTGTAGTGTGCAGGTGTAAGGTCGTAAGGATTTTGGTCTGGACGATTATTTATTGTAAAAGGAAATCAGAATCTAACGGGAAACGTAAATGATTCGTGGGAGGAGACGATGGAAAAGGGCAAAAACGAAAGCCTACGTTGTAACATGAGTAACATAAACGGAAAACGAAAGCTGGAAAATGACCTTCTCGTTGACTTACGAACGGACGAAGACTTTACTGAAGGCTTGCGATGCATGCTTAGAATCACTCGTACACTCATATGAGAGCGGGAAAATAAATTAAAAAAAAAAAACAGAACGACACAAAAACAAAGGTGTTTTTTTTGTCTCTCTGAATCAACCCTTTAGTACAGAAACTACTGTGAGTGGACTACCAGTGGGGTCCACCAAACCTTGTCAGAAAACAAGCTAGCCACACTACATATGAATTAAAGTACAATACAATTTATTAGAAACAAAATTATTTCACATAACTTTTCATGAGCATGATAACAATAAAGCACAAAACAAAACTAAAAACCATTAAAAATATGAAAAACGGGGAAGGAAAGGATTGGACTATACAAAAAATCAGCTCTAATAAATAGGTATCAAAAGATATCCATACAATTGTTTTGATGGTATATGGAGTATCACGACAATAGAGCCTAAGACTAGAAGAAGGAAAAAAGTGTAGGAACAGGGAAAAACCATGCCCTGTCCAAAAGGGGTGTAGGGCAGTGTGCCAATTAATCTCTGGGATGCTGAAGTAAAAAGTGCATGTGCAATATAGGATATAATATAAGATATAATATAAGATGCACCAATGTCAGATATGCATAGACCATCAAATGTAGTTACAAACCAATGAAAATATATATCACCAAATAAGGGGAGCTAGGTCCATTCCTTCCATCCGCTGGCGACACCGACGTGTTGCGTGGCGTTGTGATCCCACCACTTCGTCAGGAGTTCTCAGCCCATCCTCACCCCCACATCCCTCTTAAATACCTGGAAAAATTATGATCTCCAATCCCCTGGAAGCAAGTTCGCGCAATTTTTCTGTGTGACCCGGAAATGATAATCGCTGTAAGGGCGGATGTATGTCTTCAGTATGGTGGATTTTACTTCCGTTTGTAAATACTACGCTGTCAGTGTCAATTTCAATAGACACATATATAGGGGCATAGGTTAGCAAGTACAAATGTCAATGTGCCTATTCGCCCCTTAAAAAGAGGCTTTATTATTAAGTTATTGCGCTCACGTCCTGCCCCGTGCCGGAGACGCAGTTCCGGTAGATGGCCCACATATGCAGGCACATCCGCACCTGCGCAGTGAGGAGATCCAGATTTAATTAATTCGATAATAGTCCAGCACTCACATAAATAATGAACAAGAAATAAAGCAAAATATAGAGAGGTGCTGCAACATCATATAGAGGATATCCACATTAGACTCCTCTCTTTGAACAATAAAGATCAATGAAATGCTCACACAAAATTTACAAGTTTCATCAAATACTATTTATTAAATATTTAAAAAAATACTCTATATACAAATCGTCCTTATATGAACTCCATAAGACATGTAAACAAAACACTACGCTGTGGCCGTGAGTAGCTATGCATATTGTATCATAAATCTTCATCAAACAGTTATAAGAAGATGTAACAACCACAGCTATCACATTATATCTGCTTTGATGACATCATGCCACTGTGTCTCTGCATGATAGCATTGTATTGTATTTTAAATGGTTACAAAACTTGCCGTGATCAGCATTGATACAAGGTATTCAGAATCCACACCTCGACAGCAGCATATTGCACAAGCCCTCCAGCATTTAACAGTGGCACACATGAATCATCTCAGATATCTCACTCCCGGTCACAGACAGGTGTATACATACAAATCGGCTCCAACGCCTCACACAAAACATTGATTTACCTTCAACATAGATCCTATGAACATCTAACGCATCTCCACCTGACGGCCGTTTCGGGCCCTTGCGGCCCTTCCTCAGAGGTCTGCAGATTTAAGAAACATAGCTCTGAAAGACTATGGTTTATTTTCTGTATGTTAGAGTAACGCTTTAACGCTGGACTCATGATTTTTCTGTAATTGCTTTTGCAAGGCTTATCAAAGGAATGTGCTGCTTCACATGAGGGGCTCTGGGAACTGGGAACACTATGAAATACTTCCATGTTTGACCTTGTACATAAAAGAAAATATTCTGTTCTCATTATTTTTAATTAACTTAGGTAATTTTCTGTTCTGCGCATGCTCCAACTATGCAATAAACCAGGGGTCAGAAGCGCCCCCTGCTCAGTTCTTTGAGGTTTTGCTACACACCTTGTTGCGTGTATTGATTTCTCTTAGAGTATAGCAATTGGGAATCGGACAACAGAAGCCAGACCAAGTCCGGTGAGTGACTTGGACCTAACATTATGTGGCACCCGAACATAGGGACTCTCTAGTGGACACAAGAGGTATCGCATCCGCCGAACGGAACATCAACTGATGCCACCTCGGAACAGCAGACTTTGAAACCTGGCCAGGTAAGAGAAACCTTTTATGTTCTCTTTTACTCTGCTTTTCCTTGTGAGGCTTCAGGAGGTCCGTTTTAAGGTGAGATAGGTTTATCCAGCCTCTGCGAAAGAGGGTCATTTTTGATAGAATCCTAAGGTGCTTCTGTTGTCTGTATTTGTTTTGTCTGTCTGTATTTGTCTTGTCTGTCTGTTCCCTTAAGAATTTGTTATTTTTGAGAGTGTGATAAAAACTTTATGAGCCTGGCAGTTAGTTAAAAACTTTGGACGGTCATTAGACGCCCCACCCCATTGGCGAGGGGAAACCCGCTATAACCCAGTGGCGGTGAACGCAAGTGGTGACCAGAAGAAGTTTTAGAGAGGAAAATACACTGTATGGTTTTATAACTCATTTAGGCGTGAGCCAGCTGTTGAGTTGATCGGTATTGACGGCGCCTTCACGGTGCATGCCAGCAGATCCTGACAGCGTTGATTTATGATTACCACAGTTCCCAGGCTTAGTTAGAAGACCAGGACGTAGGAGTGTGTGATTTCTAGAGAAAAAGATAACGCGAAATTCTGAGAAAAATAAAGGTACCTCCAGTACCTGAGGCTGACACATACCCATATGTTAGAAGGAGATGTGTGGATAGTAATCCTAATTGTTTGTCTCGGCTTAATCGCTGCTTCATGTTTAGCGTGTAGGATTACCCAGCATTTCAGAGAACGCCCGGCGACAGCGCGCCCGGCAGACGTTCTGTTTCACTCAGTACCCTAGGGAGAAGGCGACGAAGGCTAGTCCACAGAGAGACTAGACCCCAATAAGCTACCTAGGGCAAGGTCACTGAGGGAGGAATCATGGGAAAAGGTCAGTCCAAATTAGATACAGCAGCAGAAAATTGGCAGACGTTAGAAGAAATCAACTAAACAGAAAATGGGGGGAGCCCAAATACCCCTATGGAATATCTAACCAAAGATATTACTATTGCACACACTGATATTCGTAAGAAAATGATTTTTAATAATTTGATTCAAATATGAAGTTACAAGACAAACATATACATATCTAAAAAACATATAAGACAACTGTAGTATCCTAATCTGCCACCGGGGGGCATGGGTGTACCATATATAAAGTCATCCAGTAGTATAAACCTATGTGCCCTAAATAATAACCATATATCTCCTAACACTAACTCTAACTATATACAATCCAATTAATAATAAAGTGCTAAGTGCTAAAGTGCATCAATCTCAAACAATATTAATCCAGAAACAACCAATCTGTGATGAAACCTCAGGAGATATAAATATGTAACAAAAACAATACATGATCACTTATCTCAAAAATGGATGATGGTGACAACCTCAGCTCCCCGTATAGCGAGCCCACGCGTTCCGAGACGCTGGGTCTCTTCCTCAGGGCAGTAAAGTTAGAAGAAATCACAAAAGAAAGGTGCGGCGCAGATGCCGCCAAAGAACTAAGAAAGATCTGGAAAGAATTTAAACTAACTCATAAATGGCAGTTAGATTTAGGAAAATGGGAACAGATAGCTAAAGGAAAACATGGCATTATTTTTGACAAAGGATGGGACCATCAAGTGGAATGTGCCCTGAAGCTTTCAAACTTAGCAGAAAAGGAAGGGTGGACGTACAGTCCACATAGGAAACAATGGAACACTACACCATTGCTTCATCCCCAGGCAGACCCCATACCTAATGCTCCCACAAATACAGTACCACCACCCCCATATGAGAAGACAGTAACGAAAGAAACTAGTAAGTTGTATCCTAGACTCCCATTGGCCAGTAACAGTACGTAAGGTCCAGATTCAGGACCAGATGATGGCGATAGCAGCTTATGGCAATGCTATTGTGGAATGATAAATAAGGGTTGGGACAGAATGTGTACCCAGTGTAAAGTAAGGGAGCAGGATAAAGTAGTAAATGAAGAAGGAACATGGAAATGTAAAGTTTGTGGTTGTAGGGGGATGGGTTTAGAACAAGAAGAATGTAATGTTTGTGGAGCAGATCAGCAAGGAGGGGACCCAGATGAGAGAATAAATGGTGTTAGTACAAGAAAGAAAAAGGTGAACTTAGTTACTGAAAAATCATGGACCTGTCATCACTGCATGACTTATGGTTTACCAGAAAAGGTTACACATTGTCCAAGGTGTAAAACCTATAGGTACGCAGGACCCCCTCTCAGGAACAACACATATAAATTAGTTGCGCCTGTGTTTACCCATACCAGGCAGATTCCAGATGCTCAAAATGCAGGTCAATTTATTAACCAAGAAACCCCTTATTTTAAGCCATGGACTCCAGCTGAATGTATGGCTTTGTTGCAGAATTCACCTGATCCCCATACTAGCCCTTCTAGGTTTGGCAGGTATGTAGTACAAATGATGGAGTCACACAATGCCACCTGGTTGGATGGAGAAGATCTTTGTAGGATGAAAATGTCCCCTACTATGTTTCATCAATTTACTGATTATATGAGAGCACATGTACCACAGAATGTTAGACTTGGGGACAGTAGAACTGATTTTATACAGCATTTTACACAATTTTGTGCTGACAAACAGCAACAAAGAGGTACTTCTGCAGCAGGCATACAAGTGTAAGTCATGCACCGATAGGTCTCTCAAGGTACAGCAAAGCCACAGACAAGAAAGCAACAATGACACCAGCTTATGCTAAACACGTTTACTAAAACAGGCTTCTGAAAATACTTCAAATAAATGCAGCAAACAGTGAAATAATAACAACAGTTCCCCTACTCCAAAGCTGACCCAAACTGCGTAGCAGGCACTGTTCCAGAGGGATGCACTGAGTAAAACTGCAGACAGCTCAGTGCACAACAGCCAATGTCTCCTGTAGCAAAGTTCCTGTGTAATCCGGAATCCAGAATCCAACAGCAAAGCAAAGCAAAGTCTTGGCCGGTATAAAGTCTCTTTATCTAACTAACTAGCTAACAGGCAGTCTATAGCACGTGCATGTATTAATAAAAGTACAGACCCGGGCGTTTGATAAACTCCAGCTGAACAGATCTCCTTCACAAAACGACCGGATGCACCACGCAGCTCTCAGGAGTCTTTCAGGCAAAAATCCACAGCCTCTGATTCAGATCCAGTTGTCAGTCTTTCTTTATCTGCTGCACGCCAGGCCACCACTTGCTCACATGGCCTTTTTCTCTCTCTTTCAAGATGGTGATCATTCTGCTTCCTCCTTGCTCTAGCACACACAGAACATGTCATTTCCTGCTCCTTAAGATCAACAAGTCTCTGCAGTGCATTAGCTGTGTGAACAGGGGAACCAGTGGCCCCTTGTGGCCAAACAACAGGACAGCAGTTTTTATAGAATAGTCCTTGTTTCACCCTCTTACACAAGGACCAACACAGTCAGTCACTGATTTTTATTTAACACTTGAACAAACATATATTGATGAAGGCTTAGATGTTGGAAATATTGGAGTTCAAAGGTTGTTTGTTAGAGCCTATATTGATGGTTTAAAACCAACCATTAAGGAAAAGTTAAAGGCTTCTACCCCAGATTGGAGAACTAACCATACTATGGCACAATTGTTAGCTAAAGCACAGGGTATTGAAATGGATATGCATGACAAGCCCAAGGTGCGTATGGTTGTCCAGGTTAACACTGATGTTAGACCTAAATCTCAAGGTAATTTTCAGAGTAAAATTTTAAAATGTTACTACTGTGACAAACCTGGTCATATTAAGAGGAATTGTAGAAAGTTTGCTGCTGATCAAGGAACAGCCTCCAATAAGTCAGCATCTAAAAGTAAAGAACAAGACTGACTATCGGCAGTAAAATTCTCTGTACCAGCCAGAACACCTATAATACCGATTGAAATTGATGGCAAAACAGTTGAATTTTTGATTGATACAGGAGCGACTAAATCTGTCATTAGTAATAAAGTTTTAAGTAAGAAACAGCAGTCAGAAGCCCAAACTATAGCTTCAGGTTTTGATGGTCTGCCTAAAGTTATGCCCATATCTAAGCCACTAGAGGGCAGGCTTGGTCCACATATGTTTATCTCTAAATTTTTAGTTTGTGATTCAGCTCCTTACAATTTATTGGGTGTAGATAACTTAACTAAACTTCAAGCAAAAATGTATTTTCTCGTTCAATAATTTTTATTTGAAAGTAAAAGATATACAGCAATTTTGCTATACAATCACAACAATTATCATTCCACTGAGGAAGAAGGGTAGTATTATACAACTTTCAGGTCTGTTGACCAGCATTACAACTATTGCATCCTGGTACAACCAACTGTCGCATATTTATTATCACTTACATGTAATTAACAAATAAAACAACAATAAAATCAGATCAAATTGTCAAACTATAAGTGTTAGTAACTAATAATAAATAAATAATAATAATAATAATAGTAAAAAAAAAAAAAACAAAAAAAAAGGGGGGGGGGGGGAATAGGAGGGATAATAAGAAAGGGATAGAGAAGAGAAAAAGAGGAGATATAGCCTTGAAAGGTGCGGTAGGATCAATACTGTCCATATAGGAAAGAGCGCTTTAACCAGGGTTGAATGAATCCTACCTGGTGCCTTATAAAGGGTAAGAATGTTTACGTGAGAAGATCAACCGCACTTCAAGGTCATATCTCTAATAGATTAGTGTCGAAGTCGGCAGGTAGATATTTCTGAATCCAGGGTTCCCATGTGTCTCTAAAACTGTCCATAGCACCTTTATGTATTGAGGTCATTTTCTCCATAGCCATAATATTTGAGATCGAGACCCGGAATTCCTTAAAGCTAAGTTTAGGGGACTTCCAAGACCTGGCAATGACCAGTTTAGCCCCCGTTAAAAGGTGGTAAATTAGGTTCTTATTATTTTTAGTTGTTCCAACTATTGGGACATTAAATAGTGCAATCCAGGGTTCTGGTGTTAGAGTGGCATCCAGAACATTGCTAAGAACTTCAAAAATTTTTTGCCAGAATATTTTGGCTACATGGCAATCCCACCAAATATGAGCTTGCGTTCCTACTGTCCCACATCCTCGAAAGCAAAGTTTACCTGCATCACCGGTGATGTGGCAGAGTCGATCTGGGACTAAGTGCCATCTTAAGAAAACTTTAACGTTGATCTCGATCGAGTTCGTTGATGCCTCTCTACCAAAAGAAGCCTGCCAACTTTTCTGCCATTCAACTTCGGAGTGTTGAATATTTAATTCCCTTTCCCACCGTTGTATGAGCGCACTTCTGGGGTTCCCATGTGTCTTGCAAAGCTGCTCATAGACCTCAGTTATCGAGCCCCTAGCTCTGGGGTATTGTTTACATCTGGTCTCGAACATTTGAAGCTGATCTATATCACCCTTACTGCGGATCAATGATGTTATAAAATGTGAAATTTGTAAGTAGCTAAATATCTCTTTCCCGGAGAGGCCATATTTTTCCTGTAGACAAGGAAAGGGCATTATGCTTGGTCCCTGTAAACAATCTGAGATATACCGGACACCTGCTTTCCTCCATTTGGTAAATCTTCCCGGGTCTGTGAAAGCTGGGGTAAACAATGGATTGCCCCAAAGAAGCATCATTGGCAAATGCGAGGAGACCAAACCTTTTGTAGATTTAAGTCCGTCCCATAAATGGAGGGAAAAAGACAGGATCGGGATTTTCTAAAACTCGCGGGCAACCACAGTAGATTTGCGACCTCTATTGGGTAACAAATGGCTGCTTCTATTTGAACCCACAGTGGTGCCTCTGACTGTAAGTAATAAGAAGTTAGTTGTGATATCTGTGCTGCCTGATAATATTTAGTCAGGTGGGGTACTCCCAAACCTCCCTTGGATTTTGGCAGTAACATTGTTGCTTTAGTAATTCTAGATTTCTTATTTGCCCAAATGAACTCGAAAATTTTATTTTGTAAGCTCTTCAGATGTGATGGCGGAATTTTAATTGGGAGACACCTAGCGATATACAAAAATTTGGGGAGGATATTCATCTTTACTGCTGCTATTCTGCCCAACCAGGAAAGACCGAACGTCTTCCAGGATTTTAGGAGTCCCAAAAGCTTTTGACGTAATGGAAGATAATTGGCATTAAAAAGGGTATCATAGGAGTTCGTCAAGTTAATACCCAAGTATTTCACTCGGTCTTTTTCCCAGCGGAAATCGTAGGCCGCTTGAAGACGAGACCAGATATCATGCGGGATGTTTATGTTCATGGCACTAGATTTAGAAGTGTTCACTTGCAGGCCCGAGATTTTATCAAATTCAGTTAATAGTTTCATTATGTTGGGTAGAGATATTAGCGGATCAGAGACTAAAAGAAGTACATCATCAGCGAAAAGACTTATTTTGTGCTGCGTACCCCGGACATCTATACCCGAGATGTCCTGCGAATCTCTAATGGTTTGAGCGAGTGGCTCCATCGCTAGGGCGAATAGAAGGGGAGATAAGGGGCAGCCTTGTCTAGTTCCTCTAGCCAAGGGGAGATAGTCTGATCGGAAACCACAGTATTTAACGAATGCTGTCGGACCATTATATACTTTTTTAATCATATCAATGAATTTTGGCCTAAATCCCCATCTTTCTAGTAGTGCAAAGAGATATTCCCATGATACAGAATCAAACGCTTTTTTAATGTCAAGCGAAAGAAGCATTGCTTGGATCCCACTCTCTCTAGCCCGATGTATCAGATGTACTGCTCGTCTGATATTATCTCCAGCCTGGCGCCCTGGGATGAAGCCAGTCTGGTCTTTTTTAATTATTTGAGGTAGATATTTTAGCAGCCTTTCCGCCAAGATCTTTGTAAATAGTTTTACATCTAGGTTTATTAATGATATAGGTCTGTAATTAGACCATATGGAGTGATCTGAATCTGGTTTGGGTATCATACTTATAGAAGCAAATAGAGATTCCTTCGAGAATTGATTTCCCCGTCTTAAGTCATTAAATAGAGCTGCTAATTTTGGAGCTAGGATCGCAACATAGGTCTTATAGTATATTGCCGAGAATCCATCTGGGCCCGGTCTCTTGTTAAGTTTAAGAGTTTTGATTATCTGCTCAACTTCTGAGGGTCCAAAATCCTCTTCGAGCATATCTACTACCTGGTCAGGCAGAATAGGCAGAGACATAGAATCTAGGAAATCTGAAATATCTTTCGGATCAGGTGGGTGGGGATTTGCATATAGTTTCCGGAGTTGGGTACAGAAGATCTCCGTGATTTTGTTTGGGTTACTAGTAAGGGTACCGCTTTCATTCTTAAGTCTGATTGGCTTATAGGCTTGGTCTGGGGATCTAAGCTTTCTCGCCAGTAATGAGTCAAGTTTATTTGCCTTACAGTAGTATTTATGCTTTATCCATCTCAGACAATTTTCGGCTTTCCCTGCTAGAGCTAAATTCAATTCCTGGGTCACTCTCTGAAGGTTAGAGCGGATTTGTGATGATAAGGAAAACTTAGCTCTGGCTGATAAAGATTGGTATTGAGCTTCTAAGGCCGAGATACGCTCATTTCTTTCTCGCTTCTTCTTGGAGGCTAACTGGATTAATCTGCCCCTAATTGTGGGTTTATGGGCCTCCCAACATGTTGTGGCTGACATCCCTTCAGTCTCATTTACGGTGAAATATTCGGCCAGGTCATTAGCTATGGTGTCTTTTATTATAGGGTCTGCTAATAGCGTTGAATTTAGGGACCATGTGTAGCTGGAGGGTTTGCTAAGTATCGTATTTAGATGTAGAAGCAGTCCTGCATGGTCTGACCATGAGACAGGGAAGATCTTAATTTTCTGGATCATGGGAATTGCTCTTTGGGGCATAAAAAAGTGATCAATTCTAGTGTACAGGGTGTGTGGGTGGGAAAAGTGTGTAAAATCCTGTAGCCCTGGGTGTTTCTCTCTCCAGCAATCTACCAAGGCAAACTTATCTAGAAGCTGTCTAAATGACCTAGAGGCCACTGAGGAGTGGGTAGAGACAGTAGATAAGTGTGGAGACTGTTTATCTAAGTAGGGGTTAAGGGTCAAGTTGGAATCTCCACAGATAATCACAGCGCCCTTCGCCACTTCATCTACTTTTCCTAAAAATGCTGATAAGAAGGCCACTTGATTTACATTTGGGGTATAGTAGGTAGCGATCGTGATTTCGGTGTCTTGGATCTGTCCCACTAGGATTAAAAATCTACCTTCTTTGTCTCTAAATTCTTTCTGGCTTTGAAATTGGACGCCCCTCTTGAAGCAAATCAAAACCCCTCTTTGTTTTGTCTTAGCATTGGACATATATACTTGAGGATAGTTGGCATTTAGAAAGTTTGGTTTGGAGGATTGGGAGAAATGAGTTTCCTGAAGGCCGATGATATCAGGGTGAAGACTTTTAAAGTGACGAAACGCCGTGCTTCTCTTGTGTGGGGAATTGAATCCCTGCACATTAAGAGAACAAATGATCGTCATATCTGTTACTATCTTAATTGTAGCCTAGGTTTTCTGGATGATTTTTAGCTCAGAATCGAGTTAAAAGGCTTTCTGATGAAGTTGCAGGAGGTATTGAAAGCTGAGAAAGGGATAGTAGAAAGAGGTGCAGAAAGGGGGAAGAGGAGGGGGAGAAGGAAAAAAAAAAAAAAGGAACTAACAGACAAGACTCTACTATGCTCCCAAGTTCTATAATTTTTATAAATCAAGTAATCTTGTTGAGTGCAATCCGGGCTCTCGGGCAAAAGCAAATACACTGTAATATAAAAACGCTCTTGTCCTTTTGGGCCTGTTACACCCAACGCTTCGATAAACCTTTAAGTGAACAAATATTAAACTACAGAAAACTGTAACCTCGCCGCTGCGAGGCAAAACCAACCGCAGATCTAAATCTGTCGGTTCTACTGGAGTACGAACATGACACTGCCGACGGGTGGAGGGGGTTTCGAATCAAAAACATTCGTAGATAAACTTTAAACCAAACAAGGTAATATTGAGATAGTCTTTCTATTTCAATTTAACTCAGAAGATGAGCTATAGTCATGGAACATAGTACTCAGCTATTACCTGCTGTTTCACACCAACCTTGGATGGCGATGCAGGAAGGGGGTGAATATTATGTATTCACTTTTCCTGTCCTGTCTCGTCATATTAACCTTCAGTAAACATTAATAGTAAAGTATATTTTCAATTTTAGATCAACTTAGAACAGGGACTGATGGCTCAGGTCAGCTTTAAGTTACTCAGAGCTATGATTAGAGCACTGCAATAAATCAAGGACTTAGACTACAATAATTAAATATTGCTTAGTATTTCAGATTATCTTTGGATGGCGATGCAGGAGAGGAGGCGGAATCCTCCTGACCTGTGTCGCCATGTCAAGCTGCAATAAGCGTTAGGATAATGGCTTGTGAGTCATCCTATTAACCCAGGAGGACTGGTCAAATATGCCTTTTCAATAAGTCGCAAGCAATAAGGGGTGGTTAGTATTGTAGCTCATATTACCAATCAGTACGGTCATATCATGTGAATTTACTAATTAAAGTCGTCTTCTGGCGGTTTAGTCTCTAAATGTTGAGAAGGGGAGTTAGCTGCCTAGGGTAGCTTGTCAAGTGTCCTGAAACTCAAGAGAGGTGCTGCAGGCTTGGTGTCTTGTCCCCCTTCTTGATCTCTTTACTGATCTTTGGTGGGTTGGGGATTCTTCAATATTCCTAGGTGTTTTGGCTTGATTGGATTTGATGAGGCCAGCCGTCAGTAGGTGAAACTGTAGCTCTTCATAGTTGGAGGCAGAGTATGCTTTGTCTTTAATATTAAAGGAGATACGGAAGGGAAAGCCCCATCTATATCTGATTTGATTGTCCTGTAACAGCATCAATAACGGTTTAAGCTCTCTGGCCATTGTGGACGCTGATAGGTCTGAGAATATCTGATATTTATGGCCTTGGAATGTTAACATGTTTTTTTCCCGGGCCTTTTTTTGGATCATTTCTTTTGTCTGATAATAATGAAATTTGACGATCACATCTCTGGGGGGATCAGATTGTGCGTTACGAGGGCCAAGAGATCTGTGCACCCTATCCATTTCTAATCTTTCTGTTGGGGTGCCTGGGATCAGCTCTTGGCATATTGTATGAATGACTGAGTGTAAATCTTCAAGGTTTTCAGGAAGACCTCTAAAGCGTAGATTTGATCGCCTATCACGATTTTCAATGTCCTAAATCTTTGTGGAGAGCATTACGTTATCTTTTTTGAGTTGTATTATTTCAGATTCTAATATTTCTTGTGAGGCAATTACTCCACTCACTTTGTGTTTTCTAGAATATTTAGGCCAGAAGTGATTTTATCCAATTCCTTAGACAGGTGCTCTTTAAGGATATTTGTGTTTGACTGCAATGCTTTTTGTAGCAGCCCTTCAAACTGCAGTATGAGTGAATCATTTAATGGAGCTTGGCTTTCAGTATATTCCTGACTGTGCCCCATGCTTTTATTCAGCAGGAAGGAAGCTTCTGACTGTGCAATCACTTCTAGGTCTGCCACTGACATATCTTCTGCCATTGTGGAGCTATAGTAAGACAACTGTGGATTGAATATACAGTTCAGGCTACTGCCTTAGCTAGTGAAAGGGAGGCGTTTGCTATATGCACTCTCTGGATATCACACAGCTTTCACTCTCCTTTGTGACTGTGAGAGCTCTGACACAGCTATTATACAGGCTTCTATGCAGCATGGGATAAGCTGCACTGTGCTTCTCTCCCTCCAGCAGCTATCTCTCAGACTCAGGGCACAAACAAAAGGGACTGACCGTGTAGCTGGACACCGCTTTGCTGTTTCTCAGCTCTGCATTCCGCCTCCTCCACATTCAGAGCTCGCATTCAAACTTGAAGCTCTCACAGCCTGCTGTGCTGCGTCCGGCCGCCATCTTGCCTCCTCCTCCACACTTGCTGCGTCTGCCTCCATTCTGGGCTCAACACAGCATCCAGACGACTCCCCGCCGCCGCCTCAGCCCGCCGCCGGTCTCGGGACCACTCCAGGTAAGTGTGTGCCTGCTTTTTGGCTGCTAGTCGCCCCCTGTAACGCCGTTGGGCACGGAGCCGAGCTATACCGCGTTCATCCCGGCCTCGCGCGCATGCGCACTCCCGGAAAAATTTATTTTCAAGAAGATGGTCAAGTTATTCTAACTTTGCCTGACCATCCTGATGATTTAGAATATTGTATGCAAATACAAGCTCTTGAAGATTTTGAACTCACTAATGTACTTACAGAGAATGATCAAGACTTACTAAGAACTGTACCTGACCATTTATGGTCTAAATCAGGGTCTGATATAGGACTTCTTCCTGTTTCACCAGTAGAGGTCCATATCAAACCAGGATCTACCCTACCACAGCTTAAGCAGTACCCTTTGAGTGCTGCACAAGAACAAGCTATAGGAGAACAAATTGACGAGCTTTTGGCCAAGGGTGCTTTGATTCAGATGCAATCAGGGGCTAATACTCCTTTGTATCCAGTCAGGAAAAAGGTTTTGGAACCAGGACAACCTGTGAAATACAGGATGGTACAAGATCTTAGAGCCATTAATAACATTTTGGCTCCAATGACACCAGTGGTTCCAAATCCTCATACATTGCTTTCTCGAATACCGAGTACAAGCATGTATTTTTCTTGCGTGGATCTAACGGGAGCTTTCTTTTCGGTCCCTTTAGCGCCTGAATGTTACCACCTCTTCACTTTTAGATTTAAATCTAAGACTTTTTGCTGGAGACGTTTACCCCAAGGAATGTCTCATTCACCCACCTTGTATTCCTTGGCCCTAGAATCAGTCTTGGCAGGATGGAAACCACCAATAGATTGTGTGCTTCTCCAATATGTAGACGATTTGCTTCTTTGCTGCCCAGACAAAACCACATGTGAGGAGGGTATTTTGTCTCTTCTTACATTTCTGGCTGAGAATGGCTGCAAGGCTAGCAAAGAAAAGCTACAATTCTGCCAAACAAAAGTTACCTTTCTAGGTCACTGCATTTCACAAGGCACTAGACACCTTACTAAAGACAGAGTGGAAATAGTCAGGAACATGTCACCTCCTAAGACACATAAACAGTTAAGAGCCTTTCTAGGACTAATTTCTTATTGTAGACAGTGGATTATGCATGCCAGTTCACTTATGCAACCACTGTATGATTGTGTCAAAGTCACACCTTTTTGCCTAACACCAGAAGCAAGAGATTCTTTTGAGCAACTTAAATTAGCTGTTACATAAGCACCTGCTTTAGGTCTTCCTGATTATTCCAAGCCATTTACACTCATGGCTACTGAAATACAAGGACACGCTACTGGAGTTTTAATGCAGGCACATGGTACAAAACAAAGACCTATTGCTTATTATTCAGCTCGCTTAGACCCCGTAGCAAGAGGTTCCCCCTCTTGTGTTAGAGCTGTAGCAGCAGTTTCTCTATTGGTAGACAAAGCTTCTGAAATTGTACTTGATAATGAATTAGCTGTGTCTACCAATGACGACATTCATGGGATTTTGTCACAAGCAAGTCCCAAACACTTATCAATGGCTAGGCAGCTCAGGCTGCAGTGTATCTAAGTACACTAACCCACACGGTTACTTAAGGGCACTGGCTTGATACATCCAAGTAGAAATTTAAGCTACAAAGCAGTATATGTTGCAAAAAACTCGTTTATTGAAAAATATTACACTCACAAACACAGCACACACAGAAAAATAGGATGTACTAAAAAAATCACAACGTTGTGATATTAAAAATAGGGGGCCCCCCCATGCCCATGCATAAACACCTCACAAATGCATCCACAAACACACCACCACTATCCACCTAAAGCCAAACACCTGATGTGTTCACATAAACTTGCTAAAGCTTCAACGTTGGGCGCCAGGGTTAGAAATGATGCTCCTCAAATGGTGTATAATGTTCAGCATACAGACCCGCAGGTCATAGAGTGGACGACCTGAGACAATGTCCAGGGGCATTCAAGGGTTAACACTTTTGCATCTAGGCAGATGTTTTCAATATCACCCGTGTCAACTGATGCACTGCCCCTGTCATGAATGCATCACTTATTAGTCCCTCTGGTTATACATCATAGCATCACCGGCCATTTATCTCCTCCTGGTAAACATTCCATAGGTGTATCCTTCATGTACTTTTCACAGGCATAGGGCAGGCAAGACAACACTAAGTATATGTACTGCAGGTTATACAGACGCCACGCAGAAGCGCATCATATTCATATGCCACAAAGGAGATTGTGCAGTCCGCAGGGCCAGCATAGACAGGCACACACTATGCGCAGGCTGTATAATAATACCTCACGCTGCCGTCGCCAGCATTGTAGCTCCCGCTCAGTCACTCCACTGCTCCCGGAGGAACACCTCTTTGCGCATGCGTCCTACCTTAAATGTCCGTGCTCTCGCCGCCACATATTGCTTTCCGATAATGCTTGCCACACGTTAGTGTGTGATAGCTGATGGGAGCGAACATCCACACAACAATCGGGCGCTCCTACATACGCGAACCCAGGCCCAGCAAACCGGCAGAGGGTGGTGGAGGGACAGGCTGCAGTGTACCCTTTTACTACCCCCAACAATTAAGTTTCAAAGATGTACTTCTCTGAATCTGGCGACTTTGTTACCAATTTCTTCAGATTCTGAAGGGGGGAGTAGTAGTGAAGATTTTGAGAATTTTTTAGAATTTGAACATACTGAAGACACACATGACTGTATTGAACATATGAAGCAAGAAACAATGGGTTTACCACATGTGCATGATACACCTCTAGAAAACCCAGAATTTGAATTTTTTGTAGATGGCAGCAGGTATGCTGATGAAAAAGGACAGTTTCATACAGGTTATGCAATAGTAACTGAACATGAAGTGGTAGAAGCTGAACCATTACCACCTCATATGTCTGCTCAGGAAGCAGAACTTACAGCCCTCTCTAGGGCATTAATGCTGCTAAAAGACACTACAGGCACGATCTGGACAGACTCCGCCTATTCTTGGGGTATTGCCCACGATTACGCCCACCTGTGGAAAGCAAGGGGCTTCTTAACAGCTGCAGGAACCCCCATTAGACATGCTGATTTAGTTAAAGAAATTCTGACCAACGTGAACAATGTCAAAGAGGTAGCTATAGTAAAAGTAGCAGCCCACACAAAGCAAACAACCAAAGAGGCTAAAGGTAATGAAAAAGCTGACTTAGCAGCTAAACAAGCAGCTTTGAAGAAGATAGAGAAGGAAAGTTTAAATCTTGCCCAAGAACCGGTGGTAAGTATGGAACTTTTGCAGAAACTTCAGGACAAGGTAATGCCTGAGGAAAAGGAAAAATGGCTCAAAGCAGGAGCCCAACAAGAGGATGGATTATGGGTCAAAGGAAGCCGATTGTGCTTGCCTAGCTTCCAATACCCAGAACAGGCACAGGTATCACACCTGCCTACACATCAGAGTGCAAACTCTATGGTAAGGAGTACCAATCAGACTTGGTATGCTCCAGGCTTTAGTAGCATGGCACGACAATACTGTGCAGGATGCTCTATTTGTTTGACAGAAAATCCAGGACAGGTTGTTAAAACACCTGTGAGACACCAGCCAAAAGCTCTCTATCCTTTTCAAAGGCTTCAAATTGATTACATCCAACTCCCTAAGAGTGGACCCTTTGAGTATGTACTTGTGTGTATTGACTTGTTTTCAGGATGGCCAGAAGCTTACCCAGTAAAATCAGCAACAGCTAAGACCACGGCAAAGAAACTAATTACAGAGTTAATACCGCGTTTCGGCTTATTTGAGACCCTAGAATCAGACCGTGGCTCGCACTTTACAGGTGAAATAATGCAAAACGTGATGCAAATGCTAGGTGTCCAACAGTCCTTCCATACACCCTATCACCCACAGAGTTCGGGGAGTGTGGAGAGACTGAATGGAACTATCAAACTGAAGTTACAGAAAACTATGAAGGAGTTAGGTAAACCATGGATAGATTGTTTACCAATTGTGTTATTTTCAATAAGATGCACCCCTACAAAGAAAACAGGGTTGTCACCTTATGAAATTCTGTTTGGAAGTGCTCCCAGAACTGGGCTGTACTTTCCACAACATCTTGCCCTAAAATGTGATGAATTGACTGATTATGTGATACAGTTGCAGAAACATCTCACTAAACTGCACAAAAGTGTTTTTGATTCTCTTCCAGACCCCGACCAGATAACAGGAACTCATAATCTCCAACCAGGAGACTGAAGAAACATTCTAGAAAATCTTTGGAATCAAGGTTTGAAGGACCCTTTCAAGTTCTTTTGACAACGCCTACTTCAGTGAAGCTTGAAGGAAAATCCACTTGGATACACGCAAGTCATTGTAAAAAGGTTACAGGTCCAGAGGGAAAATGAAATATTTTCTCTTAACAATGATAATGGCTTTCTCCCTCAATATTTCATCCCCTGCACCTATAAGAAATAGTAGGGAGATAGGCACTCATCATCAAAAGTTTATTTTGCTAAAGTATAAATACTCTTATGTCACACTTATGCTAGACAAACTGGTTTTGACAAATGCTGGGTATGTAGTAAGTTACATCCTTCGTCTTCCCGGGTACCCCTCGTAGCTATTAATGTTAGTACATTCATAAATAACCCTAATCAATTACAGTATGAGAGAGTCAATAGTACTGCTAATGAGATAAATTATCATTGGGAAGAGTATTCAGACCAGATTGGTGCTTTTTATTAGGAAATAAAAACCACACCCATATAGGAGCATCTACTTGTAACAGGAGTTTGTTAAATATAACCAATATATATATATGGGTAATCCTAATGAGAGTGTAAAAGATGACTATGTAACGAGTATAACCGGAAATGAAACTTTAGTCAACAAAACTGAGACAATTGTGTCTAATAATGTAAGTTCAGGATGGGTTAACTTCATCTTTATGATACAAGGAAGAAGGAAAGAAAGTGGCCGACCAACGTACCAGGAAGTAGCTAAGGAAAAGTTTGTTCTAGGTAATGGTACCTTTATTTGTTGTAGTGGAAAATGTTATCCCTGGTTTCCAAGAGAGCCAGCGGGATGGTGTTATTTAGCTAATCTCCTACCAGCCATGGGGGTAATTGGAGGTGATAAAGTAATGGATATCACTGACCATCCTAAACATCCATTAAAAAGCCTAAACAAAGTAAAAAAGAGTATACCTGAGGGAGTAATATTCACCCAAGAAGATATGATTTGGGCCTGGTTTCCTAGTTGGTCTGGGTGGGGCATAGACCTCATGAAAAGGTTAAACAACTATACTGGACTCATGAATCGGGTAATGGATAGGAACTCAGAGGACATAACTACTCTTAATCTGGAACAAAAAGCTATTAGGGATAAGGTTGAGATGCATGAAATGGCTATAGAAAGTATGAGTGCAGCCTTGACAGGACTTTGTGAAATGACGGAGGACTACGAGTGCTGTACTTGGATACATAATACCTCATTAGAGATACCTGATTATTATGAAGTAATAAAAGGTCATAGAGAAAAAGTTCAAAAGATACAGAGTAAAATTAGGACATTTGCAAAAGACTGGTCTCCTTTTGGAGATTGGGGAAACTGCAGTGGTCCACTACAATGGATCAAGAATATCTTGATTAATATTTTGGCATTGTGCCTTCTGGGCATAATGATTTATGTTCTAGTAAAACTAGCTCTTTGCCTTGTAGCCAAGATCAAGACACCTCATCTGTCAAAAAGAAACTCTTCCCTAGAAGGATGCTGTTCTGAACTTGGAGGATGGAACCAGCTTAGAGATCTGAGTTCCCCTAGGCAACTCGTCGGTCTGGGATAGTACCTAAGGGATGAATAAGCTATCAACCTTTTGGGGAGGATCCAGTTCTTGATACAGATGAAGATGTCAAAGGGGGGAAATGAGAAGATCCAGATTTAAGAAACATAGCTCTGAAAGACTATGGTTTATTTTCTGTATGTTAGAGTAACGCTTTAACGCTGGACTCATGATTTTTCTGTAATTGCTTTTGCAAGGCTTATCAAAGGAATGTGCTGCTTCGCATGAGGGGCTCTGGGAACTGGGAACACTATGAAATACTCCCATGTTCGACCTTGTACATAGAAGAAAATATTCTGTTCTCATTATTTTTAATTAACTTAGGTAATTTTCTGTTCTGCGCATGCTCCGACTCTGCAATAAACCAGGGGTCAGAAGCGCCCCCTGCTCAGTTCTTTGAGGTTTTGCTACACACCTTGTTGCGTGTATTGATTTCTCTTAGAGTAATCGGACAACAGAAGCCAGACCAAGTCCGGTGAGTGACTTGGACCTAAAAGCAGTCACCAGCGCAAGTAACAACCTCCGATGTGCGTGAGCGCGGCCCCGCTCTCCAATGCACATGCGCCCCCCCACATATGTGGGGGCGGGATCACTGTGTGGGGAGGGGGAGCATGTGGTTATACAAAACATACAGTGACATCTGGAACATACTCATGCTATTAAGGAATGTGCAATCCATTCTATTTTTTACGCTTATATAAATATCAATTTATATACATCAACTGTCTATTTGTCAAATATTGTAATTATTCAGAGGAGCAGAGTATAAGGCTACTCATAAATTATGGTCAATATCTAATTTATTGTGGATACAAACTGTCAGTCCTACATAAAGTTAAAAAGGCTAAGGGCAGAAGAAAAATGATCCACTTTTAAATCTATAAACAATTTAATACTAATAACAAATAATTAAATATGTGATCAGAATCATTTATTTATGTATATAAACCAAAATAATTTAATTTGGGTGTAATTATTTAAATTTGGATTAAATGAAAAAAAAAATGTTTTATACGTTAGTGATAAAGCAAGGAAACATACAGTATAGTGACTATAGTGCTCAATAATCCATTAATTATTAAAATTAATTTAGTTATATTAAATAAAAAATATGTTAGATTAATGAAATAAATTCTATAAATTCTACTGTGAACTAACGTGCCCATATATTACACGTGTATAGTGCCTAAAGTAATAAATGAGTTATTAACTCTAGATAAAAAATATATATTTGAAACAAAATTATTAAACAAGTGAAAATTTCTTAACCTCATAAAAAAAAAATATTAATGTGGATCAAGAATCCCAACTTATTTTGTCTCACGAAAGAGAAGGAGATCAGGACACACTTCTAGATGGAATATTCAATCAGGGTGGTTATCCAGAAGATTTTCCTTTCTTCTTCTACTATCTCAGGGGAAGGAGGAGATCAAGGCACACTTCTAGGCGATGATGTCCAATCGGAGTTATAATATTTTCTCATCTTGTTTTCTTTCTTTTCTTCTATATTGGAGTAATTCATCCCTGGTAGTATTAGTCGCCCTTCGAATAGCTCTCGCCACTTGGGTATCCCCATTTGAGAAATTGCTGCTTCATCTCACTAGCTTCTTTTTTATAATCCTTTTCTTGGCCCGTAAAAACTGCCCGATTGGAAAGCCCTGTTTCAGCTTTTTCTGGTGGAAGCTTTCAAAGTGTAGTAAATTATTTGTTGCTGTTTCTTTGCAATGCAATTTCGTGCTGATGCTTCTGTCTTCTTCAAGTGAGACAGCTGAAAGCGGCGCCGGAGCGTGGAGGCCGGCGCCGCTCTCAGCTGTCATCAGAGGACGCGTCATCAGAGGGCGACTGAGAGTGGTGCCGGCCTCCACGCTCCGACCATGCAGGTAAGTGTTTGCTTTTTAAACAAATGCCGGCATGGTGGGAGCGGGCAGGCCGGCTGCGCTGTCAGCAGGCCTGCTTCTGCCGCCCGCTGACAGCGTAGCCGGCCTGCCTGCTCCCACCATGCCGGCATTTTTGCTTAAAAAAAAAATGCCGGCATGGTGGGAGCGGGCAGGCCGCTGCACTGTCAGTGGGCCGGCGCCGGCCCGCTGACAGCGTAGCCGGCCTGCCCGCTCCCACCATGCCGGCATTTTTTTTTCAGATTAGCGATTCGTGAAAGTTTGATTCGGGCAAACCCAAATTTCTTGGGGAAATTCGGCGAATTGCCCGAATCGAACTTTCAAGAAGTTCGCTCATCTCTAACCACAATGCCCATAAAAACGTATCGCACAATATTCCATAGAATAAAGAAACCATATGGACCGCAGGAAGATACAGTGTACCCCTCAGTAAGATCCTAAATAACAGGGGTAAAGGGGTCCCTGTTATGGTGAATCATAGGATACCATAAAAGTGTGACACCTGATGCAACTGCTTAATTCACAGTGCTAAAAGAAAACTGAGAAATTCAAATCCTTGTTGAGTCCCCGGGGGCTTTTGGTACCTAATTGAAAAATCCAGGATAATTCCCGTTGTAATAACCTTTTTCTATGTCCCTGCCCCTGTGGGCTAATCTTACTACCTCAATACCTACAAACCTAAGTTGGCTAATATGGTGGTCCATATCCAAGAAGTGCCTTGCTAGGGGGGATTTAATCCTCCCATTCCTTATATCCGACCTGTGTTCAGAAATTCTCTGTCTTAGTTCATGTTTTATTTTCCCCACGTATCCTTTCCCACAGAGGCATTTCAGGAGATAGATGACAATATTAGTGGAACAGTTAATGAAATCTCGTATGGGATACTTTTTACCGGACCTGGGATGCGTAAAAGTAGAATTCTTGTAAGTATAGCCTCACTGGGCACAATGCCCACATGAGTATATACATGTGGGGTTTTGAATATCAGTTAGGCAGTTGGATTCTTGAAGGATTCGGCTATTTTATTGTCAGAACTCAGTATTAACCAGTGTTTTTTGACCATCTTCTGTACCTTGATTAAAAGGCATTAAAATGTATCAAGAGGGAAATGTTTTCAAAGACAGAAGTCCCTCTTGGTTCACCAAGGAGAAATATTTTGTGAGTCCACAAGGGTAATAGTTCACACAGTTCATTCAAGGTTATTTAATTATTGTCCCCAGGGTGCACACACTCAGAGGATGTTCTATTCCAGGAGAAACCTTCACCTTGTACCCACCACCTGTACAAATTACTCTTACCAGATGGTGCTAAGAATGAGGCACCTCTCAGGAGACCTTAGCTCAATCCCTTGCTTCCTTTGGGTTAAGGTTGGATATCCTTGCCATTCAACAAGTTTCAGGATAATTTTTCTGATAGGCTCTCAGAGGTCTCCTCCAACCCCTCTTTATCCTCGGTGCGCCGGATTGAGCGCTCAGCTGTCCTGAGCGCTCAATCCGGCGCACCTAGGAAAAAGTATGTTGTGTTTGTAAGCCTCAGTAGGGTATACCAATCTAGATTCAAAATCGGCCATGTAGAGGTTAGCAAAACTCGGGGCCATGTTTGATCCCATCACCGTTCCCTGGGCCTAACAATAGAACTGGTCATCAAAAGAAAAATCATTTTTTTGTGAGAATGATGGTCAAGAGTTCCAAGGCCAAATTCTGTATGCCAGTGGGGATGGAGGTATTGGCTAGGGCCCATTCAATGACACTGATGCTCCCTGAATGTGGGATAGACGTGTATAAACTAGACACGTCCATTGTAGCTAAAATTAAGTTCGATGTTAAGGTGCCAAAGTTGTTGACCTTGTTGAGAAAATCGGTGGTGTCTTGTAGAAAGGAAAGAATCAAGGTTGCTAAAGGTTGTAGTAGGCGGTCAATGAAGATGGCTGGGTTCTAAAAGACTGAATTGTTGCCTGCCACAATCGGGTGACCTGGAGGGTTATTGAGTCTCTTGTGTATCTTGGGTAAGCAATAAAACAAGGGTATAAAAGAATTGTCAGTCTTCAAGAACTTGGCAAATTTCTCTTCTATGACCGGGTTTTCAAGAGCATTGTCAATTAGCCTGTTGATACTTGTTTTAATGTCCTGTGTTGGGACAAGGCACTCTGTATTTAGTGTGGTCCCTACTCCCTTTAGAACACTTCACAGGGAGGAATCCATATTGACTGAATTCCCCCCTGCTGGCCGCTTCCCAGGTGAGTAGCTCTCAGATATTTGTCTGCATTGCATGTCCCAACATTGGGGACTCAGAATTAAGAGTAGGGACCACACTAAATACAGAGTGCCTTGTCGGGGCAGTGTGGCTTCCACATGTATCTGCAGATATATGCAACCAAATCTCTGTCTTTCCACATAGCTAGACATGTTTGGTGCTTAAGAATCAGATGAGATTGATGATGAGAGGGTTAAACTGGGTTAGTTCCCAGGCCCTGAATTATAATAATGATATTTTTGTATGATAAGAGGATATATAATAATAATAATTTTGGATGATAAGAGGATATATAATAATGATTTTGGATGATAAGGGGTTATATAATAAGAATAATCTTGTATGAAGGAACAATCTCGTATAAATAAGAGGGATTGAGCTGCTCCCACCCCCTTTTGTTCATTTGAATTGCCATGAGCATAAGCAGGGGGGAATTCAGTCAATATGGATTCCTCCCTGTGAAGTGTTCTAAAGGGAGGCTGGCCGTTTCCCAGGTGAGTAGCTCTCAGATATTTGTCTGCATTGCATGTCCCAACATTGGGGACTCAGAATTAAGAGTAGGGACCACACTAAATACAGAGTGCCTTGTCGGGGCAGTGTGGCTTCCACATGTATCTGCAGATATATGCAACCAAATCTCTGTCTTTCCACATAGCTAGACATGTTTGGTGCTTAAGAATCAGATGAGATTGATGATGAGAGGGTTAAACTGGGTTAGTTCCCAGGCCCTGAATTATAATAATGATATTTTTGTATGATAAGAGGATATATAATAATAATAATTTTGGATAAAAGGATATATAATAATGATTTTGGATGATAAGGGGTTATATAATAAGAATAATCTTGTATGAAGGAACAATCTCGTATAAATAAGAGGGATTGAGCTGCTCCCACCCCCTTTTGTTCATTTGAATTGCCATGAGCATAAGCAGGGGGGAATTCAGTCAATATGGATTCCTCCCTGTGAAGTGTTCTAAAGGGAGGCTGGCCGCTTCCCAGGTGAGTAGCTCTCAGATATTTGTCTGCATTGCATGTCCCAACATTGGGGACTCAGAATTAAGAGTAGGGACCACACTAAATACAGAGTGCCTTGTTGGGGCAGTGTGGCTTCCACATGTATCTGCAGATATATGCAACCAAATCTCTGTCTTTCCACATAGCTAGACATGTTTGGTGCTTAAGAATCAGATGAGATTGATGATGAGAGGGTTAAACTGGGTTAGTTCCCAGGCCCTGAATTATAATAATGATATTTTTGTATGATAAGAGGATATATAATAATAATAATTTTGGATGATAAGAGGATATATAATAATGATTTTGGATGATAAGGGGTTATATAATAAGAATAATCTTGTATGAAGGAACAATCTCGTATAAATAAGAGGGATTGAGCTGCTCCCACCCACTTTTGTACATTTGAATTGCCATGAGCATAAGCGGGGGGAATTCAGTCAATATGGATTCCTCCCTGTGCAGTGTTCTAAAGGGAGGCTGGCCGCTTCCCAGGTGAGTAGCTCTCAGATATTTGTCTGCATTGCATGTCCCAACATTGGGGACTCAGAATTAAGAGTAGGGACCACACTAAATACAGAGTGCCTTGTCGGGGCAGTGTGGCTTCCACATGTATCTGCAGATATATGCAACCAAATCTCTGTCTTTCCACATAGCTAGACATGTTTGGTGCTTAAGAATCAGATGAGATTGATGATGAGAGGGTTAAACTGGGTTAGTTCCCAGGCCCTGAATTATAATAATGATTTTTTTGGATGATAAGAGGATATATAATAATAATTTTGGATGATAAGAGGATATATAATAATGATTTTGGATGATAAGGGGTTATATAATAAGAATAATCTTGTATGAAGGAACAATCTCGTATAAATAAGAGGGATTGAGCTGCTCCCACCCCCTTTTGTTCATTTGAATTGCCATGAGCATAAGCAGGGGGGAATTCAGTCAATATGGATTCCTCCCTGTGAAGTGTTCTAAAGGGAGGCTGGCCGCTTCCCAGGTGAGTAGCTCTCAGATATTTGTCTGCATTGCATGTCAACATTGGGGACTCAGAATTAAGAGTAGGGACCACACTAAATACAGAGTGCCTTGTCGGGGCAGTGTGGCTTCCACATGTATCTGCAGATATATGCAACCAAATCTCTGTCTTTCCACATAGCTAGACATGTTTGGTGCTTAATAATCAGATGAGATTGATGATGAGAGGGTTAAACTGGGTTAGTTCCCAGGCCCTGAATTACAATAATGATATTTTTGTATGATAAGAGGATATATAATAATAATAATTTTGGATGATAAGAGGATATATAATAATGATTTTGGATGATAAGGGGTTATATAATAAGAATAATCTTGTATGAAGGAACAATCTCGTATAAATAAGAGGGATTGAGCTGCTCCCACCCCCTTTTGTTCAGCAGCATAGGGAGCCCATTTATTGCCTGAAAAACATACCCTGAAGTTGGCAGCAGCATGATGAGCCCATATATTGCGTGTAAGACACCCTGGAGTTGGCATCAGCATGAGGAACCCATATATTGCCTGAAAGACACACCCTTGATTTGGCAGAAGCATGAGTAGCCCATATATAGCCTGAAAGACACACTGGAGTTGGCAGCATCATGAGGAGCCCATTTTTTGCCTGAAAGACACCCTGGAGTTGGCAGCAACACAAGGAGACCATATATTTCCTGCATGTATTGCCTGAAAAACACACCCTGAAGTTGGCAGCAGCATGAGGAGCCCATATTTTGTCTGAAAAACACACCCTGGAGTTGGCAGCAGCACGAGGAGCCCATATATGGACTGAAAGACACTCTGGAGTTGGCAGCAGCATGAGAAGCTCATATATTGCCTGAAAGACACAATGGAGTTGGCAGCATCATGAGGAGCCCATTTATTGCCTGAAAGACCACCTGGAGTTGGCAGCAGCATAAAGAGCCCATATATTGCCTGAAAAACACATCCTGGAGTTGGCATCAGCACGAGGAACCCATATATTGCCTGAAAGACACACCCTTGATTTGGCAGCGTCATGAGGTGCTCATATATTGCCTGAAAGACACACTGGAGTTGGCAGCGTCATGAGGAGCCCATTTCTTACCTGAAAGACACCCTGGAGTTGGCAGCAACACACAGAGACTATATATTGCCTGCATATATTGCACGAAAAGCACACCCTGAAGTTGGCAGCAGCATGAGGAGCCCATATACTGCTGGAAAGAAACACTGGAGTTGGCAGCATCATGAGGAGCCAATATTTTGTCTGAAAAACACACCCTGGAGTTGGCAGCAGCATGGGGGACCATATATTGCCTGATAAAAACACACACTGAAGTTGGCAGCAGCATGATGAGCCCATATATTGCCTGAAAAACACATCCTGGAGCTGGCAGCAGCATAAGGAGCTCATATATTGCCTGAAAGACACACTGGAGTTGGCAGCATCTTGAGGAGCCCATTTTTTGCTTGAAAGACACCCTGGAGTTGGCAGCAGCATAGGGAGCCCATATATTGCCTGAAAAACACATCCTGGAGTTGGCAGCAGCATAAGGAGCCCATATATTGCCTGAAAACACACACCCTGGAGTTGGCAGTGGCACGAGGAGCCCATATATTGCCTGAAAGACACACTGGAGTTGGCAGCATCATGAGGAGCCCATATATTGCCTAAAAGACACACTGGAGTTGGTGGCAGCATAAGGAGCCCATATATTGCCTGAAAACCACACCCTGAAGTTGGCAGCAGCATGATGAGCCCAAATATTGCCTGAAAACACATCCTGGAGTTGGCAGCAGCATAAGGAGCTCATATATTGCCTGAAAGACACACTGGAGTTGGCAGCTTAATAAGGAGCCCATTTTTTGCCTGAAATACACACATGATTTGGCAGTATCTTGAGAAGCCCATTATTTGCCTAAAAGACACCCTGGAGTTGGTGGCAGCATAAGGAGCCCATATATTGCCTGAAAAACACATCCTGAAGTTGGCAGCAGCACGAGGAGCCCATATATGGACTGAAAGACACCCTAGAATTCGCAGTAGCATAAAGAGCCCATATATTGCCTGAAAACACACACCCTGGAGTTGGCAGCAGCACAAGGAGCCCATATATTGCCTGAAAGACACACTGGAGTTGGCAGCATCATGAGGAGCTCATATATTGCCTGAAAGACACCCTGGAGTTGGCAGCAGCATAAGGAGCCCATGCATTGCCTGAAAAACACACCCTAGAGTTGACAGCAGCATAAGGAGCACATATGTTGCCTGCATGACACACTGGAGTTGGCAGCATCATGAGGAGCCAATTTATTGCCTGACAGACACCCTGGAGTTGGTGGCAGCATAAGGAGCCCATATATTGCCTGAAAAACACATCCTGGAGTTGGCAGCCCATATATTGCCTGAAAAACACATCCTGGAGTTGGCAGCAGCATAAGGAGCCCATATATTGCCTGAAAGACACACTGGAGTTCGCAGCATCATGAGGAGCTCATATATTGCCTGAAAGACACAATGGAGTTGGCAGCATCATGAGGAGCCCATTTATTGCCGGAAAGACACACTGGAGTTGGCAGCATCATGAGGAGCACATTGATTGCCTGAAAGACCTCCTGGAGTTGGCAGCAGCATAAGCAGCCGATTTTTTGCCTGAAAAACAAATCCTGGAGTTGGCGGCAGCATAAGGAGCACATATATTGCCTGAGAAACACATCCTGGAGTTGGCGGCAGCATAAGGAGCCCATATATTGCCTGTATGAGACCCTGGAGTTGGCATCAGCATGCGGAACCCATATATTGCCTGAAAGGCACACCCTTGATTTGGCAGCAGCATGAGGAGCCCATATATTGCCTGAAAGACACACTGGAGTTGGTAGCATCATGAGAAGTCCATTTCTTGCCTCAAAGACACCCTGGAGTTGGCAGCAACACAAGGAGACCATGTATTGCCTGCATATATTGCCTGAAAAAAACACCCTGGAGTTGGCAGCAGCATGAGGAGCCCATATATTGCCTTAAAGACACAACAGAGTTGGCAGCATCATGAGGAGCCCATATATTGCCTGAAAAACACACCCTGAAGTTGGCAGCAGCATGATGAGCCCATATATTGCCTGAAAAACACAGCCTGGAGTTGGCAGCAGCATAAGGAGCTCATATATTGCCTGAAAGACACACTGGAGTTGGCAGCATCATGAGGAGCCCATTTATTGCCTGAAAGAAACACTGCAGTTGGCAACATCTTGAGGAGCCCATTTTTTGTCTGAGACACCCTGGAGTTAGCAGCAGCATAAGGAGCCCATATATTGCCTGAAAAACACATCCTGGAGTTGGCAGCAGCATAAGGAGCCCATATATTGCCTGAAAAACACATTCTGGAGTTGGCAGCAGCATAAGGAGCCCATATATTGCCTGAAAACACACACCCTGGAGTTGGCAGCAGAACGAGGAGCCCATATACTGCCTGAAAGACACACTGGAGTTGGCAGCATCATGAGGAGCCCATATATTGCCGGAAAGACACACTGGAGTTGGCAGCATCATGAGGAGCTCATATATTGCCTGAAAGGCACCCTGGAGTTGGCAGCGGCATAAGGAGCCCATACATTGCCTGAAAAACACACCCTGAATTTGGCAGCAGCATGATAAGCCCAAATATTGCCTGAAAAAACATCCTAGAGTTGGCAGCAGCATAAGGAGCTCATATGTTGCCTGAAAGACACACTGGAGTTGGCAGCATCATGAGGAGCCCATTTATTGTCTGAAAGACACACTGGAGTTGGCAGCATATTGAGAAGCCCATTTATTGCCTGAAAGACACCCTGGAGTTGGTGGCAGCATACTGAGCCCATATATTGCCTGAAAAACACACCCTGAAGTTGGCAGCCCATATATTGCCTGAAAAACGCATCCTGGAGTTGGCAGCAGCACGAGGAGCCCATGTATGGACTAAAAGATACCCTGGAGTTGGCAGCAGCATAAGGAGCCCATATATTGCCTGAAAGACACACTTGAGTTTGCAGCATCATGAGGAGGTTATATATTGCTTGAAAGACACAATGGAGTTGGCAGCACCATGAGGAGCCAATTTATCGCCCGAAAGACACACTGGAGTTGGCAGCATTATAAGGAGTCCATTTATTGCCTGAAAGACCACCTGGAGTTGGCAGCAGCATAAGGAGCCCATATATTGCCTGAAGAACACATCCTGGAGTTGGCAGCAGCATAAGGAGCCCATATATTGGCTGAGAAACACACCCTGGAGTTGGCAGCAGCAAAAGGAGCCCCTATATTGCCTGTAAGACACCCTGGAGTTGGCATCAGCATGAGGAACCCATATATTGCCTGAAAGACACACCCATGACTTGGCAGCGGCATTAGTAGTCCATATATTGCCTGAAATACACACTGGAGTTGACAGCATTTTGAGGAGCCCATTTCTTGCCTGAAAGACACCCTGGAGTTGGCAGCAGCATAAGGAGCCCATATATTGCCTGAAGAACACATCCTGGAGTTGGCAGCAGCATAAGGAGCCCATATATTGGCTGAGAAACACACCCTGGAGTTGGCAGCAGCAAAAGGAGCCCCTATATTGCCTGTAAGACACCCTGGAGTTGGCATCAGCATGAGGAACCCATATATTTCCTGAAAGACACACCCTTGACTTGGCAGCGGCATTAGTAGTCCATATATTGCCTGAAATACACACTGGAGTTGACAGCATTTTGAGGAGCCCATTTCTTGCCTGAAAGACACCCTGGAGTTGGAAGCAGCATAAGGAGCCCATATATTGCCTGAAAAACACATCCTGGAGTTGGCAGCAGCATAAGGAGCCCATATATTGCCTGAAAAACACATCTTGGAGTTGGCAGCAGCATAGGGAGCCCAAATATTGCCTGAAAGACACACTGGAGTTGGCAGCATCATGAGGAGCCCATATATTGCCGAAAAGACACACTGGAGTTGGCAGCATCATGAGGAGCTCATATATTGCCTGAAAGACACACTAGAGTTGGCAACATATTGAGAAGCCCATTTCTTGCCTGAAAGACACCGAGTTGGTGGCAGCATAAGGAGCCCATATATTGCCTGAAAAACACATCCTGGAGTTGGCAGCCCATATATTGCCTGACAAACATATCCTGGAGTTGGCAGCAGCACGAGGAGCCCAATTCTTGCCTCAAAGACACCCTGGAGTTGGCAGCAACACAAGGAAACCATATATTGCCTGCATATATTGCCTGAAAAACACATGCTGGAGTTGGCAGCAGCATGAGGAGCCCATATATTGCCTTAAAGACACACTAGAGTTGGCAGCATCATGAGGAGCCCATATTTTGTCTGCTGCTGCCAACTCCAGGGTGTGTTTTTCAGACAAAATATGGGCTCCTCATGATGCTGCCAACTCCAGTGTGTCTTTAAGGCAATATATGGGCTCCTCATGCTGCTGCCAACTCCAGCATGTGTTTTTCAGGCAATATATGCAGGCAATATATGGTTTCCTTGTGTTGCTGCCAACTCCAGGGTGTCTTTGAGGCAAGAATTGGGCTCCTCGTGCTGCTGCCAACTCCAGGATATGTTTGTCAGGCAATATATGGGCTGCCAACTCCAGGATGTGTTTTTCAGGCAATATATGGGCTCCTTATGCTGCCACCTACTCCAGGGTGTCTTTCAGGCAAGAAATGGGCTTCTCAATATGCTGCCAACTCCAGTGTGTCTTTCAGACAATAAATGGGCTCCTCATGATGCTGCCAACTCCAGTGTGTCTTTCAGGCAACATATGAGCTCCTTATGCTGCTGCCAACTCTAGGATGTGTTTTCAGGCAATATTTGGGCTTATCATGCTGCTGCCAATTTCATGGTGTGTTTTTCAGGCAATTTATTGGCTCCTTATGCTGCTGCAAACTCCAGGGTGTCTTTCAGGCAAAAAATGGGCTCTTCGAGATGTTGCCAACTCCAGTGTGTCTTTCAGGCAATAATCGGGCTCCTTATGCTTCTGCCAACTCCAGGCTGTGTTTTTCAGGCAATATATGGGCTCATCATGCTGCTGCCAACTTCAGGGTGTGTTTTTCAGGCAATATATGGGCTCCCTCTGCTACTGCCAACTCCAGGGTGTGTTTTTCAGAGGGAGCCCATATATTGCCTGAAAAACACACCCTGAAGTTGGCAGCAGCATGATGAGCCCATATATTGCCTGAAAAACACAGCCTGGAGTTGGCAGAAGCATAAGGAGCCCATTTATTGCCTGAAAGACACACTGGAGTTGGCAACATCTCGAGGAGCCCATTTTTTGCCTGAAAGACACCCTGGAGTTTGCAGCAGCATAAGGAGCCCATAAATTGCCTGAAAAACACACCATGAAATTGGCAGCAGCATGATAAGCCCAAATATTGCCTGAAAACACATCCTAGAGTTGGCAGCAGCATAAGGAGCTCATATGTTGCCTGAAAGACACACTGGAGTTGGCAGCATCATGAGGAGCCCATTTATTGTCTGAAAGACACACTGGAGTTGGCAGCATATTGAGAAGCCCATTTATTGCCTGAAAGACACCCTGGAGTAGGTGGCAGCATAAGGAGCCCATATATTGCCTTAAAAACACATCCTGGAGTTGGCAGCCCATATATTGCCTGAAAAACACATCCTGGAGTTGGCAGCAGCACGAGGAGCCCATATATGGACTAAAAGATACCCTGGAGTTGGCAGCAGCATAAGGAGCCCATATATTGCCTGAAAGACACACTGGAGTTTTCAGCATCATGAGGAGGTTTTATATTGCCTGCAAGACACAATGGAGTTGGGAGCATCATGAGGAGCCAATTTATTGCCCGAAAGACACACTGGAGTTGGCAGCATTATGAGGAGTCCATTTATTGCCTGAAAGACCACCTGGAGTTGGCAGCAGCATAAGGAGCCCATATATTGCCTTAAGAACACATTCTGGAGTTGGCAGCAGCATAAGGAGCACATATATTGCCAGTAAGACACCCTGGAGTTGGCATCAGCATGAGGAACCCATATATTGCCTGAAAGACACACCCTTGATTTGGCAGAAGCATTAGTAGCCCATATATTGTCTGAAAGACACACTGCTTTTTGCAGCATTATGAGGAGCCCATTTCTTGCCTGAAAGACACCCTGGTGTTGGCAGCAGCATAAGGAGCCCATAAATTGCCTGAAAAACACACCATGAAATTGGCAGCAGCATGATAAGCCCAAATATTGCCTGAAAACACATCCTAGAGTTGGCAGCAGCATAAGGAGCTCATATGTTGCCTGAAAGACACACTGGAGTTGGCAGCATCATGAGGAGCCCATTTATTGTCTGAAAGACACACTGGAGTTGGCAGCATATTGAGAAGCCCATTTATTGCCTGAAAGACACCCTGGAGTAGGTGGCAGCATAAGGAGCCCATATATTGCCTTAAAAACACATCCTGGAGTTGGCAGCCCATATATTGCCTGAAAAACACATCCTGGAGTTGGCAGCAGCACGAGGAGCCCATATATGGACTAAAAGATACCCTGGAGTTGGCAGCAGCATAAGGAGCCCATATATTGCCTGAAAGACACACTGGAGTTTTCAGCATCATGAGGAGATTTTATATTGCCTGAAAGACACAATGGAGTTGGCAGCATCATGAGGAGCCAATTTATTGCCCAAAAGACACACTGGAGTTGGCAGCATTATGAGGAGTCCATTTATTGCCTGAAAGACCACCTGGAGTTGGCAGCAGCATAAGGAGCCCATATATTGCCTTAAGAACACATTCTGGAGTTGGCAGCAGCATAAGGAGCACATATATCGCCAGTAAGACACCCTGGAGTTGGCATCAGCATGAGGAACCCATATATTGCCTGAAAGACACACCCTTGATTTGGCAGCTGCATTAGTAGCCCATATATTGTCTGAAAGACACACTGCAGTTGGCAGCATTATGAGGAGCCCATTTCTTGCCTGAAAGACACCCTGGTGTTGGCAGCAGCATAAGGAGCCAATATATTGCCTGAAAAACACATCCTGGATTTGGCAGCAGCATAAGGAGCCCATATATTGCCTGAAAAACACATCTTGGAGTTGGCAGCAGCATAGGGAGCCCATACATTGCCTGAAAAACACACCCTGGAGTTGGCAGCAGCACGAGGAGCCCATATATTGCCTGAAAGTTACGCTGGAGTTGGCAGCATCATGAGGAGCCCATATATTGCTGGAAAGACACACTGGAGTTGGCAGCATCATGAGGAGCTCATATATTGCCTGAAAGACACACTGGAGTTGGCAGCATCTTGAGAAGCCCATTTCTTGCCTGAAAGACACCCTGGAGTTGGTGGCAGCATAAGGAGCCCATATATTGCCTGAAAGACACACTGGAGTTCGCAGCATCATGAGGAGCTCATATATTGCCTGAAAGACACACTAGAGTTCACAGCATCATGAGGAGCCCATTTATTGCCCGAAAGACACACTGGAGTTGGCAGCATCATAAGGAGCTCATTTATTGCCTGAAAGACCACTTGGAGTTGGCAGCAGCATAAGCAGTCCATTTAATGCCTGAAAAACACATCCTGGAGTTGGCAGCAGCATAAGGAGCCCATATATTGCCTGAGAAACACATCCTGGAGCTGGCAGCAGCATAAAGAGCCCATATATTGCCTGTAAGACACCCTGGAGTTGGCATCAGCATTAGGAACCCATTTATTGCCTGAAAGACACACTGGAGTTGGCAGCATCATGAGGAGCTCATATATTTTCTAAAAACACACCCTGAAGTTGGCAGCAACACAAGGAAACCATATATTGCCTACATATATTGCATGAAAAATACACCCTGAAGTTGGCAGCAGCATGAGGAGCCCATATATTGCCTTAAAGACACAATGGAGTTGGCAGCATCATGGGGAGCCCATATTTTGTCTGAAAAACACACCCTGGAGTTGGCAGCAGCATAAAGAGCCCATATATTGCCTGTAAGACACCCTGGAGTTGGCATCAGCATTAGGAACCCATATATTGCCTGAAAGACACACCCTTGATTTGGCAGCAGCATGAGGAGCCCATTTCTTGCCTGAAAGACACCCTGGAGTTGGCAGCAACACAAGGAGACCATATATTGCCTACATATATTGCCTGAAAAATACACCCTGAAGTTGGCAGCAACATGAGAAGCCCATATATTGCCTTCAAGACACACTGGAGTTGGCAGCAACATGAGGAGCCCATATTTTGTCTGAAAAACACACCCTGGAGTTGGCAGCAGCATAGGGAGCCCATATATTGCCTGAAAAACACATCCTGAAGTTGGCAGCAGCATGATGAGCCCATAAATTGCCTGAAAACACATCCCGGAGTTGGCAGCAGCATAAGGAGCTCATATATTGCCTGAAAGACACACTGGAGTTGGCAGCATTATGAGGAGCCCATATATTTCCTGAAAGACACCCTGGAGTTGGCAGCAGCATAAGGAGCCCATCTATTGTATGAAAAACACATCCTGGAGTTGGCAGCATCATGAGGAGCCCATATATTGCCTGAAAGACCCACTGGAGTTGGCAGCATTATGAGGAGCCCATATATTTCCTGAAAGACACCCTGGAGTTGGCAGCAGCATAAGGAGCCCATATATTGCCTGAAAAACACATCCTGGAGTTGGCAGCAGCATAAGGAGCCCATATATTGCCTGAGAAACACATCCTGTTGTTGGCAGCAGCATAAGGAGCTCATATATTGCCTGAAAGACACAATGGAGTTGGCAGCAGCATAAGGAGTCCATATATTGCATGCAAAACACATCCTGTAGTTGGCAGCAGCATAATGAGCCCATAAATTGCCCGAAAGACACACTGGAGTTGGCAGCATCTTGAGGAGCCCATATATTGCCTGAAAAACACATCCTGGAGTTGGCAGGAGCATGAGTAGCCCATATATTGCCTGAAAACACATCCTGGAGTTGGCAGCAGCATAAGGAGCCCATATATTGCCTGAAAAACACATCCTGGAGTTGGTAGCAGCATGAGGAGCCCATATATTGCCTGAAAGACACACTGGAGTTGGCAGCATCATGAGGAGCCCATATTTGCCTGAAAGACACACTGGAGTTGGCAGCATCATGAGGAGCCCATTTATTGCCTGAAAGACACTCTGAAGTTGGCAGCAGCATAAGGAACCCATATATTGCATGAAAAACACATGCTGGAGTTGGCAGCATCATGAGGAGCCCATTTATTGCCTGAAAGACACACTGGAGTTGGCAGCATCTTGAGGAGCCCATATATTTCCCGAAAAACACATCCTGGAGTTGGCAGCAGCATAAGGAGGCCATATATTAGGCCTGATTCAGAGCCTCTTTCACATGCACTTTCTCATGTGTTTGTGTAAGTTTTGTGAGTTTTTCATGCTTTTTCTGAATTTTCGTTACTGTTTTCATACGTATATGCATTTACGCTAATGCGAATACGCGCTTTCGATGACCGTATGTATATCGTCAAATTTCCATTATGTCGGGCAACTTACGTTATTGTTATTGGCTTCCGCATGATTCAGAGCCTTGATTGCCGATGACAACCCACCAATAAAACCGGTTTGTTTCCGTTCAACTTACGGGGTCATTTTGCTGGTGAAAGTGTGCCGTCGTGTTGCGAGTTGCAGTGTTATGAAGGCGGACTACATGGAGGAATATGAGTGTTTGCAGCTACGCGTCTGTCTTTTGGATTTCAGGTTGCGGAAGACCATTTATACAGGTATTATGTTTAGCTTGACATCCTTCCTTATTTTTAAAATAATATAAAATTTTTATTTTTGTTGTTTTTTTGGCACATTTATAGTAATGTTGCCTTGCATTGCGTATTTTAATGTAGACCTAAATCTAAATCTATCTAAAGATTGCCACTTATTTTGTCTTGTTTTATTTATATTGTTTTATACCAAAAAAATTCATTAAGAAATCCTTTAACCCTTTAAGTGCCAGCCTACCTGGAGTTTTTGTCACACTCTGTTGCCAGACCATTTTGCACTATTTTGCGCTCCCCATGTTCAAATGTGATTTTGGAAGGGATTTCCAGGGATTTCCCAGGAAAATGATATATTGTTTTTTTCAGCAGAGTCTGGGCTTTAACATGAAATGTCTTGTTTGTCATTTGTTAGGTGTATTCTTAATATTTTTGGGTGAGATATGTGCAAAAAAAAAAAAAAAATCTTATTGCGTGTGAAATCCCAATTTCTCCCAGTTACAGCGGTACCACATATGTATAGGTAGACACCCTTTCCTGCCCAGGAGACTCCCCCAAACTGAAACAGCGCTTTAGGGGATTTTCAGATAAAATACAACTATGCTACGCAATATGCGCACCTTGCAGTTTTTCCAGAAAAACAACCCTTTACATTTGAAATACCCCCAACAAACTATATATTCTCTGGAAGTACACACCTCAGGCTTTCTAGGCGTACCAGGCTTGTTGATGTGGCCATAGTTTTCTGGAAGTAATCCCTCAATGGATTCTTTGGTTGCAAAGAGTTTCCCTAAAAAAAGGATAAAAAAGCAGAATCAAAGCCACATTTTCCTTAAAAAACTATATACAAACAAGAAAAAACAAGTTTAATCTGAAAACGCAACAACCTCCGAACAGAACGATACCCAACATGCATTGCTACTGTCAAGGGAAGAGTTGCCAAACACCCCAAAGTAAAGCATGTGCGTAACGGTAATTTTCCTTGAAAATTTCAGCTCTGCAGACAAAGTGCGCACCTTGCGATTTTTCAACCAAAACAACCCTTGACATTTAGAATATCCCCCATAAACCATATATTCCCTGAAAGTACACACGTTAAGCTTTCTAAGGGTACCCAACTTGTTCTAGTGGGCTCATCTTTCTGGAATTATTACCTCAAAGAATTCTTTGGTTGCGCAGGGTTTCCCTAAAAAATTTATAAAAAAGCTGAATAAAAAACACCTTTTCCTAAAATATAAATATGCAAACCAGAAAAAACAAGCTAAGTCTGAAAGCGCAAGGTCCCCCGAACAGAACAATACCCAACATGCAGAGGTACTATTAACCCTTTTAATTGCCAGCCTACTTGAGATTTTGTCACCCTCTGTTGACAGGCCATTTTTCCCCATTTTGCGTCATGTTTTGCGCCATGTTTTGCGCAATTTTTGCTGGAACTTTCAGGAAAATTATATATATATTTTTTTGCAGCAGAGTTTAGGCTTTAACATGAAATGTCTTGTTTGTAAATTTTTTTATTTTTTTACAATATTAATTAAAAAATATAAATAAATAAATAAATTTTTTAGAAAATTGACTCCTTTATTTTAAATAAAAAATGTATTTTATTAAGGAAAATCATATTGCATGTGAAAGCCCCATTTCTACCGATTAGAACGGTACCACATATTTATCGGTAGCCCCCGTTCCTGCCCAGGAGACCCCTCTAACTGAAACAAGTATTTTATAACATTCACAAAAAAAATACAAATACCATCCACACTACAAAGGGTTAAATCGAGAAAAAAAATGACATAGGGTCCCCCCTCCCAGGGGAGGGAGACCCCATTTTTTTGGGGGGGTTAAAAACCCAAAGTAACCAGCCCGGGACCAGCTATGGGGGCTTGTAGGCACAGAGTGGGGGGGGCCAGCTTATGTGGCCCCCCCACCCTGCAGCCTACGAGCCCACATAGCCTATGTGGGCCCGGGCTCTTCTGCCCCCCCCTGGCCTTTGGGGAGGCAGGTAATGGGGGTGCCGGGGGTTAATGGCAAGCCACCCGCTAGCGCAGGTGGCTTGCCATCCCCCCAGCCTTGTGAACTGGTATAGGGGTCATGGACCCCTTACCAGTTCACAAGGGGTTAAAAGTAAATAATCACACAGACACAAGCAGAGGAGGATCGCCTACCTCCCTCCTTCTCTGCCCAGCCGTCACCGGCATCTGAGAGGAGAACTGCCGGGTGCCCCGATGACACCCGGCGGTGACGTCATTAGCCCCGCCCCCGAAGGGCTAAAATCCAAGATGGCGGCCGCCATCGGAAGATGCGACGGAGGGAGGGCTGTTATGCCCCCCTCCAGAAGACAGAAGACCCGGGGGGGGTAATCGGAGCCCCCCCCATGAAGAGGAGAGGCGGCGGGAGTCGGCAGGAGCGGAGGTTAGTAACTGTCATTTTTTTTTTTTTTTTTTTTTTTTCAACAGGCAATCCCGGCGGCTGCTGAAACGGGGGGGGGCACCCTATTCCGGGCCCTCCCCTGCAGCCGGAGAAGCCCCGATTGGCGATCGGAGCCCCGCTGGCTGAAGAGGAGACCCGGCCGGACCAAACAAGGGGTCAGGTAAGTGCCTTTTTTTAAAACTTTTTTTTGTGGGATTGGGGAATGCCAGGCACGTAAAATTTACGTGGCTGGCACTTAAGTGACGGAGAGGCAACCACGTAAATTTTACGTGGCTGGCATTTAAAGGGTTAAATAACTAATTTTGAAAATTATATTATACCAAAAAAAAAATATATAAATATCTAAATAAAAAAATAAAACATAACAATGTTTATTATGTCTATCTTATATTAATTAGTTTCCAAATACACTTATGTACATAAATCCCATAAAAGCCACAAGGAATTCCTAAATATATATAGACTAAAGGAAATTAAGGTAAGCATGAAAAGAGTGGGACAGAGGAACAAATACAGTGAAAAGGGAGTTCAGTTAAGCATGAATGGCGGGAGATCTTAAAAACAGGAACCGCGAGTGAGTTCAGGTAAGCATTGGAGCAGAAGTGAGTGAGAGAGTAGTTGAGACGGGGGACATGAGACATAATGAGATAAATAGATAAATAGTGGAAGGTCAGCGCAGAGGGCCCCCCGAGTCAGACCTGCGAGAGTATGGACCATGGTGCAGATAGGCATCGGCCAACTGACTATGTAGAATGTCTCTGTAGTAGGTCAGTTTGTCCTCCCTCTCAGTTAGTGTAAAAAAGGCCCTCATCTTGTGCCGGTAGCGAGGGTCCAATAAGGTGGAGAGCCAGAATGGAGACAATTCGGCAGTCACTACGCAAGCATGTGAGCATGCATAATACCATTTGTGCAAGTGACTCGGAGGGACTACCTGTCTCCATCTCCACTTCATACTGCCACGGTATGTCTGGGTCCTCTGTCTCGCCTTCCTCACAACCCTCTAGCTCCTCTGGCTGCTCCCCCTCATCCTCCTCCTCCTCCAGTTCAGCTCCCACAGTGGCCATGAGATGTAGGCGCCATGTCTCCAGTGCCCTGACCAGCCATGGTTTCCAAGATGTGTTGCAGTATATGAAGCAGTGGAATCACGTTGTTCATCCGTAATCCTGGTGACTGACTAATAAAGTGGCTTCCTCAAAGGGCCTGAGCGAACGGCATGTGTCACGTATGAGCTGACACTGGTTTACATTGAAGTTACACAGGGGAGTCCCCCTATCTGCTTGGATCATCAAGAAATCAGTGAAGCTTTTCTCTGTTCATATAGTCGATCCAACATATGGAGGGTGGAATTCCAACAGGTGGCAACATCGCAAATTAGACTACGTTGGGGGATACCATTCTGATGCTGTAGCTCAAAAAGGGTGTGCTTGGCGGTGTAGGAGTGGCTGAAGTGCATGCAAAGTTTCCTTCCTGTTGTTAGGATGTCTTGCAGATGGGGGAAGACTTCAGAAAACGCTTGACAACTAGATTGAACACGTGTGCCATACAGGGCGCATGGCTCAGGCTTCCTTGTCGCAGCGCAGTCAAGATGTTCTTCCCATTGTCGGTCACCATGGTTCCCATTTATAGTTTTCGTGGAGTAAGCCATGTTTTGATTTCTTGATTAATGAATTTTAGGAGCTCCTCCTGTGTGACTCCATTCGCCAAGGCAAACCATGTGAAGAACAGCGTGACACCGCCGTGCCGTGCACACATGGTAGGCTGGAGGGGCACTGAGACTTGCAGGGACTGCGGCAGCAGCAACTTGAACAAGAGAACATTTAGCTTCTGCACTGTAGGATGAGTGGGCAAATACTGTTGTCTCTTGGACATGGCTTCGCTGATGGATTGCTGGCGGGATGACTGACTTGTAGGTGGAGGAGCAGGAGCATCTGGAGCAACAGAGGATGGGTATGACACACAGCTACCTTCGGCTGAGGTGCTGGAGCCTTGGCTGGCTGAAATTGGGAGCGGCGTGCCATTGGGTGACGCAGCAGGCTGTACCACGGTTCTCCCAGGCCGCTTTCTGGTGACGCTGCATATGTTGCGGCAGGGCCGTGGTGCCAGCATTGGGGCCCTGGCCACGCTTCACCTTCTGCCTACACATCTTTCATGTGGCCATGTTACTCTCCTGCGGATGCTTGATGAAAAACTGGCACACTGCCAAGTAGCTGATTTTCCCACCAACATTCAACGCACTAATTCACTGCTACTGCCGTCGACTCCAGGAACCCCTGTTCCACTACCTCCAGGGAAAGTAGTTTTCCTCGGTTTCCTCAACAGTGTCTGCTGCAGGAGCTGGAACGCTCGCCACACCACCTCCCACGCCCCTCTCCTCATTATTACACAGTATTTGTCCGCCTTGCGAAAGAAGCAGTGGATGTCTTCTCCATTTCTTTGCTGGGCAGTAGCTGCTGACTATCCTCTATCAGATTGTCCTCACTGAATAGTGGAGCTTAACCCAAAGCATTAGATACATCAGGGGGGGGGCAATGGGAGGCAATGGGAGGACAGGGACTGCTCCCGGGCCATGCCAATTCAGGGTTGTGTCCGGGGATCCTACCGACTGTTGACTGGGGGTATCAGATGCCACTTGTGATAAAGTGGATGACAGCGTTAACCAATCGATGGCGCAGATGTGTTGCTGGTTAAGACACGACCGCTAGCTGATACCGGGAGATCAGGCCTCTCACCGCAACTCCTGCTGCCACTCGCCCCTAATCTGCTGCAATCTCTGCCTGATGAATCTATGCCTCTGCCACTCCTCTGTGCACATCCTGGCACTTCTTTGCCTGACATATTTATTGCATTTAGGAGGGGAAAACAATACGCTATGCTACACTTAAAAAAGTTTTTTTGGAACAGCAGCAGGTGTGTAGAAAAGCTAGATCAAAATAGGCAGATGCTGTAGCTAAAAGCTAATGCAAACACACTGTCAGATGGCTTTAAATAGGATGCCCCTGGTCAGAGTTAGATGCACTACAGCTAGCATTAAAACTTGGTTTTGGTAGAAAAGCAAGCGCAATATAGACAGGTTCTCTTACTAAAACCACATGCAAAGACACTGTTAGAGTGCCTTAAATATGTCCCTGGTGAAAGTGATTTAAAAGCACTACAGCCAGCTTTAAAATGTGGTTTTGGTAGAAAAGCAAGAGCAATATAGACAGGTTCTCTTACGAAAAGCAAAAGCTAAATAGGCAGGTGTGTGTGATCTGTATTAACACTAAATAGGCTTGAAAGATCTGGGCGTGAAAGCAAATGCAAACACTCTCTCTGTCACTGTCTATCTCTGTCTCTTTCTCTGCCTCTCTCTTTCTCGCCCTGTCTTCTCACAAATTAGTTCAAGGGCTCGTCTCTAAAGGAGAAGTTCGGCCCTCCCATTCGGTTAGGGGGGTGTAAGTGGTCAGTGTCTCGTTGGAGAAGGCTGATAAATGTCTCCAATGCATGTGATGTAGGGAGAGGGTTCCACATGCTTTTCGGCTTACACATGTTTAAGTCTATGTTGGGAAGTGTGTTACTAGCCTGAGTATCAAAGGAGTTACCAGTGACAGTAGGTGCAAATGTAAGACCTTTAGACAGTACCTGAATCTCGTCAGTCTACAGGTTGTGGTCCGAGATATTAATTACTGTGGAGCTGTTGTCTTGCTCCTGGTATTGTATTGAACTTGTGGCGTTGGTTGCTGTCTGCCGCCTCGTTGACCTCCTTCTCCCCCTCCTTGTTTTCTTGGTTTTCGTCTGTGTACACGTTGGTCTCGTGGGCCTGGTTCTAAAAAATCACTGCTGGATGTTGAGGAGGAACTACTTGTACCGGAGGCTAAGGCTGGTCGTGTATTATTGTTATGTGTGTGGGTCATTCTCTGATCATGCCAAGTATAGACACAACCCTCCTGATAGTCTAGAGAGTTGCGCCTATACTTGCTGAGTTTGAATTGAATGGTATCTTGCCTGTACTGGTCAAGGGTAGTGTTACAGGATTTCAAAAAGGTTCTGTAGGTATCTATTGGTAGTTTAGCTTCAAGCTGCGTCCTCAGGGTTTGAATCGAATTGTTAATTAGTTTAAGTTCGGTCTGGATACCCGTTATAGTTAGGGCTATCAGGTACAGACTACATTTGTTAAGAATTTTTTTCCAGTCTGCCACAAATTCTTTATTATGTTGGCAGAAAGTTGGTATAATAGGCAAACGTAAGCCCCTGGGGATGCGCTTGGATTTCCAATACTCAATCAAGGTATCCGAGTGAAGCTGATATTGGATGGTCTTTTTTGACAATTCTTCAAATTGTTTCTTAATCGCCGTATGATCATTAACAAGAGGGCTCTCAGCCCTGAAATATTGTGCAATAATAGTATCGACCTCAGCCTGGCTAAAAGCCAGGGTGTAAGCCTGTTCAATGGTTAGAGTGTTGATTTCCTCAAATGACATCCTCCACAGCAGCAAGCAGGTCAGGTGCTAATACAACCTGGTGAGCAGAAGAACTAGATAAATTATAGGAGATAGGTTGTAGCACACTGTTATAAAAAGTTTGTAGCAAGTAGAGAAAAATAGAAAGGAACATTGGGGGGGAGGTTCTGTAATCCCAAGTACACCCACTCAATAGGCTCGATTCAGAGAGACACAAAAAAACTTTCGGTTTGGTGCCGACGTCGTAACATTTTCAAAATTTCCCGCTCTCGTATGAGCGTACGAGCGATTCTATGAATGCATTGAAAACCTTGTGTAAAGTTTCCGTCCGTTCGTACGGCAGATTACGAATTACGCGGATGTCATTTTCCATCCAGACTTTTCCGTTTCATTTCCACATGTTACAACGTAGGCTTTCGTTTTTGCCCTTTTCCCATCGTATCCTCCAACGAATCCTTTACGTTTCCCGATAGATTCTGTTTCCATTTTACCAAAAATAAACGTCCAGACGGAATCCTTACGATCTTGCGCCTGCGCACTACAAACTTAAGTCATGAAAGTGCTCGCCTACATATTTGCCACCCTCACTTCTACTACAATGTTTAGCTAAACCACTTAGCACTCCATCCTCCATCTTCCCTTTTGGACCCTTAAAGCACACCCAAACCACTTATCGTTCATGTGAATATTCATCTTTAAATATTTCTGTGCCTATTAGTTTTGTGTTAATGTAGTTTGTTAATGAAATGACAATGTAGCTTTTTAAAAATAATTACCAGCATCAAATATGCATTCTTAAAAAATGTGTTAAATTTCAACTTTTTACAACTATAAATAATTAAATACATAGCAATGGCAGGCCACTGAACATTATTCTTCATCTGTGGTCCCCAACGAGTTGCACAGCTCCTGCATCTCGCCCACCAACTGAAGGACCCTGACACTCAGTTGTGCCACTCTGGCACGTGTGGTCCCTGTAAATTACAATTTTGGGATAACCTTGTTGGGGTCATACTGCAGTGCCCCCCCCCCCCCCGTATGGTCCAAACACCTAAATCTGGACTTCATAAGCCAGAGGGCCCTCGCCACCACGGCCCGGGTTTTGCATAGTGCCCGATTAGAGAACCCCTGGCCCGCATTCTGCAGGCAAAGAATGGGCATCAGGAGCAAGGGCGAGCAGCACATCTTGCAGTTCCTGCAACCAAATATAAAATAATTACACAAAGCAAAGGTAACCGACTAAAACACTAACTCCTACAACACATTAAGATTCAAGTTCAACAATTCAAATATAATTCACAAAGGACATAAGTCTTCAAAAATATTGCAATTGTGTGGATGTGTGGAAAAATACATTTTTACATGCTAAAGACTAATTTAGGTCAGCATTAAAATGCATCTATAAGGCATACATGAAATGTATTGATTCAGGTATGCATTGCTATACAATTTATGGCCTCGGCCATGCTGATACATGCAATGCCTTGGTGCTAAAGGCGCGCAGACTCCTCCACATAGCCGCAAAACATGTTCAAAAATAGCAATCCGAGTCCTCAGAGGTGTCGGAAGTGGTTTTACAATTATAAGATTTTATAGGGTGGTGAGCCGTCGGCAAACAGCTCTCTGAATGTGACGTAAACCATCCCAGCAACGGAAGTTTTCTGAAGGAACGAAAATTTTCCAATTTTGTTTGGAAATGTTCCGAATTGCTTTCGCTAATCGAAAGCGCATATACGCATTCTCCCGAACGTTCGTGCGAGTGAAAAATGTACGAAAAAAAGCCAAAAAATGACAAACACCCAACAAAACTTTCGATTGCAAATACGAACATAATGACATTTGGGATTTTGAATCGAGCCTAATGTGTACTATCATATACCATTTGTAAAAAGATGGGAAAAACGAACACCAAGAGAAGCTAAGCAATAACGTTTTGTGTTTTAATGCCCATAAGTGAGATTTACAACATAGTGAGATTCACAGTATATACACAGAAAAATGGTTCTATATACATATAGCTCTAGCCCAAAAGAAAGGGTATTTACAGCATAAATAAGGGGTCATACTATTGGATCAGTGTTAGAAGGATACATGCAAACATACGTAATCAGAGATGATGATAAGCTAGTTAATCATGGTGTTTCCCTTATCACATAAGTTAAATGCATAGTGAGTATCAAAATAGCAGTACAGACAGGGCCTTATTTGGTGTCCATGGTGCCCTAGGCACTTTAAGTGCTTGCGCCCCCTTTTTTTTAAGTTAGGTCACAGTCCATATAAAAATAAGTGTGTAGGGGAAAGGGTGCTAGATGCAGAAAATGTGGGTGGAGGAGGGCACAAAGGGAGAAATGCAGAGAAGCAGATAAGAATGTTCCATCTTTTACTGCATTCTGACATACAGGAGTCACATGACCACACCAGTGGAGGGGAGATGATTTGGTCTGCGTTCAACCCATTGCCCCCCCCCCCCTTCACACAAATAAATTCTGCATCCTTCTGTGGCTGGGGGTGTTTGTTAGGAGGCATTAATGTTCTGGCTATATGATTTTTAATTTATTTTCTTTACTACAGTAGTAAGGGCAGTGTCCTCCCCCCCTTCCATGTTGCCACCCTAGGCACATGCCTAGGGTTCCCTGATAGTAAATACAGCCCTGAGTACAGAATCAAAAAATATGGCTTACAGGCTGACCGCAAAGTAACCCTCAACGTTTCGGTCTGGAAAGACCTTTTTCAAGAGGTGTGGTATCCAATTAGTGTTACAAGTGGCTATATGTAGTGAGGCAAAGAAGGTCTCCAGCTTTTGAAAAAAAGGCCCCAGGGGCACCGCACGCACGCGCAGGCACCGTGCCCTGACGTCATCTGCGGAAGCTGCTGTCTAGGGATGAGCGAATCGATCCGGACGAACCCGGATTCGATCCGAATTTCAGGAAAAATTCGATTCGGATCGAATCCGAATTTCCCCGCGATTCGATCACTCGAAGTTTTCCTTTAACATCCATTCATTTACATTTACAGGCATTCTAAGATGGCGGACGGGACATGTCTGGACATCTATCCCGCGCCAGTGCAAGCTGGGGCAGTCACATGCAGCCTATCAGCAGCCAGCAAGCCCGGTGACGTCACACAGCGGAATTTAACGGCGGCCATCTTGCTTTTCCTCATTTCTCTATTGCATTCGTGACAGACAGAACGCTGTGTAGCTGAGGCAGTTAGACAGGCTGGAGACAGGGACAGACAGGGACAGGCTGGAGACAGGCAGGAGACAGGCAGGAGACAGACAGGAGACAGACAGGAGACAGACAGAAAGCCAGGGAAAGGTAGGAAAAACGGAGCTGGCTGACAGGGAGATTTTTTTTTTTTCATCCAGCCTTTGTTAGCGTTTTCAGGCTGCTTATAGTAACTAACTGTGCATATATACTGAACTGATCTTAAGTCTGCTGTGAGGCATCCCATTCTGTGACTAAAGCAGCCTCTGTTTAAGACCATATAAGCATTTGCTCTTATCATATTTGAAATTAGCCTGATAAAGACACTTTTGCTGGGCAAAGCACTACTGGACCCTGCCAGGTCCATTCCTGCCCAGGGCATCCCATTCTGTGACTACAGCAGCCTCTGTTTAAGACCATATAAGCATTTGCTCTTATCATATTTGAAATTAGGCCTGATAAAGACACTTTTGCTGGGCAAAGCACTACTGGACCCTGCCAGGTCGATTCCTGTTGGGGCATCCCATTCTGTGACTAAAGCAGCCTCTGTTTAAGACCATATAAGCATTTGCTCTTATCATATTTGAAATTAGCCTGATAAAGACACTTTTGCTGGGCAAAGCACTACTGGACCCTGCCAGGTCCATTCCTGCCCAGGGCATCCCATTCTGTGACTACAGCAGCCTCTGTTTAAGACCATATAAGCATTTGCTCTTATCATATTTGAAATTAGCCTGATAAAGACACTTTTGCTGGGCAAAGCACTACTGTACCCTGCCAGGTCCATTCCTGCCCAGGGCATCCCATTCTGTGACTAAAGCAGCCTCTGTTTAAGACCATATAAGCATTTGCTCTTATCATATTTGAAATTAGGCCTGATAAAGACACTTTTGCTGGGCAAAGCACTACTGTACCCTGCCAGGTCCATTCCTGCCCAGGGCATCCCATTCTGTGACTAAAGCAGCCTCTGTTTAAGACCATATAAGCATTTGCTCTTATCATATTTGAAATTAGGCCTGATAAAGACACTTTTGCTGGGCAAAGCACTACTGTACCCTGCCAGGTCCATTCCTGCCCAGGGCATCCCATTCTGTGACTAAAGCAGCCTCTGTTTAAGACCATATAAGCATTTGCTCTTATCATATTTGAAATTAGGCCTGATAAAGACACTTTTGCTGGGCAAAGCACTACTGGACCCTGCCAGGTCGATTCCTGTTGGGGCATCCCATTCTGTGACTAAAGCAGCCTCTGTTTAAGACCATATAAGCATTTGCTCTTATCATATTTGAAATTAGCCTGATAAAGACACTTTTGCTGGGCAAAGCACTACTGGACCCTGCCAGGTCCATTCCTGCCCAGGGCATCCCATTCTGTGACTACAGCAGCCTCTGTTTAAGACCATATAAGCATTTGCTCTTATCATATTTGAAATTAGGCCTGATAAAGACACTTTTGCTGGGCAAAGCACTACTGTACCCTGCCAGGTCCATTCCTGCCCAGGGCATCCCATTCTGTGACTACAGCAGCCTCTGTTTAAGACCATATAAGCATTTGCTCTTATCATATTTGAAATTAGCCTGATAAAGACACTTTTGCTGGGCAAAGCACTACTGTACCCTGCCAGGTCCATTCCTGCCCAGGGCATCCCATTCTGTGACTAAAGCAGCCTCTGTTTAAGACCATATAAGCATTTGCTCTTATCATATTTGAAATTAGGCCTGATAAAGACACTTTTGCTGGGCAAAGCACTACTGGACCCTGCCAGGTCGATTCCTGTTGGGGCATCCCATTCTGTGACTAAAGCAGCCTCTGTTTAAGACCATATAAGCATTTGCTCTTATCATATTTGAAATTAGGCCTGATAAAGACACTTTTGCTGGGCAAAGCACTACTGAACCCTGCCAGGTCCATTCCTGCCCAGGGCATCCCATTCTGTGACTAAAGCAGCCTCTGTTTAAGACCATATAAGCATTTGCTCTTATCATATTTGAAATTAGCCTGATAAAGACACTTTTGCTGGGCAAAGCACTACTGTACCCTGCCAGGTCCATTCCTGCCCAGGGCATCCCATTCTGTGACTACAGCAGCCTCTGTTTAAGACCATATAAGCATTTGCTCTTATCATATTTGAAATTAGCCTGATAAAGACACTTTTGCTGGGCAAAGCACTACTGTACCCTGCCAGGTCCATTCCTGCCCAGGGCATCCCATTCTGTGACTAAAGCAGCCTCTGTTTAAGACCATATAAGCATTTGCTCTTATCATATTTGAAATTAGGCCTGATAAAGACACTTTTGCTGGGCAAAGCACTACTGTACCCTGCCAGGTCCATTCCTGCCCAGGGCATCCCATTCTGTGACTAAAGCAGCCTCTGTTTAAGACCATATAAGCATTTGCTCTTATCATATTTGAAATTAGCCTGATAAAGACACTTTTGCTGGGCAAAGCACTACTGTACCCTGCCAGGTCCATTCCTGCCCAGGGCATCCCATTCTGTGACTAAAGCAGCCTCTGTTTAAGACCATATAAGCATTTGCTCTTATCATATTTGAAATTAGCCTGATAAAGACACTTTTGCTGGGCAAAGCACTACTGTACCCTGCCAGGTCCATTCCTGCCCAGGGCATCCCATTCTGTGACTAAAGCAGCCTCTGTTTAAGACCATATAAGCATTTGCTCTTATCATATTTGAAATTAGGCCTGATAAAGACACTTTTGCTGGGCAAAGCACTACTGGACCCTGCCAGGTCGATTCCTGTTGGGGCATCCCATTCTGTGACTAAAGCAGCCTCTGTTTAAGACCATATAAGCATTTGCTCTTATCATATTTGAAATTAGCCTGATAAAGACACTTTTGCTGGGTAAAGCACTACTGTACCCTGCCAGGTCCATTCCTGCCCAGGGCATCCCATTCTGTGACTACAGCAGCCTCTGTTTAAGACCATATAAGCATTTGCTCTTATCATATTTGAAATTAGGCCTGATAAAGACACTTTTGCTGGGCAAAGCTCTACTGTACCCTGCCAGGTCCATTCCTGCCCAGGGCATCCCATTCTGTGACTAAAGCAGCCTCTGTTTAAGACCATATAAGCATTTGCTCTTATCATATTTGAAATTAGCCTGATAAAGACACTTTTGCTGGGCAAAGCACTACTGGACCCTGCCAGGTCGATTCCTGTTGGGGCATCCCATTCTGTGACTAAAGCAGCCTCTGTTTAAGACCATATAAGCATTTGCTCTTATCATATTTGAAATTAGCCTGATAAAGACACTTTTGCTGGGCAAAGCACTACTGTACCCTGCCAGGTCCATTCCTGCCCAGGGCATCCCATTCTGTGACTACAGCAGCCTCTGTTTAAGACCATATAAGCATTTGCTCTTATCATATTTGAAATTAGCCTGATAAAGACACTTTTGCTGGGCAAAGCACTACTGTACCCTGCCAGGTCCATTCCTGCCCAGGGCATCCCATTCTGTGACTAAAGCAGCCTCTGTTTAAGACCATATAAGCATTTGCTCTTATCATATTTGAAATTAGGCCTGATAAAGACACTTTTGCTGGGCAAAGCACTACTGTACCCTGCCAGGTCCATTCCTGCCCAGGGCATCCCATTCTGTGACTAAAGCAGCCTCTGTTTAAGACCATATAAGCATTTGCTCTTATCATATTTGAAATTAGCCTGATAAAGACACTTTTGCTGAGCAAAGCACTACTGGACCCTGCCAGGTCCATTCCTGCCCAGGGCATCCCATTCTGTGACTAAAGCAGCCTCTGTTTAAGACCATATAAGCATTTGCTCTTATCATATTTGAAATTAGCCTGATAAAGACACTTTTGCTGGGCAAAGCACTACTGTACCCTGCCAGGTCCATTCCTGCCCAGGGCATCCCATTCTGTGACTAAAGCAGCCTCTGTTTAAGACCATATAAGCATTTGCTCTTATCATATTTGAAATTAGGCCTGATAAAGACACTTTTGCTGGGCAAAGCACTACTGGACCCTGCCAGGTCGATTCCTGTTGGGGCATCCCATTCTGTGACTAAAGCAGCCTCTGTTTAAGACCATATAAGCATTTGCTCTTATCATATTTGAAATTAGCCTGATAAAGACACTTTTGCTGGGTAAAGCACTACTGTACCCTGCCAGGTCCATTCCTGCCCAGGGCATCCCATTCTGTGACTACAGCAGCCTCTGTTTAAGACCATATAAGCATTTGCTCTTATCATATTTGAAATTAGGCCTGATAAAGACACTTTTGCTGGGCAAAGCTCTACTGTACCCTGCCAGGTCCATTCCTGCCCAGGGCATCCCATTCTGTGACTAAAGCAGCCTCTGTTTAAGACCATATAAGCATTTGCTCTTATCATATTTGAAATTAGCCTGATAAAGACACTTTTGCTGGGCAAAGCACTACTGGACCCTGCCAGGTCGATTCCTGTTGGGGCATCCCATTCTGTGACTAAAGCAGCCTCTGTTTAAGACCATATAAGCATTTGCTCTTATCATATTTGAAATTAGCCTGATAAAGACACTTTTGCTGGGCAAAGCACTACTGGACCCTGCCAGGTCCATTCCTGCCCAGGGCATCCCATTCTGTGACTAAAGCAGCCTCTGTTTAAGACCATATAAGCATTTGCTCTTATCATATTTGAAATTAGCCTGATAAAGACACTTTTGCTGGGCAAAGCACTACTGTACCATGCCAGGTCCATTCCTGCCCAGGGCATCCCATTCTGTGACTAAAGCAGCCTCTGTTTAAGACCATATAAGCATTTGCTCTTATCATATTTGAAATTAGGCCTGATAAAGACACTTTTGCTGGGCAAAGCACTACTGGACCCTGCCAGGTCGATTCCTGTTGGGGCATCCCATTCTGTGACTAAAGCAGCCTCTGTTTAAGACCATATAAGCATTTGCTCTTATCATATTTGAAATTAGCCTGATAAAGACACTTTTGCTGGGCAAAGCACTACTGTACCCTGCCAGGTCCATTCCTGCCCAGGGCATCCCATTCTGTGACTACAGCAGCCTCTGTTTAAGACCATATAAGCATTTGCTCTTATCATATTTGAAATTAGGCCTGATAAAGACACTTTTGCTGGGCAAAGCACTACTGTACCCTGCCAGGTCCATTCCTGCCCAGGGCATCCCATTCTGTGACTAAAGCAGCCTCTGTTTAAGACCATATAAGCATTTGCTCTTATCATATTTGAAATTAGCCTGATAAAGACACTTTTGCTGGGCAAAGCACTACTGGACCCTGCCAGGTCGATTCCTGTTGGGGCATCCCATTCTGTGACTAAAGCAGCCTCTGTTTAAGACCATATAAGCATTTGCTCTTATCATATTTGAAATTAGCCTGATAAAGACACTTTTGCTGGGCAAAGCACTACTGGACCCTGCCAGGTCAATTCCTGCCCAGGGCATCCCATTCTGTGACTACAGCAGCCTCTGTTTAAGACCATATAAGCATTTGCTCTTATCATATTTGAAATCAGCCTGATAAAGACACTTTTGCTGGGCAAAGCACTACTGGACCCTGCCAGGTGCACTCCTATTTGGGGCATCCCATTCTGTGACTAAAGCAGCCTCTGTTTAAGACCATATAAGCATTTGCTCTTATCATATTTGAAATTAGCCTGATAAAGACACTTTTGCTGGGCAAAGCACTACTGGACCCTGCCAGGTCCATTCCTGCCCAGGGCATCCCATTCTGTGACTACAGCAGCCTCTGTTTAAGACCATATAAGCATTTGCTCTTATCATATTTGAAATTAGGCCTGATAAAGACACTTTTGCTGGGCAAAGCACTACTGTACCCTGCCAGGTCCATTCCTGCCCAGGGCATCCCATTCTGTGACTACAGCAGCCTCTGTTTAAGACCATATAAGCATTTGCTCTTATCATATTTGAAATTAGCCTGATAAAGACACTTTTGCTGGGCAAAGCACTACTGTACCCTGCCAGGTCCATTCCTGCCCAGGGCATCCCATTCTGTGACTAAAGCAGCCTCTGTTTAAGACCATATAAGCATTTGCTCTTATCATATTTGAAATTAGCCTGATAAAGACACTTTTGCTGGGCAAAGCACTACTGTACCCTGCCAGGCCTATTCCTGCCCAGGGCATCCCATTCTGTGACTACAGCAGCCTCTGTTTAAGACCATATAAGCATTTGCTCTTATCATATTTGAAATTAGCCTGATAAAGACACTTTTGCTGGGCAAAGCACTACTGGACCCTGCCAGGTGCACTCCTATTTGGGGCATCCCATTCTGTGACTAAAGCAGCCTCTGTTTAAGACCATATAAGCATTTGCTCTTATCATATTTGAAATTAGGCCTGATAAAGACACTTTTGCTGGGCATAGCACAACTTGTCCCTGCCAGGTGTACTTACTGCTGGTTTTTAGGGCATCCCATTCTGTGACTACACCAGCCTCTATTTAAGAACCTAACCATTTGCACCTATTCTAATTGAAATTAGGCATGATAAAGACACTTTTGCTGTGCATAGTCTTACTGCTGCCTGCCAGGTGCTCTCTGGTTTTTGGGACATCCCATTCTGTAACATACCATTAGCCTCTGCATTTACTGTAAGCTGCACAGTTATTTAAAGAAATTTGGCCTGTATGAGCCTGCTAACACACTGCTGCTGTGTGCATATATACTGATCTCAAGTCTGCTTGGGGCATCCCATTCTGTAACATACCATTAGCCTCTGCATTAACTGTAAGCTGCACAGTTATTTAAAGAAATTTGGCCTGTATGAGCCTGCTAACACACTGCTGCTGTGTGCATATATACTGATCTCAAGTCTGCTTGGGGCATCCCATTCTGTAACATACCATTAGCCTCTGCATTAACTGTAAGCTGCACAGTTATTTAAAGAAATTTGGCCCGTATGAGCCTGCTAACACACTGCTGCTGTGTGCATATATACTGATCTCAAGTCTGCTTGGGGCATCCCATTCTGTAACATACCATTAGCCTCTGCATTAACTGTAAGCTGCACAGTTATTTAAAGAAATTTGGCCTGTATGAGCCTGCTAACACACTGCTGCTGTGTGCATATATACTGATCTCAAGTCTGCTTGGGGCATCCCATTCTGTAACATACCATTAGCCTCTGCATTAACTGTAAGCTGCACAGTTATTTAAAGAAATTTGGCCTGTATGAGCCTGCTAACACACTGCTGCTGTGTGCATATATACTGATCTCAAGTCTGCTTGGGGCATCCCATTCTGTAACATACCATTAGCCTCTGCATTAACTGTAAGCTGCACAGTTATTTAAAGAAATTTGGCCTGTATGAGCCTGCTAACACACTGCTGCTGTGTGCATATATACTGATCTCAAGTCAGCTTTGGGGCATCCCATTCTGTAACATACCATTAGCCTCTGCATTTACTGTAAGCTGCACATTTATTTAAAGAAATTTGGCCTGTATGAGCCTGCTAACACACTGCTGCTGTGTGCATATATACTGATCTCAAGTCTGCTTGGGGCATCCCATTCTGTAACATACCATTAGCCTCTGCATTAACTGTAAGCTGCACAGTTATTTAAAGAAATTTGGCCTGTATGAGCCTGCTAACACACTGCTGCTGTGTGCATATATACTGATCTCAAGTCAGCTTTGGGGCATCCCATTCTGTAACATACCATTAGCCTCTGCATTTACTGTAAGCTGCACATTTATTTAAAGAAATTTGGCCTGTATGAGCCTGCTAACACACTGCTGCTGTGTGCATATATACTGATCTCAAGTCTGCTTGGGGCATCCCATTCTGTAACATACCATTAGCCTCTGCATTAACTGTAAGCTGCACAGTTATTTAAAGAAATTTGGCCTGTATGAGCCTGCTAACACACTGCTGCTGTGTGCATATATACTGATCTCAAGTCTGCTTGGGGCATCCCATTCTGTAACATACCATTAGCCTCTGCATTAACTGTAAGCTGCACAGTTATTTAAAGAAATTTGGCCTGTATGAGCCTGCTAACACACTGCTGCTGTGTGCATATATACTGATCTCAAGTCTGCTTGGGGCATCCCATTCTGTAACATAACATAACCTACCTACCATACTAAGCAGCTCTCTTATTTAAACTAAGCAGGCCTCTTGGAGGCTGAGTGTCCACTTTTGGGTGTGCATTTATATTCGGTTTCATATACAGTGGGGTATCCCAATTTGTAAGATAACCTACCCCAACCATGTAAACTAAATAGGCCTGTTGCAGCCTGAGTTTCTCTGCTTGCGTATGGCCTGCATTACAATCTGTCTCTTTCAATGACACTGCTGCCTGGGGTATCCCAATTTGTAAGATAACCTACCCCAACCATGTAAACTAAAGGTTACGTCCTTCCAGAAGGAAAACTTATGCCGAACACTATTTTTGTTAGGGGCATTGACCTTTGGATTGATCGGCATGAAATTAATTTTTTTTTTTCAAAGTATGGCGCTGTGAAGAAGGTCAAAATGATGTCTCATACTTGGATTATTGCTACTTTTTGTTCAGCTTGAAATATAACAGGCCACACGGGCATCCCAAGGCACATGCTATTTTAAACCTATCTGTTATACAACATAAGCGTTGATCAGGCTACTTCAGTTTGCACTTGTTTTTGACTGATTTTAATAAACCAGGCCGCAGGGCACCCCAAAGCTGCACCTTGCACCCTATCTGGTATACAACATAAGCGTTGATCAGCATCAGCTTCATTAAGCTACTTCAGTTTGCACTTCCTTTTTGACTGCTTTCATTGAACCAGGCCGCAGGGCACCCCAAAGCTGCACCTTGCACCCTACCTGTTTATACTAAATAAGCATCTACAGCCTCAGCTTTATTAAGTTATTGCATTTTGAATTGGTTTTGGTCTGCTTTAAATACACCAGGCCGCAGGGCATCCCAAACCTGCATGTTGCACCCCATCTGTTATACTAAATAAGCGTTGATCAGCATCAGCTTTATTAAGCTATTGCATTTTGCATTGGTTTTTGTACTGCTGCCAAAACACTAGCCCATATGGGCATCCCAAACCAGCACATGTCACCCTATCTGTTATACTAAATAAGCTTCTACAGGCCCTTTTTTTATTTATTTATTTTTATTTATATAGAGCTGCAATAGCTTATATTGTGAGGTTAATTTGCCATTTTGCAGCATAATATAGAGCAGCCCCTGTGTAAATCTGAGGGGCAATAGCTTATATAGTGAGGTAAATTTGCCATTTTGCTTCGTTATATAGAGCAGGCCCTGTGTAAATCTGAGGGGCAATAGCTTATATTGTGAGGTTAATTTGCCATTTTGCAGCATAATATAGAGCAGGCCCTGTGTAAATCTGAGGGGCAATAGCTTATATTGTGAGGTAAATTTGCCACTTTGCAGCATAATATAGAGCAGCCCCTGTGTAAATCTGAGGGGCAATAGCTCATATAGTGAGGTAAATTTGCCATTTTGCTTCGTTATATAGAGCAGCCCAGTTGCCATCTAAATCAACTACTGTCCGGCCAGTACAGCTTTTCCAGGGCAAACTCTGCTAGTTGCGGGCACAAGTCAAGTTTGGCTTCCCAGCAAATCCAGTGGATCTTGAAGGTGTGTTGGCATGGTCATGTCAAGGTATGACATGACCTGCTGTTTGAGGTCCAGCTCCAGGTCTTCCTGCTGCTCATGAGTAGACTCACTATGCGGGTGTAGAAAGCTACTCACTAGCGACTGAAGACTGAGGCTGCTGCTGATGGAGCTGCTGCTGCTGCTCCTTCCACCCCCCCAGCAGCCATGGCAGTGGAAGGTGATCGCAGAGGTCCCCCCGAGTCAGACCTGCGGGAGTATGGGCCATGGCGCAGATAGACATCGCCCAACTGACTACGTGGGATGTCTCTGTAGTAGGTCAGTTTGTCCTCCCTCTCAGTGGGCGTAAAAAATGCCCCCATTTTGTGCCGGAAGCGAGGGTCCAATAAGTTGGAGAGCCAGAAGTCTTCCCGCTGACAAATGGAGACAATTCTGCGCTCACTAGTACGCAAGCATGTGAGCATGCATCGTGCCATTTGTGCAAATGACTCGGAGGGACTACCTGTCTCCATCTCCACTGTAAACTGCCACGGTGTGTCTGGGTCCTCTGTCTCACCTTACTCACAACCCTCTAGCTCCTGTGGCTGCTCCTGCTCCTCCTCTTCTGTCAGATGACTAGATAAAATGGTCATTTTGTGAAACCTAAACTGTGGTTTGCTTTGCCCCACCCCCTCCTCCTCCTCCACTTCAGCCCCCACAGGCTTCATGTGGCTGTGAAATGTATGTGCCATGTCTCCAGTGCCCTGACCAGCCATGGTTTCCAACATGTGTTGTAGTACATGAAGCAGTGGAATCTCATCGTTCATCTCATAGTCCTGGCAACTGACTAATAACGTAGCTTCCTCAAAGGGCCTGAGCAAACGGTCGGTGTCACGTATGAGCTGCCAATGGTTTACATTGAATTTACACAGGTGTCCCCCTATCCGTTTGGATCATCCAGAAATCCGTGATGGCTTTTCTCTGTTCCTATAGTGCAGTGGTCCTCAACCCTGTCCTCAAGGCCCACCAACATGTCATGTTTTTTGGATCTCCAAATAGCCAGCTCTATTGCTCTGCAGCTGCACTAATTACTCCACCTGTGCATCTTTGTGGAGATCTGCAAAACCTGGCCTGTTGGTGGGCCTTGAGGACAGGGTTGGGGACCACTGCTATAGTGGATCCTGCATATGGAGGGTGGAATTCCAACGGGTGGAAACATCGCAAATCAGACTATGGTGGGGTACACCGTTGTGACGCTGAGGCTCAATAGGGTTGTGCTTGGTGGTGTAGGAGTGCCAGAAGTGCATGCTAACTTTCTTTCCTGTTGTTCTTTCAGATGGGGGCAAGACTTAAAAACTAGACTGAACACGTGTGCCATGTGAGGACGCATGACTTTGGCTTCCTTGTCGCAGCGCAAACAAGATGTTCTTCCAAGTGTAATGCAGCAGGCTGGACTTATGGTGACGCTGTCTGAGAGGAGAAATCCCTCAGACATCAAGATTAAAAATTCCAAGAATTTTTGAGGGCTAATTATTCAGAGGCAAATGATAGCTAGTTGTTTCTGATTTAATTACAAGGTGGAAACACACCCTCAAACAAAACTTCACTTTGGCAATACTATTGCATTTGTCTATTCATAATTTTATGTATATACACTAACTAACCTACTTTTTCTCCCCAGGATGCTGCATGAAACACTGCCACATCGCTGAGTAGCTGATTTTTCCGAACAACAGTCCGCAATAATCTGCTGCTGCTGCCGCCGCCACCGCCGCAGACTCCAGGGACCCTCTTCCACTACCTCGGCTTGCAACACCTCCTCCCACGACACTCTCCTCATCACTAATTGCCGGCTAGTGGAAGAAGAGGCGAGTGTCTCCTCCACTTCTTGGCTGGGCAGTAGCTGCTGAATTTTATGATTATCAGATCTTCATCAATGGATAGTGGAGCTGAACCCAAAGCATAACAGACAGACAGTTGACTGGGGGTGTCAGATGCCACTTGTGATGCAGTGGACTGCTTTTGCAGCACTTCGAGACAAAGTTGCTTCATTGGCTGACACAATGACTGGTAAATCTGTGGAACATATGGTTTACAAGCAAGAATAACCATTTGTTTTTATATGAAAAAGACCCTGGTTTATACAGACTTTTTTTTTCCAGAGACTGCCCTGCGTGGAAATGAATGGCGCTTGGATCATCCAAGCTTTCCTCCCAACAATGCCTGATGTATTCCAGTAGATTGATGACGGGGCCAGACCTACACTAAAGAAAGATGGATCGTGCAAAACAGATTTAAGGCGCTGCTCTCCAGTTACAGACATTCCTCCGCATCGGACCACAAGTAAGTATTGATAAAAAATCCTTTACGTTACTCTTACTTTTTATTAATATTCTTCGGATAAGACGGATCAGACATGATTCCAGATTAAAAATTCCAAGAATTTTTGAGGGCTAATTAGTCAGAGGCAATGATACCTTCTTGTTTCTGATTTAAAAAAAACTTCACTTTGGCAATACTTTTGCATTTGTTTATTCATAATTTTATGTAGATATTACTAACTAAGCTACTTTTTCTCCACATGACTCTCCACAGGGTGTGATTCATCCAATTTTTGGGCTCCTGAAGCCAACCCCAGGGTCTCTTTAAAGTAATGTTTGGGCTCCTGCTGCTGCTGCTGCCAACTTCTGCCAACTCCAGGGTGTGATTCATCCAATTTTTGGGCTCCTGAAGCCAACTCCAGTGTATATTTGGGCTCCTGCTGCTGCTGCTGCCAACTCCAGGGTGTGAATCATGCAATTTTTGGGCTCCTGAAGCCAACCCCAGTGTCTCTTTAAAGTAATATTTGGGCTCCTGCTGCTGCCAACTCCAGGGTGTGATTCATCCAATTTTTGGGCTCCTGAAGCCAACCCCAGTGTCTCTTTAAAGTAATATTTGGGCTCCTACTGCTGCTGCTGCCAACTCCAGGGTGTGATTCATCCAATTTTTGGGCTCCTGAAGCCAACCCCAGTGTATATTTGGGCTCCTGCTGCTGCTGCTGCCAACTCCAGGGTGTGAATCATCCAATTTTTGGGCTCCTGAAGCCAACTCCAGTGTCTCTTTAAAGTAATATTTGGGCTCCTGCTGCTGCTGCTGCCAACTCCAGGGTGTGATTCATCCAATTTTTGGGCTCCTGAAGCCAACCCCAGTGTCTCTTTAAAGTAATATTTGGGCTCCTGCTGCTGCTGCCAACTCCAGGGTGTGATTCATCCAATTTTTGGGCTCCTGAAGCCAACTCCAGTGTATATTTGGGCTCCTGCTGCTGCTGCTGCCAACTCCAGGGTGTGAATCATGCAATTTTTGGGCTCCTGAAGCCAACCCCAGTGTCTCTTTAAAGTAATATTTGGGCTCCTGCTGCTGCCAACTCCAGGGTGTGATTCATCCAATTTTTGGGCTCCTGAAGCCAACCCCAGTGTCTCTTTAAAGTAATATTTGGGCTCCTGCTGCTGCCAACTCCCAGGGTGTGATTCATCCAATTTTTGGGCTCCTGAAGCCAACCCCAGTGTATATTTGGGCTCCTGCTGCTGCTGCTGCCAACTCCAGGGTGTGAATCATCCAATTTTTGGGCTCCTGAAGCCAACCCCAGTGTCTCTTTAAAGTAATGTTGGGGCTCCTGCTGCTGCTGCTGCCAACTCCAGGGTGTGATTCATCCAATTTTTGGGCTCCTGAAGCCAACCCCAGTGTCTCTTTAAAGTAATGTTGGGGCTCCTGCTGCTGCCAACTTCTGCCAACTCCAGGGTGTGACTCATCCAATTTTTGGGCTCCTGAAGCCAACTCCAGTGTATATTTGGGCTCCTGCTGCTGCTGCTGCCAACTCCAGGGTGTGATTCATCCAATGTTTGGGCTCCTGAAGCCAACTCCAGTGTATATTTGGGCTCCTGCTGCTGCTGCTGCTGCCAACTCCAGGGTGTGATTCATCCAATTTTTGGGCTCCTGAAGCCAACCCCAGTGTCTCTTACAGCCAATGTTTGGGCTCCTGCTGCTGCTTCTGCCAACTCCAGGGTGTGATTCATCCAATTTTTGGGCTCCTGCTGCTGCCAACTCCAGTGTCTCTTTAAAGCAATGTTTGGGCTCCTGCCTCTCATAGTGATGCCACTTCAACTCTCTTGAATTCAATTGTGCCGCTCTGCGATTCTATTAGCGATGCCTCTGATCTGCATGTGATATTTATTCAAAGTATTATTTAACTAACCCAGCACGCATCCTGTGCGTGTTACAGCAAGGCAGAATGGTTTACAACCCTATTGAGGCTCTAGGAGGCTCAGAAATAGCCGTTTTTAATAGCGATTCGTCGCGAATTTATTCGGGTCGAAACGATTTTTGTCGGAAAATTCGGCGAATCAGTCGAATCGAATTTTTCAAAAGTTCGCTCATCTCTACTGCTGTCCGTCCCAATCACCTGTGGACTGGAGTCCGCCATATAGATCCAGAAGTGATGCACAGGGCAGGTAACAGAGCCGCTGTGGTGTATTGTGCCTATGAAAGGAAGAGGCGGCGTTGTATAGGGCGACATTCGGAAATGTCGCACAAGGCGGATTGTAATGCATAACCTATCAAAAAAATGGCGGCGGCGTGTGGGGCGACAGTCACCAGAAAGATGGTGGCCGAGAACCCATCCAAAGATGGTGGTGTGCTCAGTGGCGACAGGCGGAGCAATACAGGAGGAAGTTCCCAGACGAGGGGGCGTGGAAGCCAGATGATAAGGAGCAAAGGTTCCCGTGCTATTCAGAACCGGAAACGCTGTTAAACTCTACTGTGGGGAAAGCTGGAGACCATGCAGGATGCAACAAATTGAGGGAAAGGGTACGTGGGGGAAAACAAAACGTGAACTAAGACAGAGAATTTGTGACACAGGTTGGATATAAAGAATGGGAGAATTGAATCTCCCTAGCAAGGCACTTCTTGGATATGGACCACCATATTAGACAACTTAGGTTTCTAGGTATTGAGGTAGTGGGATTACCCCACAGGGGCAGAGCCATAGACAAAAGGTTATTACAACGGGAATTAACCTGGATTTTTCAATTAGGTATCAAAAGCCCCCGGGGACTTAAGAAGGATTTGGATTTCTCTGTTTTCTTTTAGCGCTGTGAATAATGCAGTTGCATCAGGTGTCACACTTTTATTGCATCCTCTGATTCACCATAACAGGGACCATTTTTTCCCTGTTATTTAGGATCTTACTGAGGGGTACACTGTATCTTCCTGCGGTCCATATGGTTTCTTTATTCTATGGAATATTGTGTGTAAGTTTTTTTGGGCATTGTGGTTATGACCACATACCCATGCAGAATCCTTTTATTTAATTATTTTGAAATCAACTGTTCACTAATGGTTCTATTTTTTATACTTTATTATTTCTAGCAGATTTCCTCATAATTTGTTGCATTCTGCCATTTAAAAAGGGGTCTCCAGCATGGTCTTCAGCTTCCCCCACAGTAGTGTTTAACAGCTTTTCCGGTTCTGAATAGCACGGACACCTGTGCTGGCTGGCTTCCGCGCCCCCCGCCTGAGCACAACGCCATCTTTTTGGATGGGTTCTCGGCCGTTGGCCTCCATATTTGACTGTCGCCCCACATGACGCCACCATTTTTTTGACAGGTTATGCACCAGAACGGCATTACAATCCGCCTTGTGCTCCATTTCCAAATGTCGCCCTATACGATGCCGCCTCTTCCTTTGATAGGCACACACCGCCACACCACAGTCGCTCTGTTACACGCCCCGGGTGTCACTTCCAGATCTGGATGGCGGACTCACCATCAAGTCCACAGGTGATCAGGATGGACAGCAGCTTCCGCAGATGATGTCAGGGCACGGCGCCCGCGTGCACGCTGCCCCTAAAGCCATTTTTTTTCAAACACTGGAGACCTTCTTTGTCTCACTGTAAATGGCCACTTGTAACACTTATTAGATACCGCACCTCTTGAAAAAGGTCTTTCCAGACCGAAACGTCGAGGGTTACTTTGTATCGTCCTGCGGTCAGCCTGTAAGCCGTATTTTTTTATTCTGTACTGCTATTTTGATACTCGCTATGCATTTAACTTACGTGATAAGGGACATACCATGATTGACTGGCTTATCATCATCCCTGATTACTTATGTTTTCATGTATCTTTCTAACACTCATCCAATAGTATGACCCTTTATTTATGCTGTAAATACCCTGTCTTTTGGGCTAGAGCTGTATATAGAACCCTTTTTGCTGTGTATATACTGTGAATCTCACTGTGTTGTAATTCTCACTTATGGGCATTAAAACACAAAACGTTATTGCATAGCTTCTCTTGGTGTTCGTTTTTCCCATCTTCTTACAAATGGTATATGATAGTACATATTGAGCGGGTGTAGTTGGTATTACAGAACCCTCCCCCCAATTTTCCTTTCTATTTTTTTCCCTACTTGCTACAAACTTTTTATAATAGTGTGCTACAACCTATCTCCAATAATTAATCCAAAGGGTAGAACCAATGAATGATTGAGGAAGCCATGTCAGAGCACAGGAGATCACAGGCAAGCAGAGATACCAATAATACTGCATGCACAGGATACCAAGTCACCTAATGGATTATGTCTAACTTATGTTAACTAAAGTAGTTGCTCCCTGACTGTATTATCCATGATCCATAGTGGATCTCTACCATCTGTTTCCTTACTACCACACTACACTTATCTTACCCACCAGACACACCAATTACATTGTGTATAAAGTGTATTGATAATACTTGTGGGCAAATAATTAATTATAATGTTATGAAGTGATTTTTTTTCTTGCAAAATATACTAAGAACAAACGATAATTATAAAATTGCAGTGTTGTAAAGTGGATTAAAGCATAATCATAGTGCAATGTCATGCTGGTTGGGGATTTACAGAACTTGGCAGAAATAAAGGTTTCCGCCTACTGATATGTATGAGCCAAAGGGACGGCTGCCCCGGATTATAAAAGTTCAGCTCTCTCCAGCAAAAGAAGTAAAACTTCAGAATAAGCTCAACTGGCATCATCATGGCTTTGACCAGAAGCTCTGTTGCCGTGCTGAATGATGGGCACACCATTCCATTGATTGGGCTGGGCACCTATGACCAAAGTGAGGTAGGTACCCATGCATACTTCTCACAATTTTTCAGGGAACAGACATCACTGTTATACAATCAACAGCACTGAGATATTAGCATTAGCAATAGATTGAGAAGAGGCACCATTTACGTTTTTAGCGCAGAACACAAGCAGATGTCCAGAACCATAAATAAACTATAATACGATGAAATCTGCTTCTATTTGTTTAGGGGCGTGCTACAAATCAATGCACATTCCCTGTTTTTGCCATCACCACCCGGCTCCAAACAATATAATTGGATTATCCACCACTGCCCTTTATGATAATTCAGATAATAAATTAAAGTAGAATAGACTCCGTGTCCTCTTATTCCAGCCAGGGGCACTAGGACGAGTGAGACGGGTCCACTTCAAACAATTCCTCAACACAGGGCCTGTCACTCCATGGTCCTTGGTAGATCACACCAAAATCCCGGTCATGGATTCAATGCTCCTTCTGTGTACGACATCCCATACAATGGCCACAAGGGGAGAAGCCAGGCATAGGGCAGATCCTGCTGTTTCTGGGTGGGTTAATGTGATAAGATGTTATATTTGTCTGTAACGAATTCCATCTCTGATAGATAAACTTAGGGATAGGGGAAGGGTCTCGCTCAAAATTTTCAGGCAAAATTTTTACAGAGCTAAAGTGGTAAAACGAAAGAAATATTAAAATGCCGTTTTAAGTTTTTTATTTCAATGTTTTGAAATACAGTAGCTTTTCTTAATATGAAGATGTAGCAAAGTTTAGCTTGATACTGATAATTATGGTCAATTCAGAACCAGGAGAGAAATATCTACTACTTTTTAAGACACAAAACCATTTGCATTCATTATCAATTCTTTTGGTAGTAAGACCGTTCTTGAAAAAGCATAAGGACTTCACTGTTACTGAATCTCTAGCTAAAAATGCAATGAAAGTCAATGACACTTTTTTCAGCATTTTACACTGTAGTAAAAAGTGCCATTTACTTTCATAGTCCTCCTAGCTGGTGATGCGATAACAGTGAAATTATTATGTTTTTAAATGATTATTTTACTATCAAGAAATGTTTTTTGCAACTCCTACTGAATCAACACCACTTTCTACCCGGGGCCGATTCAGCAACAGGTGAAATTTTCAAGCAGGTAATTAGGTCAGAGGGCAGGTAGGCAGACTGGTGGCTGAGCAGACGAGTGGATGGACAGTCAACGGGTAGGTTGGTGGGTTAACAGACTGGTAAGTGGCTTGGCGGACAGGCAGGTAGCTGGGGGGACAGACGGTTAGGTGGCTTGGAGGCTGGGCCGGCGTCAGCACCATGCAAGTCTGGTCAGCTGCCGAGGGCCCCCACTCCCCAGGGGAGCCCACTGACAGCTGGCACAATGTGGTAAACATTTGTGGTAAACACTTTCTAGTGCCAGCTTCATGAGTCTCATGTAGTAGCCTCTCCTGCCATTAAGTGCCAGCTATGTGAGACTCACTAAAAAACAGCTCCTCAGGGGGGGGAGTATGGGACTATTATTATGAGTTGCGGGGCCGCCCGTGCCCCCCCCCCTGCCCTGGGGCCTGCTCCCCGACCTCCCCTCCCCCTCCCTCCTCGATTTTTCTCTTGTTCCCTCTCACCCTTTCTTTACCTTCCCCCTCACCTTTATTCCCCTCCAGCACACACCTTCCTCTCTTCCCCCTTCCTGGTATCATTGGAAAAAAGTGAGGGGTCGGGGCGTTGAGACATGATCCTTAACTGAATTGTAGTTGACGGGTAGGCCATACACATAGAGTAGTTGCCAAATGCTGTAATGTTGAATTCAAGTGTTATATTGTATCTGCAATGCTCAGTAGCTGTAATCAAAATGTATAAGTGTGATCTGTCTTTTCGCCTTTACTCTTTTCAATAAAGATCTATTGTTAAAAAAAAAAAAAAAAAACAGCTCCAATAGGGGGTTCAAGGGCAAGCAGCCCTTCTTAGTTTTGGCCATGGAATTTACAGAACCCTGACCCGCGACTCTCGACTGCAAAGGGGCCCACTGAGACCATGCCGCCCAAGGGCCTACATAAGCCTGGAGCCGTCTCTGCTTGGAGGCCAGGCAGGTGGGTGGGAAGGCAGGTAAGTGGGTGGCATGCAGGTAGGTGGGCGGATGGACAATTAGTTGGCTGAGCAGTCAGGCAAGTAGGTGGATGAACAGGCAGGTAGGTTAGTGGGCAGGCAGGTGGACAGAAGGGTAAGTGGTTAGGCAAGTAGGTAGGTGGTCAGACAGGTGGGTAATTAGGCAGTTAGGTAGGTGGGCAGGTAAGCAGAGAGGTGGGTGGGTAGGAATCTTGGTAGGTGGGACAGTAGGTAGGGTGGATGGATGGGTAGGTGGCTGGAACATGAAGATGCCGGTGCATGCTCTACCCTACCCACCAAGATGCTGGTAGTGTGGCTGCATAGATCTGCAGCCACTCTACAGTCATCTCGGTGGTCGGGTCTGGTGGCAACATCATCTCGGCGGCAGGGTCGGTGGACAGCATCATATCAGCGCTTATCGGTGTGCAAGCTTCTTTTCTTGCTACCTCCACAGCTCCAGTCGCTGCTCCCTAACTGGTCTTTCTCACCCTGCCTGTACAGACAGCTGAGGTGGCAGTGAACACCTTGGCTCTAATGTGGAACAGTCCTCTTAGGCTTCTATTGGCCTAAGCTCCTTGCTCTGAGTTTCCAACTGCTTGCAAAATTGGCTGCAGTGCTCTCCACAGCCTGGCGGCGGCTTTGGACGCCTCGGCCCCAGCATCACTCTTGTGCAGACATATACAAGTGGCTGCCGGCCTTTACACAGCAGCACCTATCTGAAATTTATGAATCCATTATTATCTCTCCCTCCTGCTGAGACCAAACAAACAAGATGAGTAATTCTGAAAAGCCTTCCAGCTCCCTGCTGAGAGGTCCATTGTGTTACATTGGTATAGCCAAGTTGTAATTGATGTATCTTAATTGTTTTATTGAAGCCAGCTCTGATACAATGAAAATCAGTCACGAGTCTGCTATTGGAATGTAAACAGCTTATAGATGCCATACAGCTCATAGCACTGTGTGATAGACAGAACACTATGAAGATTGTCTCCTCTGTAGGCCTTCTGGCCTGCAGTCTTGGAAATGATTTAGTGGCCAGCAGGACCCACCCAACTTCCCTTGCTGGCCAGACTCCAGTGCTCTATAAAGTACCTTACTGGCACCCCCTTAAAGGGACGGTAACTAACAGAGCACTCAACCCGGAAGTCTTTTCTAACCCCACTTTAGTATTCTATCTTATATGCCTATTTCAAGTACATCTACCCATCTTGACAAAAAAACTGTTACAATACATACATATACACATGCTCACAAATAGGATAGGATAGATTCATGTATACACATGAATAGTACACATATATATATATATAAAAATAAGAAATTAAAGCATACACATATTTATGTATATACTGCTGTATATAAGTCTGGACTGCTATTACTACACCCCCACTGTGTGCCCCCCCCCCCCCATTCAAATGAATAGGCAGATGGGCTTGCAGAGCCAGGAATGCTGTACTGCTGCAACAAGACGGCCATGCTCCGGGAGCACCGCTGGATTGTGGGCAAAAGGTAAGGTGTTTTTTTAAATCTGCGCATCCTACCTTGTCCATCCTCAGTACCATGAAAGGGGGCAGGGGTGGGAAGGCTCAGTTGTGTTAACCCAGACTGGACTTACATAGTTACATAGTAACAAGGTATGTAAGGCTGAATAAATACCTTAGTCCATCCAGTTCAGCCAGTTTATCTCCTTCCAGTGGTCTAGTAGCCTTAGCTGGTAATGCCACGAAGGATTCCAGGCCATCTTTGAATTCTAGTGTATTCTTCCTGACTACCTCCTCTGGCAGAGAGTTCCGTAGTCTTACTGCTCTTACAGAGAAGACCCCCCCAACCTTTCCTCTAACCTTACTGGACGCCCTTGGGGTATGGTTAGACTCTGCTGTATAAATACATCATCAGACAGATATTTGTATTGACCCTGTACATACTTATTCATAGCTATTAGGTTCCCCCTGGGCATCTCTTTTCCAAATGAAATAAAACTAACCTTGACAATTTTTCAGGGCACTCTAGCTCCCTAATTCCATTTATTTATTTAGTTGCCCTCCTTTGAACGCGCTTCAGTTCTGATATGTCCTTCTTATGCACAAGTGGCCAGAACTGTACACAGTACTTCATATGGGGTCTGACCAGTGATTTATAGAGGGGTAAAATGGTGATGGACACCTATGCCCCTCTTGATACATCACATGATCCTATTTGCCCTGGCAGCTGTTGCTTGGCATTTGACACTACAATTAATTAAAACCCCTATATCATGTTCCATTGTTGTTTTACCAAGCAATTCCTTATTTAGTATATAATCATGGCACACATTTCTCCTACCCATGTGCATAGCCCTACCTTTATCTGTATTAAACTTAATTTGCCATTTTACTGCCTATGCTACCAATTTATTTAAATCTGTTTGTTGCTGTCTGCTGTCCTCTTTTGTTTTAATTTACTTTACACAGCTTAGTATAATAGGCAAAGATTGATATTTTGCTGTTTAATCCATTTACCTATGTCATTAATATATATATATATATATATATATATATATATATATATTAAAGAGAATTAGGACCAGAACTGACCCTTGCAGTACTCCGCTAGTAACTGTGATGAATCCGAGTGTGTACCATTGCTAACTACCTTCTATTTTCCATCATTGAGCCAATTTCTCACCCACGTACTGATGTTTTGCCCCAGTCCAAGAACTCTCAAATTTTGTACCAGTCTTTTATGTGGCACAGTATCAAATGCTTTAGAAAAGTCAAGATATATGATATCCAATGACTCTCTCTGATCTAGTCTTGAACTTACCTCCTCATAAAAGCAGATTAGGTTTGTCTGGTAGGGGCAATTCCTCATGAATCCATGCTGATACAGGGTTTTAAGAAATGATGCTAGTTGTTTCAGACTTTCTCCTTTTGTTACCCATACTCTTTTTATTTCAATTCCTCAAGTCTATGGCAGAGGAAGCAGTAAAAATGGCAATTGATGCAGGATACCGCCACATTGATTCTGCCTCTGCATACAAAAATGAGGTGGCGGTTGGTCTTGGGATCAATGCGAAAATTGCAGATGGAACTGTAAAGAGAGAAGACATATTTTACACCACAAAGGTAACTGATCAGCTGTATGGCTTCCTTACATTTGTCATAGCCTACAACAAAATATTAAACTAAATGTCAATGATAATAATAATTCTAACAATATTAACAACAATACTATTATTTTGTATTAATTGTAGTAATAAATATATATAGCACCTTCATTTTATGTACAAATGAATGCAGGTAGGGTATAAAGGCACTTGCAGAACAAGAACTTACAGTTACTTGTTTAAATAATTTAGGCTCACTTTGAGAACTTCAACACCCTCTTGGTGGGGGTCAGAACCCTCATACCTCTATGAGTGAAGAGAAGCAACAAAGTTCCACTGGTGCTTATCTGTATAATGTGTTTTTGGTATTTATTTGAAGGTAAAATCAGATGTTTCAGGGACACGCTTCACCTAGATGTCAAGGAACAAGCAAACTAATACATTAAGTGTTAATGTGGTGATGTTTTACATATAGCTTTCTTACTGATTACAAAGGTTTTCTCTTGGAAAAAAAAATGCTTCCAGGCTTTGCTAAAAAATTGAAGTCCTCAATCCAGCTCAGGTTATTCATGCCCTGAAGCAAGGGATTATGATAAAGCTCGGTCTTCTTTGCAACCTAGTATGGGTGATCTATGTATAAACAAGCCACACCTACCACAGCTACAGACAAATTGTTGGTTGCTCTTAGAGAAAGCGCCCCCTATGCCCCCTCACTAGAACACCACTAGATAACAAGTAGGAAAACCCTTTAAGAATTTGGAACAAATCAATTTGGAGAAAAATTAAGATATACAGCCTCCTTTTTCTACATCCAAAACCGATACAGTAGCATTTAGCATTTAGCTATCTTCCATTAACCTTGTCCAGTGTCCACCATTGCAATGGCTTCACCACTGTTAATGTGGCTGTTTCACAGCTGTATTTCCTTAAAGCATATAATGTCACTTTTTACAAAAATGAGGTTAACGCTTACGTTACAGTTGAACTTTGTCAGCTCTTGGCCAGGTTGTAATGACACCATCAAGGTGTCCTTTACATGCCTTCCTCATTTGTAGGATGCATACAGGACAATGTTTTTTTTTACATTTGTTTTATTTCCCTTTAGTATACTTTTAGCTTACAGAAGACTTTTTTCTTTATCTAGCTGCATAGCACATTGCATGCCCCAAACCTGGTTCGGCCAGCCCTCGAGAGTTCTTTGAAAGATCTGAAGCTGAATTACATCGATCTGTTTCTCATTCACACACCCCTGGCGCTCAAGGTAGGACATTTCTAGTATTATTCCAGTTGGTATTGTTGAACTATGATTCCACCGAAAGCATACAGAGGAGTAGCTAGGCTTTCTGGTCCTCCGGAGCAAAGATTTAAAATGGTGCCCCCCACCTGTTCTCAGGCCCCCCTCCCTTTGGTGCCCCCCTGACCTGCTGCACATGGGGCAAGTGCCCCCCCTGCTCCCCCCAGCTACGCCCCTGACATTATATACAATATAGTAAAAGACCAAGTCCCTCAGTATAAGGCAAGATTTACATCAATTGTATAGGCACAGAAACAATAAATGGAATGTCCGCTCTCGAGTGTGCAGGACCGTGGGTAGTCCCAAAACCCACTAAAGAGCATTCACAGTATAATGGATGGTCCGCACTCCTCTTCAAATAAAACTTAACTTTTAATTTACACATTTAAAATCATCTCCATAATGCATAGTAAAGCCAAAAAAGTCCTGGAAATCACATGTGTGGCATAGGTGACTTACGTGTTTCGGACTCCAGTCCTTAATCATAGTAACCTATATGACGTAAAGTATTTACCCTTCATCACACTGGGGCACATCCCACATCTTCTCTCCCCGCAGGGATAACAACCTGTTTTTTACAACCAGGTTGGTTTCTAATTGGGCTGAGACTTAAAGAGGCTCGGGGACAATTGGTTCCCTATACTCTGGGATCTTCTGCTGATAGCCCTTATACCATCCTCAGCTATTTTACTTAGCAGGGGATCAGTTTGAAGTGGGGTAAATGTTTTTTTAATTATGGAAGAAATTTTCCTAAATTCCAGTGTATAGGGGGTACTAAAGGCAAACTGTCTTTTAGATTTCCTGTACCTCTCCTTTTACTGTGGCTCTGTCCACATCCAGATTGGTCTTCCTTTCCGTTCCGCCCTACTGAGCATCCAATTGGGATAGCCCCTAGCACACAAACGGGTTTTTATTTCCACTGTCTCTTTAATATAGTCTGCAGTCTTGGAGCAGTTTCTATGGCTACGAGTGAGTTTCCCCACTGGTATTGACTTAATTGTGTGTTTGGGGTGACAGCTTGAAGCTAATAGAATACTGTTCCCTGCTGAAGGTTTCCTATAGGTAAGTACATATAGTACCGGTTTGTGTGTCCCCTGTCAGTAGTAGATCCATGAATTTTATCGGGTGGCTGTTGTGGTTCATGGTGAAAGAGTAGAGGGTGGCCACATCCATAGTGGCAAGGATGTCACCCTCCCTCCACTCCACCCCCCAGGGGAGCAATAAGATGGCCCGCATCCCTCAAGAAACTAGGTAAGTCCAGAACCAGCGGTTGTAACATTGAATCAAGTCACTGTACTAGCAGTTCATTTAGTCCCCCTATCCCCACCACTATTGGTCTTCCCAGTGGAATTTAAGGAGATTGTGGAAGATAGGAGTCACAAGATTAGCGACTTTCAAATGCCCCACAAGTTTGGGGGTAAGTACTCCCATTCTCACTCCAAGATCTACTAAAGAGAATAGATCATCCCTGAAACTATGTGTTGGGTCACTACTCAGGGGGCGATAAGTAGTATTATCCCCTAGTTGGTAGGAAAGCTTCGCCTCTATATATATCTTGATCCAAGATTACAACCTTAACCCCTTTATCCTCTTGTCTTATGACAATATTGGTATGCCGCAAGGCTCTGTCCTGGGCCCCATTTTTTTAAATATATTCGTAAGTGACATAGGAAAAGGCTTGGTAGGAAAGTTTGCTGGTAGTTTGCCTGTTTGCTGATGATACAAAGGTTAGTAATAGGGTGGATATTCCTGGAGGTGTCTGCAACATGGAAAATGATTTAGCTTTACTGGATAGATGGTCTAAACTGTGGAAACCAGAGTTTAATGTCTCACAATGTAAAATCATGCACTTGGGTAGAAGGAATCCCTGCTCTGAGTACCGTATGGGCAGCACTGTGTTAGCCAGTACCTCGGAGGAAAGAGATTTAGGAATACTGATTACTGATAGCTGCAAGATGAGTGGACAGTGTAGTCAGGCAGTGGGAAAAGCAAGCAGGATGCTCGGCTGCATAGCTCGAGGCATCACCAGTAGGAAGAGGGAGGTTGTGATGCCGCTGTATAGAGCCCTGGTGAGGCCACAGCTAGAATACTGTGTGCAGTTCTGGAGACCTTACCTGCAAAAAGACATCATTCAAATAGAACGTGTCCAAAGGCGGGCAACAAAAAATGGTGGAATGACTTAATACTTATCAGGAAAGACTTAAAGAACTTACTTTTTACAGTATGGGGGTAAGAAGGGTGAGGGGGGACATGATTGAGACCTTTAAATATGTGAAAGGATTGAATAAGGTTCAGGAGGGAAGTGTTTTTAAGAAGAAACTTAATGATAGAACAAGGGGGCCCAACCTGAAGCTAGTCGGGGGGAAGATCAAGAGCAGAAAATATTATTTTACAGAAAGAGTAGTAGATGCTTGAAACAAACTTCCAGCAGAGGTAGTAGAAAAATCAACAGTCACTGAATGTAAACATACCTGGGATAAGCACACATCTATCCTAAGATAAAGAGTACATACAGTTACATAAGGGTAGACTAGATGGACCGTATGGTCTCCTGCTGTCATCCTTCATTGTTTCTATGTTTCTATATTTTCATTATTTTTTAAACTGTTAATGGCTAAATCCTTCTCTATTCTCTCCTGGAAGATTCCCAGTATCCCCCCCCCCCCTTGATTGAATGGGGTAAAAATCTGGGTTATTAAAGCAGCATGGTTTGGGACCCCTATATTGTAAAAAATGCTGACCTCTGCCCTAATTCATTCTGCAGTTGTTCTATGTCATTCTGTATGCAATGGTCACTAAAAGATTTACCCTTCAGTTGGTTCGAACAACTATCAGAATGTATGATGTGGTCATTATTCTGAGTGTCATTGGTCGTTCTAGTGATCTGATAAATTTATTGACATCAAGTATAGTGCGGAAGATATTAAAGTGGGAGTCTGGTACAAATGACAAACCCGTCGAGATTAATGATCGTTCATGTTCTGATAAATCATATTTAGACAAATTGAGTATGTTATTTGTGTCTAGCGTCTGGATCTGTGGGCGGCCACTGTTCTCGCTGCGTTTATTTCTCTGGCCGCCCCGCCTACATTTCTTTTTCTTGCCCGAGTCTGCATTTGGTCTAAAAAAGTGACTCTTTCTGCTCGGCCATTTTGGGTCTCGAGTCGATTCAAAACCCCTTCTTCTCAGGCGGGCAGATCTGTCTTCAGAAGGTACCCCATGAGTGTCCTGTGTCTCTAAATCTGAATCAGAGGTTAAAAATGTAACCCTCTTTCTAGGGGTTTGTGATCTTAGAATGGACCTTGGGGCTTTTCTCGATTGATATCTTGGACTCCAATCATACACTTTATCATTCATGTAAACCTCCGTATCACGTTGGTATTTGCTTTTTTTGAGTGCTATTCAAGAAGCCTCCAATTTTTCTTGTGATTCTATCATGCATTTATACAAGGTGTTGAAGTCCAATTGCATCTTATGTGCTTCCAGATAGATCATCGATTTCTACCAAAATGTTTGTAAATTATCCAAGCATTGGCCTTGGAATTCTACCAATATGCCCAACAGGGATAAAGATGCCTCTGTAAGCACCTTGTTCCACGTGCTTTTATATGGTTCTGGCAGGTCTGAAGTTGGGAACTTTTTAATTCCCCTCTGGATCATATGATCATCCATAAATTTGGACAAGGTAGACATGTCCCACCAGATCCGGGTCTCATGTTTTAATAATTCTTTATGGCTCCAGAATAGGGATTTCTCATGTCATCTCAAGTCCTCATGTGACGCAATTGGTGGGGTCATGGTCGAAGAAAGAAGCAAAATTTTTCAATTTCAAGTTTTCTTTTGTTTTCTTTTTGTTTCTTTTTGTCGCGCTCTTTCTCCCTGTGGTGGGATTCGCTGCTTATCGGGGACTTTAGTGAGCGTTGTTCGGGGTTTCCACCTATGCCACACATGTGATTTCCAGGACTTAATTCATTATTGATTTTATTGGCTTTACTATGCATTATGGAGATGATTTTAAATGTGTAAATTAAAAGCAAAGTCTTATTTGAAGACGAGTACGGACCATCCATTATAAAGTATAGGTACATGAAAGCCTGGTGCCATAAACCCCCTCCCTGTCACATGATTTACGTTATTCCTGCATATACATTTTTGTTAAAGGCTCTGTCTGGGCAAATCTACAAATTTACAAACACCCTGATTATTAACTCCAAATACGTGCCAGTTAACATTCCTTGGTCAGATGATGACGTGCCTACCTTGTGAAAATTATCCAGGCAATACCCAGATTACCCAGATATGCCAACTATGTTTTTTCTGTCTACTCTTTAGCCAGGCAATGATCCTGAGCCAAAGCATGAAATTGAAAAATACATCTATGACAACACCGATCTACGAGACACATGGAAGGTATGAGATTCCATCCTTACACAAAGGACACATATTTAATTGTAAGAATCTGGAAAGTTAATTGTGACCCTGTCACTGAGGTTATTGAATTTGTTTTTAGGCCATGGAGGAATGTAAAGCAGCTGGCCTGACCAAATCCATTGGAGTGTCCAACTTCAACCGCAAACAACTGGAGTACATACTCAACATGCCAGGTCTAAGATACAAACCCGTCTGTAACCAGGTGACCCACACAAATATGATTTGAATGGGAATTCAACTTTTTACTTAAACGGTGCCAGGGATACCTTCTTCCAACCTTAATCAGCCTTCTTCCTTCCCCTCCCTCCACTGACATGTGACCCCACTATATAAATTGCAGGGTCCGCGTCATGACACACACACTGCCACTGTGCGCTCTGCAAAGGATAGGGACAGGTTCTGGCTGCTGCTGAGGGACAGATAGGCTTATTTGGTTAGAAAAACTGCCATTCTCAGGGCAATATTTAGTCAGGGATAGCGGCTGGAGTGAGGGATAGATAGGTGGGGTGTCACCTCTTGTCACTTCTTGTCACAACTTCACAACTGGGGGGTGTGTACTGTGTTATACCACAACTTGTGTTAAGCAGTGGGGTGAATCCGGTTATCCCACAAATTGCTCTAAGCACTTATGTAAATCCTCTTATCCCACAACAGCTAATCACTGGGGTGTGTGTACCGTGTTATCCCACAACTTGCTCTAAGCACTGGGGTTTGTGTACTGTGTTATCCCACAACTTGCTCTAAGCACTGGGGTGTAACCTGTTATCCCACAACTTCCTCCAAGCACTGGGGTGTAACCTGTTATCCCACAACTTGCTCCAAGCACTGGGGTGTAACCTGTTATCCCACAACTTGCTCTAACCACTGTGGTGTCTGTAAGCACTGGGGTGAAACCTGTTATCCCACAACTTGCTGTAAGCACTGAGGTGTGTGTTCCGTGTTATCCCACAACTTGCTCTAAGCACTGGTGTATGTACTGTGTTATCTCACAACTTGCTGTAAGAACCGGGGTGTATCCTTTGTCCCACAACTTGCTCTAAGCACTGGAGTGTGTGTACCATGTTATCTCACAACTTGCTCTAACCATTGGGGTGTGTGTATCATTGTAAGCACTGTTATCCCACAACTTGCTCTAAGCACTGCTGCGTGTGTACCATGTTATCCCACAACTTGCTCTAAGCACTGCGGTGTAACCTGTTATCGCACAACTTGTTTTAAGCAGTGGGGTGTGTGTATCATGTTATACTGCAACTTGCTCAAAGCACTAGGATGTATCCTGTTATCCCACAACTTGTTCTAAGCACTGGTGTGTACCCTGTTATTCTACAACTTGATCTAAGCGCTGGGGTGAATGTACCCTGGTATACTACAACTTGCTCCAAGCACTGGGGTGTTTGTATCCTGGTATACTACAACTTGTTCTAAGCACTGGTGTGTACCCTGTTATTCTACAACTTGCTCTAAGCACTGGGGTGAATGTACCCTGGTATACTACAACTTGCTCCAAGCACTGGGTTGTTTGTACCCTGGTATACTGCAGCTTGTTCCAAGCACTGGTGTGTACCCTGTTAACCCACAACTTGCTCTAAGGCCACTGTAACTGCAGATATCTAACAATACAGAAAGCAGCAAATATCGGAAAGGGATGTGGCCGTGGTGCTGTTGCTGGTAATGGGCTTGGTGCTCGTCCGGTCACTGGTGCTGCAGGGAGAGGATGTCTTTTATCCTTGCCTGCAACACCTTCCTCTGGTGCAAGCAGGCGCCAGGGTTTGGAGCGCATTTTTGTTGACCCCCAATACTGCTGGAAGAGTGGTAAGCCCCGAACAAATTGAGGCAGTCATAGATTATATGGCACGCATGGCCACCAGTTTCATGTGATTGTCTTCTACCCACTCCACTGCCACTGAGAGTACAGGGCCTCAACCTCACCCCCGTACAATCTGCAAGGCAGTTGGCCATTGTCCATCCACCTGCCCCTGCCCCAGGTGCAGATCTAGGGCTCTAAGAGCTTCTGTGAGAGGATGAGGATGTGATCAGCTTACAATCACAGGACACCCCAGATGTTGATGAGACCCAAGAGCTGACTCCTGCAGCTTTCAGCAATGTTGAGGTTGAGAGGGAGTGTTCTATACCCCCCCCCCCATGCAACCCTCTCCCAATCTGTGGGAGACTATAAATGACAAATTAATAGCTTCTTAATCCCTATCACTCTCAATCAGCCAAAAAACACAACATCATAACATTGTAGGCCAAAGGGAGGAGTGGCAGCTGGGTAAGAAAATGAATTGCATGATTCACCACTAAAGAGATCACTAGAGGAAGAGGAAAAGTCCTAAAGCCTTTTTCTACAGCTCAGTCAGACCCCACTTAGAATATGGTATTCTAAAGACTTTAATCCAGAGACTGATAACAAAAGTCACAAATGATCTGAGCAACACAGTAAATAAACAGATACTGGAGGATGTTAGGGCTCATCCTCACTGCATGTTATTCCCATTAAATCTGGAAGACTGGTGGTGAACAGGAAGATAAAAAGTTGTAGATTGCGAGTGGAACATATGAGAAGGTGACTGACTGTCTTCTTTGCATTTCACCAACCCCCACCACCATACCAACCATTGATAATGTATCAATTCTTGGGTCAGCAGAGGATGAGAGAGTGTGGCTTTAAAATACATTTTTAGTGTCATATGTCCCTCTGTTTCTGCATACAGGTGGAGTGTCACATATACCTAAATCAAAGCAAGATGCTGGAGTTCTGCAAGCCTCATGGAATAAAAGTGGTGGCCTATGGAGCCCTGGGATCCACACGGGATCCTATATTGTAAGTAATATAAATTGTAATATGAATTGTTCCTGTGTCTAAAGGCTGCAGTTGCACTGAAACCTCCGTCCCTCACGCTGTACAATGTAGTCTGTAGGATGAGTTATGCTCTTATGCTGTAAAAAGCCAGCCAGCTTCTACTCCGTTACATTGTGAACAATCAGGCTTGTGACTGCTATACATTGTAACAAAAGTTACAGTTTGCTGTGTTTTATTGTATAGCAGCCAGAGCCTACTATTACAATGTAAACAACTTACAGCTAATACAGATAATCGATTAAAAGCACAAAGCAATCAATTAGGTCCTTAAGAAAAATAGTCCAAACATCAATTCATCCCACGGGGCAAGCACTTGACAAAATGTCCGTTGGTATCCTCCACCTGTATGTGCTTACCAGACAGAAGGTGAATGTAATTCCTTCAGTTTTTATATTTTATCCTTCGCTCCAAAGTACAATGCTTGAAACCAAGTAAGGAACCGTTTCTGCCACAAAAGGGGATCGCATAAAAAAAGAAAACAAAAAAAAATAACCTAGTGCAACTCTGTATGTAAGAGGCAACTTTGTTTATCATAAAAGTATTGCACTTACAAAATAGTTGTATTTTTTAAGCTTTGAAATCAATCAAGCTAGGGAGCTGCAGGTCGGCTGCTCTCACTGATCCTCCGCCATCACGACCGTTAACCAAGAGCGGGCAATGGAAGTAAGTGAATCCCCAAATACTAGGCAGAAGAATCCTTAGCAAGACACCATATCCCCACCTGACGTGTTTCGTTGTACTTGACAACTTTCACAAAGGCTTCTGTCTGGTAAGGGCATACAATAGAGGTGGAGGATACCAACGCACATTTTGTCAAGTGCATGCACCGTGGGATGAATTGATGTTTGGACTTTTTTTCTTAAGGACCTAATTGATTGCTATGTGCTTTTAATCGATTATCAGTATTTTCTCTGCTGTTGGAATAAGGCAGTTTTACACCCTGAGCACTATTGGAACTCTCTATTCAATAATCTTATTAAGCTTTGCCTAGCGCGGTGTTGAAATCACACCCTAATCACAAGAGACTATCACAGACGCTAAGTACTGGGCTGACTCCATATTTATTGGGGAACTGACCAATAGCCACCCTGGGGGGGGGGGGGAGTGTATGTGCAGATTGGTGCAATGTGATTGGTGTAACTACAACATTGAGTGATTGCCAAATATCCAGGGGCTGGTCAGTCTTGGCAGCAAGGCTGACCAGCCCCTGATTCCATCAGTTGTAGAGGATGCTGCGCCGCCTGCCACTTGCAGTGCCTCCTAGTGGCGAAACTGATAGACTGTGGGGTGCATGCTTGAGCATGCACCCGCACAAGTTCCTCGACCCCACCTAGGCTCTGAAGTTTCCTGATACCTGTTTCCGAGGGCAGGACTGGACCAGGTGACCGACTTCTCTGCAATAAAGGCATAGACCTTGCAACAGACGCTTCCGCCTCTCAGCTTCAGAAAGCTTGGTGGCCCCCAGCTGCATAGGTTCTTCAGAAGAAGAGGGGACTAAGGCCTCAGGTTTCACACTGACTTCAGACTGAGCCCCTGTTTCCAGGTGTCTCTCTCGTATGCGTCGATCGATGCAGATAGCCAATTGCATGGTTTCATCCAAGGTGTTAGGTACTGGATGATTTACTTTTACATCTTTTATGACCTCTGACAGACCTAGCCTGAACTGCCCACACAATGCAGGATCATTCCAGCCAGAATCCACTGCCCAGCGTCAGAATTCAGAGCAATATTCGTCTGCTGGCCTTCACTCCTGTCTTAGAGAACGTAGCTTTGCATCGGCAGCAGCCCCCCAGTCCTGATCATCATACAGGATCTCCATGGCCTGAAAGAATTCCTAAACAGATTGGCGAGCGTAGTCCTGAGGGGAGAGGCTAAAAGCCCAGGACTAGGGATCCCCATGCAGAAGGGAGATGATAAGTACCACCCGTTGCTCCTGGGAGCAGGTAGCATGAGGGTAAGGCTCAAAGAAGTTGGCAAATTTACTCCGGTCCCCCAAAAACTTTTCTGTAAGGGGAATCTTGATTTCAACCGGAAAGGTGGCTGTTGCCCCCTCTGGGGCACAGGGGGTGCAGGAGCTGGACGGTTATCCTGAGCCGCCACTCGGAGCGCCAGGTGCTCCCCGGCCATGGTCAAGGCCTGCACCTGTTCCAAAATTTGGTCCATTTGTGGGTCCCATGATAATGTGATGCCCAGCGGGACACCAGCCTTCTGTAAACAGACAACCCCCAATCTCCACCGCCACCGCTTCTCCCCACAGTCAAACCCCCATTCGCTAGGATGCTAGGAACCCCTCACTGGACACGGTGGCGTCCAGATCTTAATAGGCGCAAAGGATGTCTGCTTACGGTGAAGGTCGATGAACCGTAAGGGTATCCCAAAGCTGAGGTCATACACGGGAAGACAGTCCGGGAGGTGCGTCAGAGTAAAGGGATGAGACAGGTGCATAGTCAGGGGTAGCCAAAGGGTTAAGCCGGGAGGTCAGAGATAGCGGGGTATGCAAAGGAGCAGGCAGGTTCGAGGTCAGACAAAGCATAGGTCGGTACAGGCAGCGGACGGGAATGGTCGATCAAGCCGGGTCAGAAACAAATTATCACTAATAAAATCACACCCAAATCACAAGAGACTATCACGGGCTCTGAGTACTGGGCTGACTCATATATCAGTGTGGAGGACGCTGCGCTGTCTGCCACTCGCAGTGCCTCCTAGTGGCGAAACTGATAGACTGCGGGGCGGAAATGGAAGGGGCAGAATACCCCGCTGCCTATAATGGGGGGGATGCCACGCTGCCTATAATGGGAGAATGGGAAGGATGAATGCCACACTGCCTATAATGGGGGGGGGGTGCCACACTGCCTATAATGGGACAATGACAAAGATGAATGCCATTCTGCCTAAAATGGCGGGAATGGTTGAGAATGCCACAGTGCCTATAATAATAGAACAGAGAGAATGCCACACTGCTGAAATGGGTGAATCGGGGGGAGGAGCCACACTGCCTATACAGAGGAAATTGGGGGGGGGGGGGGATTCCATACTGCCTATAATGATGGAAATGGGGGAGGAAAATTCCACTCTGCTTGTAATGGGGGGGGGGGGGCTTGGGGCATTGAGATGCTGCCATGCTGAGTGTATTGGGGGGATATTCTGCACACTGCCTGGTATAGTGGGATATAGTGGGATTGCCTAGTATTTGGTCAGATGCATGTTATGGAGCAAAAAATATGGCATATGGATTTTTAACATTGGGCCATTTATTTGCAATAGTCCTCCATAATGGAATGTGGCTGCTATCCTTGATATGAACTTGAGGTTACCATGGTGGTGGAGGTTATTATTTTTATATTGCTTTTGCAAATGTTCTGGCAGTTGTAGTGTAAGCAGCTGTAGTGGGGACACTAGGGCAGGGAGACCAAACACAGAAATGGACAGGGAATCTGTTCCTTCTATCCTTCTAGTCCAAATATGAATGAATCTGTTGGTCAATAGGTGCAGGAGAATGGGTTTATCCACAGCCGAGATTATACCTACCTGGCATTTTTGAGATTTCTGATTGAGATCTCTCGCCAATCTCAAGAATGCTGTCTGATGTAACAAACCTAACACGTTGTGGGAGTCACTGGGAAAGGTTAGATTACCAGTGACTCCGGGGGGTTTCACACAGTGGGGCTCTGACCCCAGGCTCATATACTCCAAGACGACGCCGTACAGCTTTAGGGCTGCTTTTATTACCCTTCTCCTTGGTTTTCATGTGTTAAAATATTTATTTTCTGGGCACAGTTTATAGTCATATATATATATATATATATATATATATATATATATATATAGTTTTAATATTTACAAGTTTTTAACTCATTACTTTTCCTGCCCTGTTTTGCATTTCCTGTTTCCCTTGAAGCACTTGGTAACAGCAGCCTCTAACTGCGCAGTATGGATATGAAGGGTGGATACTGTGGTCAACACTACACATAGGAAACATTAGAGCCCTGTCAGTGGAATAGGCCCTGATAGTGATAGGAACTTCAATAATAGTAGTTAAATACAGAATGTGCCATTGCGACATGAATCCACATGATGGCAGTGTTGCCTAAGGAATAAACTGAGATAATATTAATTAGTCTAGCATACCCCTTTAAAATAGATAAATAGAGACTCAGCCAGGTGGCATTGGCAACATTACCCGCTCTGCCATTGGTTGGGCCTAGCAACATAGTTGGTTAAGGCAACATTTCAGAGGTTATATAAGGGAGAACCCAACCCTTCTAAAGTGTTAGTACCATGCTGAAGAGGGTAAGTGTTAATGTAGTGGAGGAGCTGAGCAACAGTGAGTGAAGGAGCCTGTGATTGTAACTGGAAGCTGTAAAGACTGTTTGCTGTAACCAATGGATATTGCCTGTACTGGATTATGTTTAACATGGATGGAAGCCCTCAAATAAAGAACCTGTTATTTGCTACAAGGAGTGTCATGATTGGAGACCAGCGACAGCGGAATCAGTAAGTGCACCTCCACCCCACACATGCCACACCAACCTAGCCTAGAGTCACCCTATCCTAGGTCCTGGACATCATATCCGGCAGCAGCACATATGATTATGCCTTTTTCCTTGTGCTTTCCATCCTGGCGGAATGGGTTACTTGCGCACTCTATTTATAATCAGTCGCCACAGGTATACTCTTTGAGGCTGATTCATTACTAACGACAGGTATTGGCAGAAAAGCGTCTGTATAGCGGGCGCTTAGAGCGACCGCTAGTAGATGCTGTAAACATGTATCAGGCGCTGTAAAAGAGCGCCTCAGTCGCTGTAGTAACCTGGCCGGCATTGATGAATGTGATGTATGTTGGGCGCTCTAACACCAGTACAGCGCTGCAGAGATTGAGAAGTAGCACCAGCTCAGTGCGATCGACTCTCAGCGCTCCACACCATACTTATCAAAAAAGGACACACACAGCATCGGTGCTCTAAATCTGGTCGCTTTAGCATAGAGCGCCAGACGCTGTGTGATTAAAGTCTGTTTTTGAACACATATCCACCAGTAACAAAGCGAAAATACATGGAATGACATTGTTTTAACACTGTGACATTAATACTTTAGTTATATGCTGCAGGTCCAGCTCACCAAGTGCAATAAAACTTAACATTTAATAATGAATTTTAAAATCATACATATCCTGTGTGGAGTGTATATCCATGGCTCCCCAACCACCTTGTGGTTGGGGAGCCATGGATATACACTCCACACAGGATATGTATGGGACTTACAGAGGTCTGTCTGTGCTCCTAGGTGACATATTTCAGGGGATTTTTTGAGCTGTCTATTTTTTTGGGACTAATTAATACTTAAGTGCCAGACCTGTAATGACAATTTTGCATAAAAATATAAAAAGTCAAAAAAGTTTCTAAAAGTGTTTGTTTGCAGCCAGGAGAGGTCACACAATGATTTGAGCAAAATAAAAACACGCTGTTTAAACACAAGCAAATGAACGGCCATTGAAATGCATGGGAGAGCGACAGTGAGTGAAAGGTAATACCCGGCGCTCTGGAAGATAGAGCGCCGGCGCTATACGCTGAGCCGCCTGTAATAATACATGTGACGCTACATGGCGCTGTTAGAGGCGCTCACCACATTCACTTTTAGAAATGTGGTTTTGCCTACAGCGCCCGACGTTCTCCAGACGCTGCCTGTCGCTACGAAGCACTACCTGGCGCTATCCCTTCTTAAATAACCCCCTGAGTATGACTAAGGGGTCCTGTTCCCCCGAAATGTGCAGCAAGGGCGTTTGTCCGGTTACTTACCTTTGGTTGTGGGATGCTATTTGAATATGCCTAATTAAACACCATGCATCAATACTAACTTCTGGGCCTACAGTTTTCCACCATACTTATTTTATTTATTATTTATTTATTATTTTCTTCCCTTTACTTATGTTATCTTTTTTGGTGAAATAATTAAGAATACTGCAGTTCAGTTGCTTTGACCAGCATATGTCTCTTTCCTAACCTTTCCTCTTAGCTCAGCTATATCCCAAAATGTGTGTCAAAAGATTGCTAGCTTTGAAAACTAGTATGATACATAATATGATGACATGTAATGATATGCTATAGGAGTCTATAGGTACAAAGGAGACAATCTTCACAGCGTTCATCACAGCAGCATGAAGCATACATCACAGAAAGCTTTAGGCCAGCTGTAAGCAATTTACATTTCAATAGCAGATTCATGGCTGCTTTATAATGTATCACAGCTTATTATAATTGAAACGATTACAGTACATAAGTTACAGCCTGGCTGTAAAAATGTAACACTAACCAGGGAGGTGGTAGACTTTTTAGAGTGACTCATCTTGCTCTTGGAATTTTAGCCTATCAAGGGTTTCGCTACCATGTCATGATATTTTTTTATATTGGTATTGCAGAAATTACCTAAATTTACCTAAATTTGAGGAAAGATAAGAGTAGACACAATGTTATGATGACAGCTATACTACTCATGAGAATATCCAGTTGCCACGTCATTAAAGATTTAAATTGCCAGCTTTACCTAGGATGGGTCAAATATTATTTTTGATTTTTTTTTTTAGCATTGATCAAACTACCCCTATCCTTTTAGAAGACCCAGTTCTCAACACAATTGCCCAAAAACGTGGCCGCTCTCCAGCTCAGGTGGCACTGAGGTTCCTGCTACAGAGAGGAGTGATCACCCTCGCTAAAAGCTTCAAACCAGAGAGGATAAGACAAAACCTGGAGGTAGGAAAAGCTTAACATGTTATCACTGAGAGTGTATTTAAATAAGTGTGTGCATTAAAGTGAACCAAAACCCATGATGGAGTCTTTGAGATTCCAGGGGTCTCTCCCCCCGGGGGGCATCCAGATTGGGGATTCCTCGCTGTGTAAACCCCCCCCGCCCCAGGTAGCCTAGTAAACTCACCTCCTCCCTGATCCACGCATGTGTGAGCAGCACCGCTCTCTGCTATACCTGCAAGGGCTCATGCCCGCACCAGGCATTTGTTAATGGCAAGCACGGACACACTCCCTGTTAGAGGGCAGCGGAGATGCGGCTGCCAGCGTACTCGGGTCCGCTCGTTAGGACTCGGCTGGAGCCGGGTCTTAGATGATCCTTTGACATCTGAGCGCACTGATTGGACAGGAGCTTGCGAATGTGCTGTAGGATCGCGGAGAGATGAGTATGTTCAGGCAACCTGGAGGGGACCGATCAGGGTGCCCCGGGGCCAAGGACCAAGGATCGTCAAAATCCTGGGTTTTGGTCCACTTTAAAGAGGACAAATTTAAAAAATATCCCGCCCGTCCTGCTTACCTGAATGCTAACAGTAATTGTCTTCTCTCCACTGTCAACCAGTAAGTCAGATATGAAGTTGAATGTTGACAGCCCTATGCTTGGGGGCCATTGAAATGTAGTTACTACCTATCTGGATGGCCTAAGCAAGTCTATTTTTGTCCGGTAAAAATGTAATGACGCTTTCCTTTAAATGAAGGTGACAGAAAACAATTTTAAAAGAACGCGTAACTTAAAATAAAAAACAAATTCATAAATATAGTAAAATAAACCCAAGACTTTTAGGGATTTATTTTTGACAAATCTGTTTCAGTATTCTTTTTTACTATGTTAGGTAATTGATTCTTAATTCTCACATTTCGATTCTGATGATTCTGATACATACATACAACTCGCACAATTGTATTTGCTAGATTTGGCAGGAAAATTATCTCTAGAGCCTTATATTCTATGAATAAAAAAAGTGTTGAATACACGGTTTAGCCACTATAAGTGGTACTATTTCTAAAGAGGATTTTGTCTGGGTTTTGGTCCAACTTACTAGTCCCTCTTCTCTCGATCCCACAGCTCATGTGCAGGCCTCCAGCGGCATCAGCGGTCTCTGTGTTCCCACCCCCCCCCCCCCCAGGAAGTCTTAGAGGCTGATTCACTGCTAGCGCCAGGTTTTGGCAGATGAGCATCTGTATAGCGGCGCTTAGAGTGACCGCTAGTAGACGCTGTAAGCGGGTATTAGGCGCTGTAACAGAGCGCCTCAGTCGCTGTAGTAACCTGCCCGGCATTGATCAATGTGATGTATGTTGGGCGTTCTAACACCAGTACAGCGCTGCAGGGTGCGAAAGGTAGCGCCAGCTCAGTGCGACCGTCTCTCGGCACTCCACACCATACTTATCAAAAAAGGACACACACACATCATTGGCGCTCTAAATCTGGTCGCTGTAGCATAGAGCGCCAGATGCTGAGTGATTAAAGTCTGTTTTTGAACACATATCCACCAGTAACAAAGCGAAAACACATGGAATTACATTGTTTTAACACTGGGACATTAACCCTTTAGTGCCAGACCTGTAAATACAATTCTGCAAAAAAATATAAAAAGTCAAAAATGTTTCTAAAAGTGTTTGTTTGCAGCCAGGAGAGGTCACACAATGATTTGAGCAAAAAAAAAAAAAATTTTAACAGAAGCAAATGAACACCCATTGAAATGTATGGGAGAGCGACAGTGAGCAAAAGGTAATACCTGGTGCTCTGGAAGCTATACAAGGAGCTGCCTGTAAAAATACATTGGACGCTACATGGCGCTGTTAGAGTCGCTCACCAGATTCACTTTCAAAAATGCGATTTTGTGTGCAGCGCTCAGCATTCACCAGATGCCGCCTGCCGCTACAAGACGCTATCTGGCGCTATCCCATCTTAAATAACCCCCTATGTTCTGTATAGATAACAATTATTCTCAGACTGTAAAAAAATACATTTATTTAAATAATAAGGGAGAAAACTGCCATTCGTTTAATATTGTCTACCTTGGGGCTGATTCAACAAACAGATGTAAATTTTCTCTCTTGAATCAGCCCCAAGTTAGGCAATGGAAGCGAGTGACAGTTTTCTCTCCTAAAAAAGGAGCATGTTTTCTCACATGGCTCTGAATTGACGAAGATGTTTTCAGATTTGGCTGCTTTAGTTGCTTTCCAGAGAGAGGAGAACCCAACCATTATATATTTAAATGGTGTTCAGATTCGAGATCCCATGATGAATACATATTACAGTTCTTAAAAAAGAAGCTTGAAGATTTCAGGAACACTACTATTACGCAATATTATTTACTGTGAAAATGGTCTAACGTTACGTCTAACAAAACCCAAAGCATGTTAGATGCATGATGAGAGGTGGTTTATACAGTGTGACAAACTCCAGCCGTACTTTTATTGTTATTATTAGGGATGAGCGAATCGGTTCTAACGAACCTGAATTCGCTCCGAATTTCAGGGAAAATTCGATTCAGCACAAACCCGAATTTTTAATGGTTCGTGCTGACCGAATTTTCCCTGAAATAAAAAAAAAAAAAAATGGCGGCATGGTGGGAGCGGGGAGACCGGCCCGCTTACAGCGCAGCTGGCCTCCCCGCTCCCACCATGTCGGTAAATGTTTGCTGTATAGTGGGAGCGGGTAGGTGGGCCGCGCTGTCAGCGGGCGGCGGAAGCTGGCTTCCGCCGCCCGCTGACAGCGCAGCCGGCATCCCCGCTCCCACCAGAGATGAGCGATTAGTTAAAGTTCGATTCGGATGAACCCGAATTTCTTTGAGAAATTCGGCGAATCGCCCGAATCGAATTTTTGAGAAGTTCACTCATCTCTAGTTATTATCTTTTACGGAAAAGAGAAAATATACAGGTTCTATAATGTACCATACTACTTTGGCTCTAATTTATATGCAATGTATTGCATGATGGGTAGAAGTATTTTCCATCAAAGTCTTTTCTAATTTACAGGTCTTTGATTTTGAGTTGAGTGATGAGGAAATGAAGACTCTGAATGGAAGGAACCAGAACCGGCGTTACCTATTGTTTGATATGTGAGTTTTTATACCAGCTAAAAGACTTTCTATATTCCTCCTACCCCAAGGGTGAAAATTCCGCCCCATGAATAAATGGTGCCCATAGTTTTTTGGACATTATTACTGTAAGAACCAAATCTTTATCTGAAAGTACTTTGTTTTGGTCATTTAATATTAGTTTTTTTTATTACACACATTTATTGCTGTATTCAAAATGCAGCTACATGATTGCCATACCCAGAGTCGCAAATTACAGTGGTGTAAAGTCTCATTTAATGTTTTTTCACTGGAGCATATTGCTGCATTGCAAAAAACGCATTTACTAAAACATTATCAGTGCTGAAACATGCAAATTATAAATTATACTTTGCACTACTCTAATTTGCACTGATGTGCTTGATAAATAAGGTCCTTAATGCCAATTTACACGAACTAAGGACTGTTAGGAAGACTCAGCTGAGGCTTGTCAAATCAAATCTCAATTTTTACAGTTATTTCATTTTTTTAACAGTTTGGAGTTATGAGTAGTGTTGGGCAAACCCAAATGGCAACATTCATGTTCGTACCAATCTTTGCGAGTTCGGGTCCCCAAACACAGCATTCGGGCCTCAACACGTGGAGGCTGATTCATTACTAACGCCAGATATCGGCAGAAGAGCGTCTGTATAGCGGCGCTTAGAGCGACCGCTAGTAGCTGCTGTAAGTGGGTATCTGGTGCTGTAACAGAGTGCCTCAGTCGCTGTAGTAACCTGGCCGGCATTGATGAATGTGATGTATGTTGGGCGCTTTAACACCAGTACAGCGCTGCAGGGAGCGAGAGGTAGCGCCAGCTTAGTGCAACCGACTCTCGTGGCTCCACACCATACATAAAAGGACGCACACGTGTCAGCTCTCTAAATCTGGTCACTGTAGCATAGAGCGCCAGACGCTGTGTGATTAATGTCTGTTTTTGAACACATATCTGCTAGTAACAAAACGCAGCCGGTCTCCCCGCTCCCACCATGCCGGCATTTTTATTTTTTTTATTTCAGGGAAAATTCGGTCAGCACAAACCACTAAAAATTCGGGTTCGTGCTGAATCGAATTTTCCCTGAAATTCGGAGCGAATTCAGGTTTGTTAGAACCGATTCGCTCATCCCTAGTTAAGAGCACAGATATTTAATAATGTTTGCAGTGCCCTCTGCTTTTTAAGCAAAAACAGTCCTTGTTCTCATAGATATGTTATGGAAAGCTTTTGCTGCAAAGCAAATATATGTTATATTTTTTTTTCTTCAGGTTTAAGGATCATCCCTATTACCCGTTTTCAGAAGATGTGTGAAAATGTGTGATGTCATCCCAATGAAGATTAGCTATTGGCCAAACTTGTGATAATAATGGTTATAGAGATAATTCATGTTTCTAACTGCCAATAAAATATATTGGCTGATGGCCGATGCTGTGTATCCTGGTGCGTTTATACACTGTTTAAGATTCATAAGAAACACTATTTGACGGCAAATGCACTGTACAGTCAACAAAACTTTTCAACTGCCTTTTGTTTTTGCTAACATTGGTCTTTAGGGAACAGTCGCTGCCCACCAACTGCTTGGAACATTTTTTCTTTTTCATACAATTCAAACACCTCTCCCGTTCCTACAATACAGAGATACTCACCGTTTGGGGCTCCATCAGACTGGGACTGAAGGGTAGTATTTGAATTCTCCTAATTCAGACTCATGTCTGATCTTTCCTAACTACAGAAAATCATGTGAGTTAGAAGAGATCTTATATAAGCTTGAAAATGTGGAGGATGATTCATTACTGACGCCAGGTATCGGCAGATGAGCGCCTGTATAGCGGCACTTATAGTGAGCGCTAGTAGACGCTGTAAACGGGTATCGGGCGCTGTAACAGAGCGCCTCAGTCGCTGTAGTAACCTGGCTGGCATTGATGAATGTGATGTGTGTTGGGCACTGTAACAACAGTACAGCGCTGCAGCGAGCGAAATGTAGCGCCAGCTCAGTGCGTCCGGCACTCGGCGCTCCACACCATACTTATCAAAAAAGGACACACACACAGCATAGGTGCTCTAAATCTGGTCGCTATAGCATAGAGCGCCAGATGCTGTGTGATTAAAGTCTGTTTTTGAACACATATCCACCTGTAACAAAGCGAAAACACTGTGACAATAACACTTTAGTGTCAGACCTGTAATGGCAATTCTGCATAAAAATATAAAAAGTCAAAAAAGTTTGTAAAAGTGTTTGTTTGCAGCCAGGAGAAGTCACACAATGATTTGAGCAAAAAAAATAAGAAATGAAGCAAATGAACGGCCATTGAAATGTATGGGAGAGCGACACTAAGCGAAAGGTAATACCTGGCACTCTGGAAGCTAGAGCACCGGCGCTATACACTGAGCCGCCTGTAATAATACATGTGACGCTACATGGCGCTGTTAGAGTCGCTTGCCAGATTTGCTTTCATAAATGTGGTTTTGCGTACAGCGCCCGGCCTTCACCAGACGATGCCTGCTGCTACGAGGCACTACCTGGCATCTTAAATAACCCCCATAGCTTGTGAATTATGCTAGCCACCCTGAGGTTGCTGCTGATCTAAACCTTGAATCACGAGTTGAAAAAGATTCTCATGGTAGTAAGAAATTCCATTCATGAGAAAAAAAGCCTGAGAATTTCACTGTTAGTGAATCACCAGATAGGAATACATTGAAAGTCAATGACACTTTTTACTACAGGTAAAAGGGCTTTTTTCTCATGAATTGATTTTTTTTTACTACCATGACATTTTTTTCAACTCTTAGTGAATCACAGCCTATCATAATCTATTTTGAAGACACTTTCTAGTTTTTCTGCCTATAGTAAGAGAGGTACATTTTTCACATGGCTCCATAGCAAATGTCATAGTGGGGGGGGGGGGGGGCTTGTCATGCTGTAATTGGGCAGGTGGTAACACATGGATCTCCCAGGAATATATATACAGTGGTTTAAATACCATAGAAGCATCTAATAACATTATGATGACCTCTGCTGGGCTCCCTTCTTCTATGGACCCAGTAGTAACTGCCTCCCGTGTCTCTACAGCATGCATGCCATTTCTTGTGGCCATTGAAAACATAAGACCTTCTCTGGCAGATTCTATTTTCAAACTACATAGCTCATCCAAGTGTGATATTTTACAATTCCTGTAGTCAGGAAGGAAACCGGTCCTAAGGTTTGGATAGACTTTTGTATGGCTTTGGTGCTTCCCACAGGAGCATCCATGTTTGGGATGTCCTGTAGTTTAATAATAAAAGGAAAAGCCTAAAGAGGCTAAAATACTTATTATTTATGTGTTCTTCCACTGCATTCCAGCACCAGCAGTCAGTTTATATTTTACCATGGGCAGTCCAATTTGGAATTCTTAAAGGAGGGTTCCTATGCAGCCCTAAAGTTTTTTTAGGGCTGCATCAAAACTGATCTCCATGGGAGCATCCTGATTATGGATGCACATCCCCTCACAAGGAAACCTGACATCTGACATTCCGTACACCCCTTCTACACTTCTACACAACTGCCGTTTACTTGACTGTCACATGAACCTGATAGGCTGATAGAGGTCACATGAGAAAGAGAAAAATGCTTAGGAAGTGGCTGTTTGGTATTGACCTTTCCAGCAGGGGATCACAAATCCAAATGCTTCAATGCTGTAAGGAGAGGACTTTTGACTGGGGTTGCTCGTTAAAAGTGGCAAGCTCATGTTGCCCATCCACCTGTCCATTCACCCATCTACCTGCCTGCCAACCTACCCTCCTGTCTGCTTGCCTACCCACCTATCTAACAAACCTACCCCCGTCCACCTACCCACCTGACTGTCATGCGACCCATCCTTCCCAGCAGGCAGGGGGAAAGGTGTTGGCTGGGCTATCAGGCAGAGCTGGGCAGGCAGGCAGGTGCATGGGCAGGTAGGTGGGTAGACATGCGGGTGGGTAAGCGGGTTTGCAGGTGACCAGGCAGGTAAGTATTTGGGCAGGCAGGCTGGTAAGTAGGGCCTCCAGTGGGGGGGGGGGGGTGAACTTCCAGCAGTGGAGGCAGCGAATCAGGGGGAGCTGCTAACTTGAGGATGGAGCCCCACGTGGCACAAGCTAGGACTTTGGGTGGGCAGCGGTTTATGTCACCGCCAGCTTTTGGAGTTGGCTCCTTCCCTCTGGATTCTGGTAGTGGCTCCTCTGGCTTCGCTGGTTTGGTGACAGTGGTGGACAACTTTTTAGCAGTGGGGGTGAGAAGTGAGGAAAACTAGGGGAGTAAAAATGCATGCTTCGCTTGCACCCTAGTCCCTGCTTGCTCCCCCACTGCACTTTTCCCTTAAAGTGCTCAGGGAACCTCCCTCCCTTTGTGTTACGAGCAGAAGCATAGCTGGGGGGGGGGGGCACATGCACCGGGTGCAACAGATCAGGGGGGTGCGGAATGGGGGCCTGAGCACAGGCCATTTCAAATCTTTGCCCCGGGTGCGAGAAAGCCTAACTGCGCCTCTGGTTAAGAGGGAGTGTGTAGACTGGAGAGCCCACCACATTTTAGAGAATGACATGTAATTCCCATGTAAAACTTTCAAAAAGGTATTTTGGTTTTTTTTTGTCCAAGAGCAGGAGTAAAAATCTCGCTTCACCCAGTGGCATATATTTCCCCCCCCCCCCAAAAAAAATGACATGTTGGCATATTGTGACCCCTACCCTCCCTGAGCCAACCAGGCCATTTAACCACCTCCATACACTTTGGTATGGGTCCCTTGCTCTTCCATTCAGTGACATCAAAGTGACATGGGGGAGATTCCAGAGAGGTTTTGCCTCTCTAGTATAGAAGCTTCACTCTCTCGGCACCTGTCATTACCTTTGGTTGGATGTCAAGGCAGGAGAAGGGGGGGACACACTGTGTCCCCCTTCACTCCAGATGCCGATAGGGCATCTGAGATAGATGGCCCGCTGGCATGGTTTTAATTGACCCGGTACTGGACAGGTGTCGTATAGGTGTTGTATAGTTAAATTGAAAGTAAACTTTTTTGGTCTTTTATTTTCTTTTACCCGATTTTTAAATTGGTAAGGGCTCCAAAGGAGGAAAGCCACCTGTCCGACATCCCAGTGGGTGGCTATGTCTATGAGGCTGATTCATTACTAGTGCCACGTATCACCATGTGAGCCTCTGTATAGTGGCGCTTAGAGTGACCGCTAGTAGACACTGTAAGCCGGTGTCGGGCGCTGTAACTAGAGATGAGCGAACTTTTGAAAAGTTCGATTCGGCCGATTCGCCGAATTTCACAAAGAAATTCGGGTTCGGCCGAATCGAACTTTTACGAAGTTCCCCATCAAAAATGCCGGCATGGTGGGAGCGGGTAAAGCCGGCCGGCCCACTCCCACCATGCCGGCATTTAAAAAACAAAACAAAAAAAAAAAAAAAGCATTTTTGCCGGCATGGTGGGAGCGGGTCGGCCGGCTCCGCTGTCAGCGGAACCGGCCGGCCCGCTCCCACCATGCCGGCATTTGAGAAAAAAGGCAAACACTTACCTGCAGGTCCGGAGCGCGGAGGCCGGCGCCGCTCTCAGCTGTCATCTGAGGGCGCATCATGATGACGGTGTCAGCGCGGAACCGGCCGGCCCGCTCCCACCATGCCGGCATTTTTTTTTTTTAATTTCAGGAAAAATTCGATCGGCACGAACCACAAAATATTCGGGTTCGTGCCGAATCGAATATTTCCTGAAATTCGGAGCGAATTCCGGTTCGTCCGAACCGGTTCGCTCATCTCTAGCTGTAACCTAGCGTAGCGGTCGCTGCATTATTCTGGCCGGCATTGATAAATTTGATGTGTGGTGGGCGCTGTAGAAGTGCTCTCCCTGATTCACTGCAGAACCAATGGAGCTAGGTGGTGTCCCGAGGTCAAAGCGCCCAAAACGACGCTACATCAACAGGAGAATGTTGCAGCGAGCGTTAGGCAGCGCCAGCTCAGTGAGTCTGGCGGTATATACTGAGCCGCCTCTAGTAATATATGTGATGCTATGTTACACTGTTAAAAGCTCTCACCAGGTTTGTTTTCTTAAATGTGGTTTCACATACAGTGCCCGGTGTTCACCCAACAATACGTGCCGCTAGGTAGCATTAACCCCCCCCCCCCCCAAAGGATGCTGTCAATTACTTTTCAACACAATAAAGAGCACCCGATGGGTTTAGGGCCCTCTTAATCACATTCGTATATTTACTTGTTTTCTGATTTCTTAAAATTCACTTATTTTTTTAGGCTCTGTTTTTTGGTTTTATTGCTGTATTGTGTTATAGGTTTATTTTTTGCTTTGTTTCACTGTGTATCACTATTCCCGTTTTTTCATTAATGTGCACACTTCATATTGTATAGGTTATTATTTTTGTATATTAGATAAATAGTGCTAATGTCCTTGTTGTGATATAGTGTATGTTGTTTATATAGTACACGTAGAGGCTAATTCACTACTTGCACCACATATTGCCAGATGAGCGTCTGTATAGCAGCGATTAGAGCAACCGCTAGTAGATGCTGTAAGCAGATATCGGGCGCTGTAACCTAGCGCTGTGGTTGCTGTAGTAACCTGGCCGGTATTGATGAATATGATGTGTGTTGGGCGCTCTAACAACAGTATAACGCTGCAGCGAGAGAGAGTTAGCGCCAGCTCAGTGCATCCGGGACTCGGCATTCCACACCATATTTAACAAAAAACTACACACACACAGAGCGTCAGCGAATGAAACCCCTTTGAAATGTATGGGAGAGCGACAGTGAGCGAAAAGTAATACCTGGCGCTCTTGTACCTTGAGCACCGGCGCTATACACTGAGCCGCCTGTAATAATGCGTGCTGCATGACGCTGTTAGAGACGCTCACATGATTCGCTTTTTTAAATGTGGTTTTGCGTACAGTGAACGGAGTACACCAGGTGCTGCCTGCCGCTACAAGGCACTACCTGGCGCTATCCCTTCTTAAATAACCCCCATAATATAAGTGGCATTTCATTTTCTATTCACTGATGGTGCTGGCCTATTTGTATAGAGGGCTTTTTGGTCCTCTTTAGGTATTTCCATTTTTATGTTTATATTTCTCTTCTCTCTACTTCAGAGGCCCTGGAGTCTAAAAGACAAATTTGGGTGCTCCACTGTGTAAACCCCTGGATCGCCCGTTTCTCTCAACCAGGGCCGGATAAAACCAGACCTTCAGTGTGATTTAATGAAAAGCCCAAACTCTTAAAAAACGGTTCCCCAGCATCTAAAATTAATATATTTTACATTTTTAGTCACTAACTTATTATTCTTTCCCCCACTGGGCTGCAACTCTGTTCAGGAATTTAGGATACGGGCGCCGCCATCTTGACTCAGAAGCATCACACTTACTGAGGAGAGGAGAGTGGGATAAGGTACAGGGGGGCAGTTATAGCTGTGCTTTGCTCAGACAGAGCAGAGCTGGGGTCAGGTAAAGGTCAGCAGTCCCAGAATGCAGAGCAACACAGTCAGGAGGCACTTCCTGTTTGCAGGCTGCCTGATAAGATGGCGGCTTCCATAAGCCGCCATCTTGGATGTTTAAAGGCTCATAACATGCAGTAGATGCAGGTAGGATGATTTTTAATGTGGACAATCTGTATGTACAGGGTGTGGGAAACATATAAGATAGGCTCTTATTCAGAGTGAAGGTCCGCTTTAAGTGTGGTGGAGGCCCCTGGGCACAAAATCTGTCCAAGGCCCCAGATACAGTATTTTTTTTCCTTTAAAATAATAGTTCAGCCAAGAAACTGATTGGTGCAGGCACGTTCTGCTCGGGAACTCCTGCCATTCTGGGTGGGGGGCAGTGTAGTCGCCCAGCTGGTCCAGCAAAAAACACTTCCCTGCATTGAGCTGCCAGCGGCTGTGCTTGGTGGCTTATGTGCAGTGAGCAGCCACCAATTGACAGCTCTGCACCCACCCATCACTGTAGCGTTGCTGACGGCGGCTTTGCTGCTCTAGACTCTCCGTTCTGCCCTGTGGTGGCTTTGGCTGCAGGTTTTCAAAACCAAAATAGGCTTGCCCAGGTGCGGGGGCCCCCACTGCCGCCGATAGCTTTGTTGCTGGCCCCACGGCCCATCAGACCAAAGACCAAAAAGCCTCCTGAACCAGACCATAACCCAAAGGTTGGTGGAGGCCTCATTTTGCAGGGCAAGTGGTAGAGGTTCCAGGGCACCCCTTGCGCCCCTCATAATCTGGCCCTGCTCTCACCTGTTCCTGGAGTATTTGCAGCATCTCGGTGCTGCAGCTGCATCCTCACTCAACTATAGCTATAGGCTTGCAGGGAGCCAACAGCTAGAGGTGACCAGGGATATGGTCGACAGCACACTCAGCTTATTCAGATCCTCAGCTGAGTCAATCCGAGCCCACTGATTGGCTGAGCAGGCCACTTAGCCAATCAGTGTGCTCGGTTCCGGCCCTGCCTGCACAGTGGGAACACCAGGAAGGTGAGTTTCCTGTGCAACTGTGAACTGTGAGGGTACATCCCAAATCGGAGAGTCCTGCCTGAGAGGAACAACACCGTGAAATTCCTTTTTTCCTCTTTAATCTAAAACTACAATTTTAAAAATCCCTCTGTTGGCTTTTGCTGAATTTTCTATTTCAAAGCATCGATAAGAATATTTCTGGCCCTATTTAAAAAAAACAAAACAATCTACAGTATGGGTGGATATGGAAGCAGGGCGGATGTTGAGGGTGGATATGGAAGCCGGGCGGATGTTGAGGGGTGGATATGGAAGCCGGGCGGATGTTGAGGGGTGGATATGGAAGCTGGGCCCCGGTGACATGTAAGATTTCCAATACATTTGGTTTGATGTGTCCCTCTCTTTTCATCCCTTGTGCCCTTGGCCTGTTAAAAGTTTCTTTATGAATATTCATTGTTTGTTATTGATGCACTTTGTACTTGGGGACACGGATAGGACACTTTTTATGAATAGCACTTGCACTTTATTAAAATAATAATAAGAGGGATCATTCATAAGAGGGACCCGCATATTATTTTATAATTAATTGTGGGCCAGGAGGTGTTACAGCTCCTCAATAGGCATTTTTCCTCCTCCCTATCTCCTTTGGGACTTGTTATTTTGTGCGTGTAAATTTGATAATACAATAAAATTGTAAATTTGTTGATAAAGAATAGCGGTGCAGCCCTTTCTTTTGCTGTGCTTTGGGGTGTGGGATACCCCAGATTTAGCTATATTTTGTTGTTTGCAGGACACTTAAATTACCCTTTACTGGTGCAGCCATTACGTATTATAATCTACAGTATTAGTTTACACCATGCAAATGCTAATGGGCCATCAGTGTGAACTTTCTGCTTTCCACCAAAATATTTTCTTTGTTTTAGGTCTTTAATTTTCAGTTAAGTGATGAGGAGATGAAAAGTTTGAATGAAAGAAATATGAACCGCCGTTACGACATGCATGAAAAGTGAGTTTTCATTTTAGTTCTTCTTAGTACAGTATATAAGCATGTTTTTATCATTCTATCCAGCAGAAACCATTATCTAGTTGTATATATTGCACATAAAATAGTAACAGTATAACAAATTAGCTGTTTTTAATGGTAGTATAGTCTTTAAAGTGGACCAAAACCCAAGATTTTGACTATCCTGGGTTATGGTCCTTTCCCCCGGGGCACCTTGATCGCGGGTGCCCCGCTGCGTGTAACCCCCAGATCGCCGAGCACATCTTACCTCTTCCCGGTCCTGGGCACATGAGCGTCCGCTCGACCAATCAGTGCGCTTGGTGCCACTGACGTCACGCCGTCTAAGCTAGCCCTCTAACAGGGAGCCATTCACAAATCTCTGGCGCAGGCACGCACCCTGCTAGAGGGATAGCGGGGATGCGCCCACGGCTCGCGCATGCGCTGTTGGACCGGGAGGCAAGGTAAGCGAATGGGGCGACCTGGGGGGTTTCACACAGCGGGGCATCCCGATTTTTTATGTAGGGTAGGAGGGAATCTATTTTTCTCTAATAGATACCTGGGCCGATCACGCTGGGTTTCGGTCTACTTCAAGAAATGCTAACTCCATGTACTGGCACGTAGCGGCAGGTGAGCACCACCAGCAAGTCATATTTCTGATGAAAAAAACTGTTTAGCACCTCTCCTGTAGTGTTCCATGTATCAAGCGTGCCAGGTGCTTTGTTAGATGCTCAGTGTCATTTTCCTATTGACTTCAATTAGCCCTTTCAGTCCCGTTTTTCTTTTTTTAGCTTTTTTATTTATTTATTTATTTTTGCTCAATCAAGAGACACAGGCTCCGTGGCCTGTTCATTATTGTACTTAGGTCACCCACTGCTAACTAGTGTTTTCATGCCTGCCAGTTATGTGGCATGTCATTTGTATGCCCCCAAAGTCATTCGATGTGCTTTTGCTTAACACTGTGCAGCCTTTTTTTTGTATAGCACATGTATGCAAAACCCGGAGGGGGAAACCATAACCATCAATCATAATATAGTAATAAACTTGATTGCCAATGGTACACAGTGCAGTGTCCGCCTACACTGTGTACCATTGGTAATCAAGTTTATTACTATATTATGAATGATGGTTATGGTTTCCCCCTCTGGGTTTTGCTCCACTTTAGGGATGCCGCATTAGGCTTATAATCAAGCACAAAGCACTTAAAGGTTTGGGGTTACAAAAGGGATTTTTGGGGCGTACTTAGAGTGGGAATTATGATATAAGTGTTTGTATTTGAACAGTATTGCACAGGGTGATTATGTTTACACATGCACTGTTGCACTTTTTCTATAGGGGAAAGAATGTCATGTATACATAGGGAATTATGTGGATAATAAGGGGGGCCTACACAATTTAATTCTAATTTGAGTTTAGGGGAATACATGGTGCAGTGTCCTATACAATATATGGTGTTGTTGTGTGTAGTATCTGTTTTTTAACAGATTTTAAACCGGACCTTCACCATGATTTATTGAAAAGCCCAAACCCTTAAAAAACGATTCCCCAGCATCTAAAGTTAATATATATTCTTGGTGTGCCACACACCCCGCTTCACCTTTAATATTCTTCACGATTGGGTTACTCACCGCCAGGTGACGCTGTTGCAGAGAGGAAGTCTTGTAACAAGCCCCCTTCCGGCCTATATATACCTGGTACCTACCACTTATCACCAGTGTTTTTCTCTCTGCATGACGACAAGACAGAAGATTGAAGTCTCCTGCTTGCAGGTAGCCGGGGTCTTACCCCGCCACCCCCTTTGGTCTATTTCTGGCCGGTTTTGATTGTTGTTACCTTTGTGGTTAAATGGAAGCCTCCCAGCCTAGGCTGCTCACTGGGCAATTGGTAGACGGCACTATAGGTGCCTAGGAGCTTATCTCCTCCGCTCGACCCCCTGCTTTGGGGGCAATGCGGCTGTCCGGCATGGTGATCCGGATTTGGGATGCCCCTGTCCCGAGGTGCCCCTTGCTCTCCCGTTACGGTCCCTTCTCCCTTCACTATGGGGGGGGGGGGGGTAGAGGGATGTGTATTGTATGTCTGTTTTTACTGTATGTATATTTCATGTGTTTACTTATTTCAACGTTTGTCAGGCTGCACCGCAAGCGAGGGTGCGTTTGGCCTGACTAAAATTCCTCCTTACATGGCAGTCTCTGTTATGCGGGCTGCTGCTGCTGGCCTGTAGGGCCAGAGTTTTGGGTCAGCTTTAGGGGTGGCGGGCTGCGCTGTGTCAGGCTTGCCTGAGGCTGCCTGCGCCCTTCCCAGGTTATACAGCTCCCCCTCCCCTTGTCTCCTTTTTTAAAACGGCCGCCGCTTGGCGGGCCGCGTGTCAGTATTTTGGGGCAGCGCAGGCTGCCTAGGAACTCCTGTTTCCCCCTCCCCCCTTCTCCTTTTACTGAGGGCGTTGCTAGCCCTCTTGTTGTCTTGGCACCGCCGTCCGGCGGGCCGCACTGTTCAAATTCGGCGGGGGGGGGGCCGGGTCCCGGATGACGTCAGGGATGGGGGCGTGGTTCCGGCGGCGCGTCATCTTACCGGTCCCAGCCGCACTTCCTTCCTGTTATCAAGAGGAAGCGTGCGGGGCTCTCAGCCGCATATGTGTGCTGCTGCTGGCCGCTCCGCCGCTTCTTCCGCTTCTGCCGCTCTGCCGCTACTGCTGCCACTGTCGCCTTCGCTCCTTCTGCTGCTACTACATCGCTGACATTGCTGCCTGTCTTTCCACCACTTCTACTGGTCGGGTGCTGGCCTTTTTTAGCCTTACTTGGGCAGGTAAGCGGCCTCACCTGGCGTGGGGCCATCTATTTTTATTATGTCTGTCGGTTTATTTAAAAAAAAAAAAAAAAAAAAAAAAAAAAGTAAGATATATATATATATATATTTAATGGAGAAATACTTTTATTTAATAAAAAAAAAAGGAGGAAAATCAGAGAAAAATCATGTTGCCATTTGTTTCTGGGGGTCTTACTGTTGGTTCTTTCTTCCCCCACAGATCCTGGGATTCCCTCAATGCAGTGGCCTCCCGGTTCTATTTTGCCTGGCTAGTCCTTTTTTTCTCCAAATTGGGACATATTTATATGTTTATATATATATATATATATATATATATATATATATATATATATATATATTAAAAAAAAAAGTTGTAGATATACGACATAATGATTTATTAAGTTAATTATTTTTAAAGGGGATCTTTATTATAAATTAAATCCTCCCTCCCGGAACTTTTACATAAAAGGGGCATCCCGGGTGGCTTATGCCTTAAACCCAGGATTTTGCGAATACCATAAATCACCATATGGAGGCTTCCGATAATACCGGAAATGGTTCTTCTGGGCCATCTAGGCTGTGTGGAGGCTGTGGGACTCCGCTCCCAGGTGATGATGTTATAGTATGCATTCCTTGCGCAAGGCAGAATATTGCGCGTCAGTCCGTCACTCCGGCTGCTGGCTCTTCGCAACTTCCATCATCCCCTACCCTCCCTCCCTGTTCCGGACCCCGTGTGACATTGTCAAAGGTGGGGATTCGCAATCCGAGGTGTCTGCACGATTAGCCAACCTCGAGAAGATAATTTCCGTTAAAGCAGGGTTGAAGGCCACTGCGAAATGGAAGCACCTTTCTCCTGTACCTCCGGCTTCACAGGATGAAGTATGTGAGCCTGTGGATTGGTCCGATTGCTCCCTGGACGAGGAGGGAGAATTCCTGGTGGAGTCAGATGAGCCTGCAGATCAGCTTGAGGTTGATGCTATTGGCGATTTGTCTGCGGGGGTTCCCTTGACACCCCCTCCATTCTGGCTCAAATGTTTGAAATTTTGAATTTAGATCCGCCTGAGGCCGTCACCCTGCCAAAGGGTCAGTTGTTTAATGTGCCTCAGCCGCGTTTGGTTTTTCCCAGACAACACCACTTTGTCGGTGCTTAAGGAATGGGAACATCCCAAGCGGTTAACTGGAATTCCTTCCAGTTGGGAGAAACGTTATCCTTTTCTGCCTGAATTGGTGAAGCCTTGGTCGTTTGCAGTCTTCTGAAACCACTGCCCTTAAGGATGGGGAGGATCGTCGGATTGACCAGTACGCTTGCCATGGTTTTATTTATGCCGGGTCAACGATGCGCCCGGTGTGTGCTTCGGCGCTTCTTCTATTGGCGGTTAGATCTGTTATTCAGGATCTGTGTGTGGATCTTGATCCCACTTGTAAGGAGTTTACTGCTCTCAAGCAGTGTGAGTCTTTTGTTTCCTATGTTCTGTCCGCTCAGGACGATGCGCTGGCTATGAGTAGCAGGACAGCGGCAATGCTGGTGGCTGTTCGTCGGGCAGTATGGCTGCGCCAGTGGTCGGCGGACGTAGCTTCTAAAAAGGTGCTCACAGCTCTCCCCTTTTTGGGATTGCGACTGTTTGGTGATAACTTTGATTCAGTTGCAAAAGGTGGTAAAATGCCGCAACGTAAGAGGCCTCGTCGTCCCTTTCGGGGGGCAAGTTCTGGTAGGCCTTCCTTTCAGGGATTCAGAGCGGGTAGGGGGGCTTCCTTTCCCGCTACCAGAGGTGCAGGTTGGACTCGGGGGAAGGGCCGTGGCCGTCCCGCTCAGTCCTGGGGCACCAAGCCCAAGCCTGCCGGTAAGCCCGCTCAGCAATGAGGGGCTGCCCTCACCCGTGCAGGTGGGGGGACGATTGCGACACTTCTCCCAGGTTTGGGACCAGGAGATTCCGGACAGATGGATCCGGGAGGTAGTGTCGTCCGGTTACAAGCTGGAATTCGAGTCTCGCCCTCCTTCACGGTTCTTTCGGTCTCGGGTGCCCATCGATCCTTTGGCCGCACAGGGCTCCTGGCGTCGGTAAAGAATCTGTTAGAAATGGCGGTCATCGCGCTTAGAGATGGGCCTCGGTTTCTACTCCAATCTTTTCGCAGTCCCCAAAAAGGGCGGGTCGGTTCGTCCCGTCCTGGATCTGAAATTACTCAACAAGTTCATCCGTTTTTGGAAGTTTCGCTTGGAAACTTTGCGTACGGCCGTCGGTTCCCTTCGGCAGGGGGACTTCATGACGTCCATAGACATCAAGGATGCTTATCTTCATGTTCCCATCTGCCACGCTCATCAACGTTTTCTTCGATTCGTGATGAAAGATCCGCATTTTCAATTCGTGGCACTTCCGTTTGGCCTTACCTCGGCTCCAAGAGTGTTTACCAAGGTGCTGGCAGGGGTGATGGCCATTTTCAGATCTCGGGGCATTCGGGTCGTACCTTATTTGGACGACCTTCTCATCATGGCTCCGTCGCTCAATCAATCGGAGATAGACACTAGGTTGGTGGTCTCCACACTGTAAAGCTTTGGTTGGGTGATCAACTTCCCCAAGTCCTCCCTCGCTCCGGCCAGGGTGGTGTCCTTTCTGGCGATGCAGTTGGACTCTTATCAACACAGAGTGTTTCTCCCCCAGTCCAAAATTCATCTGATTCAGGAGTTGGCTCGGGTCCTTCTTTCCAATCCTCGGCCGTCCATCCGTCTGGGGATGAGGCTGGTAGGGTTGATGGTTGCCTCTTTCGAGGCAGTTCCTTTTGCTCAATTTCACACGAGGACGCTTCAGCTTTATCTGTTGGCGTCCTGGGACCGGCAGCCTCGGTCGCTGGACCAGCCCTTCCAGTTGTCCTTCCGGGTCTCGCAGTCCCTCCAGTGGTGGTTGGTCTCGGCCAATCTCGTGAGGGGCAGGTCCTTCCTGACCCCTCTTTGGGAAATTGTCACCACGGACGCCAGTCTTTCGGGATGGGGCGGATTCTGGAAGGAGCTTCAGTTCCAGGGGCAGTGGGGACCTCAAGAGGCCCACTTACCCATCAATGTTCTGGAACTGAGAGCCATCCGTCGGGTGCTTGCTCTCCTGACTCATCACGTTCTGGGCCTTCCGGTCCAGGTGCGTTCAGACAATCGAACAGCGGTTGCTTACATCAATCATCAGGGAGGGACTCGCACTCTGAGTGCTCTCAGAGAGGGGTCCCTGATCCTGACCTGGGCAGAGGCCTATGTTCCTTGTCTCTCGGCGGTATACATTCCAGGAGTGGAGAACCAGGAAGCGGACCGGTTGAGCAGGGGCTCTCCCCGTCTGGGAGAATGGGCTCTCCATCCTCAGGTTTTTCGCTCTCTGTGTCTCCGATGGGGGACACCGGAGGTGGACCTGTTTGCCTCTCGTCACAATCACAGGCTCCCGAACTTCGTGTCGCTCTCCCGGGATCCTCTGGCTCTGGCAGTGGACGCCATGTCCCTGAGCTGGGGGGATCTGGGATTTCTATACCTGTTTCCTCCGATACCCATGCTGGGCAGGGTGGTTCGGAAGTTGGCTCTGGAAAGGGTGTCCGCCGTTCTCGTGGCCCCAAGGTGGCCAAGGCGAGTGTGGTTCGCAGACATCGTTCGGCTGGCAGTGGACCAGTTCGTTCTGCCTCTTCGGCCAGATTTCCTTACTCAGGGTCGGTTGTGTTACCCCAATTTACCAGCGCTGGGTTTGACGGCCTGGCTGCTGAAACCTCCATCTTGAAGGAGGAGGGTCTTTCTGACTCAGTCGTTAAGACTCTAATCAGTGCCCGGAAGAGGTCTTCTTCTATCATCTACTATAGGACTTGGAAGGCCTATATCGCTTGGTGTGAGATTAGATCCTTTCCTTGTAGGGTCTTCTCGGTCTCCAGGATTCTGAAGTTTTTACAATCTGGGCTGGACTCTGGTCTTCAGCTAAGTACTTTGAAAGGGCAAGTTTCTGCCTTATCTATCTTTTTTCAGAAGCGTTTTGCGCTTCATCCTTTAGTTAAAACTTTTTTCCAGGGGGTTACGCATGTGCGGCCTCCCAGGAAACCATTACTCCCGGTTTGGGATTTGAATTTGGTTCTTTCTGCTCTGCAGGCTCCTCCTTTTGAGCCTCTGCAAGATATTGCTTTGTCTACCCTGACTCAGAAGATTGTCTTCTTGGTAGCTATCACTTCGGTCCGGCGTGTCTCGGAGTTGGCGGCCTTGTCTATCCAGGCGCCCTACTTTGAGAGGCATCAGGATAAGGTGGTCTTTCGGTTCAAGCCAGACTTTCTTCCTAAGGTTGTTTCTGCTTTTCATTTGAATCAGGATATTGTTCTTCCCTCCTTGTGTCCTAATCCTAAGAATGACAAAGAGAGGGTTTTGCATTGTTTGGCTGTAGTACACTGTGTTAAGTACTACTTGATTATCACGTCTCCTTTTCGTAAGACGGATGCCTTTTTTGTTGTGCCCTGTGGGCCTAAGAAGGGTTTGGCACCAGCCAAATCTGCCATTAGCATATGGATACGTCAGGCCGTTATTGCGGCCTATGCTGCTAAGGGGAAAGTTCCCCCTTTTCGTATCACTGCTCATTCTACTCGTGCCGTTGGAGCGTCTTGGGCTTTTCAGCACCAACCTTCTGTTGAACAAGTTTGTAAGGCCGCCACTTGGTCTTCTGTTCATACTTTTTCTAAGTTTTACAAAGTTGATGTGCGAGCCTCAGCGGATGCTGTTTTTGGCCGCAAAGTTCTGCAGACTGCAGTCATTTAAGTTATGCTTCACCTTGCCTTGGGATGCCCATCCCTTGTGGACACTGCTTTTGGATGTCCCAATCGTGAAGAATATTAAAGGTGAAGCGGGGTGTGTGGCACACCAAGAATAATACCATTTTGTGAGTACTCACCTGAAAAATGGATATTGTTGGTGTGCCACACACCCCGCTTCACTCCCACCCTTTTCGGTATCCCGAATCCTTTATGGTGAAGCTTTTATTTATTTTGAGGTTACCGTTAAAATGCTGGTACCTTGTCTTTCTGCTTTTTAAATCACTGGTGATAAGTGGGAGGTACCAGGTATATATAGGCCGGAAGGGGGCTCGTTACAAGACTTCCTCTCTGCAACAGCGTCACCTGGCGGTGAGTAACCCAATCGTGAAGAATATTAAAGGTGAAGCGGGGTGTGTGGCACACCAACAATATCCATTTTTCAGGTGAGTACTCACAAAATGGTATTTTTACGTTTTTAGTCACTTATTATTCTTTCCCCCACCAGGCTGCAACTCTGTTCAGGACTTCAGGATATGGGTGCCGCCATTTTGACTCAGAAGCATTACACTTACTGAGGAGAGGAGAGTGGGATAAAGTACAGGGGGCGTGTTATAGCTGTGCTTTCAATACATAAAAAGCATAGAGCTATATGTGAATTTGTCCTCTTTAAGGCTCCTCCAAATAATCTTCAAATCAATAAAGTGACTTCTCAATCATTTCTTGTGCTGTCCCACCACCAAAAATATGCTCTTACCAGAAATGATCTGATCAAACGCCAACTAAAAGGTCATGAGGGACACTCTCCAAATGTTTCCACAGCGATAGATATGATCCCACCGTTAAATGTATATATGTGACCAACAAATTTCCTCCATAATATGGTCATGCAAAGGAAAAATATAGATTCATAGTGCAATATTGCAATCACTAGTAACTCCTTTAATTGAGCCAATAAAATACTCACAATAAAAACTTTTTAAATGCTCGCATCATACAATGTGGCAAATAACCAACTCACGCTGCTCAATTCCAAAGATAGAATACAGCCGGCTCCCAACGCGTTTCGTCGCCTCTCGCGACTTTCGCTAGGTGTGCTTTGCTCAGACAGAGCAGAGCCTGGGTCAGGAAAAGGTCAGCCATCCCAGAATGCAGAGCAGCACAGTCAGAAGGCACTTCCTGTTTGCAGGCTGCCTGATGCTCCATGAGCTGCCATCTTGGATGTTTAAAGGCTCATAACATGCAGTAGATGCAGGTAGGATGATTTTTAATGTGAGCAATCTGTATGTACAGGGTGTGGGAAACATATAAGATAGACACTTATTCAGAGTGAAGGACCACTTTAACTGTGTTTGTTGTGTATGCCTAACATAAAATTCCAATAAAAAAATGTGTATGGGGGAGCGTGGCTTGGTTATGGTGGCGTGAACATCTATGTGTTGGAGCTCTGCACCTACCAGCAGTTGAAACAGGGTGATCCGCACCCCAGATCTGGAGTTTTTTAGCATGTCCAGACGCAGGAAGAGTCGGTCAGCGGCGGGGAGCAGCCACCCGGGCAAAATTGGCGCATTTCTCACCAGCAACAAGCAGGTCAGCGCCGAGAGAGTGGGTCCCAAGATGGCGGACGGGACAGGAGTGGCGTGTGGACGGCGGGCAGGGGAGGTTCGTGACCCCCTGCACAGCCCAGGAGAACCGGAGCTTCGTGAGCCCGATCGTCGGGAGCAGCAGAGGTCGGGCGGTGCGCAGCTAGAGGCAGAGGCGCTGACGGAGGGTCTGACCACTGTCAGAGAGCGGAGGAAGCCGGAGGCGCGCGAGGAGCATTCTGCCGTCTCCACCGGCAGCGATCGTGAGGTAACCAGCGGCATGGGGGACGGGGGAGTGATGAGCGGGACATTGCCGCCCTGTGCGAGTGTCCAGTCACCTGCGGAGCTGGGGAGTGAGCTCAGCATTACCCCATCAGTCAGTGGCAGCCGGCGAGGGGATGATGGGGTAGGACTGGGCGAATAGAGACCGGGAGAAGACCCGGTGGGGGCGCAGGCAGGAGCACAATATGAAGGTGGCAATGAGGGGAGTTGCAGGGACCATGGGCCCCAGGAGTGGCAGAGGGATGTGGAGACAGAGGAGCCCCAGCAGGAAACAGAGCCTCGATCCCTTGACATGAAGGGGACAGTACACATCGCTCAGGGCATTGATAGCGGGACGAGAGTCTCCAGCATGGAGGACATAGTGTGTCAACTACGGGGGGCTCTGAATGGATCGAGGAGGCTCCGAGCAAGATAACTGTGACAGCGGAGATGCACCCCCCACCCCGCAGCAACGAAATAGCCATGACAGAAGGTGAGCAAGGGAGCTTGCGGGAGCGACCAACTGACAACCATGCCGGTGGAAGTGCTGGTGGGACACCCGCATGCCGGGACCTCCAGCGGACCTCTGACGCTGGCCCAGAAGTAGCATTCGGAGAGAGCCAGCGATCGCCTGCCATTGACAGATCTGATGCTGGTGAAGCCCGACTGGCCGACGCTATGAGCCCAGCGTTCTCCGATAAACCTATAGGCACGGCGTCCCTGCGATCTCCCACTTGGTCTCAGGCTGCGACGGACTCCCCGGACCCCTTCGGCTGTAGATCTCAACTTAAAGAGCAATATAATCTTGACATACTACTGAAGTTCTTGCTGTCACGAAGGGACTTTGAGAATTACATCAACCGGATGGAGTCTCTTCTGAGAAGAGAGCTTAAAGAGGTGACAAGGTCGGTTTCTGAAGTTGGCTCCCTTGAACAGCAACAGGTTACCACTGACCAGCGCCTGGGCGCACTCGAGAGAGCGCAGACTTCTCTGCAGCATGCTTTATCGGACGCCAACCAACAAACCGTGAGAACCTTGATGCACCTAGACGATTTGGAGAATCGAAGCCGCAGGAATAACATCAGGATCCACGGGCTTCCAGAAATTTCAGAGAATAGTAATCTAGGCGAAACCATCACTGCAATATTCAATGACGTGCTGGGTAAACCACCAGAAGAACACATTGAGATCGACAGGGTCCACAGTGCGCCCGTGTGTGTGTCAAGTGCATTTCTCAGATCATGCGAAGAGCATGGGAAAAGGGGCCCACTCTCTACAAAGGTTCGCAGATAACCTTGCTACCTGACTTGGCCAGACGCACCCTGCAGTTACGACGTATCATGAAGCCACTGCTGGAGGCTGTCAAGTCCAGGGGTGCTACGTACAGATGGGGACATCCCTTCCACTTGGTGGTTACGAAGAGGGGTCGGCCGTTCGTTCTGCGGTCCCATGCGCAGCTTCCGGACCTCTTCCACTTCCTAGAAATCCCGGGGGGGGGGGGGGTTTCAAGGGGGGGTTTCAACTGGAGGACTGGATGTCTCCTACGCTGGGGAACTTTAGGGAGCCAGGCCCACGTCCTCACCTTGGAGAGCCTCGGCCTCAGAGAGTCAGGGCCAGAGGCGTGGGGTGACGTCAAGTAGTCTAACAATGCCTGGAAACGTCCTGGATGACCAGTCTGCGACTATCTGCCATATGTGGCCTTTGTGAAGAATAGTGGAATCTTCTGTTTGTTGTTTGCCGTTTTGCTCCAGCTTTCTCCCAAGGGATGTGGATTGTGGGGGCGTGGGGAACCCGGTTTTCCCCCCTCTTTTTGCCCACCCTCCTCCTTGCCCCCCTTTTCGATGCCTCTTTCCCCTATTGTGCTCTGGTGCTTGGTCGCTCTGCCCACGAGCTGCCGGGGTCGAGTGGCTCCCCAGTGACTTACATTGGAGTGCTTCCAGCAATTGTGACTGGCCGGTACTTCTCCCGAGATCGGATCTGAGCCCTGTGGAATAATCCTAACACTCTTCCTGGACATGCGGATCCGAAACCTGGGGACTGCTTTGGAGTTTCCTAAAGACTGCACAATTACCTGTTAGTTGCGCTGGGTTAGGCAGCCCGGTTGCTGCTGGGACGCCACTGGTGGGTTGGGCTGGCATGACTTTGGTCAGCCCACCCTCGAGGCGGTTGTCCTCGGCTCTGGGTCTGCCACTTTGAGAGCCAGGAAATGGTTTGGGGTGTGACATGGGGTTCTCCGGTCTTGTTGGAGGGATGGGGGTGTTGGGATGCAGGCCCCACCCGCCCCGCTTGGGGTTGGGTCCCCTAAGTGTGATCGCCCCGGCCGGGGGAGGCACCATGTGTGCTGCGTCCCGGCTATCGGGATAGTGGGGAGGCACTGCACTTGGCGGCTCGCTAGCGAGGTGCTGGAACTGGGGATTTTGTTCTGGGACGGGCCCCGGTTGGTGAGTGCGGGAGGGTGGGGGGCTGGGGCACTGGTGTGGGGGTGTCTGGGGTGGTGGCGTGTTGTGGGGTTGGTTTGATGGACATCCTCATTGCCGACCGCGCCACAGGTAGGAGCGGGCGGCGGAGGACATTTGGGCTCAGGTGGGATGGTTAATGTTTTTACATCTTTATGTTATGGTTTTGGATATTCTTGATAATGGTTGCGGGTTGGAGGTGCGGTTGGTCGCCCATAACGTATGCGCAAGAGAGTGCATCTCCAGGTCTCCGACCGTAGCCTTCCACTTTCCCCCCAGTAGACTAGTTTGCTTATTCCTTTTGGGGAAATTAGCGAACATTAGCATTCACGCCTTCCTTTTTTCCTGTTCATCTTTCATATACTTCCCTTCCTTCCTTCCTTCCTCTCATCTTTTCTACTCTCTTATCTCTTGATCCCTTAGTTGTCCTCTTTCATCCCTTCCCCCTTCTTGCCTAACATTTCCCCTCGTTCTCTATCCGTTTTCACCCTTTCTCTTTGGAGGTAAGGGCGGGGGCACGCGGGCAATGGCGGAACTAATATTAGGCTCCTTTAATGTTAAGGGGCTAAATTCCCCCAAAAAAGTGTTGTATGATATGCATAAACAGAGAGTGGCTATTCTACTTCTCCAAGAGATGCATTTTAAAGCGGGCCATGTCCCTGTTATTAAAAATCGCTACTACTCCTCCTGGCATCACACCCCAACCCTTCTATTAAGGCAACAGGGGTCTCAATTGCCATACACAAATATTTCCCCCATAAAGTATTAGATCTTAAGGTGGACCCAAATGGGCGGTTTATATTTCTGAAAATTGAAATGTTTACTAGAACTTATACGATAGCCAATATTTACGCCCCAAATACTGACCAAGTAAGCTTTTATATGAAGATGCTTGGGACGCTAGCGGAATTCTCTGAAGGCACGCTTTTTGTGGGGGGTGATTTTAACATTCCTATGCAACCCAAGTTAGATACCTCTTCGGGCAGGTCGGCGGTGTCCCTGAGCAAAAGGAATAGGCTGAAGAAACTGCTTACGGATATGAAGTTGGTGGATCCCTGGCGGGTGTTACATGGGCGTGATAAGGACTTCACGTTTTTTTCAGCCGCAAGGAACTCATATAGCAGGATTGATTATCTTTTCCTTACCCATCATGCTATTGAGTGGACACCGCGTGCGTGGATTGGCCAGATACTGTGGTCAGACCACGCTCCAATCTTTCTGTCGGTGGCGTTGCCCGGCCTCTACCCTGGGAGTTGGAATTGGAGGCTTAACAATAATCTGCTGGGGGATGCTGCATGCCTGGCAGGGGTAAAGGAGGTCTTGACTGAATTTCTAAGGAACCATGAGCAGGATGCTACGCCCCTTCCGTATCAATGGGAAGCGTTAAAATGTGTGATCAGGGGTGAACTCATTAAACATGGAACCAGATTAAAAAGGGAACGAGCTTCCCTGATAACCCAGACAGTGCGCTAGCTGTTATCCCCTCCCAAATCGTAAATAGCTTTGGGGATTATTATCAATCCTTATACAATCTGCCTCAAGGTGACAGAGCCTTGATGGAAGCGGAGCCTCCAGAGTCGGTTATAGCCTACATACACAAAACGCCACTCCCTGCGATACCTGGCGAGGAAGCGGAGGCTTTGGAGGATCCTTTTTCTGAGCAGGAGGTTGCTAGGGCAATCAAGGAAACACCACAGGGTAAGAGCACGGGGCGGATGGCTTCACCCCTAAATTTTACAAGCAATTTGGAACGCGGTTAGTACCCTTTCTGACCAAGGTCTTCAACTCTATTGGGCCGGAATGTGGGTTCTCTAGGCAGTCCTTAGAAGCGATAATCTTAGTTCTCCGAAAGCCAGGGAAAGACCCCTCATTATGTAGCAGCTACAGGCCGATCTCCCTCATAAATGTAGACATCAAGCTATATGCTAAGATTTTGTCCTCTTGGCTTAAGTCAATTCCCCCAGGCCTGATAGACCAGGATCAGGCTGGCTTTGTTCCTGGGCGGGAGGCGCAGGACAACGCCAACAAGCTCTTTGACTTAATAGCCCACGCTAAGAAAGAGAGAGTCCAGATGTACCTTCTCTCATGTGATGCGGAGAAGGCATTCGATGCGGAGAAGGCTTGGCTGTATTCTGAGCCAACAGCAAAAGTGAGGGTCAATGGCCTCCTCTCCTTCTCCTTTAGGATTGGCAATGGCACGCGGCAGGGCTGCCCATTGTCTCCACTACTTTACAATGGAGCATCTTGCTGTGGCCATAAGGCAGAATCCGGACATAAGGGGTAGAGTGGCAGGGGGAAAGGAATATAAGGCTTCCTTATATGCAGATGATCTGCTCTTACATTTGACTGCCCCGCTGACCTCCTTCCCAGCGGCCCTCAAAGAGCTTGAGAGATTCGGTCAAGTGAGCAATTTTAAGATCAACTACAATAAGTCAGAAGCGAATGCGAAGAAATTTCGCATTTAAGTGGCAACCCCACTCGATTAAATACCTCGGGGTGCAGATCCCCTCTGACCTTACACTTCTATATGAGTTAAAATACTCCCCCTTGCTCCTTAAGACCATGACAGAGCTGACTACATACGATAAACTGCACTTTACCTGGTTTGGCAGGATTAATGTGATAAAAATGGATATCCTCCCTAAATTCTTATATATTTTCCAAACAGTGCCTATCCACCTACCTAAGAGTTTCTTTAAGAAGATAAAGACGGCCTTTTTAAGGTTTGTGTGGGGTACGGGGAAACTCCAGATAAGATTCAGCACCCTAACTAGACTTAAATCGGATGGGGGGGTCGGCCTTCCTGATTTGAAAACTTACCATAACGCGGTTATCACGCTCTGTATACTTGACTGGACTCAGAGGGAGGAAGGGAAGCAGTGGGTCAGATTGGAAAGGGCGATTACCCCAATTAGTCTTGTGTCTCTGCCATGGGGGGGTGCTCCCCAGAAAGGTGAGGGAAGAGCTCCCTTATCTGGTGGGGCAGTTTTTGATGGCTTGGGACATGTTGGCCAAGAAGAAGGCCATGGTTAACAGGCCAGGCCCCTTAACACGTCTCTTCGATAATTATGCCTTTGAGCCAGGAGTGCGGGCCAAAAAATTTCTGGTTTGGGAAGCTCCATCCAATACTACAATAGGCAGTATTTTGTGCACAGGCGGGCTTTCAACTTGATGAAATAAGGGAAGGGGCCCCAGGACAGCATATCTCGTGGCTCCTCTACAGGCAACTGAAAGCATTTGTAATGAACTGGGATCTGGTGGAACGGGGTAGGTTACCCTTAACGCAACTGGAGCGCATCCTTACTCGGGCTCCCCCCAGCTCGCACGCTGGTCTCTGTCCTTTACAGGACCCTGTTGGAGGCATTGCATGACTCCCCACCGGGATTCGTTAGGAAATGGGAGGAGGAGCTGGGGATAACTGTATCTAAGGAAGACCTTACCAAGATTTTTCTGTACACTCACAAATCAGCAGTTCCGTGCATAGCTCAGGAGAGGAATTTCAAGGTCTTGTAACGATGGTACAGATGTCCAGCTAACCTGAGTAAGTTTGATGCCTCCCGCCCAGATAAATATTGGAGGTGCCTGGAGGGAACTGGGAATATGGCCCACATTTGGTGGGGCTGTCTGCCAATTAAGGCGCTCTGGGGAAAAGTCCTGTCAATTTACAGCAACATCACAGGAGAGGCAGTGCAGAACTCTCCACAACTGGCTCTGTTGTCACTTCTCCCAGGCTCTCTCTCCCATGGTAAGAAAGGGGTCCTGAGACATTTCCTGACAGCATTTAGAGCTGTCATCCCTAGACGATGGAACTCTACAGTGCCACCATCATTTGCTGAATGGGTGCAAGAGGTTGAGACCATTCGCCATATGGAAGAGATGATCTCAGAATCAGAGGACACATGGGAGAGACTCTATGCAACGTGGGTGGGATGGATGGACTATAGAGATAACCACTTGCAGGTGTAGATGCATGGAGGGGTCGTGGGTTCGCGTGCCTCCGCTCCTGCTGCTCTCGTGCCTTGCTCTTGCTCCTTCCCCTTGCCACCCCCTGCTTTCCCTTGCCCTCATTTTCCCCTTGTTGTCCCTGCCCCTCCCTTTCCTTCAGGTTCTTTACTTCATATTCATGTCCTTGACGTTCCTAATCCTCAGGGTTTTCTTGCCTCCCCTCCGCCCTTGGTAGACACCTCCTCTCTGGGTTGTATGGTTGGTGCCCGGGGTGGTCTCGCCTCCCGCGGTCCTGGGGCCCTGGCCCTGTCATTCGATTGGCCTGGTCCGGCTTTGGGGCATGGACGGGGGGGGGCTGGACGCCGGGTCTGCTGCGGTTATTGGGAGTGGCGAGCTTCCTATAATTGATATAATCAGGTCCTTCACAGGTGGGGCGGGGCTGGTTGGGGAGGGCCGTTACCTGAGTCATATTGTTAACTTTTGTAGGATCTTGGATTGGGACCTAATCATAAATGTATCCTTCTCTACTTCCTTGGTTCTGTTCTTTGTACTATTTTACTCTTGTTGTAAAACCTAATAAAAAGATATTAAACTAAAAAATGTGTATAGTTAGAGCTTGTGTTGGTGTGGTAGTGCTTTTCTGGTGGGGCTGTGGGGGGTTGGGGGCCCTCCCCACATATGTTTTTTTGATACATGTTAAATACAAATTATTTCTGCCCCCCCCACCGGTGCTACCTGTTGATATCTCCATTGGAAATACAGCGCCACAGGTAGGCTACAGCCCCGAACACTACCAGCGCTATCTGTCTGTGGCCGGCATGGGGACTGTTTAAGAACTTCTATAACACAGCAAACAATGAAGAAAATTTCATACATCAATAGTATTGTGCATCTGACAGGACAATCTGGGTCCAGAGATTTCAGCAGAAAGTGATGGAGATACAGCTTGAACAATTCAGTAAGATGCTAAAGGAAAATCTGACACAAAAGCTTCCTCACACTCAATTCCTTAACTAACCGTGGTATAAGGGAGGGATGCAGAGGGCTGGGGGGGGGGGTACAAAGATTGGAAGGGGAAGATGCGAAAGGGAGGAAAAAAAAAATATTTTATGCATACATATCGCAGAGCAGGAAACTGACCCGCAATGATGCTGATATGATCTCATGTCCTTGATGAATGCCAATGATTCAGAGTTTCAGACTCATTAAAGAGAGGTCAACACTGAGTGGGAAAAAGACCAAAAAAAGAAAAAGAAAAATCGAAAAAAAGAAAGCAATCCCCTTTCTCTCCCTAAGGTCTCCTGTGCAGAGGACTAGGAAATACTAACCAAATATATATTTGCATAAGTAGAATTAAAAATACAATATTAGATATATTATTGAACAAACACCTGCACTAAAAGGTACTGTATTCTCTGCATAGGACGCACCTAGGATTTGGAGGAAAATAAGAAAATAAATATTCTGAACCAAATGTTGTGCTAAATCACCACCCCCAAGAACCAAATAATAGGCAAGGTGCAGAAGCCCCCCATTATAGACAGAGTGGCATTCTCCCCCATCTTTGCCCATGGGTAGTGTGGCATTCTCCCTCCCATTCTCATAGGAAGTTTGGCAATCATCCCTCCCATTCCCATAGGCAGTGTGGCATCTCCCCTCCCATTCCCATAGGCAGTGTGGCACTCCCCCATCCCATTCCCATAGGCAGTGTGACATTCCCCCATCCCATTCCCATAGGCAGTGTGGCATTCCCCCTCCCATTCCCATAGGCAGTGTGGAATTCCCCCCTCCAATTCCCCATGGGCAGTGTGGAATTTCCCCCTCACATTCCCATGGGCAGTGTGGCATTCCCCCCTCACATTACCATGGGAAGTGTGGCATCCCCCCCTCCCATTCCCATGGGCAGTGTAGCATTCCCCCCTCCCATTCCCATGGGCAGTGTGGAATTCCCCCCTCCAATTCCCCATGGGCAGTGTGGAATTTCCCCCTCACATTCCCATGGGCAGTGTGGCATTCCCCCCTCACATTACCATGGGCAGTGTGGCATCCCCCCCTCCCATTCCCATAGGCAGTGTAGCATTCCCCCCCCCCATTCCCTATTCAGGTAGTGTGGCATCTCCCCTCCCATTCCCATAGGCAGAGTGGCATCTCCCCTCACATTCCCATAGGCAGTGTGGCATTCCCCCCATCCCATTTCCATAAGCAGAGTGGCATCCCCCCCTCCCATTCCCATGGGCAGTGTAGCATTCCCCCCTCCCATTCCCCATGGGCAGTATGGCATTCCCCCTCCCGTTCCCTATACAGGTAGTGTGGCATCTCCCCTCCCATTTCCATAGGCAGAGTGGCATCTCCCCTCCCATTCCCATAGGCAGAGTGGCATTTCCCCTCCCATTCCCATAGGCAGTGTAGCATTCCCCTCTCCCATTCCCTATTCAGGTAGTGTGGCATCTCCCCTCCTATTCCCATAGGCAGTGTGGCATTCCCCCCCCCCATCCCATTTCCATAGGCAGAGTGGCATTTCCCCCTTCCATTCCTCATAGCACATTTTGCACCTGGCCATGAATTACCCCTTTGAGCACTTTTGTGAAAAGTATAGTAAAAAGTTTCATTCACGTTTCGTGTTCTATCATGATTAAATACCAGAAGTGAAATGTCTGACCGGTGGGTTTTATAAAGAGAATCTATGGCTTCATCCCACAACAAATCTTATTTTCTTTTTTTATCTATCTTATATGAAATGTTATTTTCCTATGCGATAACTGTGGCCTCTATTATTTTTATTACAGAAGCCTGCTAATTGTATGTTATCTGCAAATTTTGTACTGGGCATATTATTTTTCTTTTTTTCCTTATTTAAAAAAGGGAAATAATATATCCTGTATTTTTCACTATATATGATGCACCTGCTTATAAGCCACATTTAAGATTTGGAGGAGGAAATAAGAAAAAAAATATTCTAAAGCAAATGCTAAACACTGCCCGCAAGAACCAAATAATAGGCAAGGTGCAGAATCCCCCCCATTACAGGTGGTGTGGCATTTCCCTCTTCCATTCCCCATTATAGGCAGTGTGGTATTCCTCCCTTCCATTCCCCATTATTGCACCTGCTGCACGGACCCAGGTGAGTGTGTGTGCCCCACGCCAGAGCAGTGGCAGTTCCGTCGCCCAGAGCAGAGACAGCAGACAGGGATCAGTTACCCTACCCGTTCCCCACTTATCCATTGACCAGCTTTTGGGGGCGGTGAGAGACAGTTAAGTAAGTTTAAAATGTTTCTACATTTGCACCATAAGACGCACTAACATAAATCTATTCTTAATGCCGAACATGTGCACTGCACCGCCCAGAGCATCAACATCAGGCAGGTGGGCAGTTACCCTGCCTGTCTGCCACTCATCCATTGTCTGGCCTACCAGTGAATACTGGGTCTAATGGTGTCGGCCATGGAGGTGATTTCTTATGCCCATTTTTGAACCAGGTTGCTGCAGTTGTTCATCCTGGGGAAATTAGACAGATCTCTTACTGTCTCAAATAAAACCTGTATCCTCCCTTACCATTCACTAGAGAATAATAATGACAGGCACCAGTCTGAAGTGCTGGGAGGAGTTCTGGGTAAAGAGGAGTGAACTCAAAAGTTCGGTTCGACAGTTCGCCAAACTTTTTTGAAAAACTTTGGTTTGGTCTGAACTAGTTCAGGATGAACTTTCATCTAAAACACATGGAAAACAATGGCTGGTGGCCCTAAAAGTCCATTATAACACCTGAATTCACCCAAGGTTGTATAAAAATATGTTTTAGTAGACTAATTAGCATTTGAATTGGCTCCAGCTAGTTAGCATATGAATCACCTGCGAGCTCATTAGCATTTCAATAGCCCATGGCTGTGGGGAAAAGCAACGGGAGTTGAGTTCCGGAAAAGTGAAAAGAAGTAATGGCTTTTTACAAGCGTTGAAAAATGCAGTAGTGTAGGACTGGCAGTAGAAGAAATGATCCCTTTTTTACTTTGGTAGCAGCGGGATTGGCATCTTGACAATTTAGTTGAAGACGACCAAACAATGGCCTTTTTTTTAAAAGCTTTGATAAATGTACCCATTTTGTGCATCATGGCGTAGACCTGCGGTTGTGTAGGCCTAGTAGTAGCAGAGGGTGGCAGCGGAGGTGCTGTTGGTGGTATTAGTGGCATTAGCAGTAGTGGCATTAGTATAGGCCTGGCAGTAGCAGCCAAGTGTAAAGTGTAAATCTCATTTGTAAAGGGTGGGGGGTAGCAGCGGAATTGGTATCTTGACAATTTAGTTAAGTAAGACAAAACAAGCCTTTTGTGCATCACGGTGTAGACTTGCTGTTGTGTGGGCCTAGTAGCAGCTGAGGGTGGCAGCAGAGGTGCTGTTGGTGGTAGAAGTGGCATTAGTAGTACTGAAAGACTAGGCAGATGAACAGGAGACCTGTGGTGGTTTTGTAGGGATGGTGTTAGTAGATGGCAGCAGGGGTGCTGATACCATTAGCAGAGGGACAGATCTTGAAGACTTGGCCAAAAGACAGGAGACCTCTGGTTGTTGTGTAGGCCTAGTATAGGCCTGGCACTGACAGTAGCTGACAAACACTAAAAATGTTCCAATTTTTAGAGGGGTAGTAACAGGATTGGCTGGAAATTGAAGAAGAGCATTTCAATTGTCTCATGCAGCTTTGTGATGCCGTTTCAGGTGCCTATGTAGAGCCATAGATTTGTGTCCTGGCTATGGCTAACTTTCTGCTTGCAGATATGGCACTGTGCTAGGTTTTGTTCTCCAGGGAAGGTACGAAAGAATTGCCACATGGCAGCATACCTAAATAAGAAGCTCTAGAATCTCCACCACCACCACCTGATTTCGCTCCTCTTCTGGCAGGCTTTTTCTGGAGTCTGCAAAAGCAGCATTCGTGTCACCTGCTGCTAAGCAGACCATAACAGCAAACCCAGCCCTGTGCCATTTTGCAGAAGAGCTGGCACTACCTTGGCTCTTTGTTGCTGCCAGTGCCAGAAGTACCTTCCTGCTCTGACAATGTCCCTTCCTTGTTGCCTGGTTACCAGATCCTGTCCAAAATGAGTTTACATGGTGGACTACAATGACTATCAGATCCCATGCAGTTTTTCTGGGCGGCACCCTCCCAGCTTCCCACTGTGCCCACTTCATTTCCTGTCCCTTCTTCAAAATGCCCTAAACTGTCCCTGCTCTAAGAGCAATGCTCTTTTTGCAACAGCCAGCTCCATAATGGTGGATAGTCGGTGCATCATGTGACTATAGCCTGACTCCCCCTCCTGATTGGCCCATGTGACCCTGTCTCTCTGCTTCTCCTTGGCTGGCCTTGACCTGTGGTATGGTGCAGATGAATCCCGCCAGGTTCGTCTTCTGCTTTCCGCCACGAACCCGCTGTGAACTTGTGGTGAACCAAACTTGTCCTGAAATTTGGGTCAAAACTGGGTTCTACTGGTTCGATTCGCTCATCTCTAATTCTGGGGAAACTCTTAGTTAAGGGGACCTGGTCACTAGAGATAAGCAAAGGGAGGGAGGGAGCTGAACCAGCTGATTCAACACTCTTTGTTCTAAGCAGGGGACTCTAGACATGAATGCGCTAGTATATTCTTGAAGAGGTTTCAACTTGGTTTACAACCCCTTGCGCTTATGCTTTGCATTGGTTGCTTCTCTAACTTCCTCGGTGGGTGGCAATGATTCTGATAGCTCCAGACTGGCCAAGGAGAGCATAGTATGCAGAAATAGCCAATGGGTTTGATTAAGAGCCTGGTAAGAAAACTCACTTCAGGAATCCAGGTAGACTTTGGCATCCCACATTGAGATGCCCTTAGGATAGGGAATTGCCTGGCCTTAGACTCTAGCTGGGCAAAAAATGGCTCCTAGCCCAATGCATCATGCATTTGGTCTGGTTTCTACAGGTCTCCGACCGTGGCAGCATACCAGCCCCTTTGTCCTTTGGCATGGGTTCAGCGCTCATCCCAGGGGTTGATGGACACTATGTTCTTTCACACCCCTTGTCAGAGCTTGCATCAGGCCAGAAGCCAGAAACTCCCAACATCGTTTGGATAACCCCAAAATAACATTGGGTAATAAGAGATATCTGAAAAACACTAAGCAATACACCATCTATTTAACTGTGTTTTCTAACTGCTACAAGGATCATCCCAAATATCTATTTACAGATTGGTAAAAAGATTGCCACAATTTTTGTGCCCAGCCATCCAAATATAGGTTATGGAGGGCCCAAGCATAATATAGGCTGTACTGAATCCAGGCCCCATAGCCAATTTGTCAAGGCTAACTCCCTTGACCCCTTTAAACTTGAGTGAAAAAAAAACAAAAATATATTAACTAATTCCTGGGGAGAAAAAATCAGAAAAATAAAAAAAAACCAGCGCTGGGCGCTGTATGTGTAAACACTTTTATTATGATTTTTTTAATGCAGAATTGTATGTGCAGGTCTGCCATTGCAGTGTCATTGTCACAGTGTTAAAGCAATGAAGCTGATTCATTACTAACACCAGGTATCGACAGATGAGTGTCTGTATAGCGGCACTTAAAGCGACTGCAAGTAGACGCTGTAAGTGGGTATCAGTCGCTGTAGTAACCTGGCCGGCATTGATGAATGTGATGTATGTTGGGCGCTCTAACAAGAGTACAGCGCTGCAGGGAGCACCTGGCTCTCTGGACGCTGGAGCGCTGGTGCTATAGGCTGAGCCACCTGTAATAATACATTGGATGCTACATGGCGCTGTTAGAGTCGCTCAACAGATTCGCTTTCCTAAATGCGGTTTTGCCTACAGCGCCCAGCGTTCACCAGACACTGCCTGCTGACACTGATTGTGCATAGTTTTTTCTTAAATATGGGCTTCAGCATTGGGTGCCAGACGCACTAAACTGGCGCTACCTATTGTTCGCTGCAGCGTTGTCCTGTTGTTAGCTATATCATTGTCTTGGGTGATTGACCTCGGGACACCACCTAGCGCTCTCGATTGCCTCTGCACTGAATCAAGGAGAGCACTTCTACAGCGCCCTGCACACATCACATTTATCAATGGTGGACAGGATAGTACAGCCTCACTTGTCTGGCCGCTAAGCTAGGTCCTAGCGCCAGACAACCGCTTACAGCATCTACTAGCGGTCGCTCTAAGCTCCGCTACATAGACGCTCACATGGCAATACATGGCGCTGGTCTTAAATTAGCCACTTATAGGAAAGGCAGAGGAGAGGATAACAGATAGCTGCGAGAGGGCAGAGAGGGCATTTTACCCGACGGGTCATCCACTAGGTTTATGTGCTGTGTAGAAAATGGCATGAATGCAACAACAATAGCAGTAGCTTGTATGGGTACTAATTATTGCAATTATTGCTAATATCATATGATCTTTACATGTGATTTCATACAATGCCATTCAGCACTGAGGTTTTTAGTTTAACCCCTGGAAGTGTTTACAAGGATTATACAGAATGAAATCCTAGAAGCGTGCTGGTCAGCGATTTACAGATCTTGGCAGGAAACAAGTTTACTTTTCCTCCCACTGCAACCTTTGCTGGATCCCAGAGGAGGAGCTGCCCTGGATTATATCTCCAGCTAAACAAGCAGAATTGCAAGATCAAATTAAACTTGCACCAACATGGCATTGAAAAGAGACTCCCGAGCCCTCCTGAATGATGGGAACAAGATACCGGTGATCGGCCTGGGCACTTATGCCCCAAAGGAGGTAAGTACATAGCTGCTGGCAGCAGAGCAAATAACAATGTGCTGTTTACAGTCACTCTGCTCTGCTTGGAATGAGCAGGGATCAGCCAGTACAGCTACATACCTCCCAACTTTTCAGGCGATTTGTAAATGAAGCCACGCCCCCTCATTTACGGATGTATATGAGATTGTGACAGTTACAACAATATAAACACTTTGCATAGGCAAGTTAATAATTTATTGCTGCAGATCTGCATGTTACACCTCAAAGAGGGACAAATAGAAACAACAAGGGACAGGGGGACATGGACTCAAAACAGGGACAGTCCCTCCAAATCAGGGACAGGTATGCAGCTGTACAGCCTAACATCAGGTGCTCAATGATTAAAAGATTTGATGCCTAATGTAATAGACCCCCCCATTTTAATGTTACCAGATTTGACATATTTGATAACTACCAATTTGTTTCCCTTAATTCCCAGTTACTTGTAGCATGGAACCAAGCATGGCGCCAAGTGTGCCCAATTCTCATATATAGTCAGTGGCGGATTGGGGTCAAAAATCAGCCCTGGCTGGACCTAAACATCCTGCTGAGGTCCCTCAACCATGATGCCGGGACTATAGCATTGGGGCTAGGGTTCCTTGGCTTGTGGCTACAGTGGGGCTGGGTACAGGGGGCTGAGAGGGAGACTAAAGGGACAGGGAATGAATGAGTGTGTTAAAAGCAGCAGCCCAAAGCAGTGTGAGCCACCGGGCATTGTCCCAGGTCTCCCTGTGGCCAATCCTCCCCTGGGGGGCTGGGGTTCCTTGGCTTGTGGCTACAGTGAGGCTGGGTACAGGGGGCTGAGAAGGAGACTAAGGGGGAGGGGAATGAATGAGGGTGTTAAAAGCTGTAGCCCAACTGGCCTCAAAGTAGTGCGGACCACCGGCATTGTCCCGGGTCTCCCTATGGCCAGTCTGCCCCTGTATATAGTATATATTTCCTATGAATATATTATGTGTAGTGTTTTTTTTCGGGGTGCTATTTTGACAACCACCCAATGGTTTCTTCGATTGGATTTATTTATTTTTGGTTAGATAGATGGTTACAAAGGGAGAAAACAAAGCAAACAGCAAAAATCCGAAGCACAAATTTCTATCCAGGGATGTGTGCATTAAGAATGTAATAAAGGCAAGGAGATTGCAAGGAGTCACTATGTATGTGCTTTATTGGAGGGGGGACATTAGGGTTGATTCAGAGACATAAAAAGATTTTCGTTTTTGTGTCGATCTGTTTTTTTTTTTTGTTTAAAGTGGACCAACACCCAGGATTTTGACTATCCTGGGTTTTGGTCCACTTCGGTGGGGCACCCCGATCGGGGATGCCCCGCTGTGTGAAACCCTCCAGAAAGCCCCAAAAACTCACCTCTCCCCGCTCCCACGTGACCGCTGTTGCCAATCCCCGCCGACGGACAAGCGGGAGGCAGCGACATACAAGAGAGCTTGCCCGCCGCCGCCTCCCTTGCGTCACTCTTACAGGGCGCGCGCCCGCGCCGGCCGTTTGTGAATGGCCGGCGCGGGCGCGCGCCCTGTAAGAGTGACGCTAGAGGGACGCGCTGGAGGCGGCGGCGGAGGCTGCTGGATCGAGGAGCAGGTAGGGATTTTCTGGGGGGTTTCACACAGTGCCCCGCAGTCAGTGGAGGGTGTTGGTCCACTTTAAATGTTCCCGCTCTCATATGAGTGTATGAGTTATTCTAAGCATGCATTGCAATCCTTCAGTAAAGTCTTCGTCCGTTCGTATGCCAACGAATAATTTTCCAGCTTTCGTTTTCCGTTTATGTTACTCATGTTACTCATGTTACAACGTCGGCTTTCGTTTTTGCCCTTTTTCCATCATCTCCTTCCACGAATGATTTACGTTTCCCGTTAGATTCTGATTTCTTTTTACAATAAATAATCGTCCAGACGAAAATCCTTACGACCTTACGCCTGCGCACTATAAAGTCATTAATGTGCTCGCCTACATATTTGGTTCACTCACTTGTGCTACAATGCTTAGCTAAATCACTTTGCGCTCTCATTCTTCTTCCATTTCCCGCACCTAAAACTTACCTAAATCACTTCGCGGTCAGATTCTTCTTCCATTTCCCGCACCTAAAACTTACCTAAATCACTTCGTGGTCTCATTCTTCTTCTATTTCCCACACCTAAAGCTTACCTAAATCACTTTGCTGTCTCATTCTTCCATTTCCCGCACCTAAAACTTACCTAAATCACTTTGCGGTATCATTCTTCTTCCATTTCCCGCACCTAAAACTTACCTAAATCACTTCACGGTCTCATTCTTCTTCCATTTCCCACACCTAAAGCTTACCCAAATCACTTTGCGGTCTCATTCTTCCATTTCCCGCACCTAAAACTTACTTAAATCACTTCGCGGTCTCATTCTTCTTCCATTTCCCGCACCTAAAACTTACCTAAATCACTTCGCGGTCTCATTCTTCTTCCATTTCCCGCACCTAAAGCTTACCTAAATCACTTCGCGGTCTCATTCTTCTTCCATTTCCCGCACCTAAAGCTTACCTAAATCATTTCGCGGTCTCATTCTTCCTCCATTTCCCGCACCTAAAACTTACCTAAATCACTTTGCTGTCTCATTCTTCTTCCATTTCCTGCACCTAAAACTTACCTAAATCACTTCGCAGTCTTGCGAATCTTCATATGTAAACTTTGTGTTTTTGCATTCGTTTTGTGGTAACCAACCCTTAATGAATGTATTTCAAAAAGGAAATGACACAGAAACAAGTTTTTAAATATTTTTTTATATCAAAACTGGCATTTTTCCAGTGCCTTTTTTAAAAAAAAAACTTTTTTTTGAAAATGTTACAAATTTTACACTTTTATTTTTATATAAAAATGTAAATCTTAAAAGTATTTAAAATTGATAAAAAAACAAGACAACACGTCTTAAAATATATACACAGCAATGGCAGGCCCCAGAACATTATTCTTCATCTGTGGTCCCCAACGAGTCACGCAGCTCCTGCATCTCGTCCACCAACTGAAGGACCCTGGCACTGAGTTGTGCCACTCTGGCACGTGTTGTTCCCTGTAAAAAAAAAAAGGAAAAAAAATATTTGTCGGCAAATACATGTTTAACAGCTGTGGATGGAATGTTTATTAGGTTGCAAACTAACTCATGAGGCCCATATGTCATTATGATAAGGAATTAATAAAAGTAAGAGGCCATATGTCATTATGCTAATGGCATTGACTATGGATTTAGGTCAATTGGTGATCATGTCATTTCCCACATACTACAAATATTTACATTACAACTTACTTCGTTGGTGGGCGACCTCTGCTTCAGGGACCACCCTCCGCTCTGGGACCTGCCACTGCTGGGAAGTTGAGGCTGTAAAGAAATGTGAAATAGGGTCACTTCTAATGTCCGAGTCAACAGTAAGCAAATGACACTTAGAATGTGTGTGTGTGACATCACCCACCTTCTCCATGTGCCTCCTGGGCCTGATCTGCTGCAGTCTCTTCCACAGATCCTTCACCCGCTACATATTCATCTATAAAAAGAGATTAAGGGAATCAGCTTTGCTTTTAATAGCATGTATGTGTGTGTGTTACATTAAGAGTCACATACCAGAGGCTAATGGCTCCGTTGCTTGGGCCGACTCCCTGCCCACACCTTGATGCCCCTCCTCTGTAGAAAGGTCCAGGGGCTGGTCTGAGGCCGCTACAGAGGAGGGGTAGGAACGTGGCCCTGGAGATCCACCACCTTCACTTGCTGCTGCTGTGCACCTCCGGGTGCGTCGGATTCGGTACTCCATTTCCAACGCACTAACTTGTGTTTGGCACGGAGTTTAAATAACTTTTTAAAACAACTGTGTCTTCCTGCGCTTCCTTAAGGCCTAGGCCTGCATTTAGATGGCAAATCAACGTCCTTACAATACACTTACGAGCATAATCAGCTCTTGTTGTTGGCGGGTGAAGATCGTGGGCGCCATCTTGCCGGACGAACGGCCATACGCACGCGTACGCTTCATACCCAGTCATTAGTATTTAAAGGGTCATGGACACACAGCTCATTCTATTTGAGATTGTCAGCATGGCACCAAAAAAACAGAGCGCTAAGGCCACACCAGCAAAGGAGGCAACCAGCAAAAGGGCCCAGCGGCATGAGGAGACTTCTTCCTCCCGTCCGACCACTCGTTCACACCAAGCTACTAGCAAGGTGCGGGAAACGCACAGCCGAAGTGGCCAACACAAGGCGACATTGGCCACAAAGGCCGCAACAGCAAAAACAACAACCAAAGGCAAGGACGGAGCAGCAAAGAAGAAGGCACCAACATACAAGCAGGCAGGTACGATGATGTACAAGGCCACAAAGAAGCAGAGGGTGAGAAGCCCGAGCCCCCAAAGAACACCCTCTCCTCCTCCCCACCCTACCACATCCCTTCATAAACGGCGTTCCAGTGGCAAGGCCACTAAGAGCCAGCGTGCCCGAAGCCCCAGCCCAGCCAGCACTGCCTCTCCTCCTCCATGTGCCAGAGCATCACATGGCCAAAGTAGCACCAGTGGCAAGGCCACTAAGAGGCACAGGGCCCGAAGCCCCACCCCCCCAAGCACACCGTCTCCTCCTCGGCCACATTTGCCATCGGCACAGGTGGCAACCACCGATACATATGCCACATCCACTCCTGGAAGTTCGGTGGCCACCCAGGCAAGGACCCCCAGTCCTATTGCAAGTCCAGTCCAGGCGTTTTCAAGCCACGTGTCGCCCATTTCATCACCACAGAGCCAGTCAAACCCCCCTAAATTGCCAACAAACATAGATGAGCCAGAAGAGCAAGCATTAGGCCGAACATTGCGGCGAGGCCAGTTGAGTGGCAGGTTTGGTGAGGCCCAAACTCTTGCATTGGCAAGTGGCCTCACACTTCATTATGACGAGCTATATGGGCGACATTCAAAATCTACCAGCAAAATGAGAAAGACCCAAATCTTGGAGGAGCTCACCAGACAGGTCAATGCAGCGGGGGACGAGAGGAAAGATGTGGAGCAGATACAGTGCAAAATATCTGACCTAAAGTATGCAGCATGGAAGAAACAGAATCAACGGCGCAATTACAGGTACATATTTGGGTTGTGCATTTTGCTGCTTGTTGTATTGACCACAATGCCCAAAATTTGTCAACCTCTATTTTTCAGCTTACAAACTGGCGGAGGCTTCCCCACCAAATTACAGTATACACGAGCTGAGGAGATGGTGCTGCATTAGAGGGCCTCTCTGGCAGACGGGACACCCATACCATTCCTGCAGGTTAATAATGTTTGTTGGAATGTGAACTATTGTAAACGTGTGAAATGAGGCTCACAGGCCTATATGAACCCATGCCCCTAGGGAGTGGCTTCGAGGGGAGGTTACTGTTTTAGGCAGGTGTTTAATGTCTGAGGAATGGCATTCTCGATGTCCACTCTCCCAGGGTGCAGTAGTTAACGGTCATTTAAAAGGTTTGCAGCCCATACACGACCTTGGACAGTATTTATGCTCACTATTAAACTCTTTATCTTACCAAAGCACTGCCTGTTATGTGAATATAGTCAATCATAGACAACACTTCTTTCTACCACTTGGGTTGTAGCTGTGCTTTGGTCAGACAAACTTGATCTGGGATCTGGGGTCAGGGAAATTTCTACATAGGAAGAAGGCCCAGCAGCAGACTCTGAAGCCAAATGCTATTTGCAAGCTGACTGTGGGCCCCTAATGCGCCATTTTGGATGTGTAAAGCCTCATAACAGGCAGTACATGCATGTTTGTAGTATTTAAGGTGACCAATCTGTATGTACAGGGTGAGGCATACATATAACAGATACTGACATTCATAGTGAAAGTCAACTTGGACCGCTGGGGGAGTTGGCATTCCTGCTTGGCCACAAGTTTTTTAAAGCATATGTAGTAATTCAGCTCATCAATGGATGTTTGTGTGTTTACGTGCCTTTTACTTTTAAACCCAGCCCAGCATCCATCCTCTGCAAGTGTGGAAGCCTCCTCCAGTTTGAGCACGCCGTCTACTTTCCTGCTGCCTAGGACCCCGGAACAGATATATAGGGTAATGGGACTTTGATGAAACTGCTGATGCATGTGAATGCACATGACTAATTTGCCTAACAAATATATTTAGGGCCCAAACTGAAACATTTTTTTCACATGTCCCAACAGACCCACATACTGATGGATGAAATCCAGGAGATGGAGGAGGAGGAGGATGCCAGCTTGATGAGACCTTCTGAAATGACCCCCCTGGAACCTAATCTGCCACTGTCCCAGCATCCTACTGCACCAGTGAAGCTGGACGTATGCTACCAGCCCATCGTGGGCAGCAGGCTGAGACTGAGCCTACAGTCCCCAGTGGTAGCTCTGCTGCAGAGGTTTTGCCAAGCACATCTGGGACTCTTGCTCACCCTAGAGGTCCAGCATCTGCAGGCACTCAAACCCGGGGAATTGTAAGATGTAGTCAACAACGTAGACCAGTTTCCCAGGGGAACGCGTGCCGATTCTGGAGTCAGCATGGCACCATGACAGCCGTTACTTTCGGCAGGTGACTCAAAGAACCACAGAGCAGCTTACTGCACAATTAGAGACTTTCAATAATAAATTCACCAACATGCTGACTGAATTTAGGACGAGCAACAGACAGATGTCTGAACAAATGGCCACCTTAAATAATAACTTCACTGCCATGCTCGAGGAATTTAGAACAAGCAATAGACAGATGCTGAAACAGTGGCAGATTATGAATGCCACACATGCCCAGGTGTTGGGACACCTCCAAGGCCCACCACCAGGTTTTTATGGGCAACATCCATATTAAGACCTATTTGACCTGCATCTTTCCTCTACATCCCCACTCTATTTACCTGTCTGGTGAGCGCTACCAAGATTGCCTTTTTTATGGCTTTGCTGGTTTGATTTTGAATTCGCCCACATAGCTCATTAGAGTGCTGACATACCCCACTAGCCAATGCCTGAGCTAAAGCCTCACCGAAGTTGCCACTCAAGCTGCCACGCTGCAGGCTTGGGCCTAATCAAATGGTGGCTGGCTCATCCTGTTTGTTGGCAATTTGGGGGGACATTCTTGGCCGTGAAACAACTACATTTGCCCATGGCAAAGATTGGACTGGACTGGCATTTGGACTGGGGGTTATTGTCTGGGTGGCCCACTAACTTACAGGCATGGATGTGGCATAGGTATGGCTGCTTTCCACCTGTGCCGGTGGCAAATGTGGCCAAGCAGGAGAGGGTGTGTATGTGGCCCTATGTATTCCTGCCCAATTATTCCCCTGGAAATGGTTGCTCCCTATGTATGTTTATGTTGTTGGGCGGTGAAACTTCGGCCTGGAGTGCGTTACTTTACAACTCGTGGATGTGGACAATTGCTAGGGGCAAAGAGTCTGCCCAAATGTATATTTCTGTTTTGCAATGTATGTACATTTTGAGTCTGCGAGTGCCCATCAACTAAAAATTTTCATATTTCAATAAAATATATTGAATGTGACTTTAGCTGTTCTTGACTAAGTTAATGCATTAATGTTATTTTGAGATTAATGAAGGTTTTTAACAACAAACATGTGAAAATAAACTGCATGAGGCTCAAATAAGGTGTCAATTTTTTAGTAATTAAGTCTTTACTTTTAAAAAAAATAAAGACAAAGGCCTTCAGAAAGGCAAATCATATTGAAAATAACAAAATAACATAAACAAACAAAGAAAACAAAATGTAGGCAAAATAGGTGGTTTTTACATTGGCCTGCACTGCTTGGCCAGAGGCACTAGGTGTGCCAGTGAAATGCTCATCTGCCTCCTGGCTGGGTGGTGAGGGGGGCAGATCCACATACCGGGGGAAACGCTGCATGATGGCAAAGTTATGCAGAACACAACAGGCCAGGATTATGTCGATGACCTTGTTGGGGTCATATTGGAGTGCCCCCCGGTATGGTCCAAACAACGGAAGAGGGTTTTGAGCAGCCCAAATGCCCTCTCTACAACGGCTCAGGTCTTTCTGTGTGACCGTTTGTAGGCCTCCTGTGCCTCATTCTGTGGCCAAAGGACAGGCATCAGGAGCCAGGGAAGAAGCGGATAGCCGGAATCCCCTGAAAGAATAAGAAAATACTTACATTAATTACACATTCTAAACAACAATATTGTTTAAAGTGGTCTTTCAGCCTATGTTATATGTTACCCACACCCTGTACATACAGATTGCTCACATAAAAAAAAGTACTACCAGCATCTACTGCATGTTATGAGCCTTTAAACATCCAAGATGGCAGCTCAGGGAATATCAGGCAGCCTGCAAACAGAAAGTGCCTTCTGACTGTGCTGCTCTGCATTCTGGGATTTCTGACCTTTCCCGGGTACGGATGAGAAATTGAGAAACTGTGTAAAGCACCTCCCCTCACAGCCTACAAAAGGGCCAAGAACCTGAGGTCCACACTTGTCCAGGCTAGCTTCAGCTCCCCTAGGCCACCAGCACAAACAACTTGGCTTGGTGAACTACAAACTCCCCAATGTATGTATCCGTGTAGCCATCGTGCCCAATGCGGTTTTACTTACAAAACCTCCTCCTTCACACATCCCAGTTCAGGGAAACGCTACCACGCTACCTCCTTAAATGCCCATGCGGGAAGGGCTATGTAGGTAAAACTGGCCGGGAAGTGAGACAAAGGATAAGCGAACACCTCTCTAATATACGCAATGGTAAACTGGAATCCCCGGTTGCTAGACACTTCCTAGAGGCCTGTCATTCCATTAGCCAATTGAGGTTTATTGTGATTAAGGTAGTGAAACAACCCAAACGGTGCGGCAACATAGAGAAAAAATTGTTGCAGCGGGAATTATTCTGGATGCACCAGCTGCAGACCAAGTATCCAGCTGGTATGAACGAGGATATGGATTTCTCAGTTTACTTTTGAATTCTTTACCATGACTTCATGCACTGTACCTTTACCTCCATTCTCCGTGGAACTTTGAGCAATGATATGTTTCTGGGGCACATATATGAAGCTATATATGTGCCTCGGTGTCACTTTTATTATTGTTTTTAATCATGCACTAATTGTTTCTTTTATTCTTTGGCAGATAAGATCCCCAAGCCTCCAGCGTTCCTCCAGCGTGGCTTTTCCAGTGCCAGAAACTGCCTTCCAACGTGTGTACTGCTCGCTTCCGGATCGCCGCCCAGTGGCCGTCGCCGATATGCACGCCACCATCTTACCGCCATTTTGTTGGCTCTATTCACAGCCTAAGCACATATCCCAGAAACGGCGTCACGCCCTGCCCCGCGCGTCACTTCCGGTTTTCAATGGCAGACTTGCCATTGAGATCGGGGCTGGCCGGGACAGCTTGCGACGGCCGTGAATGACGTCATTGGCAGGTGCTGCTCTGCGTGCCGCCGATTCGCGCCATTCTATTGGCACACGCTGGAGGTTCATGCCCATTTAAACCTGCTTGTATCATCAGTCGACACCGCATCTCTTGAGAAAGGCCTTAACAGGCCGAAACGTCGAGTGTTCTGTTCTGTGTCCACCTGGTATCCTAGCTTGTTGCTTTACTTTGTAAGTCTTCTTTCTATATACGCATATACCCTGCATTTCATTGTATGCTATCTTGCATGTAGTCCATGGGCAACTGTCTTTCGTCATGTACCATTTCAATGGTTAAACCTGTGCATATTGCTCTGCCTTACCCCGTGGACTCACACTTTGGGGCTACTATTCCCCTGCAGTAGCTAGATACTTACCTTGCTTCCACATATCTGCGGTCATATCTATTTATGAATTGTGATCTGCTTTCTATGTATATTTGCACCAACTGTATATACACATTCATTTTGTATTTTGATGTACTGTACTTTCACCAGCATTAAAAATGACATTCTTTTAAATGCAGAAATGCTTATGGGTGTTCGATTTACCTATTTTTTGCATATGCTTTGACCTTTCCCAGACCCCAGCTCTGCTCTGTCTGAGCAAAGCACAGCTATAACCTGCACCCTGCACTTTATCCCGTTCTCCTCTCCTCAGTGTGATGCATCTGAGCAAAGATGCCGCCGCACCTATCCTAAAGTCATGAACAGAGTTGCAGCCAGCTAGGGGAAAGAATAGTAAGTAAGTTTCTAAAAACTAGAAATATATTAGGTGGAAATGGTGGGGAATCAGTTCTTAAGGGTTTGTGCTTTTCTAACAATCATGGTGAAGGTCCAGTTTAACATGTCATCAAGGGGAAAAAACAGCCATAGGTTAAGACATGGCTCATCAACTATATTCATAGGCATACAGTGAAAAGTGAATGTCATCATTTGAGGAAACTTACCAAGGAGCCATCCACCTGATAATTCTCCAGACTCAAACCGCCGGAATAATCCTGAGCTCCGCAAGATGTAAGCGTCATGGGATGAGCCTGGATATCCGGCGAGGACACTAAGGAACCGCATGTCCGGGGCCACCACTGCTTGGACATTCAGTGAGTGGCCCATTTTGCGGTTCCTGGAAGAAAAAAAAAAAAAGTTTAGCAATCCAAGGTGAACTACTCAAACACTAACTCCTAACACCCTCCAAAAAACATGTAGGACAATCCAAATAACGCTAACTAAGTACATAAGTATTCTTACTACCAAAAATTATATGTATGTGAGCGACAATAAAGATTAACATTCTAATAACTAATTAAGGTCTGCATTAAAATGTTTTGCTAAGGCCTACATTTAAAACATTGATGAAGGTATACACTGTAAAATGGTTCACAGGGACACTTTACAAGGAGGGATAAATGTATACATTGTAAAGTGTTTCACAGGGACACTTGAGAAGGAGGGATTAAGGTATACACTGTAAACTGTTTCACAGGGACACTTTAGAAGGAGGGATTAATAGATAGTTACAATACAGTTTGCCTAAACTATATAACAAAATGACATAATTAACTTACCTATAGATGTACTCATCGGCTGCGGGATGGACCAATGCAATGTGGGTGCAATCGCACCCATGACGTTGGGCATGTCAGCGATATTATAAAAACCCAACTTAAGAGCGTTCCAGGCTACCATGCCATCCGGAAATGAAATATATTTTGGACTAATGGTAGTCATGCCATCCAAAAACTTGGATAGAGCGCGGCTCAGCGTAGGTTGGGACATCCCCACGGAGAGGGCACCCAGCCTCTGGAATGAGCCGTTCGCCAAAAATTGCAGGCAGCCAAGCATCTTGGTCATACCTGAAATTGCTTGCCCCTTCCTTGTGGTGCAGGCTAACCATGGAAGGAAGCGCGGTTAAGTCGGGTCAGCTCGAACAACTCAACGTCATGCATGCGATCGATATACATGCATCGCCGGTGCAATCTGGCCTCGGCCCTTCTGACGCATTCAATGCCCTGGAGCTGAAGGTGCTCATATTCCTCCACAAAGCCGCAAAAAAAAATGGTCAAAAGCAAGCAAGCCGAGTGCAAAATGGTACCGTAAGTGTATCGCAAATGAAACCGTTTTATAGGGCGGCAATCAGCTCTCTGAATCAGACACAAGCCCATCCCAATAAGTTATCTGAACGAACGAAAATTATCAGATTTTTGATGGGAAAATGATCCGAACTAACGCAAATGATCCGATTTAGATCCGTCCATCGAAAGCGCATATACGCATTAGCATGTTAGTTTAACATACGAATGCAAAAACAAACATAAAAAAAACCAAAAAAAAGGTCAAACAGACACAAAAACATACATAGACATATACGAAAGTCCAGACGTATCTGTCTCTGAATCAACCCTATTGGGTCCACGTTGATGAGCATTGGGCTCTACTGCAGCCACAATGGCCGGTGGAGGGAGCAAAAATGAAAGATGGGAGGCTCGTTCCCATGAACATTGAACTGATTAAAGTGTACCAAAGCCCACCCCCGATCTTGGGTGCCCCACTGTGTGAAACCTCCTACATCGCCCGAACAAACTCACCTCTTCCCGGGACTATGGCGCATGTGCGGCCACTCGTCCAATCAGCGTGCCTGGATCCACTCAAGCCGCTTTGTCCAGGAGCGCGTCTAATGCGAACGAATCCAAGCTTGCTGGCGGCCGCATCCCCCGCTACCCTCCAACAAGGAGCGTGCCCACGCCAGCCATTCACAAATGCCTGGCACCGGCACAAGTCCTGCTAAAGGGATAGCGAGGATGCCGACGATGCTCGCGTCAGGTTAGACATTTCAAAGGTTCTTCTTCTGTTTCCCATTATAATTATCATTGTTTATTTATATAGCGCCATCATCTTCTGTAGCAAGGTATGATTACAGACAAGGTAAAACATATAGTACAGGCAACAATACAAAATTATATGCCACGAGGTTTAAACCAAGTGTTGTGAGTAGGGATGAGCGAATCGATCCGGACGAACCCGGATTCGATCCGAATTTCATGAAAATCGAATCCGAATTTCCCCGCGATTAGATCGCTCGAAGTTTTCCTTTAACATCCATTCATTTACATTACAGGCATTCTAAGATGGCAGACGGGACATGTCCAGACATCAACCCCGCGCCAGTGCAAGCTGGGACAGTCACATGCAGCCTATCAGCAGCCAGCAAGCCCGGTGACGTCACAGCGCTATTTAAGTCGGCGGACATCTTGCTTTTCCTCATTTCTCTATTGCATTCGTGAGAGACAGGACGCTGCTGTAGGCAGGGAGAGACAGTTAGACAGACAGGGACAGGCTGGAGACAGGCAGGAGACAGACAGAAAGTCAGCGAAAAGCAGGGAAAGTTAGGAAAAATCGGAGGCAGTCACAGAGAGATTTTTTTTTTTTTCATCCAGCCTGAGTGTTACTGGCTGGCTGACTGGCTTTGTTAGCGTTTTCAGGCTGCTTATACACTAACTGTGCATATATACTGAACTGATCTTAAGTCTGCTGTGAGGCATCCCATTCTGTGACTACACCAGCCTCTATTTAATACCATAACCATTTGCACTTATTCTAATAGAAATTAGGCCTGATAAAGACACTTTTGCTGTGCATAGTCTTACTGCTGCCAGGTGCTCTCTGGTTTTTGGGGCATCCCATTCTGTGCCTACACCAGCCTCTATTTAATACCATAACCATTTGCACTTATTCTAATAGAAATTAGGCCTGATAAAGACACTTTTGCTGTGCATAGTCTTACTGCTGCCAGGTGCTCTCTGGTTTTTGGGGCATCCCATTCTGTGACTACACCAGCCTCTATTTAATACCATAACCATTTGCACTTATTCTAATAGAAATTAGGCCTGATAAAGACACTTTTGCTGTGCATAGTCTTACTGCTGCCAGGTGCTCTCTGGTTTTTGGGGCATCCCATTCTGTGACTACACCAGCCTCTATTTAATACCATAACCATTTGCACTTATTCTAATAGAAATTAGGCCTGATAAAGACACTTTTGCTGTGCATAGTCTTACTGTTGCCAGGTGCTCTCTGGTTTTTGGGGCATCCCATTCTGTGACTACACCAGCCTCTATTTAATACCATAACCATTTGCACTTATTCTAATAGAAATTAGGCCTGATAAAGACACTTTTGCTGTGCATAGTCTTACTGCTGCCAGGTGCTCTCTGGTTTTTGGGGCATCCCATTCTGTGACTACACCAGCCTCTATTTAATACCATAACCATTTGCACTTATTCTAATAGAAATTAGGCCTGATAAAGACACTTTTGCTGTGCATAGTCTAACTGCTGCCAGGTGCTCTCTGGTTTTTGGGGCATCCCATTCTGTGACTACACCAGCCTCTATTTAATACCATAACCATTTGCACTTATTCTAATAGAAATTAGGCCTGATAAAGACGCTTTTGCTGTGCATAGTCTTACTGCTGCCAGGTGCTCTCTGGTTTTTGGGGCATCCCATTCTGTGACTACACCAGCCTCTATTTAATACCATAACCATTTGCACTTATTCTAATAGAAATTAGGCCTGATAAAGACACTTTTGCTGTGCATAGTCTAACTGCTGCCAGGTGCTCTCTGGTTTTTGGGGCATCCCATTCTGTGACTACACCAGCCTCTATTTAATACCATAACCATTTGCACTTATTCTAATAGAAATTAGGCCTGATAAAGACACTTTTGCTGTGCATAGTAGTACTGCTGCCAGGTGCACTGCTGGCTGTTGGGGCATCCCATTCTGTAACATAGCATACCCCTCTTTATTTACACTAAGCAGCTCTCTTATTTACACTAGGCAGGCCTGTTGGAGGCTGAGTGTTACTGCTCACTTTTGGTGTGCATTATATTCTGTTTCATATAGACCCACCGCTGCCTGGGGGTTCTTAAAATATCACCTACTACCACGCCAGTTAGACTATGTCGGGCAGACAAGTGCCTGGAAGTGAAAAGAGGAGTGGCAGAGGCCAAGATTCCGCAGGCAGAGCTCGCAGCAGACTGGGGGCCAGTAGCAGCAGGAGTCACGCTGAGAGACCTAATCTGCCAGTATCTGCTAGCGGTCGGGTCTCCACCAGTAACGCATCTGCCGTGGTAGATTGGTTGACGCGCTCATCAACAACATCATCACAACTTACGTCTGAGACCCCCAGTCTAGGGTTGGTAGGTTCCTCTGACACAATCCTGAGTTGGCATGCCCCGAGAGCAGTCCCTGTCCTCCCATTGCCTCTGTCCTACGCCGTTCCCTCCCCCAGCGACGTATTCTATGCTTTGGGTTCAGCTCCACTCTTTAGTGAGGAGGACGATCAGATAGAGGACAGTCAGCAGCTACTGCCCAGCCAAGAAATGGAGGTGGCTTCTTTAGCTAGGCAGACAAATAGTGATGTGGACAGTGTCGCGGGTGCTGCGAGCGTTCCAGCTCCTGCGCCAGACACTGTTGACGAATCCATGAACATCAGTGACGTACAGCCACAACTCGGTGATAATGATGATGACGATGAAGCCGATCGCACTTGGGAGCCGGGTGATGAAGGGGCTTCATCGTCATCATCAGGAGAAGAGGGGCGCAGGTTGCCCCGGAGTCAGCAGCTGAGGCAGCAAGGTGGTAGCAGTCAGCATGGGGGCACAATTCCAAAGGCTGGAGCCGGCCGGGGCCGGGGCCGGGGTAGAGCACCTGCTGTGCGGCAGTCTACCTTATCGGGAGGTAGTGGAGCAGGGGTTCCTGGAGTTGGCAACAGCAGCAGTGAATCAGTGAGGCCAGGGGGTGGGAAAAGTAGCTACTCGGCAGTGTGGCAGTTTTTCCTGAAGCATCCGCAGGAGGGTAACATGGCCACATGCAAGATATGTAGGCAAAAGGTGAAGCGTGGCCAGGGTCCAAATGTTGGCACCACGGCCCTGCGTCAACATATGATGCATCACCATAAAGCGACCTGGGAGAACCGAGGCTCCCAAGGGGTGGTCCAGTCTACTTCCTCACCAAGTGGCACGCCGCTCCCAATTTCTGCCAGCCAAGGCTCCAGCACCTCAGCCGAAGGCAGCTGTGCGTCATACCCATCCTCTGTCGCTCCTGCTCCTCCTCCTCCAAGTCATGCATCCCGCCAGCAATCCATCAGCGAAGCCATGTCCAAGAGACAGCAGTATGCGCCCACTCATCCTACGGCGCAGAAGCTGAATGTGCTCCTGTCCAAGTTGCTGGTGCTGCAGTCGCTCCCTTTTCAGGTGGTGGAATCTGCACCTTTCAGAGAACTGATGGCTTGTGCCGAGCCGAGGTGGAGAGTCCCAAGCCGTCATTTCTTTGCCAAGAAGGCAGTACCAGCGCTGCACACTTTTGTTGAACAGAAGGTGGGCCAGTCCTTGAGCCTGTCGGTGTGTAGCAAAATGCATGGCAGCGCCGACATCTGGAGCTGTAACTACGGTCAGGGCCAGTACATGTCGTTTACGGCCCACTGGGTGAATGTGGTCCCTTTGCAGCAGCAGCAGCAACTTGGACAGGTCACGCCGCTTCGGCCTCCGCGCTCCCTGCCCGTTGGGCCTGTGACACGGTGCGACTCGGCCTCCTCATCCTCCGCCATCTCCTCACCCTCCACTGTAGGCTCAAGTCTCAGTGCCCCTCCAGTCTACCATGTGTGCAGGGCACGGAGGTGTCACGCAGTGCTTCACATGGTTTGTCTTGGCGAACGGAGTCACACAAGGGAGGAACTGCTTAAATGTATTCATCAGGAAATCCAAACATGGCTTACTCCAAGAAAACTTAAAATGGGAATCATGGTTACCGACAATGGGAAGAACATTTTGTCTGCGCTGTGCCAAGGAAGCCTGAACCATGCCCCCTGCATGGCTCACGTCTTCAATCTGGTTGTCAAGCGGTTTCTGAAGTGTTCCCCCCATCTGCAAGACATCCTAACAACTTCAAGGAAACTTTGCATGCACTTCAGCCACTCATACACCGCCAAACACACCCTTCTTGAACTACAGCGCCAGAATGGTATCCCCCAACATAGTCTGATTTGCGATGTTTCCACCCGTTGGAATTCCACCCTTCACATGTTGGACCGATTATATGAACAGAGAAAAGCCATCACGGATTTCCTGATGATCCAAGCAGATAGGGGGACTCCCCTGTGTAACTTCAATGTCAACCAGTGGCAGCTCATACGTGACACCTGCCGTTTGCTCAGGCCCTTTGAGGAAGCCACTTTATTTGTCAGTCGGCAGGATTACGGGATGAACGACGTGATTCCACTGCTTCATGTACTACAGCACATGTTTGAAACCATGGCTGGTCAGGGCACTGGAGACATGGCGTTTACATCTTACGGCCACATGAACCCCGTTGGAGCTGAACTGGAGGAGGAGGAGGAAGAGGAGGAGGAGGAGTTGCCCAGCGAAACACAGTTTAGGCTTGGCGAAATGGCTGGTTTATCTAGTCAGCGGACAGGAGAGGAGGAGCAGGAGCAGCCAGAGGAGCTAGAGGTTTTTGAGGAAGGCGAGACAGAGGACCCGGGCACACCGTGGCAGTATGCAGTGGAGATGGAGACAGGTAGTCCATCCGAGTCACTTGCGCAAATGGCAGGAAGCATGCTCACGTGCTTGCGTAGTGACCCCAGAATTGTTTCCATCTGTCGGCGGGATGACTTCTGGCTGTCCACCTTATTGGACCCTCGCTTCCGGCACAAAATGGGGGCATTTTTTAAACCCACCGAGAGGGAGGACAAACTGAACTACTACAAAGACATTCTACGTAGGCAGTTGGCCGATGCCTATCTGCGACATGGTCCATACTCTCGCAGGTCTGACTCGAGGGGACCTCTGCGCTCACCTTCCACTGCCATGGCCGCTGGGGGGGTTGGCAGGAGCAGCAGCAGCAGCTCCATCAGCAGCAGCCTCAGTCTTCAGTCGCTAATGAGTAGCTTTCTACACCCGCATAGTGAGGCTACTCATAAGCAGCAGGAAGACCTGGAGCAGGACCTGAACCAGCAGGTCATGTCATACTTTGACATGACCATGCCAACACACCTTGAGGATCCGCTGGACTTCTGGGCAGCCAAACTTGATTTGTGGCCGCAACTAGCAGAGTTTGCCCTGGAAAAGCTGTCCTGCCCGGCAAGTAGCGTGCCATCTGAGCGGGTGTTTAGTGCGGCGGGGGCCATAGTTACGGCGAGGAGAACTCGTCTGTCAACTAAAAATGTGGAGAGACTCACCTTTGTCAAAATGAATCAGGGATGGATTAGCCAGGATTTCCACCCACCAATGCCTGATGCATATGACTAGATTCAGCATGGTGCCACGTTTTACACTTTCCAAATGGTGCAAAACATATTTATGTCTTTAGGCCAATTTTTGGGCTCCTGCTGATGCCAACTCCAGGGTGTGAATCATCCAATTTTTGGGCTCCTGAAGCCAACTCCAGTGTCTCTTTAAAGTAATATTTGGGCTCCTGCTGCTGATGCCAACTCCAGGGTGTGAATCATCCACGCCAGTGTCTCTTTAAAGTAATATTTGGGCTCCTGCTGCTGCTGCCAACTCCAGGGTGTGATTCATCCAATTTTTGGGCTCCTGAAGCCAACCCCAGGGTCTCTTTAAAGTAATGTTTGGGCTCCTGCTGCTGCTGCCAACTCCAGGGTGTGATTCATCCAATTTTTGGGCTTCTGAAGCCAACTCCAGTGTCTCTTTAAAGCAATATTTGGGCTCCTGCTGCTGCTGCCAACTCCAGGGTGTGATTCATCCAATTTTTGGGCTCCTGAAGCCAACCCCAGTGTCTCTTTAAAGTAATGTTTGGGCTCCTGCTGCTGCTGCCAACTCCAGGGTGTGATTCATCCAATTTTTGGGCTCCTGAAGCCAACTCCAGTGTCTCTTTAAAGTAATGTTTGGGCTTCTGCTGCTTCTGCCAACTCCAAGGTGTGATCCATCCAATTTTTGGGCTCCTGAAGCCAACTCCAGTGTCTCTTTAAAGTAATACTTGGGCTCCTGCTGCTGCTGCTGCCAACTCCAGGGTGTGAATCATCCAATTTTTGGGCTCCTGAAGCCAACTCCAGTGTCTCTTTAAAGTAATGTTTTGGCTCCTGCTGCTGCTGCTGCCAACTCCAGGGTGTGATTCATCCAATTTTTGGGCTCCTGAAGCCAACCCCAGGGTCTCTTTAAAGTAATATTTGGGCTCCTGCTGCTGCCAACTCCAGGGTGTGATTCATCCAATTTTTGGGCTACTGAAGCCAACCCCAGTGTCTCTTTAAAGTAATGTTTGGGCTCCTGCTGCTGCTGCCAACTCCAGGGTGTGATTCATCCAATTTTTGGGCTCCTGAAGCCAACCCCAGGGTCTCTTTAAAGTAATATTTGGGCTCCTGCTGCTGCTGCTGCCAACTCCAGGGTGTGAATCATCCAATTTTTGGGCTCCTGAAGCCAACCCCAGGGTCTCTTTAAAGTAATATTTGGGCTCCTGCTGCTGCTGCTGCTGCCAACTCCAGGGTGTGAATCATCCAATTTTTGGGCTCCTGAAGCCAACCCCAGTGTCTCTTTAAAGGAATGTTTGGGCTCCTGCTGCTGCTGCTGCTGCCAACTCCAGGGTGAGATTCATCCAATTTTTGGGCTCCTGAAGCCAACCCCAGTGTCTCTTCACAGTAATGTTTGGGCTCCTGTTGCTGCTGCTGCTGCTGCCAACTCCTGCCAACTCCAGGGTGTGATTCAACCAATTTTTGGGCTCCTGAAGCCAACCCCAGGGTCTCTTTAAAGTAATATTTGGGCTCCTGCTGCTGCTGCTGCTGCCAACTCCAGGGTGTGATTCATCCAATTTTTGGGCTACTGAAGCCAACCCCAGTGTCTCATTAAAGTAATGTTTGGGCTCCTGCTGCTGCTGCCAACTCCAGGGTGTGATTCATCCAATTTTTGGGCTCCTGAAGCCAACCCCGGGGTCTCTTTAAAGTAATATTTGGGCTCCTGCTGCTGCTGCTGCCAACTCCAGGGTGTGAATCATCCAATTTTTGGGCTCCTGAAGCCAACCCCAGGGTCTCTTTAAAGTAATATTTGGGCTCCTGCTGCTGCTGCTGCCAACTCCAGGGTGTGAATCATCCAATTTTTGGGCTCCTGAAGCCAACCCCAGTGTCTCTTTAAAGTAATGTTTGGGCTGCTGCTGCTGCCAACTCCAGGGTGTGATTCATCCAATTTTTGGGCTCCTGAAGTCAACCCCAGTGTCTCTTTAAAGTAATGTTTGGGCTCCTGCTGCTGCTGCCAACTCCAGGGTGTGATTCATCCAATTTTTGGGCTCCTGAAGCCAACTCCAGTGTCTCTTTAAAGTAATGTTTGGGCTTCTGCTGCTTCTGCCAACTCCAAGGTGTGATTCACCCAATTTTTGGGCTCCTGAAGCCAACTCCAGTGTCTCTTTAAAGTAATACTTGGGCTCCTGCTGCTGCTGCTGCCAACTCCAGGGTGTGAATCATCCAATTTTTGGGCTCCTGAAGCCAACTCCAGGGTCTCTTTAAAGTAATATTTGGGCTCCTGCTGCTGCCAACTCCAGGGTGTGATTCATCCAATTTTTGGGCTACTGAAGCCAACCCCAGTGTCTCTTTAAAGTAATGTTTGGGCTCCTGCTGCTGCTGCCAACTCCAGGGTGTGATTCATCCAATTTTTGGGCTCCTGAAGCCAACCCCAGGGTCTCTTTAAAGTAATATTTGGGCTCCTGCTGCTGCTTCTGCCAACTCCAGGGTGTGAATCATCCAATTTTTGGGCTCCTGAAGCCAACCCCAGTGTCTCTTTAAAGTAATATTTGGGCTCCTGCTGCTGCTGCTGTTGCCAACTCCAGGGTGTGAATCATCCAATTTTTGGGCTCCTGAAGCCAACCCCAGTGTCTCTTTAAAGGAATGTTTGGGCTCCTGCTGCTGCTGCTGCTGCCAACTCCAGGGTGAGATTCATCCAATTTTTGGGCTCCTGAAGCCAACCCCAGTGTCTCTTTAAAGTAATGTTTGGGCTCCTGTTGCTGCTGCTGCTGCTGCCAACTCCTGCCAACTCCAGGGTGTGATTCAACCAATTTTTGGGCTCCTGAAGCCAACCCCAGGGTCTCTTTAAAGTAATATTTGGGCTCCTGCTGCTGCTGCCGACTCCAGGGTGTGATTCATCCAATTTTTGGGCTACTGAAGCCAACCCCAGTGTCTCTTTAAAGTAATGTTTGGGCTCCTGCTGCTGCTGCCAACTCCAGGGTGTGATTCATCCAATTTTTGGGCTCCTGAAGCCAACCCCGGGGTCTCTTTAAAGTAATATTTGGGCTCCTGCTGCTGCTGCTGCCAACTCCAGGGTGTGAATCATCCAATTTTTGGGCTCCTGAAGCCAACCCCAGGGTCTCTTTAAAGTAATATTTGGGCTCCTGCTGCTGCTGCTGCCAACTCCAGGGTGTGAATCATCCAATTTTTGGGCTCCTGAAGCCAACCCCAGTGTCTCTTTAAAGGAATGTTTGGGCTCCTGCTGCTGCTGCTGCTGCCAACTCCAGGGTGAGATTCATCCAATTTTTGGGCTCCTGAAGCCAACCCCAGTGTCTCTTTAAAGTAATGTTTGGGCTCCTGTTGCTGCTGCTGCTGCTGCCAACTCCTGCCAACTCCAGGGTGTGATTCAACCAATTTTTGGGCTCCTGAAGCCAACCCCAGGGTCTCTTTAAAGTAATATTTGGGCTCCTGCTGCTGCTGCCGACTCCAGGGTGTGATTCATCCAATTTTTGGGCTACTGAAGCCAACCCCAGTGTCTCTTTAAAGTAATGTTTGGGCTCCTGCTGCTGCTGCCAACTCCAGGGTGTGATTCATCCAATTTTTGGGCTCCTGAAGCCAACCCCGGGGTCTCTTTAAAGTAATATTTGGGCTCCTGCTGCTGCTGCTGCCAACTCCAGGGTGTGAATCATCCAATTTTTGGGCTCCTGAAGCCAACCCCAGGGTCTCTTTAAAGTAATATTTGGGCTCCTGCTGCTGCTGCTGCCAACTCCAGGGTGTGAATCATCCAATATTTGGGCTCCTGAAGCCAACCCCAGTGTCTCTTTAAAGTAATGTTTGGGCTGCTGCTGCTGCCAACTCCAGGGTGTGATTCATCCAATTTTTGGGCTCCTGAAGCCAACCCCAGTGTCTCTTTAAAGTAATGTTTGGGCTCCTGTTGCTGCTGCTGCTGCTGCCAACTCCTGCCAACTCCAGGGTGTGAATCATCCAATTTTTGGGCTCCTGAAGCCAACCCCAGTGTCTCTTTAAAGTAATGTTTGGGCTCCTGCTGCTGCTGCTGCCAACTCCAGGGTGTGATTCATCCAATCTTTGGGCTCCTGCTGCCAACCCGAGTGTCTCTTCAAAGTAATGTTTGGGCTGCTGCTGCTGCCAACTCCAGGGTGTGATTCATCCAATTTTTGGGCTCCTGAAGCCAACCCCAGGGTCTCTTTAAAGTAATGTTTGGGCTACTGCTGCTGCCAACTCCAGAGTGTGATTCATCCAATTTTTGGGCTACTGAAGCCAACCCCAGTGTCTCTTTAAAGTAATGTTTGGGCTCCTGCTGCTGCTGCCAACTCCGGGGTGTGATTCATCCAATTTTTGGGCTCCTGAAGCCAACCCCAGGGTCTCTTTAAAGTAATATTTGGGCTCCTGCTGCTGCTGCTGCCAACTCCAGGGTGTGAATCATCCAATTTTTGGGCTCCTGAAGCCAACCCCAGGGTCTCTTTAAACTAATATTTGGGCTCCTGCTGCTGCCAACGCCAGGGTGTGATTCATCCAATTTTTGGGCTACTGAAGCCAACCCCAGTGTCTCTTTAAAGTAATGTTTGGGCTCCTGCTGCTGCTGCCAACTCCAGGGTGTGATTCATCCAATTTTTGGGCTCCTGAAGCCAACCCCAGGGTCTCTTTGAAGTAATATTTGGGCTCCTGCTGCTGCTTCTGCCAACTCCAGGGTGTGAATCATCCAATTTTTGGGCTCCTAAAGCCAACCCCAGGGTCTCTTTAAAGTAATATTTGGGCTCCTGCTGCTGCTGCTGCCAACTCCAGGGTGTGAATCATCCAATTTTTGGGCTCCTGAAGCCAACCCCAGTGTCTCTTTAAAGTAATGTTTGGGCTCCTGCTGCTGCTGCTGCTGCCAACTCCAGGGTGAGATTCATCCAATTTTTGGGCTCCTGAAGCCAACCCCAGTGTCTCTTTACAGTAATGTTTGGGCTCCTGTTGCTGCTGCTGCCAACTCCTGCCAACTCCAGGGTGTGATTCATCCAATTTTTGGGCTCCTGAAGCCAACCCCAGGGTCTCTTTAAAGTAATATTTGGGCTCCTGCTGCTGCTGCTGCCAACTCCAGGGTGTGATTCATCCAATTTTTGGGCTACTGAAGCCAACCCCAGTGTCTCTTTAAAGTAATGTTTGGGCTCCTGCTGCTGCTGCCAACTCCAGGGTGTGATTCATCCAATTTTTGGGCTCCTGAAGCCAACCCCGGGGTCTCTTTAAAGTAATATTTGGGCTCCTGCTGCTGCTGCTGCCAACTCCAGGGTGTGAATCATCCAATTCTTGGGCTCCTGAAGCCAACCCCAGGGTCTCTTTAAAGTAATATTTGGGCTCCTGCTGCTGCCAACTCCAGGGTGTGAATCATCCAATTTTTGGGCTCCTGAAGCCAACCCCAGTGTCTCTCTAAAGTAATGTTTGGGCTGCTGCTGCTGCCAACTCCAGGGTGTGATTCATCCAATTTTTGGGCTCCTGAAGCCAACCCCAGTGTCTCTCTAAAGTAATGTTTGGGCTGCTGCTGCTGCCAACTCCAGGGTGTGATTCATCCAATTTTTGGGCTCCTGAAGCCAACCCCAGTGTCTCTTTAAAGTAATGTTTGGGCTCCTGTTGCTGCTGCTGCTGCTGCCAACTCCAGGGTGTGATTCATCCAATCTTTGGGCTCCTGCTGCCAACCCCAGTGTCTCTTCAAAGTAATGTTTGGGCTGCTGCTGCTGCCAACTCCAGGGTGTGATTCATCCAATTTTTGGGCTCCTGAAGCCAACCCCAGGGTCTCTTTAAAGTAATGTTTGGGCTCCTGCTGCTGCTGCCAACTCCAGGGCATGATTCATCCAATTTTTGGGCTCCTGAAGCCAACCCGGGGTCTCTTTAAAGTAATATTTGGGCTCCTGCTGCTGCCAACTCCGGGGTGTGAATCATCCAATTTTTGGGCTCCTGAAGCCAACCCCAGGGTCTCTTTAAAGTAATATTTGGGCTCCTGCTGCTGCTGCTGCCAACTCCAGGGTGTGAATCATCCAATTTTTGGGCTCCTGAAGCCAACCCCAGTGTCTCTTTAAAGTAATGTTTGGGCTGCTGCTGCTGCCAACTCCAGGGTGTGAATCATCCAATTTTTGGGCTCCTGAAGCCAACCCCAGTGTCTCTTTAAAGTAATGTTTGGGCTCCTGTTGCTGCTGCTGCTGCCAACTCCAGGGTGTGATTCATCCAATCTTTGGGCTCCTGAAGCCAACCCCAGTGTCTCTTCAAAGTAATGTTTGGGCTGCTGCTGCTGCCAACTCCAGGGTGTGATTCATCCAATTTTTGGGCTCCTGAAGCCAACCCCAGGGTCTCTTTAAAGTAATATTTGGGCTCCTGCTGCTGCTGCTGCTGCCAACTCCAGGGTGTGATTCATCCAATTTTTGGGCTACTGAAGCCAACCCCAGTGTCTCTTTAAAGTAATGTTTGGGCTCCTGCTGCTGCTGCCAACTCCAGGGTGTGATTCATCCAATTTTTGGGCTCCTGAAGCCAACCCCAGGGTCTCTTTAAAGTAATATTTGGGCTCCTGCTGCTGCTGCTGCCAACTCCAGGGTGTGAATCATCCAATTTTTGGGCTCCTGAAGCCAACCCCAGGGTCTCTTTAAAGTAATATTTGGGCTCCTGCTGCTGCTGCTGCCAACTCCAGGGTGTGAATCATCCAATTTTTGGGCTCCTGAAGCCAACCCCAGTGTCTCTTTAAAGTAATGTTTGGGCTACTGCTGCTGCTGCTGCTGCCAACTCCAGGGTGTGATTCATCCAATTTTTGGGCTCCTGAAGCCAACCCCAGTGTCTCTTTAAAGTAATGTTTGGGCTGCTGCTGCTGCCAACTCCAGGGTGTGATTCATCCAATTTCTGGGCTCCTGAAGCCAACCCCAGTGTCTCTTTAAAGTAATGTTTGGGCTGCTGCTGCTGCTGCCAACTCCAGGGTGTGAATCATCCAATTTTTGGGCTCCTGAAGCCAACCCCAGGGTCTCTTTAAAGTAATATTTGGGCTCCTGCTGCTGCTGCTGCCAACTCCAGGGTGTGAATCATCCAATTTTTGGGCTCCTGAAGCCAACCCCAGTGTCTCTTTAAAGTAATGTTTGGGCTCCTGCTGCTGCTGCTGCTGCTGCCAACTCCAGGGTGTGATTCATCCAATTTTTGGGCTCCTGAAGCCAACCCCAGTGTCTCTTTAAAGTAATGTTTGGGCTGCTGCTGCTGCCAACTCCAGGGTGTGATTCATCCAATTTTTGGGCTCCTGCTGCTGCCAACTCCAGTGTCTCTTTAAAGCAATGTTTGGGCTCCGGCCCCTCATAGTGATGCCACTTCAACTCTCTGCAATTGTGCCACTCTGCGATTCTATTAGCGATGCCTCTGATCTGCATGTGATATTTATTCAAAGTAGTATTTAACTAACCCAGCACGCATCCTATGCGTGTTACAGCAAGGCAGAATGGTTTACAACCCTATTGAGGCTCTAGGAGGCTCAGAAATAGCCGTTTTTAATAGCGATTCATCGCAAATAAATTCGGGTCGAAACGATTTTTGTCGGAAAATTCGGCTAATCAGTCGAATCGAATTTTTCAAAAGTTCGCTCATCTCTAGTTGTGAGCACAGGAGACAATAGGAAGGAGAGCCCTGCCCTTGCGAGCTTACATGCTGTGTTTTCTTCTCTTTCTAGTTCCCAAAGTCCATGGCAGAGGAAGCAGTAAAAGTGGCGCTTGAGGCAGGATACCGTCACATTGATTCTGCCTTCATATATGGAAACGAGGTGGAGGTTGGTCGTGCAATCAATGCAAAGATTGCAGATGGGACAGTGAAGAGGGAAGATGTGTTTTACACTGGGAAGGTGACTGCTTATATATTATTATTATTATAAATAAATACACTATAGTTAATTATAGTTATTATTATTATTAAATTATAGCGCCTTGATAATCTGTTTTCCTGCACAAAGTAACATGAATAGTACAGTAAGAGCAAGTAATTAAAGAAACATACAGAAACACAACAAAAAAGAAAAACAACATATAGCAAGTATAATAGGAGAGAAAGTCCGGACCCTGAAATCTCACAATCTAAAGGACAAAGGGTCAGAAATAGTGATCAGCGAGCCTCAGCTGCAAAGTTTGGGCTTGTACCGAACTTTATGAGCCCCAGACCCTGAAACCGAGCACATACTTCAAGTCTGTGCTCAAGTTCAGTGTTTGGTCAAACCCAGAAAGCTGGTTTATCGGCTGCTCAGCAGCCAATCAACCAGCTTTTTACATCTACCACCATAGCCATCCTCATAATTGGCATGGCTGTGATTGGCCACTGTATAAAAGGCATGGTTGCGCATCCAGACACCATCATAGATATCAACGCTGAGTAGATAGGGAGAGGTTGCTGCTGCTGAGTGAGGGACAGTTAAGTCTTGTTTTAAAGGAAGACAAAAACAATTGTCCTTTTCCGGAAAGCTAAATAGGTGGCTGGACAGACAGCTAGGGAGGCACATAAAAGCATATCTGCCTGTTGTACTCTGAGGACAGGCAATTGCTGGGGCATATTTAATACATCTGGGCATTTAATACAACTCATCTGTGCCCATCTTCATAGAATTGCTGGGTATGTAATACAACTCATCTGTGCCCATCTCCATAGAATTTGCTGGGTATGTAATACAACTCATCTGTGCCCATCTGTATTATACTTACTGGGTATTACATCTACTCACCTCTGCCCATTTGCATTGCACTTACTAGGTATTTAATACAACTCTCTCTGCCCAAAATGAATTGCATTTCCTGGGACAGACAGCCTATGCACACTGTGTCCAACAATGCAGAAAGCAGCAAATAAGGGACAGGGAAATGGTGATGTCGCTGCTGGTGGTGATGAAGCTGGTGCTGCAGGGAGAGGATGTGTTTCATCTGTGTGTGCCACACCTTCCTCTGGTACAAGCAGGTGCCAGGATTTGCAGCATCTCTTTGTAAGGTCCAGTATCGGCGCTAGAGAGGTGGGGCCACAACGGGGGAAGACGGCAAACTGGGAGGCTGGCGCACATATCGCTCTACCTACTATGTGATGGTGGGGACTCAGTCACAGTCTGCAATGGGATGGTGGGGGGCTCTGTCACAGTCTGCTATGGGACGGTGGGGGGCTCTGTCATAGTCTGCTATGGGATGGTGGGGGGCTCTGTCACAGTCTGCTATGGAATGGTGGGGGGCTCTGTCACAGTCTGCTATGGGATGGTGGGGGGCTCTGTCACAGTCTGCTATGGGATGGTGGGGGGCTCTGTTACAGTCTGCTATGGGATGGTGGGGGGCTCTGTCACAGTCTGCTATGGGATGGTGGGGGGCTCTGTCACAGTCTGCTATGGGATGGTGGGGGGATCTGTCAGTCTGCTATTGGATGGTGGGGGGCTCTGTCACAGTCTGCTATGGGATGGTGGGGGACTCTGTCACAGTCTGCTATGGGATGATTGGGGTTGTTCTGCAACACAGTCTGCCATGGGATGATGGAGGTTGTTCTGCATGCAGTCTGTTATGGGATGATGGGGGTTAATCTGCAACACATTCTGCTGTAAGGATTATGGGGGGGGCTCTGTCACAGTCTGCTATGGAAAATGATAGAAGGCTTTTTCACAGTCTACTGTGGGATGATGGTGGTTGTTATGCAAAACAGTCTGCTATGGGATGATAGGGGTTGATCTGCAAAAATCTGCTATGGGATGATGGGGATTGTTCAGCAACACAATCTGCTATGGTAGGATGGGGGTTGTTCTGCAACAGTCTGATATGGGATGATGGGGTTTGTTTTGCAACACAGTCTGTTATAGGAAAAGATAGGGGGGTTATCACAGTCTGCTATAGTATGGTGGAGGTTGTTCTGCAACACAGTCTGCTGGAATGATTTTAGGGGGGGGTCTCTGTCTTAGTCTGCTATGGAAGATGAAAGGGGGCTTTGTCACAGTCTACTGTGGCATGATGGGGGTTGTTATGCAATATAGTCTGCTATGGGATGATGGGGGTTGTTCTGCAACAGTCTGCTGTTTAATGATGGGAGTTGTTCTGCAACACAGTCTGCTAAAAGAGAAGACGGGGTCACAGTCTGCTATAGGATGATGGGGGTTGTTCCGCAACACAGTCTGTTATAGCAGAAGATAGAGTCTTTGTCGCCATCTGCTATAGGATGGTAGGGGTTGTTCTGCAACACAGTCTATGATGGGATGATGGGGGTTATTCTGCAACACAGTCTGCTATGGAATGATGGGGGTTATTCTGCAACACAGTCTGCCATGGGATGATGGGGGTTATTCTGCAACACAGTCTATGATGGATGATGGGGGTTGTTCTGCAACACAGTCTGCCATGGGATGATGGGGGTTATTCTGCAACACAGTCTGCCATGGGATGATGGGGGTTATTCTGCAACACAGTCTACGATGGAATGATGGGGGTTATTCTGCAACACAGTCTATGATGGGGGTTGTTCTGCAACACAGTCTGCCATGGGATGATGGGGGTTATTCTGCAACACAGTCTGCCATGGGATGATGGGGGTTATTCTGCAACACAGTCTGCTATAGAATGATGGGGGTTATTCTGAAACACAGTCTGCTATGGCATGATGGGGGTTGTTCTGCAACACAGTCTGCTATGGGATGATGGGGGTTGTTCTGAAACACAGTCTGCTATTAGATGATGGGGGTTATTCTGCAACACAGTCTGCTATGAGATGATGGTGGTGGTTTTTCTGCAATAGCCTTCTATGGAATGATATATATATATATATGCTACTGTCTGCTATAGGGATGATGGTGTGCTTTGTCACAGTCTGCTATGTCCATCAAGTTTAAGCAAGGGTGTTGGGATGGTGGAAGTTATTTTTTATTTTATTTTTTTTGTTTTTTTACTGATAGCTAATAGTAACTGTTAATTATATTTTCTTCTAAATAAGCATCTAATCCTTTTTTGAAGCTGTCAGCAGTTGATGGCATAGCAAGCTTCTGTGGGAGTCTTTTCCACAGATTTATAATTCTTATGTTAAAGAATGATTGTCGCCTCCGGAGACTGAATTTCTCTTTTTTCCAGTTGAAAGGAATGCCCCCCTTGTCTTTAGAGATGATTTTACCTGAAATAGTATTTCCCCATATTTTTTGTATTGCCTATTTATATATTTATTTATATATTTATACAAGTTAACCATGTCCCCCCTCAGTCGTCTCCTCTCAAGACTTAACAGATTTAATTCTTATAATCTTTCCTCATAACTAAGAACCTTCATTCTTCTTATTAGTTTGGCTCTCCTCTGCACCCTTTCCATAGTCAGAGCGTCCTTTCTATTAACGGGCGCCCAGAACCGGATGGCATATTCTAAGTCAAGGTCACACCAGTGCCTTGTAAAGAGGCAAAATTACATCCCTATACCATGATTCCATGCCTCTTTTAATGCATGATAGTATCTTAGTGGCCTTGAAAGCAGCTGCTTGACATTGCATGCTGTTATTTAGCCTGTGATCTACCAGTACCCCCAGATCCTTCTCAACAAGTGTTTCTCCCAGTTTTACTCCCCCGAGGATATATGTGGCCTTCAGGTAATTAGAACCCAAGTGCATGACTCTACATTTCTCCACATTGAACTTCATTTGCCAAGTAGATGCCCAGAGACTCAAAGTGTCCAAGTCAGCCTGAAGCTTGTGAACATCTTCATTAAACTGCACTGTGCTACATATCTTTGTGTCATCTGCAAAAATAGAGACAATGCATTTAATTCCATCTTCTATGTCGTTTATAAACAATTTAGAAATTTAAAAATCTGTTTTTTTCTGGCTGCTTCTGTCCTTAGTAAAACCATGCTGTTTTTCACTTATAATATTACGCATAGTTACATATTCGTGTATGTGGTCCCTTAATAGCCTCTCAAGCTATTTTCCGACAATAGATAAACTTACAGGTCTGTAATCGCCCGGAGAAGACCTAGAGCTCTTTTTAAAAATGGGCACCACATTTGCCTTGCCCAAGTCCCTTGGCATTATACCAGTTGTTAGTGAGTCTTTAAAGATCAAGAACAGGGGTGATGAGATAACTGAGCTGAGGTCTTTAAGAACTCTTAAAGACTTCAGCTCATTAATCAAACCACAGAAATATCTGTGGTTTGATTAATTGAAAGAACTCTTTAGTGGGTCTCTTTAATGCATCAATGATTATTTCTTGGTCCAACGAGGACCAGTAGAATCACCAGTCCGCTTTCTCCTCTGCTCTTCTTCCCCACCACATTTCCACTATGACTGTGGCATGATCAGAGATAATAGTTTGACCAATAGTGCATTTTATGATGTGAGAGGCAAGAGTGTGGGAAGAAACCAAAATTTTTGCTCTGTTTTAACCCTTTCAGTGCCAAGCACGTAGATTCTACGTGCTTGCTTCTACTCCACTTAAGTGCCAAGCACGTAGAATCTATGTGCTTGACTTTCCCCCCTGCTAGTAAAAAAAATAAAAATCACAAATACTCACCTGACCCCTCGTTGGATCCGGCTGGGTCTCCTCTTTAATTTGGTGCCATCCAATCCCCCGTGGGGGGTCGGATGGCTCCAGGAGAGCCCCCGGAATAGCCCCCCCCGTTTGGCTCCAGGAGAGCCCCCGGAATAGCCCCCTTGGGGCTTATGACGTCACTCCCGGGCCTCTTGCTGCCTCTCCTCGGCTCAGCTGTCAGATGCCCTGGTGATCGCTGGGCAGAGCAGTGGAGGGGCAGGGGATGCTCTGATCCCCTGCCCCCCCTCCTCTGGCCAGCGATCACCAAGGCATCTGACAGCTGATCACCACAGGAGCTGACAATCGGGTGAGGTGAGTAAAGTAAAAAAAAACTTTTTTTTTTATTTTTTTTTAATAAATTACATTTTTGTGTGTGTGTGTGTGTGTTTTTTTTTATGTTAACCCTTTGTGAACTGGTAAGGGGTCCATGAGACCCCTTATACCAGTTCACAAGGCTGGGGTCTGGCAAGTCACCTGCAACTAGCGGGTGGCTTGCCATTAACCCCTGCACCCCCAATTACCTGCCTCCCCAAAGCCCGGGGGGGGGCAGAAGAGCCTGGGCCCACACAGGGTATGTGGGCTCGTAGGCTGCAGGGTGGGGGGCCACAAAAGCTGGCCCCTCCACTCTGTTCCTACAAGCCCCCATAGCTGGTCCCGGGCTGGTTATGACGGGTAAGGGGGACCCTACGTCATTTTGTTTTTAATTTTAAGGGTTAGGGTTAGCCTGGGGGGCTGGGGGGGTCCCCATTTTTGGGGGGGAATTTTTATTTTTGTATATTTTTATAGTTCTACGGGTTAGGGTTAGCCTAACCCTAACCCTTAAAATTAAAAAAAAAAAAATTTTAAGGGTGAGGGTTAGGGGGGAATTTTTATTTTTGTATATTTTTTTAGTTTTACGGGTTAGGGTTAGCCTAACCCTAACCCTTAAAATTAAAAAAAAATTAATTTTTTTTTTAAGGGTGAGGGTTAGGGTTAGGCTAACCCTAACCCTTAAAAAAAAAAAAAAAAAAAAAAAAAAAATGACATGGGGGGATCCCCATTTTTTGGGGGGAATTTTTATTTTTGTATTTTTTTTTATTTTTAAGGGTTAGCCTAACCCTAACCCTTAAAATTCCCCAAAAACAGGGGGGACCCTATGTCATTTTTGGGGGATTTTTGAGGGTTAGGGTTAGCCTAACCCTAAACCCTTAAAATTACCCCCAAAAATGTCCCCCCTCCCCTGGAAGGGGGGACCCTATGTCATTTTTTTTAATTAACCCCTTATGTTTATAGTGTGGATAGTAGTTGTATTTTATTTGCAAATGTAATAAAGTGCTCTTTTCAGTTTGGGGGGTGTCCAGGGCAAGAATGGGGGGGCTACCGATACATATGTGGTACCGTTGTAATCAGAAGAAATGGGGCTATCACATGCAGTATGGTTTTCATTAAAAAAAAAAAGGTTTTATTTAAAATAAAGGAAACAATTGTTTACAAAATATATATATATATTTTTTTTTGTTTTTAAGCAGAAATATTCAAAAAACAGTAGAAAAATTACAAACAAGACATTTCATGTTAAAGCCTAAACTCCGCTGCAAAAAATGTATATGTAATGTATATAATTTTTCTGGAAATTCCAGCAAAAATCACGGTTAATCATGCCGCAAAATGGGGAAAAATGACCTGTCAACAGAGGGTGACAAAACTTCAAGTAGGCTGACAATTAAAAGGGTTAATAGTACCTATGCATGTTGGGTATTGTTCTGCTCAGATTTAGCTTGTTTTTTCTTGTTTGCATATTGATATTTTAGGAAAACATGGTTTTTATTCTGCTTTTTTATAATTGTTTTTAGGGAAACCCTGTGCAACCTAAGAATTCTTCAATGGATTACTTCCAGAAAGATGAGCCCACTACAACAAGCTCAGTAATCTTAGAAAGCTTAACATGTGTACTTTCAGGGAATATATGGTTTGTGGGGATATTCTAAATTTAAAGGGTTGTTTTGGTTGAAAAATCGCAAGGTGAGCACTTTGTCTGCAGACAAACCGTTATGCGCATGCTTTACTTTGGGGTGTTTGGCAACTCTTCCCTTGACAGTACCTATGCATGTTGGGTATTGTTCTGTTCGGGGGTTGTTGCTTTTTCAGATTTTACTTGTTTTTTTCTGTTTGCATATAGTTTTTTTTAGGAAAATGTGGCTTTGATTCTTCTTTTTTATTCTTTTTTAGGGAAACTCTGTGCAACCAAAGAATTGATTGAGGGATTACTTTCAGAAAATTGCGCCCATGTCAACAAACCTGGTACACCTAGAAAGCCTGAGGTGTATACTTCCAGAGAATATATAGTTTTTGGGGGGTATTTCAAATTTAAAGGGTTCTTTTTCTGGAAAGACCGCAAGGTGCGCTTAGCGCGGTGCTTAGTTGTATTTTATCTGAAAATCTCCTAAAGCGCTGTTTCAGTTTGGGGGAGTCTCCTGGGCAGGAAAGGGTGTCTACCTATACATATGTGGTAACGCTGTGACCGGGATTAATTGGGGTTTCACATGCAATAAGATTTTATTGACAAACTTACATTTTTTATTACAAAAAAAACACTACAAATTGCAAAAAATAGATTTTTTTTAACTTTTTTGCACATATTTCACCCAAAAGTATTGAGAATACACCTAAAAAATTACAAACAAGACATTTCATGTTAAAGCCCAGACTCTGCTGAAAAAAAACAATATATCATTTTCCTGGGAAATCCCTGGAAATCCCTTCAAAAATCACATTTGAACATGGGGAGCGCAAAATAGTGCAAAATGGTCTGGCACCAAGCGTGACAAAAACTCCAGGTAGGCTGGCAGCGAAAGGGTTAAGCATAAAAATATGAATAGAGGGATGAAGAGAAGAGAAAAAGTGAGGGTAAAAAGGAGAAGGAATATAGAAAGTGAAAAGTGTGATTGTTTACTTTTCCCCTATTTGGGTCCATGCTGCACTGTTGCCATTACGGTCAGCTAAGCAAGTTCTGGTCTAATTTAATCCATGTCATTTGGCATGCCACAGTTAATTTTTTGTTTATCATATCCTACCTTATCATATCTATTTTCTAGCTGTTTAACACTTTTCATGTCCCAAGTCTGGTTCGTCCAGCCCTGGAGGGATCATTGAAAGATTTGAATCTGGATTACATGGATCTGTTTATCATTCACAGTCCTATCGAATTAAAGGTAGGTAATATACTGTAACATTAAAATTATATAAGTTTTCATTGCTGTTTTATCCAGAACAACCGGAGGATGGTGACTACCGCTCCTCATAAATATACAATGTAAACGATAGTGAAGGATGCACACCACACTAAATATTTAAATTGCAGAATAAAGTGTATTAAAGTGTATTAAAATATCATACACTATGCACAATATATTCACAACAATAGTCAAAAATAGGATACAGTGGGTATCTCAGTCTCGGTCCAATGTGAATCATCAGGAGAATCGTGCCCCTTTATGACTAAAGGGGAATGAAGAATGAAGGACTAAAGAAATGAGCAACATGTAATCAGTATCATTATCTGTAAATAAAGTCACTATGAATAGGTAAAAAAAAATTACCATAATTGCTACAAAGGGTGGCACCGATATCCTCCTGTGGATAAATGATACCTGCTAACTGCAATGGAATAGTCCAGATAATAGAATGCTGGTTGCATAAAGTTGGTCAAGGAACATATGTATAAGGTTCACTAGTACAAAAGAGTAATTGACCAGACAGAGTAATCTAACAGGTTGCATCTATGTACATAAACCAGAGCAGAAACAGTCGAAAAGCAAGATCTAGTGCCAGGCACAGCGTGAGCATAATGATAAAGCAGAGAGTATACCCAGTAATAAGCACAGCAGCGATCGCTTGGTACAGCCAACGTTTCAGGACACACAGCCCCTTTCTCAAGGCAGCGATATTGCAGCATAATGTCACCTCACTTAAGTAGTAGCTCTCAACCGCGTCTCCCTCTGGCCGGCCAGTGTGACGTGCCCGAAACGCTCGGTCGGCTTTTCCCAGCGCGTCACTTCTGACCTGTTCCCGGCCTGGAGCCAATCGGCCGCCGGTTGGCATAACACTGCCAGCCGGCCGTCGTGACGTCAGGCGCATGGAGCTGCCGTCTCCCTGAAGCAACTTCTCAATCAACTTTATTAACAAAGACAAGAACAGTCCATATGAAGATGCTGGGAGCGCTGACAATTATTTGTTGCAGGGAGAGGATTTGCGTTTTTTCTTATGTCATGATCTACAAGGAATTAGAAAAATAAAAAGCTGTTAAAAACATATTTAAAAACAATGCAAGATCACATACTGGAGCTTATCAGGGGTATTATGATAATTATGAAATCAGACATGCCTTACCTAATGCACAATATATAGAAACATTTGAAACATAGAAGGTTGACGGCAGAAGGAGGCCATACGGTCCATCTAGTCTGCCCTTATGTGTATACTGTATGTACTCTTTATCTTAGGATAGATGTGTGCTTATCCCAGGCATGTTTAAATCCAGTAACTGTTGATTTTTCAACAACATCTGCTGGAAGTTTGTTCCAAGCATCTACTACTCTTTCTGTAAAATAATATTTTCTAACATTGCTCCTGATCTTCCCCCGACTAGCTTCAGGTTGTGCCCCCTTGTTCTATCATTAAGCTTCTTCTTAAAAACACTTCCCTCCTGAACCTTATTCACTCCTTTACATATTTAAAGGTCTCAATCATGACCCTCTCTCCCTTCTTTCCTCCAGACTGTACAAATTAAGTTCTTTAAGTCTCTCCTGATAAGTTTTAAGTTTAAGTCCTTCCACCATTTTTGTTGCCCGCCTTTGGACACGTTCTATTTGAATAATGTATTTTTGCAGGTAAGGTCTCCAGAACTGCACACAGTATTCTAGCTGTGGCCTTACCAGGGCTCTATACAGCGGCATCACAACCTCCCTCTTCCTACTGGTGATGCCTTGAGCTATGCAGCCGAGTATCCTGCTTGCTTTTCCCACTGCCTGGCTACACTGTCCACTCATCTTGCAGCTATCAGTAATCAGTACCCCTAAATCTCTCTCCTCCGAGGTCCTGGCTAACACAGTACTGCCCATACGGTACTCAGAGCAGGGATTCCTTCTACCCAAATGCATGATTTTACATTTAGAGACAGCTCTAGTTTCCACAGTTTTGACCATCTATCCAGTAAAGCTAAATCATTTTCCATGTTGCAGACACCTCCAGGAATATCCACCCTATTACTAACCTTTGTATCATCAGCAAACAGAAACTTTTCCTACCAAGCCTTCTCCTATGTCACTAACAAATATATTAAAAAGAATGGGGCCCAGGACAGAGCCGTGTGGCACACCACTTGTAACTCGCCTTTGTTCAGATTGCACACCATTAACAACAACGCTCTGATACCGATCCCTCAGCCAACTGGAAATCCACTGAACTATCCAGGGATTGAGTCCTACCTTCAATAACTTATCTATGAGCTCCTTATGTGGTACAGTGTCAAAGGCTTTGCTAAAATCCAAATAGGCGATATCCACAGCACCACCTTCATTTAACACTTTAGTGACATTGTCAAAGAAATCAATAAGATTGGTCTGACATGATCGGCCCTCAGTAAACCCGTGCTGTTTTGGGTCCAATAGGTCATTAATTTATCAATTTTATTAATTTATTAATTTATCTGTTTCCATTAATTTGACCACTATAGATGTTAAACTAACTGGCCTGTAATTACTGGTTTCTTCTCTACTCCCTTTCTTATAGATTGGTATGACATTGGCCATTCTCCAATCATCTGGAACCTCACCAGTTTAAAGGGAATGGTAAATCATTCAGAGGGGCTGCAATCACCAATCTCCAAGTTCCCTAAGAACTCTGGGGTGGCATCCATCTGGACCCATCACCTTACTTACCTTTAGATGTGCCTGCTCGGCTAAGACATCAGCCTTCAGAAACTCTGGAGCTGTGCTATGGCCATGCCTGCTACTATCTGAAAATACCGAACAAAAGTCTTTCTGTCACCAATATATCGGAAAAAAGTTTTCCCCTCTTCATAGATTTGGCCATTTCTTCCTCCTTTTGCCCTTTAGCAGTCCTTATAATCAGTTTTGCTTTCCTCTGTTTAATTTTATACGCCTCTCTGTCAGCTACCCTTCCACTTTCTTTATACTTATTTTAGGCAGACTTCTTTTCTTTTATGATTGTGCTGACTTCCCTAGTAAACCATAATGGTTTCTTCTTCCTTTTATTCTTGCTAGTTTGTTTCACATATTGCTTAGTTGCCTTTAAGATGGCCATTTTTAATAGTGACCACTGGGCACTCACTTCTGCTACTCTGTTCCACTCACCTAATTCTCTTTCTACATACTCCGCCATTTCCTTGAAGTTTGTCTTCCTAAAGTCTAGCACTTTGGTTTTGGTGTGTGATTGAACAATGTCTGTTTTTATTCTGAACCATAAGCATTGATGGTCACTGGAACCCAGATTTTCTTCAATCCTGACCTCGGACACCAGATCCCCATTGGTCAGAACTAAGTCCAGAATGTTATCTCCTCTAGTTGGCAATGTCACAACTTGTTTTAGAGACACTCCATTAAGTGCCTCTAATATATTCCTGCTCTTGCATGTCGATGCGCTTGGGATATTCCAGTCTACATCAGGCATGTTGAAGTCACCTGTAATTACAATGTCCCCCTTCTCTGCCATTCCACTGATTTCATCTATTAACAGCTGACTGCCCATTTTGAATACCCAGAGTTCACAATACCAGTGAACTCTGGGCTCATTGGTCCACCTTAAATACAAGGGCTCATTGGCCCACCTTAACTCAGCCTCCAGCAGGCGCGCTGACTACAGCACCGCCGGAGGTCATAAGACAGCCATGCTCGTGCGCGCGAGCTGTCAGAGAGGAGCGAGGAGGAGAGGGGGCGTGTCCAGAGACGCGGCCGCCGAGCGGGGAGGGAGGCAGAAAGGCAAACTGCGAGAAGGTGAGTTGTTCGTGACACTACCCCCCCTTCACGAGGGGCCTCAGTACCCTTCCTAGGTTTGTCAGGATTGTTTCTGTTGAATTCCTTAATCAAGACGTTGGCATGTACATCCCTAGCCAGAATATAACATCTCTCCTCAGGACCAAAACCCTTCCAATCTATTAAATATTGTAACGAATTCCGAACCAATCGAGAGTCGAGAATTCAGGTTCATCTTCCACCATGACTGGAGGGGGAGATGACACCTGAACATTCCTGGCGGATTTTAACAGTAATACGTGAAATGTACTCGGAATTTTCATGGATGGGGAAGCTTAACTTCAAAGGTAACATTGTTTAGTCTATTGGTGATCGGAAAGGGACCAATATACTTAGGGCCCAACTTCGGCGAGGGTTGTCGAAGAGCAATATTTCTAGTGGATACCCAGACCAAATCTCCCACCTGAAACTGTGGTTCTTGTGACCTATGTCGATTGGCGAAAACTTTATACCTCACCGAGGCTTTCCTAAGGTTTCCTTGTGCCCCAGACCATACATTCATTCTCTCTCGTAACCATTCCTCTAAGGCCGGGAAATTGGAGGAAGGGCCAGAGAGAGAACAGGCCTTGGGATTCTTGCCTTAATTACAGAAAAACGGCGAAAACTTAGTCGATTCGCTAGGCACGTTATTAAAGGCGAATTCCGCAAACTCAATAAATTCCACCCACTGTTCTTGACGATCTGACACAAAGCAGCGCAAGTATTGCTCCAAACAATGATTCACCCTCTCAGTCTGCCCGTTAGACTGGGGATGATAGGGGAAAGAGACACCTTAATACCCAACCGTGGACAAAATGCTTTCCAGAAGAGGGATACAAATTGAACCCCCCGATCCGAAACTATATTCTGGGGTATACCATGGAGATGGAAAACATGTTTAATGAACAGTTGCACCAGCTCCGGTGCTGACGAAAGCTTTGCCAGGGGAATAAAATGTGCCATTTTACTGAAGCGATCGACCACCACCCAGATTACAGTATTACCCTGAGACTGTGGCAGATCGACAATGAAATCCATGGATATGTGGGTCCAATGTTCTCCGGGAATCTCCAGTGGTACTAACAACCCTGCTGGAGATCCATGGATTGCCTTATTATGACCAAATACAGAACATGCTTTGACACAGGCGGTCACGTCGCGTCTGATGGTAGGCCACCATACATGGCGCTTGGCGAGAGCCAGTGTTTTCCGATACCCTAAGTGACCGGCGGTCTTGGCATCATGAAATTATTGTAGGACGGAGAGACGCAACTGAGGTGGAACAAACTGACATCCAGGGGGTTACCCCCGGAGGAGCATCAACCTAGACAAATCAGGGAGAAGGGCACCGACTACACAACCTAAAGGTAAAATAGGTTCTGTGGGATCGAATCGATCCTTACACTCTCCGAAATTGCGTGATAAGGCGTCCACTCTGGTATTCTTTGCTTCTGGTTTGTAGGTGATAATGAAATTAAAACGGGAGAAAAAGAGCGCCCAGCGAGCCTTTTGGCTGATTCTATATACTCTAAGTTTTTGTGATCAGTATATACAGTAATGGGGTGCAGAGAGCCTTCCAGCCAATGTTGCCATTCGTTGAAGGCCAGTTTAATACCCAACAGTTCCCTATTCCCAACATCGTAATTTTGTTCAGCAGGTGAGAATTTTTGGGAAAAGACGGCACAGGGATGTAATCTCTCAGGATCACCTGAATACTGAGAGAGGACCGCATCTACTTCCAAAAGAAACGGGCGATTGATATTGGGGTGGATTAAAACTGGAGCTGATGTAAAAGTTTCTTTTAGAGTCTGAAAGGCGCTTGTTGCTGAGGGAGGCCAATTCTCAACAAAAGCCCCTTTCCGAGTTAGATCTGTTAAAGGGCCCACTATAGAAGAGAACCCCTTTATAAACCACCTATAGAAGTTGGCGAATCCTAGAAACCAGCGCTTTAAGGGTTCTTGGTTGCTCCCACTCCAATACTGCGGACACCTTGGAGGGATCCATAACCAACCCCTGCTTAGAGATCAGATACCCCAAAAATGGAATTTCAGAAACCTCGAACACACACTTTTTGGAATATTCTGGCATATAGCCTGTTCTCCCGTAATCTTTGTAACACTGCATTTACATGCTGGAGGTGTTCCAGCACCGAACGGGAGAAAATGAGGATATCGTCTAGAGAGACCACCATAAGTCGGCCCAAATAATTGTGAAATATGTAGTTTACAAAATCTTGGAAGACCGCGGGAGCATTGCACAGACAAAAAGGCATAACCAAGTACTCGTAGTGCCCATCTTTTACATCTGTGCCCCAGATACTTGGTTAAAGAGGTCATCGATTAAAGGTAACGGATACCTATTCTTTACCGTGATCTTGTTTAGTCCCTGATAATCGATACAGGGACGTAAACCCCCATCCTTCTTTTCGACAAAGAAGAACCCAGCACCAGCAGGGGAGGTAGAGGGACGGATGAATCCTTTCTTAAGATTCTCGCAATGTATTCTTTCATGGCTCTCTCTTCTGAGCGGGTGAAATTGTATATTTTCCCCCTAGAGGGCATGGTACCTGGTAACAGATTGATGGGACAATCGTAAGCCCTATATGGAGGAAGAGAGTCAGCGGATTTTTCTTAGGGCGGTACAAAAACAGTGATGGGCTCCATTTAACCAAGTCCCCAGACACCCAATTAACAACCGGGTTGTGGATCTTTAACCATGGAAATCCTAGTACTATAGGAGATACAGGGCTCTCTAAGATAAAAAATTCCATCTTCTCGGAATGGGAGGAACCCACCACTAAATTCACAAAAGGGGTTTTATAGGAAACCAATCCTCCCACAATTGGTTCTTTATTGACAGCCAGGATCCGAAGAGAATTTTCTAAGGGGATCAATGGGATATTTAAAGTGGATGCAAGCGACCTATCCATGAAGTTGCTGGTCGCCCCACTATCAATGAAGGCGGTGACAGACATCCTGGAAGGTCCCCAAGAGATCATAGCAGGTAAAAGCAATCTATTTATATGAGGGAGTGGTACCTGATCGCCTAGATGAGTTCCCTCAACCGGATCTAGGCGCTGTAGTTTCCCGCCGCCAGGGCTTTGTTAGGGCAATTCTTGGCGAAATGGCCAGGACTTCCGCAGTACAGGCAAAGCCCTTGCGATCTGCGTCTTATCTTCTTTGCCTGGGAGAGGTGAGTCACGCCAAGTTGCATGAGCTCCTCAGGTGCCAAAGGCAGCGGGTCCCCTAGGGCTGAATTCTTGACGAGGAGGACCCCACGGCTGGTCCTTAACTTTTTCTACACGTCTCTCCCTGAGCCGTCTATCCACTCTGATGGCCAGCTGCATGTACTCATCAAGGCTCTTTGGCTGCGGGAAATTAACTAAAGTATCCTTAATACTTCTGAACTGAACTGACTGCACAGGGCTGGATCGTTCCACTGGGAGTCGATGGCCCATCGACGGAACTCTGCGCTGTATTCTTTGGCCGACCGTTTTGCTTGTTTTACTCCGCAACTTTGAGTCTGCCGTAGAAGCCCCGTCAGGGTATGTATACAGGACCTCCATGGCGGCAAAGAAGGCGGAGACTGACTGCAAGGCCTCATCGGTAAGTGCCAGTCCAAAGGCCCAGGTCTGTCGGTCACCTTGAAGGAGCAAAATTACTAGACCCACTTTTTGTGTCTCAGAACCAGAGGAGTAAAGCTCACACGAATTCTTGAAGTTAGAAAATTTCGAACGTTCCCCCAAAAATTTCTCTGGAAGGGGAACCTTTGGCTCGACTGAGGAAACAGGTGCCAGTGGTGCAGGTAGTTGGCGACTTTCTTGCGTAGCAACTCGTTGGGCTAGTTGATTGATGGCGGTGGCCATAGCCTGCACCTGTTGAACAAGTTCTTCCATTGTCTGTGGCCCGTGATAATGTAAGGTCCCGTGGGACACCCGCCTTCTGAGTAAGTGCGCAACCCCCAATCTCCGCTGCTAGCTTCACCTATAGACAAGCCCCCATCTGCCGGGACACTTTATACACCTGACCAGGCACGGTTGCCCCCGGGACTTCATAGAACAAAGGATGTAGACTTACGGGGAGGAAGGCGGATGAACCAGAAATGAGACTGGGCGAGGTCGGGCAAGCAGGGGTCATACACGAGAGATCAGTCCAGACAGGCGCGGTACCAAAGGATGAGATGGAAGAGTAGTCAAAGTCGAGCCAAGGGTCAAGCCGGAAGGTCACAGGTACGCAGTACAAGGGAGCAGGCAAATCGTAGTCAGAAACAGGCAATGATCGGTCCAGGCGTCAATCACGGGATGGTCAATACACAGCAAGATCAAACGGAAAGTACAGATACGGATAATCACACCCAGCAGCACGCTATCATGGGCAAGGAGTGAATGTGGGAAAACACCTTTAATTGATGGGGGCTAATTGGATTGGCTGGGGAGGGGGTATGGTGATTGGTGACACTAGGAACCCTGGGCTGATTGCCCAGTTTGAATACCCACAATACCAGTGAACCCTGGGCTCATTGGTCCACCTTAAATACAAGGGCTCATTGGCCCAACTTAACTCAGCCTCCGGCGGGCGCGCTGGTAAACTAGTTGAGTATGAAATTCATCCGATGGATATGAAGCGAGTCTCCTACTACTATGGATGCCTTGAATATGGAAAAAAGGAAATTAGTTACCACAATGTCATCATGATGTGGATAGTTTAGTCAACTCATAGGAAGGGAGCAAAATCGATCTCTTCATTTAGCCCTAAGGGGGACTTGGAATTCAGAGTATATATCCATTGTAGTTCTTTCCTCAGTAGGTATTTATCATGGTTGCCACCCCGCCTAAGTGGTTTCACCTTGTCAATCACTTGGAACCTAAGCTGAGAGATCTGATGACCAGCTTCAATAAAGCATCTAGCCAGAGGGGAGTCTAGGTCACCGCATCTGATCGCACTTCTATGTTCGCTTATGCGTACTTTCAGGGCTCTAGTGGTTTTGCCTATATAGGCATTGCCACATGGGCATTTGATTAGGTAGATGACAAAGGAAGAATTACAGTTAAAAAATGATCTTATCTTGTACCTTTTTCCTGATAGGGGATGTGTAAACTCTGAACCCTTAGTTATGAAGATGCATTGTGTGCAGTGTCCACATTCATGCATCCCTGTAAGTGCCAGAAGACAGCCAATTACTACTTATTTGCGTGCCCTGTGTCATCCTAAGTGAAGTATATGCCCTAATAAGGTTATCCAGTAGGTTCTTAGAGCGTCTATGTACAAATATGTCTCTTGTAGTCGTTCATCACTGGCTAGGACATGCCAGTGTTTCTAAATTACCTGTTCTACCTTCGGGGTATGCAAGAAAAAGTAAAGATAGCTAGTATTTGGTTAGGAGTGTGTTGAGGGGTATATCTGTGTAAAGAGGTATTACTTCTACTGAATGCCCTGTTCTTTGCTTCCACTTATTTTGTGGGGTCATATCCCAGAGCTATGAATTCTTCAGTTAACATATTGGCTCTTATGTGGAACACTGTGTCATCAGAAATGATTCGCCGCAACCTGATATATTGGCTGTACGGTAGGCTGTCCATCATAGGACGGGGGTGGAAACTCCTATAATGTAATAATGTGTTTCTATCAGTCGCTTTTTGATATAAGTCAGTATATATATCTAATGAATTTGAATCAGTACATCCAGGAAATGTACCTGTCTGGTGCTGTGGTGTAAGGTAAAGGAGATGGAGGGTAGGGCATGGTTCATTCGGTCGAACTCAAGGAGGGTGTCCTCAGTTCCCTGGCACAGGAAAAAAATGTCATCTATATATCGTGACCACTGTAGGATATTCAAATGAAAGGCCAGATCAGAATATACATTATCTATCTCAAAGGAGTTCATAAATAAGTTAGCATAAGCGGGGGCCATGTTTGATCCCATAGAGTCTGTTCAGGCAGCAAACGGTCTACCCGGAGGATGGGTTGGATGCTTATGTAGAAAAAGGCGATAGGATGCAGAACCGCCTTTTTTCCTGTGTTTCACTGTGACAGAACTGCCCCCACAATGGATGACGCATCAACCTTCAAGACAAACGGTAAAGTGGAATCAGGATGTGCGAGAATAGGGGCTGAAATAAAGCACTCCTTTAAGGTCTGGAAGGCTTGCTGTGCCGATTCAGTCCATTCAAAAGTCTTGTCCTTCTTGGTTAATTCCGTAATAGGCCGGACTATGGCAGAAAAGTTACGGATAAACCGACGGTAGAAATTGGAGAATCCAATGAATCTTTGGACCTCTTTACGAGAAGTAGGTGATGGCCACTCAAGCACTGCTGAAACTTTACTAGGGTCCATGGAAAACCCCTGATCCGAGATGAGGACCCCTAGAAACGAGATGGACGTTTTTAAAAATTAGCACTTTTCTAATTTAGCGTAGAGTTGATGTGTTCGAAGGCGAGAGAGGACCGTCCGCACATGTTCCCGATGTTCGGTCAGATTTGACGAAAAAACAAGAATGTCGTCCAAGTATGCGATGACGAAGATATCAAGAAAGTCTCTGAAAATGTCATTAAACAGGTGTTGAAAGGTTGCGGGGGCATTGCACAAACCAGACGGCATGACTAGATATTCAAAATGTCCATAGCGAGTACGAAAAGCCGTCTTCCACTCATCCCCTTCTCTTATACGGACAAGATTGTAGACACCTCTTAAATTGAGTTTGGTGAAAATCTGTCCTGACTTGAGGCGCTGAAAGAGATCCGAAATTAGGGGTAGGGGTAGCGATTCTTGACAGTTATTTTGTTTAGTTCCCTGTAGTCAATACAGGGTCGTAGAGTACCATCCTTATTGCCCACAAAGAAAATACCTGCGCCTGCAGGCGATGTGGAAGGCCGAATGAACCCTTTCTTTAGATTCTCATCCAGGTACTGACAAAGAGTTATCAACTCTGAATCCGATAATGGGTAAATCCTGCCAAAAGGAATGGATGCCCCAGGCAGAAGTTCAATAGGGCAATCATACGGCCGGTGAGGAGGTAGAGTGTCAGCGCCTTTCTTGTTGAAAACGTCCCTAAAGTCCCTATAAGCCTCAGGTACATCTTGAAGATCCTCCCTCTATGCAGACTCAATGAAGCCAGTTGATGCTTGGCTGTAGCATTAGAAAAACAGGCCTGAAGACATCAAGGAGACCCCAACAGAACAGTACTTGTGGACCAATTTATTGAAGGGTTATATGCCAATAGCCAGGGTAGTCCCAAGATAACAGGAAAAGCAGGGGCTGGTATAAGATCAAAACTGAGCCATTCAAAATGATTTGGATTAACACATGCCGCTAATGACAAGGTATGTGATGTAATTGGACTGTTCTTGAGCGCTGAACCATCAGCCAGAGAGATATTGAGCGGAAAGGGACGTTGCCGGGAGGGAATTTCATGGATCCTAGCAAATTTCCAGCCCATAAAACAACTGCATGCTCCAGAGTCGATAATGGCTGCCACCTCAATTCTTCTTCCGGGCAACTGTAGACAGAGCGGAATAGAGATATGATTAGCACCGGAGAGCAGGAGGGAGCCCGAATAATGTCTAGTAGGTAACCTCTTACCGGGGGACGGACCGGGCATTTGAAAAAGAAGTGACCAGCTTCCCCGCAGTAAAAGCACAGATTGTGCTGGCATCTGCAAAGGCGTTCCTCAGATATCAATGAGGGGCGAGAAGCCCCGAGTTGCATCGGCTCAGAACCACTGGTAACAGCAGAAGAGAATGGACTGGGAAGAGAAGCATCTGCATGAGGAGGACCCCAATGGAACGACTGAGGATTATTCTTCTCAAGACGATGTTCCCTTAGTCTCCTATCGATCTTGATAGAGAGTTTGATCAACTCTTCCAGAGATGCAGGAAGATCAGCACGAGCCGGTTCATCTTTAACAGAATCAGCCAGACCTAAACGGAACTGATGGCAGAGAGAGTGGTCATTCCAAAGAGTCTCGGGACTCCAGCAACGGCATTCAGCCACATATTCCTCGGCAGGTCGGCGTCCTGGGTGAAGGGTCCAAAGAACCGCCTCAGCTGAATTTATGCACCCAGGCTCATCATACATAGTCGCCATGGCATCAAAGAAGGTTTCTAAAGAGGATATGATAGGGTCTGATTGTTCGAACAACCGATGAGCCCAAATCTGGGGGTTTCCCAGCAGCAAAGAGATGAAAGTTTTGACCCTGATGACCTCAGTGGGGTATGTCTTGGGTTGGAGATCGAACAGCAACTGGCAACTATTTTTAAACGGTCCCCTGAAAGTCATTCAGGCAAGGGTATGCGGGGTTCCAAAGTACTGGATGCAGAGCTGGAATTATTGGTAGCCACAGGCAAGCCAGAAGCTGATGGCAGGACAGGATTAGTAGCGGCAGGAAGGCTGGCTTATAGAGTATCCAAGCGGGACTTGAGCTGTAAAAATTCCTCGTGTAAATTGCTCACTGCCTGAGTCAAAGCGGTCATCTGCTGGACCAAGGCATCAAAAGCCGGGTGATCTCCGCCAGAGCTCATTACTGGCAGGTTGGTACTGTCAGACTACCGGGTGTGAACCCTGATTGCGGAGACTAAGAACGGCTCACCTCTCGACCGGGAAGTCTGGAATCTAAGGACCAACCTGGTTTTCACTAGAGCCTTTAATGGTGAGGATAGACTGGGCTGCAGGCAACCTAGGAGTGGGTTTCACCAAGTTCTGGGTAGAAGACAGACCAGAGCTGGACTGGAATGTAGAACAAGCCGAGGTCGTGGGCAGGCAGATCAGGATCGGAGTCGTAAACAAGCCGAGGTCGTCAGGAGAACAGGAGAGTAGTCCGAGAACATGCCGATCTCTTGCCCCAGGAAGGAAACACGCTGTTTGGCAATCCGGTCTTTGTGACTGATTGCCCTGTCTGTTCCCCTAAAAATGGAGGCACCCACTACCAGCACCTGTTCCCCCCCTACCCCTACTGGAGCAGACAGCGGTGTTGTCTTGCTGCAACTGTGCCACCCCCGAGCTAACATCCTCCCCATCTGCCAAATAGGAAAACATGTTGGGAGGTGCCTGCTCAGGGATAGCCTCCCTGTAACATTTACATCTACCCCTCCTAACTGTTATCCAAATTCCTGCCTCATCATTCTGTTCTTCCTGTCCCACCATGCTACCACTCTCCCCATCCCCTAACCCAGAGGGTGCCTTCCCAGTGAGCACTAGACTCCTTTCTAGCATAGGAATAAGTCCTAGTGTTGCCAGTTGCTCATTTAGATCCAAAAACTGGGTTTCCAAATGTGCAATGTGCTCACATCTTTTACAACGATATTCACCATCAAACTTCTGTTCATACATTACACAGGAAGTGCACTGGAGAGCATTGCTAGGCATGGAGGACATTTTGGGGAACAACAATATCTCTATAAGCTATGAAAGCAGTTAAATATATAGTCAGCAATAGTTGAGAAAAACAATGAAAATCACTTAGAAAAATAAAAGCCAAACAATCAAAGTCCCCCTCTTCAAAGTTCCATTATGTTTAGTCCGTTTTGTATTTTACCCACTTGCTGAATCTCTCTGTTTCATAGCAATATGTTTTCTTTTCTCTCCACCAGTGTTCGCACACTTTCTGGCAAAAGGTGTGGGCATGCATACATGCAGTCAAATCTGATTGGCCAGTGGTGGTTAAACGTGGCTTGAGAGAAGTGCAGGAACAAGGCCAGATGATTAATACTTACTCACTTTTTGTCCCCTACAGCTGATCTGTCCTACTGTGGAATGTTTTGTCCCCTACAGCTGTTCTGTTTTGAACACAGTGATCAGTGTTATAGATAACAGCTATTTACCAGGAATGTATTAAAGTGCATGAGAGGATCAAAACATGCACAATATATTGACTTGAAAAGCATAGCCACAGTGTGGAATCTGCAAAGAAAAAATACAGCAGTTACAGAGGTTTTCTATTTAAATCATAGTAGGAGCCACAGGCCACATATGCATGCTTACAATGCAGCACCAAGCACAGTCAGTGATCATAGTGTCCATAACAATACAATGCATACATAAACATATCTAAGTGTCAAATAATGTTACCAAAAAGCAAGTGGTAAGAGTGGGATGTCTCTCTCATGCTCCGGGTCTCATGACCCCTTGTCAAGGAAAATGGCCTGCCTGTAGAACTACCGGACCTCATTTTTATTGTGCATCACTTCCGGAGCGGCATTGTGCGTCACCTCCGGTCTTGACGGGTCCCAGTCAGACACCAGTCGAGGGCGGAGCTGGTAAAATCATGCAGGTAGGAGGTTTCAAGCCCCTGCTCACCACTGCGCAGATGCATGGGGCCAGCGAAATTGGATGTAATGCTAGATCAGTGTCTGATATTCACAGCATATAGACAATGAAGCTACAATGAAAAAAAATGTTCAGGGATCCTCGTGAGGGGATACTCTTCCAGTTATTGAAATATTCTGGGTTGTGTAGATCTAAAATACAAAGATAAAAACCATTTAAAAACAATACCATGAGAAACACATGGGGACAAGGTCCTCACTTCCATCTAGTGGTCAGAAGCTATGCTATAATAACTATCTGACTAATATAGGATGATTGTATCAATAAAAAATTAATTATTACAGAATAAACTGAATAGATTTTAGGATCAAGCATTATGTACACAGGATCATGGTGAAGGCTATGGAACAATCCTAAAGAAAAGGTGTAAAAGCTATATCCTTATTAAGGCCTAGGAGTGACTTTAATTTTAATTTGTAGATCCAATACAGCTCCTGTTGTAAAATCAGTCTATTTAAATCCTTTAATTAAATCTTAATTAAGATACCTGATTTCTCTGTTGACAAAAATGCCTAGCTAGTGGAGATTCTGTGTCGCATCTTCTTATGGCACTTCTATGTTCACTGATTCTGTCTCTAATTGGTCTATTAGTTTTACCAACATAGATTTTGCCACAAGGGCATTTCAAAGTGTAGATGAGATGATAATTACTTGTGCCTTTAATGGGTGGTAAAACGTATTAGACCTAATTACGAAGCTGTATGCCCACATGGGTGCATGCTCTGCAGTCTGGTTGAAGTATCTAGGCAATCCATGCCTGTTTTGGTCATCCCAATATTAGGCATCAGGTTACTTGCTTGGCCTCTAATGCTTTTAGATTTCTTTAAGGCAAACATAAGTGGTAAGTAAGTAAGTAAGATTTTGATCTGCCTAGAGCATTTTCTTTAGCCTGCTGGATAAACCCATTCTAAAAAGTTCTTGGTCATTTGGTCAGCCTGTTGCAAAAATAATATATCATCACTAATAATGTTTCGTAGTCTTAGAAATTGGCTGAAGCTAGTCCCTTCTTTAGTAGTTTGGGATAGAAACTGTCAAACACCATGTATGTGTTGCGATCAGTCAGTTTAGGGTATATATCATTATAGGGGAACACCATCTTTCTTAGTAATCAGAACATCTAAAAATGCACCTGTTGAAGACTTGCATCCATGGTAAAGGAGATCATGGGCTGGCAGTATCTAGGTCCTCTTTGAATTTCATGAGTGTATCATGTGTGTCCTGCCAGAGAAAAAATGCATCTTCTATATATCTAACCCAGAGAAGCACATACTCAGCCTAATTAGGGTGAGTATGTACAAAGTGGGATTAAAAATCAGCCATGAAGAGGTTGGCATACGATGGGGCCACGTTGGACCCTATTGCTGTCCCTGTTCTTGTCTCTATACTGAAAGTAATTCTGCCTAAGTGTCATGAGCTCCATCAGGAATTTCTTGTGATCTTGAAATAGTCCCATCTCCCATCACAGCCAAACCCGAATCATGCAGTATGGACATGTACAAGCTGTTCATGTCCATACTACAGAACCAGCAATATTCAGATAGTGTATCCAGATCCTTGATCTTATTTAGAAAACCCCCTGTATGTATCAAATGTATCAAATAAGATTTGATGGCAACAAATTTTACCTGTAGTATCTTGTCAATGTATGTAGTATGGGTATATTGTAGTATATTGTATAGGGCAAATCTGAGTCACTGCAGAAACCCAATTAAGTGGCAACCACCAGCAGTTTTTCATATGGCTGAAGGATATTTAATACATATCTGGTCAATGGATGTTGTCTATGCTTACTATTTCCATGTATTAGTGCATAATGCATCAATTCGGAATTATACTCTGTACCTAAATGACTTTACACAGAAAACTGTAGATAATGTTTGTATATATATATATATATTCCCCAGCTGGGTATATTATACCCAATCTACCTGGGATGTATAATGCATACCTGCCTTTTAAGTAAATTGAACTTTTTCAACTTTATTGTTTAGTGTGCGCTTGCTATTTATAAGTGTATATTGAGGTGAATAAAAAGTCACCCTTAGAGCAGCACCCATTATTCATATATTTGTGTTATCTTGCTCTAATTTAGTTAGTTTGCAGAGGTAAATGGGGTGCAGTAAGGGAATATGGACACTATCCCCTCGATTCAAAGAGCCAAAGTTAATTGATTTCGTATCGAGAATCGTAAGTTTGGGTGGGTGTTTGTCATTTTTTCTTGTTTTTTTGGCCATTTCGTATTCGCACGATCGTTCGCGCATAGACGTATATGAACATACGCATTTCGTACGAGAATCGTATAATTTGCGTTAGTTCGTGTGTTTTTCCCGTCCAAATCGTATTATTTGCGTCCGATCCTATTTTTTACGTCCTTCACATGGGCTTGCGCCCAATTCAGAGAGGTGATTGCTAATTGTTTTGAAGCCCATTAAAGGGCTGCTTTACGAAATGTTTGCCGGCAGCTATTTGGCCTCGGGAGTAGGATGGAGCGGAGCGAGTTTGTGGCACATCAAGGGCTTATGCTTTTTGGCATTGAGTTGATCGAGATGTCTGAGAGCAGATTGCCCCTGCGTCGTCGCATGAACATCGATAGCATGAATGATGTTGAGCTGTTCGAGCTGACCAGGCTTAATCGCGCTTCCCTCCATAAATTATATAGTGAGCTGCGGCCATGGTTAGCCCGCACCACAAGGAAGGGGCATGCAATTTCAGGTATGACCAAGATGCTTGGCTGCCTGCAATTTTTGGCGAACGGCTCGTTCCAGAGGCTGGGTGCCCTCTCTGTGGGGATGTCACAGCCTACGCTGAGCCGCGCACTCTCTAAATTTTTGGAAGGCATGGCTGCCATAACTCAAAAATATATTTATTTCCCTGATGATATGGCAGCCAGAAACGCCATTAAGCTTGGGTTTTATAATGTGGCCGACATGCCCAACGTTATTGGTGCAATTGACTGCACACATGTGGCACTCGTACCTAGGGCAGCCGACGAGTATATATATAGGTATTGAGATTGGTTATTATGTTGCCCAACGTGTCATGTAACCTGTTTTCCTTTGCGGAAGCATATTTGTTGATCCCTCATTTGTGTAGTTGCTTTATCTAGGCTTTTCATTAGTCTTTCCCAATAGAGTGCAGACATGTTTTGTGGTTAATTTATTATTTTGGGTCAAATATCAATTACCCTTTTTGTATGTTTTTGCCTTAAGGAATCGTAAAATGGGACACTCCCTTAATGTCCAGGCCGTGGTTGGTCCGGATATGCGGTTTATGAGTGTCCTTGCCGGCTACCCCGGATCGTCCCACGACTCCTATATCCTCCGGCGATCTGGGTTGTTTCGGAGATTTGAGGCAGGTGAATTTTCGGGGGCATGGCTGCTTGGTAAGTGTGTCCTATTTGTGTGTTCTTAAATGTGGCATTAATCTTGTATTTGTTGATATGTTTGTTTTGGAATTCTTTACATAAGCGTCCAACTGCCTTTTTCTTGGCTGATATATTAGGAACTTCCAAAAAAAAAGCTTGCCTCGCTTTGGCCTTCAGAATGTTTTCCCTTTAGTTAGGATGTCTGTAAGTTCCTTGTGCCTAAATATATTGGTTTTGAGTTTATACCCAAGGATCTTTGACCTTTGGCTCCTTTTGTACTATTGGTCTTTAAATGTCAAAGTGGACTTAAACTGCATACATTGTAGTTTCCAGAGAAATGTGGATAGGCCCTCAGCAGCATCCTAATTGTAACATGTCTGAAAACTACAAATATATGTAAAATCCAAATACCCTTGGCCGTGCAGATGTTTGTTAATTAATTGGTATATAGAAGTGCCATTTTTATTTAGGTTATACCTTAGTGGAATTTTTGGGGGCCCTAATGTGCCCTTTTTTTTTTTGGGAACACTTTACCTTACATCATTATGATATCTGTGAAATTTTTGGTGTTGGTTGTGTTGCCTTTTTAATTTTGATTACATTTAATTCTGTGTTTAAGGTGATTCCGGGTACCCACTTCTACCCTGGCTCATGACGCCTGTGCTGCGGCCCCAGGATGCCTCTCAGGAAGCGTATAACCGTGCGCATCGCAAGACCCGGGCTGTTGTGGAGAGGGCCTTTGGTCTGCTGAAGACACGTTTTCGTTGCCTTGACCATACTGGGGGGGCCCTGCAATATGATCCCAAGAAAGTGATCGACATTATAATGGCATGTGCGGTTTTGCACAATTTTGCCATCATGGAACGTGTCCCACGTTATGTGGACAGCCTGCCCTCTTCAGCCGTCGAGGATGAAGTCGAGAATTTTGTGGGGCCCCCCAGTGAGTCTGGCCAATCTGTTCGAGCCAACCTGATCAGCCAGCATTTTACTTTTTTTGTTACCTATGTTGTTTTGCCGTAATGTGGCATTACCTCTAAGTAAAACATTTAGACCTTAATTGTTGCCTAATGTATTTCATGTAGTTTCCTTAGCTTTAGCTTGGCATTGTTACACCTCTTCCAACCCAAATTATCTGGTTTAGCCCAAGCTGGTTAAAATGTCTTCCCACTAAAAACGCCACAAGTATTGTAAGTGAAGTTGTTTTTTTACTTTGAAAAGGAAAAATTATAGTGCTTAACAGAAATCAGACCACATACATTTGTGGTTACAAATGGATAACATTACAAAAAAACATCGAGCACATCTACACCTGGAAGTGAGTGGCACAACCAAACAAGGACACCCAGTCCAAAGGCCAGCCTAGTCCAGTCATTAATCTTGCCTGTGCCCAGGGATATTTGGGCATGGCCATAATGTCACACAAACATGTCTGCAAACAGGAGGAGCACCAACCAAATACATATGTAAAGCCATAAGTGGCCAGATACACTCCACATAGACCTATGGCATTGGCTAGTGGCCTTAAGCATTACTCTAAGGAGCTATATGGGAGCAAATACAAAACACAACCTGCCTGAGCAACACAAAATGGATTGTTTGAAACCTCAAAGGACAAGTAAATACAGTGGGGGTTAAGAGAAAAGATGTCCCACACACCCATGGCTTAATAGGGTGGCTGCCCATAATACCCAGGTGGAGGTCCAGGTGGAGGTCCATGTGAATGGGACCTAGCCTGGGCCATGGCAGCATTGTGAATTTGAAACTGCTCCACAATGTTTCTCTGCATATTGGTCATCTCAGCCATGGCTGACTGGATGCCATTACTTGCATTGGCCACGTTGCTGTTGAGGGTACGCAACTCCGCGAGGATGCCCTGTAGACTGGTATGGATGTTGACCATGTCGGCATGCCTTTGCTCACGCTCTGTAACGAGCTGGGCGTCATAAGAGTCCCTTTGTTGGGTCCATAATTGAAGCAGGGCACTCTGCCTCCCCTGGGAAATTGTGGGGCGGTGTAATGGCGTCCGCCGCACAATTACCCTGGCTCTTGGGCGTGCCCTGCCGCGTGGTGTCGTACCCTCAACAGCATCCGGCCTGCTTTGCAAATCCTCAGCAGCAGAGTGAACACTGGGGACTGTAGTGTCAGTCTCCCCATGTGCAAGCACAATGGATGGAGATTCACTCTGCTGCTGAGGATTGGCCAGAGAAACATTATGGAGCAGTTCCAAATTGGGACCCAGGGGGAGTTCATCCGACGTGCCCTGTACGGAGACATCATCATCTTCCTCCATGTCCTGGATCTCTTCCATGAGTGTGCGGGTCTGTAGGGACATATCCAAAAAAAAAGGGTAAGTTTGCGTCCAAATTTTGGATTTCAACAGTTTAACACATTCTTAAGCACTTGTTAGTATTTATGATACTAAATTAACTTACCGGAAATCTCTGATCTGGGCTCCTATGCTGTACGGACCTGGTAGGCATAACCAAACTGGGGGGTGAGTTTACCCTTGCTGAGGGATCATGCTGGGCTGAAGAAGAGAAAAACAAACCACGTAAACACACACATAACCTTTTTTTGGATAGGTAATCAAATATAGCTCTATTTGTAATATTATTCAAGTCTAGAGCAATGGTGACCTTTGTTCAAACACACGCAAGTTTACATAGGTGCAATGGCTGTGAAAAACTGCTAACTGACCTCAGTTCGAAGTCAGGAAGTGTACCCAGTCAGCATACAACTTTCAACGCACATTTTGGGATTTAGCCTACCATTCGCTAGGTCCGTGGTACTCAAACAATTGTTGTAAAGGCCCATTTCAAGGTATGTGGTGAGAGGTGAATGTCTGGCCATGGTGCTGACGCAGGGGGTGTCTAGTTAAAAATAAATACACTGGTGGAGGGGCTGGAGATTTCAAAGTGCCAACTAATAAAGGCTGCTTGCCCTTGCTGGGCTGGATGGGCCAGAGCTGAGGGGACAGGGATTGGATGGCTAAAGGGGGGAGTTAACGTATTGATGGTGATGGGATGGATGGAGCCAATCGGTTACAAATGTATGGGGCTTATGTGGGGGGGGGGGGCATGGGGGGACTGTGGCAGATGGGCCAGAGCAGGGGCAGCGGGACACGATTGTGGCCAGAGAAATTTTTACAAAGTTACTGTGTACCTTGCAATGCCACTTCCTGTGCAGTACTTCATATTGCAATGCTATGTTTCAGGGAGCCAGCACATTGGGCAGGAGACCAAACACTACATCGGCGATCAAGGGGGCAGCTCTGAGCACGTCAACACAGAAGTAACTGAGTGCAGGGCTGTCTGGGCAGGGGTCCTTGAATGTGGTGCCAAGGTCCGCATTGGGACCTCGGGCCGCCAGTTGAGTCTCGCTGCTCTAGGTCAGATATGTTTGTGGGTGGCTAATTAAATTGTTAACTCAAACACAACTCACACAACCAAAAGGCAACACATACATAATGATGTGTGTTTTGTGATTGATTCCAAATATATCAGTTATCTTGCGAAACTTCATGACTTTAACAATCCAATTGGACATTTAATCTTAGCCATAATGGCTGTGGGCCTAAATGTGTGATTCCCAGGGACCAAAAGAGGACACAAACAGCCACAGTAGTGCGAGACCAAGCAAGGCAAACCATAGGGGCATCCCGTTATCTTGTTACTAGTGAACTGTAGATTATTTAGCAAACAGGCAAACATGCAGATTTAAGAGTACTCACCGTGGGTACGGGTCGGTGAGTCTGTGTCCCTTAGACCAGCATGTCCACCGACCGCGACCGGATGGAGAAGTCCAAGCACAATCTCCTCAGCAGGGGTAAACTCCAATTTAGATGGAAAGCCACCTCCAGTTTTCATGCTGAAAAGAGAAAATCGTTTGGTACTCAGAAAAGGTGCATACAGTACATGCCAAACATTATATTTAGCGAAAAAATTTATTTACCTGTAATTATGCCTTTTAATTTCTTTTTGCCGTACAGCATACTTCAGATCAGAGATTTTCTTCTGAATTTGGGACACATCTTTCCTCTCTTCCCCCGCTGCATTTACTTGTCGGAGGATGGTTTCAAACAATTCCATCTTGCGCTGCTTGGTGGTGTGTTTGGATTTGCTCCCATATAGCTCGTCATAGTATAATGTAAGGCCACTAGCCAATGCCATATTTTGGTCATGGGAGAATCTCCCACTCAACTGGCCGCGGCGCAATGTGCGGCCAGATGGTTGGCTTGGCTGCTCCTCCATGTGTGCAGACACATGTGGTGACATTATGGCCTGGGGCTGGGTAGGGGAATGGCCGGATTGGTGGCTTCCCAATGACTGGACTGGACTGGCCAAGGGACTGGGTGTTCTTGCGTGGCTGGCCACCGAACTTCCAGGTGTAGATGTGGTCATGGTTGCAAATCGGGGCCCTCTTGGGGGGCTAGGTTCCCGGCTGGTGCCAGGTCGGGGGCTCGGTTCCCGGCTGGTGCCAGGTCGGGGGCTTCTGGCCCTGGATGGGGTTCTTCAGGCCCTGTAGGGGCTTCTGGCCCTGGATGGGGTTCTTCGGGCCCTGTAGGGGCTTCTGGCCCTGGATGGGGTTCTTCGGGCCCTGTAGGGGCTTCTGGCCCTGGATGGGGTTCTTCGGGCCCTGTAGGGGCTTCTGGCCCTGGATGGGGTTCTTCGGGCCCTGTAGGGGCTTCTGGCCCTGGATTGGGTTCGGCGGGCCCTGTAGGGGCTTCTGGCCCTGGATGGGGTTCGGCGGGCCCTGTAGGGGCTTCTGGCCCTGGATTTGTTTCTGCGGCCTCTGGCTGGGCTTCGTGCCCTGGATGGGGTTCGGGCCCTGGCTGGGCTTCGTGCCCTGGATGGGGTTCGGGCCCTGTAGGGGCTTCGTGCCCTGGCTGGGCTTCGTGCCCTGGATTTGGTTCTGCGGCCTCTGGCTGGGCTTCGTGCCCTGGATTGGGTTCTGCGGCCTCTGGCTGGGCTTCGTGCCCTGGCTGGGCTTCGTGCCCTGGATGGGGTTCGGGCCCTGGATGGGGTTCGGGCCCTGGATGGGGTTCTTCGGCCTCTGGCTGGGCTTCGTGCCCTGGATGGGGTTCGGGCCCTGGATGGGGTTCGGGCCCTGGATGGGGTTCTTCGGCCTCTGGCTGGGCTTCGTGCCCTGGATGGGGTTCGGGCCCTGGATGGGGTTCGGGCCCTGGATGGGGTTCTTCGGCCTCTGGCTGGGCTTCGTGCCCTGGATGGGGTTCGGGCCCTGGCTGGGCTTCGGGCCCTGGATGGGCTTCGGGCCCTGCTGCGGGGCATGGGTTGCCGAACTGCCCTACTTGAAGGCATGGCCGGTGTGGGCTCACTTGTGCTGCCTCTTCTGGGGGCAGAGGTGGTGGGTGCTGCAGTTGCCAGCTTTTTGGCTGCAGGGGCACGGGGCTTGGGGCCCCTTTTTTTGGTACCTGAGGGTCCAGGGTCCCTTGGTGGGGCCGAGGTGGGAGTCTTGCCTCTCAGTTTTCGCCGACCTTGCTGGGACCTTGTTGTTGGGCCCTCCGCGGTCTTGCTTGGCTGGGGTCGCTTGCTCATCGCCTTTTTCGGTGCCATCGTACACAAATGCTCAAAGAGAATGAGCTTTGGGTGCAGGGACCTTTAAATAATGAGCCCAGCGTGTGACGCCTATGCGCACGACTACGCGCTCGTACGAACGTACGTTCGAGCGGAACCAGGAAACCGCTGGGGTTTCACTTATCTGCTGCCTTGAAGAAGCATAAAGATGGCGCCCACTATCTTCACCCGTCAACAGGAAGAGATCCTCATGCTGGTAAGTGGCTGCCTGTGCATTTTAATCGAATAGTCAATGATGGCCTAAATGTAAATGATGCGTTTGGAACTAGTTTGGGGTCTCTTAATGTTTAATCACTGGCTCCTCACACTTCATCCTCAAGGGCCGAGCCTGGCCACGTTTTCAACTGTCTATGCTGATGTCCTAATTCGGCCAATTGCTCCGGCTTAGCAACAGTTAATTAACCTGTGGAGTAGCGGGGCGAGCTGGCAAACCTGGCCTGTCTCGGACCTTGATGCGGATGTTTGAGGAACACTGTTTTCCTAAGCCATAAAAACACAACGGGAAGCCACACACGTGGTCCAAAAGCCTAAGCATTAGGCTACATCTTGGATGTTTAAACCATCCTAACATGCCATAGATGCAGGTGGCCTGATTCTTGATGTTGGCTATTATCTGTATGTACATGGTGTGTGATACATATAACATAAGACCAGACTGTCAATCACAGTCAACGTCCTCTTTAAGGCACTCCCCAAAAATGGCTGACACTCGAAATGTGTGTGTTAATGACATTAAATTCTCAACTTGTGATGCAACACATATGGGTCTGTGTGTAAAAGTAAAAGCTCTGTGTCCATTATGTTTTTCAGATCATGCTTCAGCGCCGGTATGACTTCGCGCCCAATGTGTGCGAGAAAAGGGACATCGCCCGGGAGATCATCGCGGAAATCCACCGTGTGACCAGCACCACCTTCACTCACACCCAGATAATGCAGCATTGGTCGGACCTGAAACGTCTGCACATGCCCCGGGTGCGGAGGTTTTTTGGGATCCATTTCCCAAGTAAGTACAAAGCAATTGCATGGTATATGTTCCAAATGTATAAGTTATGCCTTTATTTATAATGACTTTTCTTTGGTAGTGTTGGAAATGGATTTCAGAATTCGCCGCACCCGGAGACGTACAGGCCGACCAGTGCTGCATGACTCTGCATCTGTGAGTGAAGGTGGTGGATCTCCCGGGCGACGGACCTACCCCTCCTCTGTGGCCTCCTCAGACCAGCCCCTGGACCTTACCACAGAGGAGGGGCCAAGGCGCGTGGGCGTGGAGTCATACCTGGCCACGCATGGGGAAGGCTCTGGTATGTCACTCTTCATGTATAGGCACAAAGATATACATGGCAGGCCAAAAACTAAGTTATCCTTTATTATGTATTTGTAGAAGCTTCTGGTGCGGGTGAAATAGTGGAGGAGGAGGCAGCAGAGATGCTTGAAGTCGATCCTGGCGAAGGTGAGTGATGTCAGCCAGACTGGGAGCCAGATATGTTGGGAATAGTGACTCTCTACAAGTACTAACCAAATGTCACATGTTTCTCCAGGGACTTCTTCACAGCATAGCCAGGACCAAGGGCAGCCTGTTGGCCCCAACCAGCCATCTGTCGGCCACCAACTCCGTAAGTCTCCATGCCATTATTCATATTAATGTTTTGTTAGCTAATAACACACACATAACTAAAGGCGTAGCCAATGTGTAGTTCACACTTTCATGTGGGCACTTCGTTAGCTTAAAGCGGACCCTAACTTGTATTAAGAACATAATAATTAGCCAACACACTGTACCTACAGATTTGAAACATGGAAAAACACCCTTCAGCCATCTAATGCATGTTATTAGACTGAACAAAACCAATATTGCGGAATATGGAATGCGCAATATTTACAGGCAGCATGGGATACAGATTGAAAAAAGTAAGGTGCTGCGATGCATTGTGGGACTGATGACCTTTCCCTCAACCCAGCTATGCTCTGGATTCCCAACGCACCACTGTAACCTACTCCCCTGTACTTTATCCAACTCTCCACTCCTCATTAAGTGTTATGCTTCAGAGTCCAGATGGCGGCGCTGTAATCAAAAAACCTCCCAAATGTACTTTGTGCTGGTGCAGAATCATTTGGGAATAGTTATTGGTTTTCTATAAATAATGTTGAAGGTCCGGTTTAAGGAGTTTAAATACTTACCTGTGGGAAATGCATTAACTTTATCCCTTGGAAGAATGACATATGTCATGCATTTACATGTATTTGATTAACCCCAAATCTATTTCCAGCATACAAACCGGTCTGGGACTCCTATTTATGTTTATTTCTCTCTTGCTTACAGGGATTATCCCAAAAACCGTGCAGGAAAAAAAAAAAAGAATCAAGGAGTTGGTGGCCGAGCTGCTGGCCATACAGGCGACGTTGGGGCCAACAGATGAAGAAGAGGAGGAGGATTAGTGCCCTTGGTCCTGGCTACTTTTGTTAAATGTTTTTAAGATTTTAGAATTTTTTCTAAATTTTTTGTTTTTTGGTTATAAAAAAAAAAAAAAACATTTTATCTATGTTTTTAAATCAAACAAAAAATATTTTTAATATTTTTTGAAAACCAAAAAAAAAAAAAAGGTCAATCTGTTTGTAAAACCAAAAAAAAAAAATTTTAATGTGTTTGTAACCAAAAAAAAAAAAAAAAAGAGGTTTTAAAAAAAAACCCCCCAAAAAAAAAATATGTTTAAACGAAAAAAAAACAAACAATTCAAAATAATTTAAATAAATTATATTTTAAGACTTCCTAAATGTGTCTTTTCTAATATGCGCACCCAAAAACAATTACACAAACAAGAAAAAACACGCTTAGAAACATATAGACATATGTACATTATGTGGTTTGTGTAAGTTTTAGGGTCGTCAACATGAAGTTGGATGCAGCCGCTAAGGGGTTTAGGTAAGTTTGAGGGACCGAGAAATGAAGTTGGATGCAGCCGCTAAGGGGTTTAGGTAAGTTTGAGGGACCGAGAAATGAAGTTGGATGCAGCCGCTACGGGGTTTAGGTAAGTTTGAGGGACCGAGAAATGAAGTTGGATGCAGCCGCTAAAGGGTTTAGGTAAGTTTGAGGGACCGAGAAATGAAGTTGGATGCAAGCGCTAAGGGGTTTAGGTAAGTTTGAGAGACCGAGAAATGAAGTTGGATGCAGCCGCTAAAGGGTTTAGGTAAGTTTGAGGGACCGAGAAATGAAGTTGGATGCAGCCGCTAAGGGGTTTAGGTAAGTTTGAGGGACCGAGAAATGAAGTTGGATGCAGGCGCTAAGGGGTTTAGGTAAGTTTTAGGGACCGAGAAATGAAGTTGGATGCAAGCGCTAAGGGGTTTAGGTAAGTTTGAGGGACCGAGAAATGAAGTTGGATGCAAGCGCTAAGGGGTTTAGGTAAGTTTGAGGGACCGAGAAATGAAGTTGGATGCAGCCGCTAAAGGGTTTAGGTAAGTTTGAGGGACCGAGAAATGAAGTTGGATGCAAGCGCTAAGGGATTTAGGTAAGTTTGAGGGACCGAGAAATGAAGTTGGATGCAGCCGCTAAGGGGTTTAGGTAAGTTTGAGGGACCGAGAAATGAAGTTGGATGCAGCCGCTACGGGGTTTAGGTAAGTTTGAGGGACCGAGAAATGAAGTTGGATGCAGCCGCTAAAGGGTTTAGGTAAGTTTGAGAGACCGAGAAATGAAGTTGGATGCAGCCGCTAAAGGGTTTAGGTAAGTTTGAGGGACCGAGAAATGAAGTTGGATGCAAGCGCTAAGGGGTTTAGGTAAGTTTGAGGGACCGAGAAATGAAGTTGGATGCAGCCGCTAAGGGGTTTAGGTAAGTTTGAGGGACCGAGAAATGAAGTTGGATGCAGCCGCTAAGGGGTTTAGGTAAGTTTGAGGGACCGAGAAATGAAGTTGGATGCAGGCGCTAAGGGGTTTAGGTAAGTTTGAGGGACCGAGAAATGAAGTTGGATGCAGGCGCTAAGGGGTTTAGGTAAGTTTGAGGGACCGAGAAATGAAGTTGGATGCAGCCGCTAAGGGGTTTAGGTAAGTTTGAGGGACCGAGAAATGAAGTTGGATGCAAGCGCTAAGGGGTTTAGGTAAGTTTGAGGGACCGAGAAATGAAGTTGGATGCAGCCGCTAAGGGGTTTAGGTAAGTTTGAGGGACCGAGAAATGAAGTTGGATGCAGCCGCTACGGGGTTTAGGTAAGTTTGAGGGACCGAGAAATGAAGTTGGATGCAGCCGCTAAAGGGTTTAGGTAAGTTTGAGGGACCGAGAAATGAAGTTGGATGCAAGCGCTAAGGGGTTTAGGTAAGTTTGAGAGACCGAGAAATGAAGTTGGATGCAGCCGCTAAAGGGTTTAGGTAAGTTTGAGGGACCGAGAAATGAAGTTGGATGCAAGCGCTAAGGGGTTTAGGTAAGTTTGAGGGACCGAGAAATGAAGTTGGATGCAGCCGCTAAGGGGTTTAGGTAAGTTTGAGGGACCGAGAAATGAAGTTGGATGCAGCCGCTAAGGGGTTTAGGTAAGTTTGAGGGACCGAGAAATGAAGTTGGATGCAGCCGCTACGGGGTTTAGGTAAGTTTGAGGGACCGAGAAATGAAGTTGGATGCAAGCGCTAAGGGGTTTAGGTAAGTTTCTGGTTGAGGGTGCGCATGCGCAAGATCTTATAAACATACGAACGCACGAATCTAAGAGGCCAAAAACCAATGAAAACCAGAGGCAAACGCAAGTAATTGGAAGAGGTTGACGATTGAAGCAGCCGAAAAAACAGGCTGCCGCCGCAACAGGTGAGCACATGAACGTGATTTTTACGATTGCCAACTGACTGAGGCAAGTTCGGGAGATATCATACGAACGGACGTATCTTTTAGGATAGAAACGTATTTGCTTATTGAATCACTCGCAAGTTCATACGAACGCACGAGCGGACGTGAAAAATAGGATGATCGTGAGCCAAATCCAAGCTGTTACATGTTTCTTTGAATCAACCCATATGTATCAACCCTTGCTGTACAGAAAATGGTACGACCAAGAGCAGCAGAGGTCAAACAGAACTAAACGGTTGGTTCCAAGCCTTTGTATCAAGGCAAGGTGTTGGAGGAACTTCAGAGATCTGTGGATAGGGAGATAGAGAAAGAGAGAGAGATTCCCCTTTTGTGAATGGGACAGGGAAAAGGACTGCGTTGTGCCTTCCCTGGGCACCTAGGAGTTCAGATTAGTAATAAGGAACTGTCCACAATAGACTGACCGCCTGCGGAGGTGCTTGTGACAAGTGGCTTGAGTAGATTGTCCCGGGTGTTGGTAGAAATAAAGCAAGTGTATACCAAGCTGGAAATGACCCAGAGAAGAACAACCCTGCCATATATTAAATGATGCCAGGGAATAAAGAAATAAGAGCATAAATATATTGAAACAGAACCTGCTGACTTTTTCTTTCAAGTTGACCTGAAATCACAAAGTGTTCTCTCCTGAAGACTCTCCAGAGTGTCATAAGTGTCTCAACCAAATAATAGAAGGCCTGGTGTCAGGGTCACCTGCCCATCTCCCATAAAGCACAACATGAACCCTGGGAATGTTTAATGCAGGTGACAGGGACTGCTAGAGCACCAAAAGGCGCCCAGTGGGTGATTATAACAGGAAGGATCATTTCCTGTGACATGTGCTGCCGGTGGTTGCTAACAATGCAGAGCAATGCAGTGGCAACAGATTAGTGACTATTGACTATTACATAAGGTAGATTCAGTTATTCAGCCATTCAGTTATAGTGGTGGAATTTATGTGAATTTTTGTCCATTTCAAGCACTTTAGATGTTTGTTTTGCCAGGTACTGCCACGGGGGCATGCCCAGTTTGGCATGCCCTGATGTAAGTATTCCCCAGGATCACCCCAAACTCCAATTTTTCACATTGCCACACCACATGCTCTGGTTGCTCAGCCAATCAGCGGCTAGCTTTTCATTCAGATTTCCCTTGCCACTCTGAGCTCAGAGCAACAAGGGCTGCCGAACTGAGTGCATACGCTGGCCGCATCCATTCTCACTTCTAGCTTTGGGTGTGCCCATGCCAGTGATTCAGAAGTGCCTGGTATGGCTGGGGTTTCACAAATAAAGAGGAAATCTACTGGCCCTAAAGTCTTATAGACTTTAGGGAGATGGTTGCTCCTTTTTAAACTACAGAAATAAGCAAATTAATTTGGTCTAAATAACCGATTCTTTGACTGAGCATCACAAAAAGATACAGATACACATACATCTGTAATGTTCATAGGTCAATGTCAAATTAATCAATGACAAACTATAAGAGCACTGACCAAAACTCTCAAAAGTCAGAAAGCAATTACAAGTTGCTGCACACAAGGCATCAGATGCAAATCATATTTATTTTCCTGTCCTTATATTAGCCAGGAACTGAAATGACAGATGAAAATATAAAAGACTTCTATAACAACACAGATCTGCGGGACACGTGGAGGGTATGAGAATCCCATTATTACATAAAAGAAAGAGTTTGTTGTCACTCTGTCACTGAGGTTAATGAAGGTTTTTTTGTAGGCCATGGAGGATTGCAAAGAAGCTGGCCTGGCCAAATCAATTGGTGTCTCCAACTTTAACCGCAAACAACTGGAATACATAATCAACATGCCGGGACTGAGACACAAGCCCGTCTGTAACCAGGTAACCTATACACATATGACTTAAAGAGACCCCAAAGATGCATTTATCCCCATCCTCAGCCACCTCCCATGACACTCAGTTTAACCAGTTAGAATTCCACTAATAATATGGTATCTTTTAAAAGCTTATATTATATTTTCTATTTCAAGAGTTCTTATTTCGCGCATACAGGTAGAGTGCCACCTGTACCTGAATCAGAGCAAGTTGCTGGAGTTCTGCAAGCCTCGTGGCATCAAAGTTGTAGCCTATGGAGTCCTGGGGTCCACACGAGATCCAAATTGGTAAGAGAAACTTTAAAAGGTCAAAAGAACTTCTGTGAAACCTGTGAAATATTTACAGCAGATATGAAAGTATTTAAGGGTTTGTAAACCATCCGAAAGGTTGATCCCTAAAATCTTTGATGCATACGGATGTTTCCTGTAACAAGGGAGCAGGCTCCCTTAATTGGCAGCAGGGAACACACCACATGACCATCTACTGCCTCTTCTCCTCTTCTATAGCTAAGTGTCACCGCTACGCCAGTGGCTCCAGAATCTCTGCCAATGAACTTTTTTAACTAAACTTTGCATTCAGAAGAGAACCACACACTTGGCTAGAATTTATTTTAGTTGAGGTGTATAAGTAATTCCTCCTCTTACTACCTAGTGTGTCCCCTGGGGCACCGCACAACTCACCTGTTTCCTGGCTCCCTTGGAGATGTCAACATCCAGCGGACGCGTTCGCTGCACTCCCAAGCATTATATATGCATTGCAAATGGCTCTGATTCCACACAGCGGGGCTCACCAATTCAGGATGTCCCAGGGACACTAAACAAAACACGACATAGTCAAAATCCTGTGATTGTTCCGCTTTAAGTTTTTTAGTCTTTTTTTTCAATAGTGGGACTTTGCAGGAAGTTTATGCTGATAACATGCCTTCTGTTTCTGATTATATCAGTACTCTAAAGTAAATTTAGAGCTTCTCTTATCTTTCTGGGGGGCGATCATTGGCTGAGCCTTTGCCATTTTGGCTATTGACACTAAAAGAGCTGGCTCATGGGAGTGGCTGCCATCTTTCTGTGGCCCTGGCCTTAGCCCATTTGACAGCTGGAACGCCAATCGCCAACGAGGGACTGGATAAGGGGCTCAGCTAAGTTACAGCCACTTCCTGCTGCACACTTTGCACCCCCCCCCCCCAAACTTGCCATCACAAATTTTTTTTGTAGAGTGGGGGAGGCGGGTGGAGGGGCTCCCAAAGGCCCCATTGATTTAATTGGGGACTGGGTTCGGGTTCAGGTTGGGGTCCCCAAACCTGAACTTTTCAGCTGAACTTTCCAAACCTGAACCTTGTGGGGGTTCGCCCAACACTAGTGAGGAGCAGTACTAGAACCTGTAGCTCACAGACTGTGACAAAGTTAGAGAGATAGATTATGTCCTCAATTATGGGCATAGAAGACCATAGGTGGACTGCCAGAAAAAAGGATGCTACGGGGGAAAGGGGATAAGTATACAATTTCTCTCAATCTAAAAATGTTTTACAGCTGACTCAGAGGAAGCAGTACTGTGGACCTCAGGTAAGTTTGTTAGTTTGTGACTTTTTTTACAGTAATATTGTTGTAAAATAACCTACTTACACACTGGATAGGTTCCAAGTGGCAATTCAATAAAATAACTACGGGAGGCAATTCCACTTATCTGCAATGCAGCTCACATTTAAAATTTTAAGTTTAAAAATAAAAAAATGTGATATTTCTTTCTTGCAGGATTGATCAAAGTGCTCCCGTGCTGTTAGAAGATCCTGTCCTCAACACAATCGCAAAAAAACATGGACGGACTCCAGCCCAAGTGGCGATGAGGCACCTGCTACAGAAAGGAGTTATTGTTCTTGCAAAAAGCTTCAACCCAGAAAGGATCAAACAAAACCTTGAGGTTTGTCATTCTTCAGAATTCTTAGAGCGTGTGTTGACTGAAATGAATTATGTGCATAAATGACAAAATGTCCGCATTGATAAAAAAAACACCCACTGTACCTGCCTGAATGGCGACAAATAGTCTTGAACAAGACATGTCTTTATTCACCCAAAAAAATTCAGCTTTTGGTCCTAACCCAACAAAATCTCATTAACGTTTATTGGAAAGGTGGATTCTGATTTCCCCTATTTCTCTTTTTTGTCTTTTATTTATTAAAAATCCTGATGCTACCAGCAGTTGCACCAAACAGAAGGGCTGGTATTCCCAGGCCTGGAGAATGAATGTCTGTGGTGGCCTTCTATGTGTTTTCATACAGGTCCTGTGCTCTTCTATGCCCATGCAAATAGGCACAGACTCCTCTGCACCCAAAGTACCCAAGGAGGGTGCATGTAATTGGACATAGGTATTAGCAAGCCCCACGCCACAGGAAGGCTAGTGCCCCCAAATTTTGAACTCATATCCCTATTTCTATGGGACCTTTTACCAGTTTACAAGCATTGTTAAAAACACAACCTTTAACAACCATTAAAATTAAAAAACAACATTTAAAAAACAATAACGCACTACAACTTACCACTTGCATTTGCGTGGCATGCTATTTTTAGTGGAACAGATGTTCCTCCATATTGTACACCTACATTATGTTACTACCCCCAGCAATAGGCTTTTAACCTTGGGTTGCTTCTAATGTCACAGTGCATCATACATAGACCTCAGTAAAGGTTGAAAAACATTCTCATTGTACTAAAATATCCACTTTATGAGAAATAAGCCTGGGAATTTTACAGTTAATGCATCACCTGCTAGGAAACAATGAAAGTCAATGGTACTTTTTCAATCCTAGGAAAAGTAGGGAACACTGTAGTAAAAAGTGCCATTGACTTTCATTGTCTTTTTATCTGCCGATTCAGTAACAGTGACATCCTCGGGCTTTTTTCTCATAAAGTGAAATTTTTTACTACCATGAGAATTTTTTTGAACTCTTATTGAATTGAGGCCCTAGTATTTAAAGAGAGGAGTTTTGTTAGGCACACCCTGGGCTAATTGCAGTGTTGCAATTGCAGAACAAGGAGCCTGGACCTTGGGGAACCCCCAATCTTATCATTGTAATAAACAGATGTTTATTATTCTTTGTCAATGGGAAAATGTTTTGTTTGGCTGGCTGGCAACTCATGGGTGCCCCTCTAATAAGATGTGCCAGCACTAGAAGAACAATGATACTGGGCAGGAGTGAGATGATCAGGGACAGGCTTATCATTTCTGGGGCCCCATGCAAAGTTGTGTGGGAGGTCCTAATCAAAGACAATTTGTATAGTGAAATACATTATTAACACACCATGTTGGGAATGTAGCCGTGGCCTGCTCATGCGCTGTGGGAGCATGAGCAAACTCAGGAGTTTTCACACAGGGGCATCTTGACATTGTCCATCCATGGCATAGAGAATTGTCCAGGAATTGTCCATATGGCCATCCAATTTCTACTCCCTGTGGCATCCCAAACTAGGATGCCCCACTGTGTGAAACCCCTTTAAATTGCTGCACCCACAAACTTAACCTTGTTTCAATGACGCATGCACAGGTCACAACCCCTCTATGCCTTTAGCTAGATGCATACACGGGGCAGCAAGTGACACAAGCAGTGGCCTGCTCTGCACCATTCAGCTTACTACTGCTGTGATGTCATAGCATCTTGCATAACAGAATGGAGCTGAGCACTGATTCTGCAGCAGTCGGCTCATGTAAGTGTACAGTGGCTTCTTATCTGTGCACACTCTGCATTGTGTTAAACGGCATCCCTCACTCACTGCAGCCTGCCCATGGGTGGGTTTTTTATTTTTTTAAACAAACAGTATGAATGGTAGTTAAGCTAGCCACCAAAGATGATACATTGAAGGGGTGAGAAAGGACCTGGTGCACTAGCTGGCTTGAAATAATCATAATTTGGTTTATGCAAAAATAAGAGCCAGGGGTGCAGGAAGTCACTAGGATGAGGGGGGCACTAATACCAGCCCACACTGATGTTGATGATTTTATAGTATAAGATTTTCTACTGAAATCTTTCTGTTTTTTTCAGGTTTTTTGTTTTGAGTTAAGTGACGAGGAGATGCAAACTCTGGATGGAAGGAACCAGAACCGCAGATACGTACAAACTGAGAAGTAGGTTTCACAAGGATGTCGACTCCCACTAGTCAATATAATCATATTAACAGTATGACTAGCAATATTTTACATTTTCCATAAGAAACAGTAACTAATGATAGAGATGAAGGTGGAGCTGTATGTCATTCTGTGAAACCACAGTTTAGCCAAGTTCCCGGCAACACTAATAAAATTAACTTTATAATCCTCTCGAGCCCATGATATCAGCTGATCAGCCTTGATACACTCTAAGGTTGCTTCACAACCACATCCAGACCATATCTCTCTTTGAGCTGTCCTCTGTTGCAAAGGTGATTTTGGTGCTGCCAACAGGCTGTAGATCATCTGGGCCAGTGGGTCAGGCACGCAGAAGCAGCACAGATCTGCTCTTCCTATTCTAGACATTGTTATTTCAGCACCCATAAAGCAATGACTAAACCCCTTGGCCTTTTAACAGCCAGCTGTGGTGAGAATCCCTTCAAAAAAGGCCAGCACAACCACACGGGCAATCCAGCAAACCTTTTGGTATTCCAAGTGTGACATACACTCCGCTTCAATTCTTCATGACAGTTGGGTTATTCTCCAGTAGAGGGCGAACTTCTGCAGAGATGAATGCAAAAAAGGAGCTCCTCCCAGTCTATAAATACCTGGGACCTCCCACCAATTCCCCAGTTTCTTCTCTGCAGAGAAGGCGACAAGACAGAAGATGAAGACTTCTTTACTTACAGGTAAGCCGGGCCTTCTATTATCCCTATTACTGCCAGAACCCTTCTAAATTGCCCTATATTGAGCCTCCCAGCTTAGGCTGCGGGTCCTGGTGAAGGTAGGTGCACCCTATGGGTGCAGCAGGAGGACTGCTCCACCGTGAGCTGGGGTAGGCGGTTTCCAGGTTTCTTGGTGATCCTGATCCAAACGCGCTTTCTGCGCTGGCCCGCCCTCCCCTTGCTCTCCCTCCTCAGGCATGAGGCTGCGTGGGGGCCATCTTCCCTGGCAGGCCGCATAGCAATCGGTGTGGTAAGGGCCCGTTGGCCATCTTCTTAGATTGTGTGTGGGGGCCCCTATTTACCGGGGGCCCCCACTGGTCTCAATCCTGTGTGTGTGGGTGTGCCTTAATCGCATTGTCTGGCTGGGATACCTGTATATTTACAATGGTGTGGCTGCAAGATCAATTGCTGTGGTTTTTTACATGTAATTTTATGGCCATTTTTACACAGCTCGGCGCTTATGTTGCTTGTTTTTTGTGTGTTACAGGTTGCCCTGTATATGTGCATATTAAGGGGTCCCTCCTGGTCCTAGGGTCCCTAGTATAAAAATTATCCACCTAAAATCCTCCCAACGGGACTTTTAAGGGGCATCCCGGGTTGCTTATGCATAATTCCCTGCGGTCTTGCGACTGACCAAAAAAATCACCATATGGAGGCTCTGCAGGATACCGGGCCCGGGATCCCTTTGGGACAATCCGGGCCATGTGTGGGGTGCGGGGCATCCCTTACGGGGGAGATTGTGCTGATCTGTATACCATGCGCACAAAAGGCCATAACGTGGCAGTCTGTTACCCAGTCTTCTGGGTCGGCTCCTTCCGCTTCATCGCCTTCCCCTCCCCACCTTATCCGTACCCCAAGTGACATTGGTACCAGTGGGGAGTCGCTTTCCCATGTTTGGGCTTGGTTGGCCAGCATCGAGAAAATGATTGCTAGCACGGTGGGCAAGAAGGCCCAGGCTAAAAAGAGACATTTGTCGTCGGCCCAGCCCTTGTGGGATGTTGACGACAATTCTGTTGATTTGTCAGATTATTCCCCGTTAGAGGAAGGGGAATTGTATCAGGATTCAGAGGCTGACTATGTTCAGCCTGGGAATTCCAGTGTCGGGCAGGCGCTGGGGGATGCCGTAGATACGGCCACTGTTTTGTCACATTTATTGGAGGTGTTGGATATTGAATCACCTGCGGCGCCCCCTCTTAAGAAGGGGGAATTTTTTGGGGCCTGCAAGCCCCATCTGGAATTCCCTACCCAGGGTCATTTTGATGCCCTGATCCTTAGAGAATGGGAGAGGCCCAGTCAGCTTCCTGGTGTGGGATAAGAAATATCCTTTTACGGTGGAGGCGGTTAAGCGCTGGTCTTCTCCTCCCGAGGTTGATGCGCCTGTTTTAGGTTTGACCAACTCTTCTGTGCTTAACACCCCTGACGCCACCTCCCTTAAGGATGGCGAGGACAAGCGCCTCGATCAGATGGCGTGCCACGCATTTGCCAACGTGGGCTCTGCCCTGCGGCCTGTTAGTGCATCTGCCCTGGTGTCGTTTGCTACCAGGTCTCTTATCAGGGACTGGCTGAATAACGGTCAGTTTGATCCAGCTGGCGCTGAGTTCGCTATCCTTAAGAAATGCGAATTGTTCATGGATTTTGTCATGGCTGCGATGGAAGACTCTATTGTCATGTGTAGTAGGACGTCAGCCTTACTGGTGGCTATGCGCAGATTGGTCTGGCTCCGCCAGTGGACAGTGGACGTTGGAGCCAAGAAGTCGCTCACAGCTCTTCCCTTCTTGGGTTTGCGGCTGTTTGGAGATAAATTGGATGCTGTTGCCAAGGGAGGTAAGTTACCTCAGCGGAGGAAACAGCGCAGCCCCTTTCGGGGGGCGGGCTCGTTCACTCCTTCCTTTCGAGGGGCCAGAGAGACTAGGGGTTTGGCCTTCTCAGGTGTCAGGGGCTCGTCCTGGAACAGAGGCAGAGGTCGGGCACGTCCCGCGCCTGCCTGGGGTTCCAAGCCCAAGCCTGCCATTAAACCGGCTCAGCAATGAAGGGGCGCCCTCACCCGCAAGGGTGGGGGGACGGCTGCGGCTCTTCTTCCAGGTCTGGGCCCGGGAGGTCACAGACAATTGGATCTTGGAAGTGGTCTCCTCCGGGTACAAACTGGAGTTCGAGTTCTGGCCGCCCCCAAGATTCTTGAGGTCTCGGGTGCCCTCGGACCCTCAGGCTGCACAGGGGCTCCTGTTAGCAGTAAAAAGCTTTCTGGACATGGGGGTTATATGCCCGGTGCCTCTGTCGGAGAGAGGCAGGGGTTTCTACTCCAACCTTTTCATGGTTCCCAAAAAGGAGGGTTCGGTGAGATCTATTCTAGATCTCAAGGTTCTCAACAGATTTCTCAGAACCAAAAAGTTCCGCATGGAGACTCTGCGCTCGGCTATCAATTCCCTTTGCCAAGGAGATTTTATGACATCCATAGACATCAAGGATGCGTATCTGCATGTTCCGGTTTTTCAGGCACATCAGAGATTCCTCCGATTTGCAGTGGAGGATCAACATTATCAGTTTGTAGCTCTTCCCTTCGGTTTGACCTCAGCACCGAGGGTCTTCACCAAGGTCTTGGTGGGCATAATGGCTCTGCTCAGATCTCAGGGCATTCGCATTGTGCCTTATCTGGACGATCTGTTGATATCAGCTTCTTCCCTCCATCAGGCGGAGCTGGACACCCACCAGGTGGTGTCGACCCTGGAGAGGTTCGGGTGGGTGATCAACCGCACCAAGTCTTCTCTGTCCCCATCTCATGTAATTTCATTTCTAGGCATGAATCTGGATACCATTCGGGCCAGAGTGTTTCTGCCGCAGGCCAAGGTGCAGGGGATTCAGGGCCTGATCCGCCTTCTTCTGGCCAGTCCTTGTCCCTCTATCCGACAGGGGATGAAACTGGTGGGTTTGATGGTATCCTCCTTCGAGGCAATACCGTTTGCACAGTTTCACATGAGATCTCTTCAACTTCACCTATTGACGTATTGGGACAGGTGCCCACAGTCATTGGATCAACCTTTCAGGATGTCTCCCAGGGTTCGGCAGTCCTTTCGGTGGTGGCTGGACTCGAGCAATCTGGTGAAGGGCAGATCCTTTCTGGTCCCTTGTTGGGAGACGGTTACCACGGACGCCAGCCTGTCGGGCTGGGGAGGTTATTGGAAGAGTCATCAGTTCAGCGGGGTGTGGGGTACCCAGGAGGCTCACACCCCCATCAATGTATTGGAGCTCAGAGCCATTCGACTGGTTCTGGCTCGGCTGCCCCCACATTTACGGGGTCTTCCGGTTCAGGTTCGTTCGGACATCCGAACGGCTGTAGCTTACATAAATCGCCAAGGAGGGACTCGCAGCAGGAGTGCCCTCAGGGAAATCTCTCTGATCCTGCACTGGGTGGAGAGCAATGTTCCTTGCCTTTCGGCAGTCTACATTCCGGGAGTGGAGAACACAGAGGCGGATTCCCTGAGCAGGGGATCCTCTCGCCACGGAGAGTGGTCTCTCAACCCTGAGGTTTTTCTGGATCTTTGCCGCAAGTGGGGGACTCCGGAGGTGGATCTCTTTGCCTCGAGGCACAATCACAAACTTCCGGCCTTTGTGTCTCTTTCTCAGGATCCTCTGTCTCTGGCAGAGGATGCCTTGTCACTGGCTTGGAAGGACCTGGGTTTTCTGTACCTGTTTCCACCTGTCTCCATGCTGGGCAAGGTAGTTCGCAAACTGGTTCTAGAAGGGGCGCCAGCGATTCTGGTGGCTCCAAGGTGGCCAAGAAGGGTTTGGTACGCAGACGTCGTAAGGATGGCCGTAGACCAGTACCGGCTTCCCTTGCTTCCGGACCTGCTATCTCAGGGTCATCTGCTTTACCCCAATTTACAAACGCTGGCTTTGACAGCTTGGCTGCTGAAACCTTCATCTTGAAAGAGGAAGGTTTGTCTGAGGCTGTTGTTCAGACCCTGATTAGGGCTAGGAAGCGGTCCTCCTCTGACATTGATTATAGGACTTGGAGGTCCTATATTGATTGGTGTGAGGCTAGGGCCTTGCCTTGCAGGGTGTTTTCGATACCCAGGATTTTGAAGTTTATTCAGCATAATCTGTATCTTGGGTTCCAGCTTAGTACTTTGAAAGGACAGGTTTCTGCTCTGTCGGTTTTCTTCCAGAGGTCTTTTGCTTTACACCCGCTGGTTAAGACCTTTTTCCAAGGGGTGGCGCATGTGTGGCCCCCTCGGAAGGCTGTAGTTTCTGTTTGGAATTTGGTTCTTTCGGCTCTGCAGGGTCCTCCTTTTGAGCCGCTACAGGATATTGCTCTTTCGGTTCTCACTCAGAAGGTTGCTTTTTTGGTGGGAATTACCTCTGTTCGGCGTGTCTCTGAGTTGGCGGCCCTGTCGAATCAGGCCCCTTATTTTGAGAGACACCAGGATAAGGTGGTTTTTCGTTTTAAGCCGGATTTCCTTCCTAAGGTGGTGTCTGCTTTCCACCTCAATCAGGATATTGTTCTCCCTTCCTTGTGTCCTAAGCCTAACAATGACAAGGAGAGGGTTCTGCACAATTTGGACGTTGTTCGCTGTGTGAAGTACTATTTGGTTACTACTTCTTCCTTCCGTAGGACGGATGCTTTTTTCGTGGTGCCCTGCGGGCCCAGGAAAGGTTTGGCACACACAAAGTCTACGATTAGCAAATGGATTCGTCAGGCCTATTCTGCTAAGGGGAGGACTCCCCCTTTTAGGGTCACTGCGCACTCTACTCGTGCTATTGGTGCATCCTGGGCTTTTCAGCACCAGGCTTCTGTTGAACAGGTTTGTAAGGCTGCTACTTGGTCTTCTGTTCATACTTTTTCCAAGTTTTACAAGGTTGATGTGCAGGCTTCAGCGGATGCTGTTTTTGGCCGCAAGGTTCTGCAAGCTGCAGTGGTTTGATTTGGTGCATTCTTTACTGTTTATGGTTCCCACCCATGACGGGCACTGCTATTGGATGTCCCAACTGTCATGAAGAATTGAAGCGGAGTGTATGTCACACTTGGAATAATACCGTTTTGTGATTACTCACCTTTAAAACGGATATTTTAAGTGTGACATACACTCCGCTTCACCCACCCTGTTTGGTATTCTGGATCCTTTATATGGTGAACCATTGTTTCTTGGTTGTTAGTATTGTTATATTTGGTTCTTCCTGGTCCCCTTACTGCTATCTTACACTGAGGAATTGGTGGGAGGTCCCAGGTGTTTATGGACTGGGAGGAGCTCCTTTTTTGCATTCATCTCTGCAGAAGTTCGCCCTCTACTGAAGAATAACCCAACTGTCATGAAGAATCGAAGGGGAGTGTATATCACACTTATAATATCCGTTTTAAAGGTGAGTAATCACAAAACGGTATTATTCCACCCTGCAGGCAGACACCAGCCTAGGCAAGCAAAATACTCGTACCCTGATGCAGTCAGAGGGCATTGATGATCTCCACACATCTGAAGGTAATCAGTGCAAACTTATAGGCCCTCACATGGACACCTTTAGTAAGCAGGCCACCGCTGACTATCCCCAAATGACTAAATTATGGCGGACACACCAAGAACCTTACAACTGCAGTAACATGGTTATGAAGCATAAGGCATATCCTCATATGTATATTGTATCAAATCTGACTTGGGGTGCCCTGCTTCACTAGGAAACGTACCTCTCTGGCAATTCCACAGTGCATGCTGGTCCATTGCGGAATCCCATGCATCCTTCCAGCTGCTGCATACACTCGTATAAAGCCGGGCTGAATGGCTGACACATGGTTGCACAGTTGGAGAGTTATGGGAAAGCCTGTCGATTCTTCTACTCAGCATTTTAGGAGCTGCATAATATGAATATAGAACACTGATCGGAGAAGAGGCCACTCGTGCACTGTGGGATTGTGGAACAGGTTAGAAGACTCCGAAAGGTGGGGGGTATTCACACAGCAGGACATCCCACATCACTGCGCCCAGGGGGCAAAATTGCAGGATCCCAGGAGTGAAATTCCTGTTTAGAGGAATTTTGAAAACAGACCCAGATGCAACAATCCTCACCCTTTGGGATCCCCAGAGAAATCTAAAACCAGGAATGTTGAGAATGTTAGAAAACTGAATCCTCCATTTCTCCTGCACATTTAGGGTACACATGGGGGCAGATTCAGAGCCGGGTAAGGATTCTTTTTAGGAGAGAAAACTGCCATTGTCTACCTTGGGGCAGATTCAGAGCCAGGTCAAAATGTACACCCAGTGGACAATGACAGTGAATGGCATTTTCTCTCCTAGAAAAGTGAGTGAGAATTCTCACCTGGCTCTGAATCGAGCTCATGGAGTCTAGGTGTAGAGAGATAGGTGTAGAACATCCTAAGAGATCACAATATTCAATATATTATTGCGGTGATGGGGGAGGGTTCTGCACAATGCCTGTTATGTACACTGCCTGATATGGGGTGATTTGGAGACCTTCTACATACTGCATGTTAGGATGTAACTGGGGGGGGGATTATGCACACTGTCTGTTATGGTGTGATTCTGCACACTGCCTGTTATGGGGTGACTGGGGTGAATTCTGCAAACTGCCTATTATGGGGTAATTGTGGGGGATGCTGCACACGGCCTGTTATGGGGTGAGTGGGGGGGATTCTGCACACTGCCTATTATGAGGTGATTGGGGGGGTCACTGCACACTGCCTGGTAACGGGTGATTAGGAGGATTCTGCACACTGCCTGTTATAAAGTTATTGGGGGGAGACTCTGAACACTACCTGTTATGGGTTGTTTGGGTAGTGCTCTGCACACTGCCTGTTATAGTGTGATTGGGGAGATGCTGCACAATGTCTAACATGGGGCGATTGGGGGGAGATTTTTTACACTGCCTGTAAAGGGGTGATTGGGGGGAGATTCTGCACACTGCCAGTTATGGGGTGATTGGAGGTAGATCATGCACACTGCCTGTAATAGGGTGACCGGGATAGATTCTGCACACTGCCTGTTATAGGGTGCATGTTATGGGGTGATTAGAAGGGTGTATGGTAGCACACTATTTGGTTCAGAGTATTTCTTAGGTACGTCCATCTTTATTTTTCATGTCCTAAAACCAAAAAAAAAATACAAAAAATGTAGCCACTAAAAGTCATGTTTCTTATGATTCAACCAAATGGTAGGATAAGCACACGATCTCAAATCCACATATAGTAAATTAATTATTATTATACAAAACATCATACATTTTGGCTTATTTTACAATATGCTGCCCGCTCTTCATCATCCGAGACCCTTGTCTCCTGATTTCCTGTCAGGTGTTAACATTTCAAGCTGGTAAAGTGTGAATAATGGTGTTGGGAATGTTTTCTGGCACACTTTGGCTTCTGTGATAGTCTGAGGTACAGTAAGGTCAACCTAAAAATTGTGGTTGTCAAGTTTATCAATGACCAAAGGACACTTTTTCCAGGACAATACATTATGCCTCAATAATCATACAATCTTCTCCCCTTACTTCCCCGGTGACAAAAGTTACCAAACCTTAAAGCGAACCAACACCCGTTTCCACGCTAACAGGTGTTGGTCCAGATCCAGCTGCATTCAGACAGGCTTGGGTGAAGCATCCAGGATGCTGGAGCCCTAACCCCCATATTGCCCCCAAAATGCCAGCAACTCTAACCTCTTCCTTGTTCCTTGGATGAGAATGCTGACCCACGTGGGTCAGGGTCGCATCCTCCGTTTTGGCCTCAGAAAGGTGATTGCGTTTGCAGGGTTGCATTTCTGGCCTAAGGATTGAGGAAGAGGTAAGAAGGTAAGAGGTGATCTGGGAGTCTGAGTCTGATACTTGGGGCCTGACCCGGACCAAAAACCATTAGCGGGGAAATGTTGGTCCTCTTTAATTCTATATGAAAGTTCTGGAACAGTGTGAACAGTGTGAGGTGGGATGATTAGAAAATATCAGTAACTTCATCTAATGTGTGGCCACTGCAAAGAGATATGATCCAAAATACTTGCAGATTGTTCACCTAGTCCACACCTAGTGAAATCTATGTATACATGGAATACAGTAATGTTTCTCTATAGAAAAAACTGGGGCACCTTAAGCCCACCAAAGGAAATCATTTTTAGGTCACACGTTTCAGCTAAAATGCAATTCGATGTTTTATTTTAAAAGTTACAAAATAACAGCTGTATATGGGAAGTGTACACATAATAAAAACATTTCTCATAGGCTGCTATTATTTTGTAGCTTCTCAAATAAAATACTGTATCTATCCCATTAAAATAATTTGCACCATACCTTTAGAACTTCACCATCACATATGGAAATTTAAAGCAGACCAACATCCATCGGGTGCAGGTGTTTGTCACTATAAGATAAGCTGGGGGGCATCCAGAATGCTGGAGCTCCCCCCACACATAACCCTTTAGAACGCCGAAAATTCTTACCGTATCCCCGATCTTCTGCATGGAATACAGCATTGTGATTGGCCGCTCACGTGAGCAGGACATTTTGGCAGCTGGAACAATTGCACCACTCGCAACCAATGTTGGTGCTGGGCGACCAAAATCTGCTCTACATTCCCTGTGGGGAAGGTAAAAGGTAAAGGTAAAATTTACAGGCATTCTGGGGGGTTGTGTGGGGCAGGGGCTCTCCAGCATCCCAGATGCCCCCCCCCAGCCTATCTTATAGCGGCAAAGACCAACACCCAAGCCAAAAGGGTGTTGGTCAGCTTTAAATCGTAGAAAATATTTTTTTATTATACTTTATTGTGTGACAAGAAAAGTTTTGACTTCCTCTTAAAACGCAGTCTCTCCAGAAAAGTCCAAATTAATTTGTCCTCTCTGTGTTCTCTTTACATCTAACCTAGAATTCAGTTTTAATGTACATTTCATGTAAAGTAACTTAGTGTTATTTTTCTTTGTTTTTGCAGGTTTAAAGATCACCCCAAATACCCATTTGCAGAAGATTTGTGAATAAGTGTGATTTGTCGTGAGCACAAAAACCTTGAACAGTAATATCCAGTCTTCCCTCCTCGAGTTCACCCCTCCAGTCTACCTGCCCTGAGCACCTAGAATATGCCCATGGCTCAGAAGCTGCTAGGAAACCAGATATACAGAACCTGCAGGATTGCGAGCACCTATGCCCTATGCATCCATGGATGTGGGTGCCAAGAGGAGTCAAAAGTCTACTCCACAATCTGTCATGTTTTTGTCGCAAACAACAGCATTAGTGTTGGGCAAATCCAAATCACAAAGTTTAGGTTCGTACCGAACTTTGCAAATTCAGGTTTCCAAACCCGAACAGAGACTTCAGCCAGAAGTCCATGTTTGAGTTTAGTGTTCAGCCTGGACATGGAAAAGCTGTGCTCCTTTCGAATAGGCTACAGCCGGGGCCACAGGAAGAAGGTCACCACTCCCATGAGTGAGGACATTCATAGTGCCAGCGGGCAGTGCTGGCACTAGTAGTGTCCTTATTCATGGGAGTGGCAGCCACCGCCGTAGCCATAGGCTGTAGCCTACTTAAGAAGGAATGCTGACCATTGACAGGAACAGGGTCGCAGGGCTCATGTGATTTATATCAAGCTTCCTGCTGCACACTCTATTTCTTAGCCCTGATTCTGCCTCTGGGGGCCCCTTGACAGGTGCCCCCCCCCGCCCGGGTATGTGAGGAGTGGGGGGGAGGATGGAGGGCCTCCCAGAGGAAGAATCGCCCCCCCCCAATGTTTAGGTCCCCATTGGTTTCAGTTCGGGTTCAGGTCAACCCTCACCCAACACTAGACGCCATTTGTTTTTCAACAAACACATGCCATTTATTTTGTTGTTTTTTAATAAAAAATCCTGCCCCCCCATGAGCCAACCAGCCCGGGCACCAGGCATAGGGGCTAGTAACCCAAGGTTCAAGGGCTGAACAACTGGCATGGGGCCATTTCTCCTAGGGCACCAGGGGTGCAGAAGAGTCGATGCACATCAGTTTTGGCCCAGTGACCTTGCATGCAAGATCCCACCATCTCTCTGAATTACCCGACCCCCAGATATTTTCGGCATGAGAGTTGATTAAAGTTTGTCTCCACCCCCATCCTTTGGACTGTAAGCTCGCAAGGGCAGGGCTCTCCTTCCTATTGTCTCCTGTGCTCACAACACTTAGGCCCTTATTTAACATGGGATAGCGACAGTTAGCGACTGGTGAGCGGCCGGTAATGACGGGCCCTGCCACGAGAACGCCGGCTCCCCACCACAATCACACATTTATCAAGCCAATCCTGCTTAGCGACTGAAATAGCGCCATATAGCCACTCATTCATCATTATTCCAGCCTCAGCCCACAGCGCCAGCGTCCGACCTTGAACAGCGACAGGTATGACCTCTCGCTACCTGGCGCTCTCCAATGCATTTCAATGGATCAATCTTTAAATATTCATAATTAATTGTTATTAATTGTTTTTGCTTTTTTTAAATGTGAAAAATTCTGTGACCACTTCTGCCATTTTAGATAATTTTTTAAAGTAAAAAAAAAAAAAAAAAAATTGTACAGAATTGATATTACAGTCTGATATTAATGTATTCATATTACCAAATTATTTAAAAAACTTGTTTTAACCCATCGCCGCCAGCGCTCTGGGGTTTAAACATGCATTTTTTAATGAATATGTCGGGAGCTGGTCACTAGGGCCAGTCGCTATCATGCGCTCCCATACAGCGCGGAACCTGTCAAATAGCGACTCCTCACCCAATATTCAACATTATGGCAAACCGACTGAGTCACTATCAACTACAGAACAACGGCCAAGCACAGCAACTACTAGCGGGCGCTCTGAAAATGCCGCTACAGTCGCTCAACTGTCGCTACCTGACGCTATTAATAAATCAGCCTCCCCGTTTAAATCTTGTGGCTTCTAATTTTGTATTGCTCCCTGTACTATATGTTTTACCTTGTCTGTAATCATACCTTGTAAAGCGCTACGGAAGATGATGGTGCTATATAAATAAACAATAATAATAAGTTGTAAAATTGTTGGCACTAATATATGTATACATGTGCAATCAATGTCTGTACATCCCGCAGAGACATCATTTGCATACCCAAGGGAAGGCACTTGCAACCTAAACATTTTAACGCATATAAAACTGCACAGCGCCATTTTGCCTGCATCGGTAATTACTACCATTGTAAGTCAATTACGACGACAATAAATAAAAAATGTATAATTGGATGTTCAGAAATGTAACCTTGATTTTCTTTTCCAATAATTGTTATTGATAATAGATAACAAAAAAAAATCACAAAGCAAATACAGTATACACAAATAGCAGAACTAAAATGTACCAAACGTTATTACTCCATCTTTGTTCTAGAGATCCTGTTAGTTATTTCTCAGAAATCCAGAGCAGGATTCAGCCAGAAAGATCATCTTTAAAGGATTTTTGTCAGTTTTTTTGTGTTCTGCCTTATTGTTTCCTTCTTTTGGAGCATAATTTGTATTAAGATTGTGCCCTTAGACCTGTGATTTACTTCAGCGTGATGTTTCCATGATTTTCATATTCCTGTTTTGCTACAGTGGGAGTGCTTTTCATGACCTTGAGTAACAAAACAATTATTCCAAATTCCAATGTAACAGGTCTAAACAGTCTAATGACCTATCCAGGTAAGAACTCACAAAGGACTGTGATCCTTCCAAACTAAGGAAGTTGATTCTCAGCAAAATGGGTTAAACCAAAATGGGTCCATGCCTTAGCCAATCAAATGATTAGCAAACTAGAGTGAGGAAGTCTCTGATACATGCTCAAAATTAGGGATGAGGGAATCGATCCGGACGAACCCGGATTCGATCCGAATTTCATGAAAAATTCGATTCGGATCGAATCCGAATTTCCCCGCGATTCGATCGCTCGAAGTTTTCCTTTAACATCCATTCATTTACATACAGGCATTCTAAGATGGCGGACGGGACATGTTTGGACATCTATCCCGCGCCAGTGCAAGCTGGGGCAGTCACATGCAGCCTATCAGCAGCCAGCAAGCCCGGTGACGTCACAGCGCTATTTAAGTCGGCCATCTTGCTTTTCCTTCCTCATTTCTCTATTGCATTCGTGAGAGACAGAACGCTGTAGTGAGGGAGAGAGGCAGTTAGACAGGCAGGAGACAGACAGGGACAGGCTGGAGACAGGCAGGAGACAGACAGAAAGTCAGCGAAAAACAGGGAAAGTTAGGAAAAATCGGAGGCAGTCACAGGGAGATTTATTTTTTTTCATCCAGCCTGAGTGTTTGTTACTGGCTGGCTGACTGGCTTTGTTAGCGTTTTCAGGCTGCTTATACTAACTAACTGTGCATATATACTGAACTGATCTTAAGTCTGCTGTGAGGCATCCCATTCTGTGACTACACCAGCCTCTATTTAAGACCATATAACCATTTGCACTTATTCTAATTGAAATTAGGCCTGATAAAGACACTTTTGCTGTGCATATTCTTACTGCTGCCTGCCAGGTGTACTTCTTTTTTGGGGCATCCCATTCTGTGACTACAGCAGCCTCTATTTAAGACCATATAACCATTTGCACTTATTCTAATTGAAATTAGGCCTGATAAAGACACTTTTGCTGTGCATATTCTTACTGCTGCCTGCCAGGTTCACTTCTTTTTTGGGGCATCCCATTCTGTGACTACAGCAGCCTCTATTTAAGACCATATAACCATTTGCACTTATTCTAATTGAAATTAGGCCTGATAAAGACACTTTTGCTGTGCATAGCACTACTGGTCCCTGCCAGGTGCACTCCTTTTTGGGGCATCCCATTCTGTGACTACAGCAGCCTCGATTTAAGACCATATAACCATTTGCACTTATTCTAATTGAAATTAGGCCTGATAAAGACACTTTTGCTGTGCATAGCACTACTGGACCCTGCCAGGTGCACTCCTTTTTGGGGCATCCCATTCTGTGACTACAGCAGCCTCTATTTAAGACCATATAACCATTTGCACTTATTCTAATTGAAATTAGGCCTGATAAAGACACTTTTGCTGTGCATATTCTTACTGCTGCCTGCCAGGTGCACTTCTTTTTTGGGGCATCCCATTCTGTGACTACACCAGCCTCTATTTAAGACCATATAACCATTTGCACTTATTCTAATTGAAATTAGGCCTGATAAAGACACTTTTGCTGTGCATATTCTTACTGCTGCCTGCCAGGTTCACTTCTTTTTGGGGCATCCCATTCTGTGACTACAGCAGCCTCTATTTAAGACCATATAACCATTTGCACTTATTCTAATTGAAATTAGGCCTGATAAAGACACTTTTGCTGTGCATAGCACTACTGGTCCCTGCCAGGTGCACTCCTTTTTGGGGCATCCCATTCTGTGACTACAGCAGCCTCTATTTAAGACCATATAACCATTTGCACTTATTCTAATTGAAATTAGGCCTGATAAAGACACTTTTGCTGTGCATAGCACTACTGGACCCTGCCAGGTGCACTCCTTTTTGGGGCATCCCATTCTGTGACTACAGCAGCCTCTATTTAAGACCATATAACCATTTGCACTTATTCTAATTGAAATTAGGCCTGATAAAGACACTTTTGCTGTGCATATTCTTACTGCTGCCTGCCAGGTGCACTTCTTTTTTGGGGCATCCCATTCTGTGACTACACCAGCCTCTATTTAAGACCATATAACCATTTGCACTTATTCTAATTGAAATTAGGCCTGATAAAGACACTTTTGCTGTGCATATTCTTACTGCTGCCTGCCAGGTGCACTTCTTTTTTGGGGCATCCCATTCTGTGACTACACCAGCCTCTATTTAAGACCATATAACCATTTGCACTTATTCTAATTGAAATTAGGCCTGATAAAGACACTTTTGCTGTGCATATTCTTACTGCTGCCTGCCAGGTTCACTTCTTTTTTGGGGCATCCCATTCTGTGACTACAGCAGCCTCTATTTAAGACCATATAACCATTTGCACTTATTCTAATTGAAATTAGGCCTGATAAAGACACTTTTGCTGTGCATAGCACTACTGGTCCCTGCCAGGTGCACTCCTTTTTGGGGCATCCCATTCTGTGACTACAGCAGCCTCTATTTAAGACCATATAACCATTTGCACTTATTCTAATTGAAATTAGGCCTGATAAAGACACTTTTGCTGTGCATAGCACTACTGGACCCTGCCAGGTGCACTCCTTTTTGGGGCATCCCATTCTGTGACTACAGCAGCCTCTATTTAAGACCATATAACCATTTGCACTTATTCTAATTGAAATTAGGCCTGATAAAGACACTTTTGCTGTGCATATTCTTACTGCTGCCTGCCAGGTGCACTTCTTTTTTGGGGCATCCCATTCTGTGACTACACCAGCCTCTATTTAAGACCATATAACCATTTGCACTTATTCTAATTGAAATTAGGCCTGATAAAGACACTTTTGCTGTGCATATTCTTACTGCTGCCTGCCAGGTGCACTTCTTTTTTGGGGCATCCCATTCTGTGACTACACCAGCCTCTATTTAAGACCATATAACCATTTGCACTTATTCTAATTGAAATTAGGCCTGATAAAGACACTTTTGCTGTGCATATTCTTACTGCTGCCTGACAGGTGCACTCCTTTTTGGGGCATCCCATTCTGTGACTACAGCAGCCTCTATTTAAGACCATATAACCATTTGCACTTATTCTAATTGAAATTAGGCCTGATAAAGACACTTTTGCTGTGCATAGCACTACTGGTCCCTGCCAGGTGCACTCCTTTTTGGGGCATCCCATTCTGTGACTACAGCAGCCTCTATTTAAGACCATATAACCATTTGCACTTATTCTAATTGAAATTAGGCCTGATAAAGACACTTTTGCTGTGCATATTCTTACTGCTGCCTGCCAGGTGCACTCCTTTTTTGGGGCATCCCATTCTGTGACTACAGCAGCCTCTATTTAAGACCATATAACCATTTGCACTTATTCTAATTGAAATTAGGCCTGATAAAGACACTTTTGCTGTGCATATTCTTACTGCTGTCTGCCAGGTGCACTTCTTTTTTGGGGCATCCCATTCTGTGACTACACCAGCCTCTATTTAAGACCATATAACCATTTGCACTTATTCTAATTGAAATTAGGCCTGATAAAGACACTTTTGCTGTGCATATTCTTACTGCTGCCTGCCAGGTGCACTTCTTTTTTGGGGCATCCCATTCTGTGACTACACCAGCCTCTATTTAAGACCATATTACCATTTGCACTTATTCTAATTGAAATTAGGCCTGATAAAGACACTTTTACTGTGCATAGCACTACTGGTCCCTGTCAGGTGCACTCCTTTTTGGGGCATCCCATTCTGTGACTACAGCAGCCTCTATTTAAGACCATATAACCATTTGCACTTATTCTAATTGAAATTAGGCCTGATAAAGACACTTTTGCTGTGCATAGCACTACTGGTCCCTGCCAGGTGCACTCCTTTTTGGGGCATCCCATTCTGTGACTACAGCAGCCTCTATTTAAGACCATATAACCATTTGCACTTATTCTAATTGAAATTAGGCCTGATAAAGACACTTTTGCTGTGCATAGCACTACTGGACCCTGCCAGGTGCACTCCTTTTTGGGGCATCCCATTCTGTGACTACAGCAGCCTCTATGTAAGACCATATAACCATTTGCACTTATTCTAATTGAAATTAGGCCTGATAAAGACACTTTTGCTGTGCATATTCTTACTGCTGCCTGCCAGGTGCACTTCTTTTTTGGGGCATCCCATTCTGTGACTACACCAGCCTCTATTTAAGACCATATAACCATTTGCACTTATTTTAATTGAAATTAGGCCTGATAAAGACACTTTTGCTGTGCATATTCTTACTGCTGCCTGCCAGGTGCACTTCTTTTTTGGGGCATCCCATTCTGTGACTACACCAGCCTCTATTTAAGACCATATAACCATTTGCACTTATTCTAATTGAAATTAGGCCTGATAAAGACACTTTTGCTGTGCATATTCTTACTGCTGCCTGCCAGGTGCACTCCTTTTTGGGGCATCCCATTCTGTGACTACAGCAGCCTCTATTTAAGACCATATAACCATTTGCACTTATTCTAATTGAAATTAGGCTTGATAAAGACACTTTTGCTGTGCATATTCTTACTGCTGCCTGCCAGGTGCACTTCTTTTTTGGGGCATCCCATTCTGTGACTACACCAGCCTCTATTTAAGACCATATAACCATTTGCACTTATTCTAATTGAAATTAGGCCTGATAAAGACACTTTTGCTGTGCATATTCTTACTGCTGCCTGCCAGGTGCACTCCTTTTTGGGGCATCCCATTCTGTGACTACAGCAGCCTCTATTTAAGACCATATAACCATTTGCACTTATTCTAATTGAAATTAGGCCTGATAAAGACACTTTTGCTGTGCATAGCACTACTAGACCCTGCCAGGTGCACTCCTTTTTGGGGCATCCCATTCTGTGACTACAGCAGCCTCTATTTAAGACCATATAACCATTTGCACTTATTCTAAATGAAATTAGGCCTGATAAAGACACTTTTGCTGTGCATATTCTTACTGCTGCCTGCCAGGTGCACTTCTTTTTTGGGGCATCCCATTCTGTGACTACACCAGCCTCTATTTAAGACCATATAACCATTTGCACTTATTCTAATTGAAATTAGGCCTGATAAAGACACTTTTGCTGTGCATAGCACTACTGGTCCCTGCCAGGTGCACTCCTTTTTGGGGCATCCCATTCTGTGACTACAGCAGCCTCTATTTAAGACCATATAACCATTTGCACTTATTCTAATTGAAATTAGGCCTGATAAAGACACTTTTGCTGTGCATAGCACTACTGGTCCCTGCCAGGTGCACTCCTTTTTGGGGCATCCCATTCTGTGACTACAGCAGCCTCTATTTAAGACCATATAACCATTTGCACTTATTCTAATTGAAATTAGGCCTGATAAAGACACTTTTGCTGTGCATATTCTTACTGCTGCCTGCCAGGTTCACTTCTTTTTGGGGCATCCCATTCTGTGACTACACCAGCCTCTATTTAAGACCATATAACCATTTGCACTTATTCTAATTGAAATTAGGCCTGATAAAGACACTTTTGCTGTGCATAGCACTACTGGTCCCTGCCAGGTGCACTCCTTTTTGGGGCATCCCATTCTGTGACTACAGCAGCCTCTATTTAAGACCATATAACCATTTGCACTTATTCTAATTGAAATTAGGCCTGATAAAGACACTTTTGCTGTGCATAGCACTACTGGACCCTCCCAGGTGCACTCCTTTTTGGGGCACCCCATTCTGTGACTACAGCAGCCTCTATTTAAGACCATATAACCATTTGCACTTATTCTAATTGAAATTAGGCCTGATAAAGACACTTTTGCTGTGCATAGCACTACTGGTCCCTGCCAGGTGCACTCCTTTTTGGGGCACCCCATTCTGTGACTACAGCAGCCTCTATTTAAGACCATATAACCATTTGCACTTATTCTATTTGAAATTAGGCCTGATAAAGACACTTTTGCTGTGCATATTCTTACTGTTGCCTGCCAGGTGCACTCCTTTTTGGGGCATCCCATTCTGTGACTACAGCAGCCTCTATTTAAGACCATATAACCATTTGCACTTTTTGTAATTGAAATTAGGCCTGATAAAGACACTTTTGCTGTGCATAGCACTACTGGACCCTGCCAGGTGCACTCCTTTTTGGGGCATCCCATTCTGTGACTACAGCAGCCTCTATGTAAGACCATATAACCATTTGCACTTATTCTAATTGAAATTAGGCCTGATAAAGACACTTTTGCTGTGCATATTCTTACTGCTGCCTGCCAGGTGCACTTCTTTCTTGGGGCATCCCATTCTGTGACTACACCAGCCTCTATTTAAGACCATATAACCATTTGCACTTATTTTAATTGAAATTAGGCCTGATAAAGACACTTTTGCTGTGCATATTCTTACTGCTGCCTGCCAGGTGCACTCCTTTTTGGAAGACCATATAACCATTTGCACTTATTCTAATTGAAATTAGGCCTGATAAAGACACTTTTGCTGTGCATACTCTTACTGCTGCCTGCCAGGTGCACTTCTTTTTTGGGTCATCCCATTCTGTGACTACACCAGCCTCTATTTAAGACCATATAACCATTTGCACTTATTCTAATTGAAATTAGGCCTGATAAAGACACTTTTGCTGTGCATATTCTTACTGCTGCCTGCCAGGTGCACTCCTTTTTGGGGCATCCCATTCTGTGACTACAGCAGCCTCTATTTAAGACCATATAACCATTTGCACTTATTATAATTGAAATTAGGCCTGATAAAGACACTTTTGCTGTGCATAGCACTACTGGACCCTGCCAGGTGCACTCCTTTCGGGCATCCCATTCTGTGACTACAGCAGCCTCTATTTAAGACCATATAACCATTTGCACTTATTCTAATTGAAATTAGGCCTGATAAAGACACTTTTGCTGTGCATATTCTTACTGCTGCCTGCCAGGTGCACTTCTTTTTTGGGGCATCCCATTCTGTGACTACACCAGCCTCTATTTAAGACCATATAACCATTTGCACTTATTCTAATTGAAATTAGGCCTGATAAAGACACTTTTGCTGTGCATAGCACTACTGGTCCCTGCCAGGTGCACTCCTTTTTGGGGCATCCCATTCTGTGACTACAGCAGCCTCTATTTAAGACCATATAACCATTTGCACTTATTCTAATTGAAATTAGGCCTGATAAAGACACTTTTGCTGTGCATAGCACTACTGGTCCCTGCCAGGTGCACTCCTTTTTGGGGCATCCCATTCTGTGACTACAGCAGCCTCTATTTAAGACCATATAACCATTTGCACTTATTCTAATTGAAATTAGGCCTGATAAAGACACTTTTGCTGTGCATATTCTTACTGCTGCCTGCCAGGTGCACTACTTTTTGGGGCATCCCATTCTGTGACTACAGCAGCCTCTATTTAAGACCATATAACCATTTGCACTTTTTGTAATTGAAATTAGGCCTG